>JAVMKO010000014.1:27827500-29027500 GCA_032164245.1 Sternotherus odoratus
AACAAAATTTTTCTTCTGCACATTAAATTTCAAAGCTGGACTAAGTCAATGTTCATTTGTAAAGTTTTGAAAGAACAACCATAACATTTTGCTCAGAGTTATGAACAGTTCAGAGTCACAAACACCCTCTGTTCCCAAGGTGTTGATTTCTCTGAGGTTGTACTGTGTTTGAAACATGTTTTTATGAAGAGAGAGAGGTGACAGGTTACCCAGAGTGTGTTCTACTGTCGTCTCTTTAATTATCTGTATGTTCTTGAATCGCAGACACTATCACAGTAAATCTGGCCTTGGTGTAATGGATACCTGGTATGACAACCCTGTGCCTAGTTATTCCCCCAATAACAGGATCATGGCCAAGGAGCACAGGAAAAGCTTCCAGACCGGTGAGTATTTTATATGTTCTTTGCATTTTGATATTCTGTCATATGGGCCTTTGGGAGGGTCGGACTCACTGCTAACCCATCCCTTCGTGGCTGGGAAGAGTGTCGGCATTTCTCTGCTTGCTACCGGCATCTCACACAACGGAGTCATAATAGCACCCCCTCTCCTCCCATGCAATTCAAAGAGCTTGGGCTTGGATCAGTGCTCGTATTTTTAGTGTTGATTTAGAAGCTGAATGAAAGGTTTGGCACCCATAATCTATAACTGATCTTATTCATGTCCTATACAGCACCAGCAATGTGTTCTTATCTGCATCCCATTTATTCCCAGCAATACTTTTAGACAAATGCATCCTATCTTTACATTAAGTCATGATGTTCTCTAGATGAGCCTTCTAAGTTAGTCTGTCAAACATAACTCCCAAGAATGAAAAATTTTGAACTTCCTGTATTTTCTCTGCAGAAAGGTTCCCTTCTTCCCCAATCATCTTTCTTGTGAAGATTTGTTTTAGCCAGTGAGAACTTAAATCCCCAGTTATCTCCCTATTCTGCGCACCTCCTGGGTTCTCTCCTCAGCTATCTTAAGTCTTCTGTGTTCGGCCCATGTAGCACAGGAAATACCTATTCCCGCCTGTATACTCTCTAGGAGATCATTAATCATAATGTCAAACAGGGTGGGGCTAATAACACTCACCTGTGGAGTGCCATTAGTACGTTTATATATATAAAGTTAACATTCTGTCACAGGTACTTTTAATAAAAATCCGGGACAGATCATGGGCAATAAACAAAAAGTCACAGAATTCCGTGACCTGTCCCTGACTTTTACTAAAAATACCCTAGAGAAGGACTGATTGAAACCCGGCTGCTGCTTCAGCTCTGGGGCTGCTGCTTTGGCAGCCCGGGGATTGCTGTTGCAGCAGTCAAGCCGCCCGTCACCTGCTCCATCATCTCCGGGGCTGATAGCTGCTCCAGCCCTGCCCTGGAAGAAGCCCCAGAGGTCCCAGAAAGTCGCAGGATCCGTGACCTCAGTGACACAATCGTACCCTTATTTATAAATATTCAATGTATTGCAATTGCCAGATTCTATCCCATAAGAAGTCTCTTATGCACTAGAACAGTCTTCCGTTATTCCAGTTGTGGAGCCTTCCCTCCATAACCTGTCGTATGCTTCTTCATCATCCAGAAAGACAGCCATCATAAACCTTCAGTTCCTTGTGGTGTTTTGTATTTCTGTTTCTAATCTTACAATATGATCAACTGTGCATCTATCTTTCCTGAAACTCCTTTGCACAGTTTATAATTTCATTTTTCCCCCCAAAATGCTACTAATCTCGCACTTCTCACTCTTTCCATAATTTTGTCCTCACACAATGTGAGGATAATAGAATAGGTCTATATGCATTAGGTCTCGTGAATAATTTGCCAGACTTTCCTATCAGGGTAACCACCGCTTGCTTCTATTCTGCCAATAGTATTCCTTTTCTCCATGTGTTGTTATACAATTTCAATAAAGCTCTTAAACTCTCTTCTGCTAGGTGCTTACGCATTGCATTACTTATCCTATCTTTACCTGAGGCTGTATTTTTACTTTTGTCTATAGATTTTTTGAGTTCTCAGCTGCTGAATTTTCCATACAGTTCATCATCTTTATGTTCTATCCAGCCATGTAAAAGCTCACCATTTTCTTCAGCAAACATTCTTTTTTTTTCCCCAGAAAACCCTTTACTTTGATTTGTTTCACTACTAACTTTTTGGAACTCTTTTGCTAATACGTCCACTTTTCCTAAATTTGAACTTTTAGCCTTATCATTTACAGGGCTGTCAAGCAATTACAAAAATTAATCGCAATTAATCGCACTGTTAAACAATACCACTTATTTAAATATTTTGGGATGTTTTCTACATTTTCAAATATAGTGATTTCAATTACAACTGAGAATACAAAGTGTATAGTCCTCACTTTATATTTATTTTTATTACAAATATTTGCACTGCAAAAATGATAAACAAGAAATAGTATTTTCCAGTTCACCTAATGCGGGTACTGTAATGAAATCTCTTTATCATGAAAGTTGAACTTACAAATATAGAATTATGTACAAAAATACTGCATTCAAAAAGAAAACATTGTAAAATTTTGGAGCTTGCAAGTCCACTCAGTCCTACTTCTTGTTCAGCCAAATGCTCAGACAAACAAGTTTGTTTACATTTGCAGGAGACAATGCTACCCACTTCTTGTTTACAATGTCATCTGAAAGTGAAAACAGGTATTCTCATAGTACTGTTTTAGCTGGCGTCGCAAGATATTTATGTGCCAGATGTGCATGCTTCAACCACCGTTCCAGGGGACATGTTTATTGTATTTTTGCTTGTTTGTATGCCTTATTTCATTCTTTAATTGCTGCTTTACAATCTTCATTCCGCCAGAGAACTGGATTTCTGAGTTTGTGGCAATTGATATCTTACATATAACTCGGTTTGCTGCTGCTACAATTCCCTTTATTATATTATCATGAAATTCCTCTAGATTATCACTTATACAATTGGTGCTTAGAAACGCTGCACACGTACCCTTAGAGAGTTCCCAGTTTGCTTTTCTAAGGCTCCGGGTAGGAATCCTTTCAGTGTTTTCAACACTACCATGGTGTGGATATATGATTTAGCATAGGGAAGTGATCGCTTCCCATTCCATCTTCCTTATCGATTTCCCAGCTGCATTGACTTGCTATATTGTTGCAATTCCCAGATCTAAACAGGAAATTGTTCCATCCATCGAATTAAACCTCGCAGTTACTCCAATATCAAGCAATGACAGTTTATGCATGTCAATGAACTGTTTCAGTCATTTGCCATTATAGTCAGTTTTCCTGCTTCCTCATAATTCATTATATCTATTAAGGTCTCCACAAATAATATACAGGCCTTCGACACTCTTAGCAAACTCTTCTTGTTCTAGATTGTCTAGCCTTTTACATGGGTTGTAAACATTATAGATTCTTATAAAGGTGCTCTTCTGCAGAGGAATCTCAACAGCATTGCACTCAAAACTTACGTTCTGTACTTCTCTGTTACCATAACTACGACCTTCCGTTATAAATACACAGATCCTGCCTCCTCTTGTTATTTCTCTGTCACGTCTGTGTCCCGCTCTCTGGAGTGGCTCACGATTGTGAGTGCCTACGTTAGGGCTAGGGTGACCAGATGCCCCGATTTTATAGGGACAGTCCTGATATTTGGGGCTTTTTCTGATATAGACATCTATTGCCCTCAACCCCTGTTCTGATTTTTCAGGCTTGCTCTGTGGTCACCCTAGCTAGGACAAACTGTCCAAAGCAGGGCAGACATCTCCAACTGGTGGTACGTTCTGTCATTAGATTTTACCAAGCCAGTAACAAATGGGAATGCCTACATTACGACAACAGTCTTACAATGGAGTCCCCTTAGACACTCCACACTCTATCTTGCCACCCAGGCAAGCTAGAATATGCGATAAATGTGCACAGTGTAGTTGTGACAGTGTTGATCCCAGGATATTAGAGAGACAAGGACCCACTTCGAATGGTGAGACAGAGAGGCTTTCGAGCCACACAGAACTCTTTCCATAAAAGATATGACCTCCCCCATCTTGTCTATGTGATAAATGGTCACTTACACCAAAAATGACAAACCCCGGTTACAGCCAGTCCCAAAAGACTTCCCCCGGGTCGATTTGCATCCCAGATCTCACACCAAAGGCAGCGCTGCTATCCAATTTTATAGTAAACCTACTAAAGGTTTATTGGCTAAGAAAAAGGAATGGGAGTTATTGAGAGGTCAGGCAGGTAAAATATATATGAACGTACACCTCTATAATTTTAAAAGGTAGCAGAGATGTAGTAATCTGTCAGTTTCCCAAAAATCTTTTAGGGCTACTCAGAGTAACTCTGCGGATCTGATCTTCTCGTTCAGTTACTTTGCCCTGTTAGAATCCAAACAGTCCAGAGATGAAGAAAGTTTCCTTGTATCCATACTTACAGCATCTTCTCACAGAAAGCAAGCTCCCAGGGTAATTGTGTGGGCTCTTTGAAGGCGAGAGAGAGGAGCTTAGAGTCTTTAATCTCCGATCATCACACACAAAGACCACTTGCTTTGAAATGTGCTAGAATTACTAATTTCCCATTACAGATCTTCATTTGCATTATACAAGGCTTCTTTTTCATTTGATGGGTTATGTAGTTACAGGGGAATATACAGTGTAAAGGTTTGCCATTCCATTATAACAGAATACAGAGAAGTGAAAACAATGTATACAGAATCCCACTGATTTTCGTGAAGTTTAGACACAAATACTTTCTTATACATTTAACAATTACTTTGATCTATATTAATACACAGGTGAATTGGCTTGGTTTCCAGCTGTTCCACTGTATGTGTTCAGTGCTTAGGCATGTGCTTTGCCAGTGCATAGTCTGATTAAATCATATCCTAGAAGTCTAATCATAAGTTTTCTCCCTGACCATGTTTCTTATAGACACATCACACCTGGCTTGTTTTCAGTCTCAAACGCTATTTTCTTTAGCTCCTGGCCATGTGGTGTTATGCTATGTGTGTTAAAGCAGAAAAACTATTAGAACCATGTTGTGTAAACTACATTATTACCTTCCTTTAAAATTTCATGAATATGATTTATCGGGAGATTGCCTATATGCAATACTTTTCTGCCACTTTTGTTATGTTTATTCTTTCAGTCTTTTCCCCTGTCTGTAAAGTACAATTAATCACTTAAATGCTATAAATTTCTCTTTGCCTTCAAGCAGTACATCTTCATCTGTTCCCCTTATATTATCTGCCCTTCCCTGAATTGCATATTATTGTACCAGCAGCTCTTTCCCCTCACTGGCATTTTCCTCCTCCTCCTCCACATTTCACTGTGAATATCTTTCAGTGGCTTCTGCATTGGATATTTTATGGATCGTTTGAATTTTCTGTATCTCTCTAGTTCATTCCACGGCCATGCACCCTTTGAATGCTGCACTGTGCTTATCCCCACAGCTGCTACATTTGAGTTTTGGTCCATCCATACAGTTCTCATGTGAATGTTCTCCTCCATGAGTACCACACTTCATTTCCCGCTTTCAGGAAGCTGCCCCTTGCCCAAACCTTTGACATTTATACCATCTCAAAGGGTCTGGGCTATATGGTTTAACCCAGAAGCCTGATATCCTATATTAACCTCGGATCATTGTGTTCTCCCAATCTCCTGCTATTCAATCACTTAACAAACAGCACTTGGTCCTCCCCTTTGCCTCTCATCCTCAATCATGCCTAGGGGAACCCCATACATTATGCCCTCTTGCTTCTGTCATAAATTTAGGTAGCTGGCAAATTACTTCTGCTTTCCCTGAAATGGTAGTTTTAAGACGTTTCTCAGCCTGTTTCTTATGTATACTTTCTCCTAATGAATCCCCACTCTGCAGTCTTTTAGCTCTTATATCTCTGATATGTCACCGAATCCATTCCACTGTTTTCATGGGATTAACATCTCCCATCTTTACATCTTCAGCTAGTAAATTGATGATTATAAAATGTTGATCTTTTTCCTTACTCAGTTTTCCATCCCTGCCTGCCCCCTCTTCTCCAAACACAGATACTTCTATTCTTTTCTTCTTCTTCCTAATCTGAAGCCATTTCTCATCCCTTGTTTCTTCTCCCTCATTTTCCAATATAACTTCCAGCCTTTCCCTCTGACTGTATTTCCAGCCAGCCAGTCACCAGCCTAAACTGTCACTGATTTCCAAGTCCGAGCTCTCAATCCAGGGGTGGACAAACTACGGCTCGCTGGGTATTTGTTATACATGCCGCGTGGGGATTTGTGTAGGGAATCATCATGACGTTAACCTGAATAGGACATTAATGCCGTCCCCTGCATTTCCTTAAGAAGGGGAGCTGATCTGCTAAAGAGCTAAAAATGAAATGAGATCAAATGAGACCATTCCAATTATATACAGACACAGACCTGAACCAAAGCTCTGGATCCAGATTTTGGGAAAGTTTGAATCTTGATGATAACTTTGCAACCACCAAAGCCACGCTGCTAAGTGTAGTGTTCTAGTTTGAGCAGAGTTAACACATGGTGTCTACCTGCACCGGGAATTGCACTTCCCAGGTGCTGTGTAAATATCCCTTTTTAACAGTGTTTTCTATTCCCTTCTTCAGTTGAGGCTCAAATATTGGTACTCGGTTCAAACCAGCCCCAAACACAAATGTCTTTCTGTTGTCTCGGGAGGCCCTTTCTGAGGGAAAACTAAGAAACCAACCTGTTTTAAGCACCATAATCATATGCCCAGAGCATATTATGTATATATAGGCTTCTCTTTTTTTTTTCTTTTTTTTTTTTTTTTTTGCTGTATTTATACCTGGCTTCTTACATTAGGTTCCTCAGAAACCAAGGAAGAAGGACTGGAAGCTCAGATTAACAGATTAGCTGAGTTGATTGGAAGATTGGAAAATAAGGTAAGAGGCTTTTTCAAGGTTTTGGCTAGAAAAGCCACAGTTCTAGTTATTCTTCAGTTTGGGAGACTATTGAGAGTGCTGCATTCTTACGCCAAAGCCTGCCCCCCATTTTCCCTCAGTATTTGTGTCCCGCATTACAATGCCCAAGAGTTTGTCAGCTACTGCACTGAGTCGGAGTCAACAAAAATGTTAACACACCACAGAAAAGAGCATCGCCAGTTAATGCTGTTTCCGACTATTGACAGGGACACTGCTGATTTAAAAATCATATTCTAAAAAAATGACTTTTCTTGTTTGTTAAAAGTGATGCCTTTGTTGATTAATACCGAGGCATCCAATTCCCTGTCACCATTTATGGTGTTTTGGTCTTTCATTTTTGGGCAAATCCTCTCCCCAGTGCACGGCCCAAGTAGCTGGGCCAGATGGTAGGCAAATTTGCTGAGAGGGACAAGGAAGTTGTCCCTGGGGATCCCTGCATGCTCCGCTCCCCCCCCCCCCCCCAGAAAACACTGGGATGAAGATGGGTAGACATACAGCAGTGGGTGCTCTGGACCACCCATACCTCCCTGTCCTCTGTAATCCTCCTTCTGCTTGTCCATTAAAACAGCTCTGGATCTGCTGTATGGATATGTTTACACTGCAATTAGACACCTATGGTGGTCCATGCCAGCTGACTGAGGCTCTCCTGACGTGGGCTAAGGGGCTGTTTAATTGTGGTGTAGACATTTGAGCTCTGGGACCCTTCCACCTCGCAAGGTCCTAGAGCTCTGGCCCCAGCCCAAATGGCTACACCACAATAAAAACAGTCCCTCAGTGTGAGGCCCACAAGCCCGAGTCAGCTGGCACAGGCTAGCTGTGGGTTTTTAATTACAGCATAGACACGAGCTAGGTGCTCAAAGGAAGGCCTTGGATTTGCTCTGTATGAACATAATCCTTCAAGCAATGACTATTGTGCTGCTTGCACACACATGGCCCCGAGTAAATACTCATAGCAGTAAGTGTTTGCAGGGTTAGGCCTTCAACTTTACCACTTGAATAAACTATACAGAATGTCAGCACTTTTTAATTCAGTAACATCCCTAATAGCCGTGTGCCCCTTACTCTATTGTGCTTACAACAGCCCTACAGTCATCCATTTTTAACAGCAATCTTTAAGCATTCCTTATCAATTATTCTGTCTGTGTGCCACTATCATTATAATCAGCGGTCTTTCTAAGTGAGATAAATTAGCCCTGCTTTAGACACTACTAGGTATCCAGGTTCCAGGAGCCTATTGGTTGACCAGTATATTGACCCCAACAGGAGTTTTCACACCTTTCCCAGGGAGGGTTAACCAGACCTTGGCTAGCTCTCTCTTCTGTGCTAGCTTTGCCTCCTCCCGTATCTTCTTACATTTTGGTTCAAAAGTACATTGACATTTTCAGCATGCTGGGATTACAGGCAAGCGTTAAAAGCCCAAGAGCTGAGAAGTGTCTGCTCTCTGACCTTGGGGGAAACAATATGGAAAAATTCCAAGGCAGCCCCAGGAAATTCTCCTTTCAGATTTCCAAATTAAAAAAAGATCAAATGAGAATAATAGACAGAGAAAGAGAGAGAGAAATATTTGCTTAGAGCTGTCTTGTGAGGATGCTAGAGTTTGAATACTGTTCATTCCAGAAGCCAGGGAGATGGAAGATGATCAAATATCAAAGTGCCAGGTATATTTCTTAACACAGTCAAATTACACTCCCACTACCGATTCAGTCCCCTCATGGTCTGGACTGAGCCCCACATCAGAAAAGCTAGTATGTTACTTGAGTTTCTTTGTAGGCTGGGAGAACAGGCAAGAAATCTGGAATCTATGAGTAAAAACAGTAGACTTGGCAGGACTGACCACTGCTGATCCCAGATACAACATCATCACATGTTGAGGGGAAGTGATCTTTCTGGGTATTGGTGCTGGTTGAAAATCACAGAAAAAATGTTGTCAAAATCATCCAGTTAAAATTAAAATGTTGATCATTCTCTAAACTTGATAGGAAAAGAAGAAAAAGGTAAATGGAAAAAAATCTTAATTTTTTTATTTTTCTGTTGTTTTTTTTTTATGAAAATTAGAAGAATTTTGACCAGAAGTACCCCCACCCCTTTATAGATTGGTTACTTTGCTTATAATAGAGGGTAGATAAATCACATGAGTCTGAGGGAGGAGAGAAGTTGCTACCGGAACTCCAGCCAATCAAAGTGTAAATTGCCTTTGAGGAAGTGTCTAATGACATAGTTGATTGTACTGAATTCATCAGTGAATCAATGTCAGGCTTATTCTGGATGGCTGAAAATGTCATAGGCAGAATACTTCCATTACAGCCCCTAGAAAACTAGGAAAACTGAAAAAATACATATCTACAGAGCTGTAAAGTGAGATGACATTTAACAGTAACTTTAAAAGGGAAAGTCCTTGATTTAAGCTTTCTGACTCCATCTAGTGATTGAAAAGTAAAATTGTATCTTTATGCAGTGTCACAGCAGAAGTATTTATTAAATAAAAATGTAATAATTGTACGGTAACTTAAAATAGGCTTAGAACCCAATAAATAGACAAATTCCATGGCAAAGGAGTAGACGAAATAGTCCCTTTTAAAAGTAGCCTCCTCTAATACTAGATAAAGTAAACGTTAAGCCTCAGATAAAGATCTACCAGAGCCGTTGGTTGATACTGCAAAGGTACTGCAAACCTCAATCTCAGTTTAAATTCAAAAGCAAATAATAGCAGTTAAAGCATAAGTAAAAATTTTTTAAACTACTTTGCAAATCTCTCTGCAAATACTGTGCTTCTCTAGAAAAGAAAGGTCCCAGACCTAGCTTCTGCATCCCCCATCAGCAATTAAAACCTTTAAGTCTATTTCCAATTATCAAGGGAAGCGTCCTCTTTGTTTCTGTAGTTTTCTTTCTCCATTTCTAAGTAGTCAGATCTATTCCAAGCATAGTCTTATTCATCCCAGCTATCGTGATGGAGAAATATCCTTTGATATTGATAGAATGTTCCTACAGATGAATCTCGGAATTGTTTGGTTTTTTATTCCACTGGTGTTACTTTGTGCCACATCTGAACTGTGTCTCAGTCACTCCCAGGATACTTTCCATAGTGTCTTGTTATACAGCTGTCGGTTGCCCTTTTTGTGTGCTTTTTTCTTTGTCGACTGGCACAAGCCACACATTTGCAAATAGTCCTGGTTTCTGGAACTAATTGTGACATCTAATGCAAACCAATTCTTGTTACTAGCTGCCATCTGAGAGCTTGCTGCCCTATTTGGAATGCATTGGTGGCCTCAGGCTAGATTTTGGTGGAAGAGTTACAGTTTTCATGGATAACTTTGGTTTCTTTCAAAACTTTGTTGGTTTTTTCAACTATAACCAAACACCGATTTAATTTTTTTTTTTTTGTAAAATTAAAAAAATGAGGCTTTTAAATTTATGAATATTAAGGGACTCGAGAAGAGGAATCACCTTCAGTTGTGGTTTGGTTATGTGAGCAATCAGCCATATGAATGGCAGAGGACTGATAGCAAGGCATTCTCTGGGATTTCTCTGGCTTTGGAACTCTCTTCCTTCTTTGATCTGCCAGAGATCCCATAAAGGCCTTGTAAAACTGAAGTGCCTGGTCTTCACTGTTTTTATCTCAGGCTAGCTCCATGCATATTAGTTACCCTGAGGTAAAAGACACCTTTCTTAGCAGTGAGGACAAAGCCCTGAGTGATTGTTCTATGGGATTTATTGTCACAGCTCTCCTTGCGGTAGGAGAAAGATGATTGGGGGCTGATTGCAGCACTGAATTATTGTTGCGATGGAAATGCTGGTGGGAACTGATGTTCTTCAAAATGCTTTTCCCCCTTTCCCTGTCGTTCTAATGAGCTGTGAAGGTAGCAGTTTTTATGGGGAGCAAATCCCATTGTGGTCCTTCAGTCTAATGAAGTGCATTGTAGTTCATCTAGTCCAATACAGAGTGCTAGATGGGTGCTTCAGAACCGCAAATAAATAACTCCTTTGTTTTGATTTGCATTTTTACAATGGGGGAGACTTATTAACACCCCCCCCCATCTCACACACACCTAGTCCCCAGCTGTTCGCTGAGCTGGGGACTTATAGTGATGGAGACCTCCGCAGAGGGAGTATAGTACCACATTCTTGAGTTTGACAATGAGAAACACAAAACCTGCTTTCAAGAGAAGAGAAGAGGCAACATGTCTCTTTGAGAACACAGCACATCTCTGCTTTCCTTACAAACTGGTAAATTTCACAAACCTAGTGTGCTTGATATTTGAGAGTCTCTCAAAGGAGCTGTGCTCCCAAGGAGAGTTTCACCTTTCCTCAGTTGTCCGCTCTCCTGTTCCTTTCACTGGTTTGTCCACGTTTCCCTGGCATTTTGCCATTCCTCTTATATTTGTGAAGCGGCTTCTTGAGAAAATGAAAAATATTTATGCAAATAGCCCATTTAAAGTAGGGGGGAGCCTGGAGAGGGGTCCAGGACCTGACTGTGGCAGGGCAGGGGTAAAACCCCTTGAATGCCCTGCCTCTGCTGGCTAAGCCCTGCTTTCTGGCAGGAGGGCTGGGGACAGTGGCTTGAAGCAGTCAGCAGGGAGCCCAGCTGTGGGCCCTAACAAGGGCTGGCTCACCGCAGTAGGCTGGGCTAAGTGGTCACAGCTGGGGCTGAAGACAGAGGGCTAGAGAAGCCCTGAGCTGAACTCAGTAAGGAGGCGAGACAAGAAGCAGGAGGCGGCAGCTCTGTCTCCTCCCCACAGGCAGGGCACCTCAGAGGCCTGGAGACCCTGGAACCAGGTAGAAGGAGGGTCACTGTTGGGGGATAAAGGAACCACTTTCTTGCACTGGAGCCACTGTACTGCACTAGGCACTAGGGTGAAACACCAGAGAAAGGTGTGAGGACTCTTATTTCTACCAGCCAGAGCACAGGGGAGAAAGAGAGAAACCTGTGCAGACCCTGTGACACTCACCCAAAAGGTCACGGTGTCCATTAGATACAGCAGGTAAAAATAAATCCTCAGAAATTGAAACGGTCCCCAAATACCTACCTAGTATTTGAGAAAACGAATCTCCTTCTGCTCTGGAAGAACCCATTTATTTTTCTGAACTGCTGTGGGTTATAGATTGTACTAAATAGAGAGCAACAATTGAGATTGCTATTAGTGATGACAGCTCTCCGTACTTCTTGTTGTTGCTGGTTTTCTTTTTGGCAGGGTTTTCACATCTTCATAAATGTGTGTATACGTGGTCAATTGAAAAGACTAATTGTTTATTTTCTTTTCAAGTTATTATTGATGTTTCTATTTTTCTCTTTATAAGCAAAAAATGCTTTTAGAGAAAAACAGTAAATAGAATTCCAAACAATCACAAACTCATTCATTGAGGTGGGTGAAGAAGAGATCACTCATGTCAATGGTACGGTATGTCACACACAGTTTTAAAAAGTTTTGTGGTACATTTATTTATTTAGATTTATATAAATGCTAAAAATGGGCACCGATCCACACACTCCCTTGAAGTTACTAAAAATACATGCAAATTAATGCTTCAGCCTTGCTGAAGTGCAGCAGTGTAACTCATAATTCAATATAGCTAGAGATGGCTGGACAAGAGATTTCACACACACACACACACACAATTTGAAAGTTGTTTCTCTGTTGCAAAATTTAAAACTCACCAATTTTGTATTTTCTAAAATTTTCATGCAATTTTAATAGAAATTTTGAATGAAACTATAAGAATGCCGATACTGTCTCAGGCTAGTGCACCTTCCCGCCCAATATCCTATCTTCTGACAGTGGTCTTCCAGTTGTTCTAGCCAAGCTGAAGGCAATAGATGATATGGTACATCCTTTATATCCTGAATTTTGAACGTTTTAGAGAAGCGCTCCAGGTAGCATTTATTGATGAATGAATACTTCACGGCAGGGGTATTGCAAACCCTTGATAGCTGGTGATCCTTCAACAGAGGTCAAAAGTGGTAAGTTGGAGGAAGCCATGTGAGGGTTCTACTGTGGAAAGGTTCCCTTCAGGGAAGGATGTAAGGATGCATCAGATCTGTGCCCTGCTGTCAAACCAGAAATAAAACCATTATGGGCAGGATGAGGAAGACGTGCCCTTCCTTCGTCCCTTCCCTCCAAAGTTTTACTTCCTGGCAATGTCCCTTTCAGCAGGGTTGCAGCATCCAAAGCACTTTCACTCCAGCTCTCTCTTCTCTCTCACACACCTGTCGTTCCTCAGGTGGTTGCAGCTGCCGGAGGCAGTCTGTCACTGAGGAGGAGACAGCATGGCACAGAGCTAACTAACCAAGAAGACACCTCCTCTCTGAGCAAGTCTCAGGGAAGAAGCCACACATTCTGAGTACCATCGCCCTTGTTTCCCTCAACTATTTCATGTTGACCTGCAAAGGTGTGGAGTCATGTGACTCAGACTTGGTCGGCGTATGTCTGATAGCCTTGGAAACTGGGTGGAAGAGTTGAAATTTGGCGATCCAAAGACTCCACTTCTGGAACTCCTGTATTTCTTTTGCATATTTGTTGTCCATGGGTGATATTCAGTCCGGTACGGTATGCTGGGCACCCTCTATGCCTTCAAAATAAGCTTGGGGGGACTTAAGTGATGCGTATACCTTGTATTGGCCCTCTGCACAGAGGGCCAATTACACCCCATCTAAATTCCTGCATGACCTAAGAGTTAGATACACACACGCTCTCTCTCCCTGCTAGCTTCAGTCTCCACTAACACTTGTACCACTGTAGGCAAAACCTTTTCTCTTTATTTAGCTTGTAACTCTGATTCCTCATGAGCGGCTTTTCATTAGCGCAAACAAATGGATATTAATGAAAGCCGAATTGCAGTGCCAGTGAGATTCCTTCTGATAGAGCAAAGTGGTACAAAAACACCATTGCGGCGAGAGCTTGCTTGGATTAGCATTTAAGACGAGGAGTTGCTAGTGATTAAAAAGTGCCACCCTTGGTGGGGAAGAGATGGGGTTGGTTGTTGAACAGTTAATATTACTTCAGCTGTGTGGGACTCCTGGCAGGAAGGATTTCTGCAGTGATAAGAGGGGTCAATAATCACAAAACCTAAGGTGCTAAGTGCTAGGAGTAACCAGGAACTGGGACAGATGTTGATTGCTCTGGAGTCTGAAATGCAGGGGGGGGGGGGCTTTCCACAGCTGAATTGTTTACCTCTCAGTTGGAAAGCAGCAGGGTCTTCCCCTAAATCCAAGGCAGCAGCTGCTACTGGGAAACTGGCTTCCCTTTTACACCTGAGCCTCCTAGAAAAGGGAGGATCGATTTCTCATTACCTCCAAAGCTGTTCAGATGTAAGCTGCCAGTTCCCGGTGGCCAGGGAAATTTGAGTCCCAACTTGGCACTCTCAGCTTGTGAGGGGAATGTAGGGGGGACACCTGGAGGAAATGTATGGCTCATTCATGCGGAAGGCTCAGGGCCGACTACAGAAATCCAGCCTTGCAGCGGGGCTGGAACCGTTTTGATAGTGACCATGTGAAGGCAGAAAACCTGTATTTGTGTTGTTACTACTTCAAGCCAGGGGGTGTAGCAGCATCCCCAGAACCCATAGGTTCAGCACCTCGACTGGCCTGGCGGTCCAGAACCATCACTAACACAGCATTACATGAAGGTGTGTGATAGGGGGATCGTTGACCTGACTGGTTTCCCAGCAGTGATCCCGGTAAATTAAGTGTCTGAGAGATGCAGTGATCGCTATGCCAAATAGCTCTGGCAGACCTCTAGAGAAAAAAAGTAGATATCCAGCCTTCCTCCCCGATCTACACTTCAAATTTAGATCGACCGAATGATGTCATGCAGGGCTGTGAAAAATGTCATGTCCTGAGTGCTGTGGTTAGGCTGCGCTAACTCCCAGTGTACATGCAGTTCAGTCGATGGCAGAATTCTTCCGTGGACCTGGTTACCACCTCTGAGAGGTGGATTAACTAGTTTGGTTTTTCCATCCATGTGGGGAGTGTCTGTGCTACAGAGCCACAGCGTCATCGCTGCATCTGTGCTGAAGTCACACTTGTAGTGTAGACATGACCTCTGGAAAGGTGCAATACAGGCAATGCCGATACAAACTTCTCCTCCTGCTGCCCCGTTGAACTGCCTCTCCTTGACTTGAATAAACCACCTCTTGAGGTAAAGGTAGTTCAGTCTGTAATGGCTATTCAGTCCTTAGCAGCACTGATGCAGTATAACTTCTGAGACGAACAGTGCAGAAAGGAAGATCTCCTTGAGGTGTACTAGGAACTCCTCTTTGCTCCCTCAAGTTCTGCTGGATATTTTCTATCCTTGCAATGCCCTTTGAATTTTAACAGTCACAGATAGAATGAGTGGTGAAACTCCCAGGCCCTGCTTTAAAAAAAACCCACAATGGCTTGCTATGAAAAATTAAAACAAAACAGTGTGCAGAATTCCTCAAACGGATTATTTCCAGCCCAGTGGCTTAAAGAAAGTTACATAAGCAGGAGGACAAGGTCAAGGAAGTAATATCTTTTACCGGACCACTTTTAAAGTCCAATTTTACCTCCCCAACTTTGTCTCTCTCATACACTGAGATCAACATGGCTACACCACCGCTGCGTACATTAAATAAACAGAAACATTTTAAAGAAGCCTATATTCCTACATCTGTGCACAGGTGTGGCCTGCCTTTCAGATATGTAAGTTATACCATACTTGCTGTATCCTAAATTATGTAAGCAGAATTCACAGCAGGGCGGTATGGAGTTAGTGTCATCAAAGGCTTGAACAACATTACATATATGCTGATATCACATAAAAATTCAAACATCAGAAAAATTGTAGCTTAAGTCTGAGATGAAGGTTTAATCCAGTCGTGGCCTCTGGACCATTGGAACAGATAGAACATGCCATAGGGAAGATGGGAGCTTGGAATATGGAGAGATGTTCCAGCAAGGGGTTTGAAATGAGGATCAAGTTAGGAAGTGATCCAGGGAATGACCTTATAGTTGAGGGAGGGGTAACCTCATATTTAGTCTAAGTAAATAAATACAGGACAGGATCCTCAGGGCTTCCATTGAATATCTACATCACACACTTGGTGTAGTGGAGACTGGAGAAAGACATGGTTGGGGGAAAGTGTTCTTATCAATACTGGATTTAGTCTTTCCCCTTGTATTGTCATAACAGTTTAAGACAGCTCTGTAAGTAATTTTCATCTTGACAATATTTTTAGAAAATTGGTTGTCAAGGCAACAGAATGCAGTAGTTGAATGTCCTGAGGCTGGTTTTTCTACCATTAAAATAAATTTATTCACTTTTTTTTATTATTCTCAAGGAGCAAGGCTGACTCCTTTCTCATGTACCAGGAAGCAACAGGGAAAACTGGATGAACTGATGATATAATGCCTGCATTTCGATGGGCTCTTCCTTGTTGTCTTTTACTCTGTACATTTCTGATGCCTTCACTTCGGGAAGTGAAGGTGGTGGAGGAGAGAAACCCTGTACTTTCTTCCTGATCCCGTATTTTTCACTCCATTCTTAGAGCCTTATTTTGATGCCACTATTTCCCCTCAGTCTGGAAGAACTGCCCCAGGTTTCTTTCGAGCTCTGAAGTTGTATGCTCTTTAATTGGCTGGAGAGCTCAAGGTACAGTCTTGAGAAGATTAACTATTGGAACAAACTACCAAGAGAAAGGATGGATTCTTCATCCCTTGAAGTCTTCAGATCAAGACTGGATGCTTTTCTGGAAGATATAATTTAGTCAGATTCAAATTAGTTGGCTCAACAAAGAAGTAACTGGATACAATTCTCTGGCCTGTGTTATTCAGGAGAATAACAGCGACAGAATAACGGCGACAGAAATTTGGGGCCCCCCTACTCTGATCGTTTGGGGCCCCCCCAGCCCAGCTGGCACTTCCCCCCCAGCTGACAGCGGCTGGGGGGCGCCCCAGCCCAGCCGCCCCCCCCCAGCCCAGCCGGCGCTCCCCCCCCCCCCCCAGCTGACAGCGGCTGGCGGCAGTGCGGGGTCCTGCGGCGCGAGCCGCCCTTGCTGCTCCTCCCTCCCCCCCGCACTTTCTCCCCCGGACCACGCCGCTGCCGCCGGCCAGGCTCACTGCTCCTGCCGGGGACACGCGCGCTCGTCCGGAGGAGAGCCGTGCCGCCTCCCCGCCCCTTCCCCACTCTCCAGGCCCAGCGACAAGGGGGGATGACTACGGGTACAGCTGTGTACCAGGACCCCCCTAAAGTCCGGGGCCCGGTACAACTCTACCCGTAGTACCCCCCTGTCGCCAGCCCTGGATCAGACTAGATGATCTAATCTAATGGTCCCATCAAGCCTTAGAAATCTCTGAAACTATAAAACAGGATTCAGGATTTTCTCTTCCCCTTTTAATACACACCATGGGTTGCTGTCAGTCTCCTATTGGACAAAAGTCTGTTTCCTTTTTGTGTCTGTTGGGTTTTATGTCTACGGGGCTGTTTGTGCTGTTGCTGGGGAGATGGGATATTGAAGCCCAGTTTCAAGCTGGTATTTGTTTGCCAGTCTATCTTGTTTCTCCAACTGGCTTCGTTATAGATAGATTTTTATTGGGTGGCTGGCATTTCACATACAAGTATCTGTCTGAATTACAGTCCAGTTATGTTGGTGCTAGTTTGTATAGGGAGTAATCTGACTTGAAAGCCCAGATCATCAAACATGTGAACTCTGAGGAAGTTTCAAGCCCAATCCTTGCAGCCCGTGATGAGCCCACTGCCATTTCAGCCCCTCCACTCCTTGCCATCCTGGGGAGTTAAGGATTGGCGCTGGAAGCCTGTAGCGGAACAGAGCACTTTGAACATCTGGGACCCAGCCATTTTTCTACTTTTCCCCCATCCCAATTTTCTATCTTGAAAAGTTCCCTAACATGTTAATGAAAGGGAGATGGGAAATAGCATGGAGTACTTGCCTACAGGCCAGTCTTTCCCAATGCACCTTCTTTAGGTGGATTTTTATTTGATTTGAATTGCACTGCACTGACCTGGAACTCTGTAAATGCTCTTGAGGATAGCTAGTGACGACATAAAAGGTGATATTTTTACATGTATCCTCCACCTTTCTCCTTGCAATACTGCATGTTGTGCACACCAAGCCTTTGCACTTACTGCTACCCAATTTGCATGTCTGCAGGTGCAAATGCAGGTTTCGTACAAATACGGAGGCTGGCTTGAGGCAAGCTGAGGATTTGACCCAGGGTTAAAATTGTATGCAAATTATACACCTGACTCAGATCTTCTTATCACTGAGTGTCGTATCAAATTAGCTGCTCTGTACATTCACCCATCTGTAGTAGCTGATTTCTATCCATGCTCATTGCGTAGAATATCTCAGATTCTGTTTTGTTCCAGACCCAGCAAAGCAATGTAAATAGGAACCTTAATGTGTCTGGTCTATAAACCAAACTTTACTAAAACACAGTAGCCTTCCAGATCTAAAGTCACCCACCATCTTTCTCTGTGTGTCTTATTCTATCACCAAGATAGCGCCTGTTAAGTGATGAATTGAAGGCTGGATTGACGAAAAATGATCAGGACTTGCTGCAATCATGCCTCTAAAGCCTGCCTGCCTCTTTCACATAAGCCTCCAGACCCAGAGACTCCTCTGAGATGCAGTTTCTTATCTGAAAAGTCTTCAAACGCCCTTCTTTTAAAGCACCTCATGTGTCTATTACAGCATTTACCAACCGAAGGCCAGAGGAAAAATCAATGAAAGGCTTCTTTACAAATGCCTCTTGCACTTCTGTTGATCCAGCATGTGCCAGGTTTGCCTTGTCGATTGGTTGGCTTGGTTAACAAAGGAAGGGCACTTCAGGGGGAAACGGGTTGTATGTGGGACCCTGGAAAGAAGGGCTGCTTTGAGGTGTGCCCTGGCATCCTAAGTCATAGCTGGATCTGTAAAATAAGAAATTAACTTTCTGAAAATTGTGCTCAAGGTGACTTTGCTGTTCAGAAAGCAACATTTTGAGTTATACAATAAGAGCCGCATTGGAAGGTCTGCACAGTGAAGAAACTTCCTCGCCTTACTGACTTCAGTAGGATTAAAAATGCCAGTCACACACTGATCTATAAAGCCCACTGCAACCTGGGATAATGCTATGCGGGCATTACTCTGACTTCACAGATTTTAAAGACCTAGTAGTTCTCCTAGCAAGAGGAGACCATTGTGAATAGGGTTGTATCCACCTAACTTCCCAATACCCCTGGTCCCACAGTACCCAATATATTTGAGGGTAACTTAACCCACTACTGTACATATATGTGCTTTAATACATAATGTGTATCTGATTTTTGTGATATTGGTTGATATTGTACAGTAATACAGCATATTTCTCTGCTGACAAACAGCACTGACTTCATTTTCCAATCTCATCTTATCTACAGGCCATTAATAAAAGAGGTTGGGTGGGGGAACGAATTCCTTCTTTATTTATCTTGGACTGTATGGAGGGTGGGGGGTCCTAACTTTCTTTCACATGAGAAATCTGTAATTCAGGACACCAGTGAAGCAGACAGCTGAGAGATCATTTGGAGACCAGATCAGTTGCTTTCCTACAGGGTTCAGACTGGGGTGCATAGGCGGGAGAAGGTGAAGGTGACATAATTTAAATGTTGTGTAAGATGCACATTGCACAACAGTGCATCAGGAACACCTGTTGCTGTTGGATTCCTGCCT
The DNA here is from genome assembly GCA_032164245.1 of Sternotherus odoratus. Lineage (NCBI taxonomy): Eukaryota > Metazoa > Chordata > Testudines > Kinosternidae > Sternotherus > Sternotherus odoratus. Next base: position 27,847,081 of record JAVMKO010000014.1, read on the forward strand.
AGTTCTGTATCAATATATACATCACATATGTGGAGATTATGTTTGGGTGGTAAATTGCATTTATCGTGCACCCTTCACGTCCTCACCTGCCCTCTGCCCATTGAGCCATCTCCCTCAGCAACTACTGCTAATGTTTCAAGCCTCAGTCACCATGTCATCTGAAACCAGCCTACCATAGAAATGGTCCATGGGGTCTCCTGAATGTGACTTTCCCTCCTACATTTACAGTGGCCACATCCAGCAGTGGGAGAATATCTCGTCTTGCATATGCGCCTTTTAGGACTTAATCTCCTGACCCTTTGGAGATAGAAACGGGAGGTTTTTATCCCATTTGAAAGGGGAGATTCCCAGCAACTCAGTGTGGGATGCAGGAGAACACACTGCCGGCCCTGATGCACTCTTGGTAGACAAACAGACTCAAGATGTGACACAGTGCAAAGGTTTAACCAAGAGAGGGTTATGCAGAGATAGTTAGTGAGGAGGGTGAGGTGCTCACAATTCCTGGAAGAAGTAGGTTGCAGTGGGGAGGCTTTATGTGAGTTTATATTGGGGGGGGGGGCTTAAGCACCAATCACAGGTGCTCAACTTTACTGGCATAAGTAGTCCTGTTGGAAGCACAGTAGTAATGTTAAACAAATGCAGAAGGGTTAGCAGGGCCAGGGCCTCAAGAAGCAGCCTGGCTAAAGTTGTGGAGCGGATGGTGAGAGATGGAGAGGGAAGGTGGGAGGGGCACACACAGTGAATGGGGCAGGAGGTAGAGATGAAAGAAGGGATGGTGGCCATGGCAAGAGTGTGTAGGGTCTTGAAGGTAAGAATGAGGAGCTTGAATTATTGAATGCAGTACAGCACAAGAAGCCTAGCAATGTTAACTGCCTTCCCCAGCAGATCTGTCGTCTACGCACTTGACTCCTGTCTTGTTTTCTCCTCTCCTAGCTAAGGCAATGACTAGCAATTCTTTCTGCCGCCCTCGAAGGACAAACGATGGGCTCAGACATTTGGTCCCGCCACAAAAAAATAAAAAAAAATTCTAATGTCCACATCTGTGTTTGCAACTTGCAAACGTGCAGCCCTGAGATGGGTCTCAAACCAGCTGATTGGGCATTGGGTTTTTCAGATTCACAAGCTGAGAGAGTTGGATGGCGGTCGCTGGCAGATAACATTATGTCCGGTGTCTCTATGTACTCCGCCTTTTGTGCAGATCACTGGGGAAATGACTTCCAGGACTCACCTGGGGGAAATGTTTTGGGAAGTGCTAAATGGCCGTAGGTGTTGAAAGTGATAGATAAAAGACACAAGAAGGGTTCCATTGCTTCCACTCCTGCTTTACATACTCCATTAGTATTCATGGAATTACGGTGCTAAAATACTTTCATAACTTTGGCTTTTAAGACAAATTCAGAATTTGTTCAGCTTATTGTTGTGAGCTAACTGTGTATGCATGCAAATTTACTTGTGATGGTGTGACTGGATGATTCAGAGGGTTGGTAGTGAAATATGGAGCCGTGTGTGGTAAAAATCTAACCCTTACTGGTTGTGACTAGGAAGCCAGCTGTTTGGTCCCTATCAAGTGAATTGTGGCAGCGCGTGCAGCTCTTCCGTATTAGATAAGTGACCACATCATTGGAGAGGCTAAAAATCATATAATAATATCTGCTTTTCAGCTGTAGATCTCAAAGTACTTTACAAAGGAGGGCAGTATCATTAGCCCCATTTTACAGATGGGAAAACTGAGGCACTGAGAGAGGAAAGTGGCTTTCCCAAGATCACCCAGTCAACCAGTGGCTGAGGTGGGAATTAAACACAGGTCGCTTGAGTCCCAGCCATCACCCCGTGCTGACTCCAGCCCACGTCAGCACTGACACAACCAGCGTAGCTCTTCTGTGAATAAATGGAGATCTTTCCTCTCCAGGTCTGTCCATTTGCATTATAAAAATGCAAAAGATCATAGATTCCAAGGCGAGAGGAACCAGTGTGATCATCTAGCCTGCCCTCCTGTACCGTACAGTCATAAAACATCCCCAAAATAATCCCTATAACAGAGCTCTGCTGAGGTCACCACACTCAGTGCTAGGGCTGTAGGTTAGATAGCCATGGGTGTAGACTGTTGTTTTTAAGTCCTTTGTTCTCTACGTTCTTTGTTCTTGCTGGGAGAATAAGCCAGGCTGTACTTTCCAGAAGGCTGTTTGGGTATATACACCACTCTCGCAGGGAAGGGCTGCAGATGCTGAACCCAGTCAGACTGGCTGGGTTGATATACAGGGTGTTGTAGCCCCTGGCCTTAGCTAAGAGCGGGAGAACTGTGCAATTCCACTCCAGGAGGGATAGAGGACTGAGGTCAGACACATGAAGGGGTGCGCTCAGGACAGCTGACCTTACCATCGTGGCAGAGAGCTTTACCGTTAATTTGTCCTCGTTTGTTGCAATTATAATGGTTTTTTCTGCATTTTTTCAGACTCTCTGGTTTGACCTGCACCAGAGACTGTCAGACAGCGAAAGCACAGCTTGCACAGTGAGTACCCACAAATGAAATCTGTCCCTGCACATATGAAAGCCTCTGTTTGCATATGCAAATATGGGTTTAAATATGCAAATATGAATGCACGGATGAGCATATTTGGCATGTCACACTCGGCCTCTTCCTGCTAAAGCTGTGGCACTAAAGGTCAACTTAAACCAAGAGGAATGTTTCCTCCTTTGGACTCCTGTGGTTACTGCGTCATGTGATGTCACTTTTCAGCAAGACGAAGCATTGGCTCAGAAATACCACCTGTTATCTATTTTTCTTCCCATGAAAACTTTCAGTTAGCTCAGTGGTTCTCAAACTTTGTACTGGTGACCCCTTTCACACAGCTTGTGACCTCCCCCAGGAAATAACCGTATAACCCCCTCGGGGGTCATAACCCCCAGTTTGAGAACCTCAGAGTTCGCTCTTAATAGGCAGAGCTTTCTTTGCCAACAACTCCACATTTGCGAGTTGTGAAGAGTGAGTCCCACTTTTCTTCATTTTCAGGATTTCTCAGAGAAGCAAACATTAACCTGTTCTGGAAATCAGCTGAACGATTAACTGTATCAAATGAAGCTGCTCATTAATTAAAAATAGCAGTGCTGTTTCTAGAGCACTATGAATTTAAGCAAATGGCTCCTCCCATGGAAAAAATGGGTTAGTTAGACTTCCTGAAATGATTTGGTGATTCGATGGCATTCTGAAGAGCTTCATGGACCTCTTTTGCCTTAGTCAACTGCCTGACACCAATAGTTTTCTGTGTGCAAACAAATATAGAATATCTGGGTTGGAAGGGACCTCAGGAGGTATCTAGTCCAACCCCCTGCTCAAAGCAGGGCCAATCCCCAACTAAATCATCTAACAGATTTTTGCCCTGATCCCTAAATGGCCACCTCAAGGATTGATCTCACAACCCAGGGTTTAGCTGGCCAATGTTCAAACCACTGAGCTGTCCCTCTCCTGGAGCTGTAGCAGTAGATGAATTCATGTCTATCAGTAGAGAATATACAGTCCATCACATTGAAAAATAGGGATTTTTTTTTGTCAGAAGTTGTTTTGTGAGCTAAGGGAGGAGGCTAACCAGTCCTACCAGTGTCAAAACCTTGTTATCAGAAACTGCTGCCATTCTGCTTATGCCATGAAAAAATAGGCTCTAGGGAGTTTGCAGAAGGAGACTTTGCCTTAGAAAGGAAACTCAGCCGGCGGAATAAATACACCTCATGGTTAGATGCTGTGTGTGTGGGGGGTTGTTTTTCTATATGCTTGTCACTGCTGTGGTGTTTTTGTGCATTGATACCAACATCAAGCAAAGAAATGATTTGAATATTACCTCTTTTACTGTTTATTGATCATCTCTGAGTAGACGGTAGAGTCTCCAATGTATTAGTTGTTTGAATGCCATTGGTAAATAGTTCTTTGTATTTTTTTTTTACTTGAGGGGTTCCTCACAATTACTCAACATTCAAAATATGAGCTGTGCTGCTCAGTCATGACTGGTCATGTACGTGACTTGCCATTGTGTTATTTCATGACTGGATGATCACGAACACCTTCTGAGCACAGTGATGTACGTTGGCAAATGTAGAACTCTGTTTTCACAAATACTCATACAGGCATCTTTGAAATTTGTTTCCCAAACCCCTCTGTGCCAGAACAGCTTGGAGGGTCAGCTCTTCAGGGGCGAAGGTGTCTCTTACTGTGTGTTTGTACAGCACCTCACACAGTGGCCTGCAGACCCCATTTGGGACCCCTAGGCACTAACACAATATATCTAATAACATTTTTTGCAGAAAATGAACCAAAAAAGGCTGCGAACGTGGCTGTCGGGAAATTTATTTTAAAATGTGAACAAAAATTCCCATAAAATGTTTTGCACTGTTTGCTCAGCTGTGCTAGATTGTGCATTGCAAAACACTTGTCCTTGTTTTAAAATGTGCAGGTGATAAAAATACGGCCGTCTGCTGCATTCTGGTTGAGGAGCGTGGCGAAAATAAGCAGAATAGATTTACTTATTAGTCATTAAGATGAGCTTGAACCAGCACAAAGCCAGATTTTGGAGTTTGGGGTCAGATCCAAGCTTTGTGGCTTGGATCCATTTGTAGTTAATACTCAAAATCAGAGCAAGGGGCTTGCTAGAAGCTTCCGATGATGCTGGAAGACTCCCAAGGCTTAGAGAGATCTGCAGTTCACGGGTGGAATTTATGATGTTACTGGCGAGAGACTTTAACGTATAAAAGGCAGGGGGTCAATGTGATGCTGAGAGAGACTGCTCTGGGGAGGAGCACGGGGGGAGGAACTCGGACTGCCAGGAAGACACTACACAATCCACAGCCCCCCTAGGGGTGTGGTTAAAAGAACAAGATTGTAGCTGGAGAACCTCTGTACTCCAGCCATTCCCAGTTCCAGGAATGGTCCCTTGAGACTAAGTTATGTGTATAGTGAGAACGAGCCCTTTGACACTTCATGTAGCCCATTATCACAGTGCCTGAGAAATGGACGGACAAGCACGTACCAGTGCAGGCTAATCAGCAGATTGGCACCCAGTCATTCAGAGACCCACAAGCCACCGCTTAAATATTGGCTTTTCTGTTTGATTTAAGTTGCTTGTCAGAGTTGGAGCAGTCGCTTTCTTCACATGCCCTCACCTCGACATCCTTCTAATGGAGGTCAGGGCATTTATCCTGCACATCACAAGTCCAGCACTCCGGGCTTGACGCGGTCAGACTCTAAAGGACAAAGGAATACAAATGGAGACACTTCATGAACTGGGCAAGTTTGAAGTTTGCTTCATGAAAAACCAGCCTGACGATCTGGGATCCTCTGCCCTTCTCCTCTATTTATTACGGGTGTCCAGTCTCTGATCAACCTGCAACAGCGGAGAAGCGTTCCTCGAATACTGATTCCTTGTCCTTGTTAAGTCAGAGCGCTGAGTGCAGGGACTTGTTAAAAATGTTAGAAACGGTGGTGTCCTGATTTAACACACACTGCTTTGTGACAGCAGCATGCTTTTCACCCTGGAGAAAGGCCAGGGAAATAGCTCACACAGTGAGATATCTGTGGCAATTTCCAAGGAGTGCTGATGTATCGAACAGCTACCTGCAAACCTTTGCTTTCCTCCAAAGAACACAGACCAAAAAAGGAGGCGGGGGGGGGGGGAATTTTGTTCTTTAACTTTGTGCAGATTTAGCATGTGGAACTCATTGGCAGTTGACATAACTGAGGCCAAAAGTTTGCTGGGGTTCAAGAAAGGATTGGATGTTTATACTGTTACCTTAGATAGGATCTGAATGTATTTTGTTTTGAATGTAGAAGGGCTGTAAACCTTCATGCCTCTCTAGGTTCTAAGTGAAGGGTGTTAGGAAGAATCTTCCCTTTGAATAGATTTGTCCATGCTTGTCTAGCATGAGGTTTCTTTTACCTTCCTCTAAAGCGTTGAGTCTCTAGAACTAAAGATGTGATACTGAATAGAACCGCCACGGATCTGAAGCAGTCTGGCAGTTTCTGTGCTCTTTTACAAAGCTTGCATGTCACTCCATTGGGTTAGCAGTGCAGCATGTAACTCCACATTGAAATGGACTCAGACAAGCCTTTCTCCTTTGAAACCTGTGTCCAGGGCGTGAATGACATTGCTGGTAGGGCTTTACACCTCTGTGCACAGAAAAACGACACTGAGGTTTATTTTTCTCCATCTCTTTCTTTGCTCATAATTACAATTGGAGCCTAGAATCCAATTATCCCTTAAAGGCTGGCAGTCCTTCTTATGGTTTTGAAAGGGCTTTCTTCTTTCCCGGGAGACTCTTGCAGTCATTTTTCGATTGTCAGCAGAGTTTGATGTAAGTAGGAAGGTGCATTGATCACAGTTATTTTAATTAAAACAGAAAAATGAAGTGGAAACTGCCTCTCTTAAGCTCTTGCTTGGAATCCCATAAGCCCACAGAACAGATTTATTGTACTTGCTATCTTAGCCAGGGTTTTAAAAAGCAGGCTCTATCTTCGGCACTTCGAATGCACCATCCATCTCAGCGTTACCGTCGCTAGGAACAGGGAAGGCACAGAGATTAACTTTCTTTTTTGTTTTTTAATATGTTCAGTTTCTCATCCAGATCCAGATTTGTAAGGGAATAAATATTAAATCAAATTGAAAGCTCCTTGTTAGCTCCACATTTGAAATCCCAACCCAGATTTTACCCTTACGTCATATTTGCATTATGGCAGATCTTGGGGGGCAGGGACTAACTTTTTGTTCTGTATTTGTACACCACCCTGCACAGTGGCATCTTGGTCCACGACTGGGACTCCTGCAGCATCGGAATACAAATGAGAATAGTGGCTTGGGGCTTGTTGAGACCAGGAAATTGATTGGAATAGCTATTGGAGAATAGCTCCCTTTGGGGGTACTCTTATTCCAGAATGAGCATCCAGCTGGCCGTTATTCCAGAATAGCCCTAAGCATTTTAAATTCACACCTTACCTTTTTCCAAAATAACTTCTCCTTGAAGACAAGCCTTGAGGGCAAGGGCCGACTGTCACAGCAATTATAGCGAACTTTATTTAATTCCCTGAAACGGAGAGTTGCTAGTAAATGAGCTCTCGGATCTAGGGGCGGCCTGCAGCTGTCGGACAGGAAACTGCAGTGGCAATTGAAGGAAACGAATGCACTGCAAACCATTATATGTTGATGTGTCTTTTCTAGGAGCAGGCAATGTTGCTGTGGTGATGATGCCTGCCGGTCTTTGGACCCCTGGCCTTGCTCATAGAACAGTAGAAAGCGCTGTATTGGGGTTGTGAATGTGAACCAGTCACACTGAGCCGTTTAGGAGAGAAGGGAACAGTCCTGGGGCAGAGCCGGAAGGAACGAATCAACACTGAGTCAGTCACGTTGCTGAATGAACCTCAGAACACTGCGCGTTCTGGGCACAGTGGTAGTGGTTTCGTGGCAATACGGAGGCGAAGGTGCCACACACCAGCCAGCAGAATCCAGGAACATCAGAGAGGCGTTCCACTCAGGAGTGTTTGTGCTAGGCCAAGCAGCGGCTGTTTGGGTGGGATGCGAAGGGGCTGTCATAAATGAGTATGACACAGGCATAGAGACGGTCAGTGGACAGAGGAATGGAAATGTTGCTGGGGGAGGAAATGTTGGTCTTCATGAAGCAGAGAGTCCCTGACTCCCTCGCAGAAAGGCCATGGGGCTTTGTTCCTGGAAGGATACCCACATAGGGAGGCCAGGCAGCAGCTCCCTCTAGGATGGACTCTGACAGTTTTGCCCTGTGACCTTTGTCATGTCATGTCACATCTCTGTGCCTCGGTTTCCCCATCTGTGAAATGGAGATAATAGCACTTCTTTGCTTCACAGAGGTGTGAGGAAGATTAATTGTTTAATGTTTATAAAGTGCTTCAGATGTGCTATCTCAGGGCTAAATACTTTATTTCTTAGTTTTGTGCTTTACCCTTTTTTGTTCCCTCCGTTGCTAAATGCAGAACTGGCTGTTGCTGCTTATTCTGAGACATACTAAAATGCTGAAAATTACACACCCGGTGTTTAGGTATAAATAGATCTTTTTTCACAGGAGGATATTTTACATATGCCTATTTATGATTGGAAACTTGAAAGCAGGACAGATCTGTTGAGGTAGGAGGCGCTAACATGTGCTCTTGCTCGTCTTTTTCCAGTCTTTTAAAAAAATGAATAAAACAACCCTCAATGCTTGTATTGCATAGGCCAAACCCTACCTCTGAGCTCACTATTTTTATTCTAGGGAGTTGCATATGCAAAGACCCATCTGTTATTACACAGTCTCCAACCTCCCGTTTACTGAGAAGATGGGGCTGGGCAGCTCTAGACATAAAAATGAACAAATCCCTGGCGTATGTGTTCCAAAACCATATGTCTTTGGACAAAGCCCTTGCCTGGAAAATTTCACCCTGCTATGAGAAGGTTTCAGGAAGCTAGTAGTGACTGAAAATAGGAGGCTATTGTGGAAATACTTGTATATCCTTAACTATAAAGTTATCACCAACTTTTCAGCTAGTAAGTATCAGAGAAAAGACTAGTGAGTTGCTTCCGTTTATCCTGCTTCATGTAACATGAGAACTAGGGAGCATGCGGCGAAATTATTAGAAGGCAGCATGATTAAATGCAAATAAAATGAAATAAATATTTACTCAATGAATAGTTAGCTGTGGAACTCACGGTTGCAGGATGTTATTTAGGTGCCAACAGCTAGGTTTAAAAAGAGAGTAGGCATCAGGATAAGAGTAGCTGTCAAAAATTAATGTGTTACCATGCACCAGGGAATAAATTAGTCAGTAGCTGTGGTCAGGAAAATTTTACCCTGTGGTAAATAGTATTGAACAATATATTGTGGGATGTTTTACTGAGATGGCTGGTAAAGACTTGGCATGAACAGAGACAGGATACCACAGTAGTTGGACCCTAATTCCTTTCGGTTATGTCAATTTTATTGTCATATGATGTGTGTGAAAAGAGGTAAAATGCCTGGGAAAATGGCTTTTCATGGTCTTCGGGGCTTTCTTCATTGGCAGAGACACTGTTTGCTTTGAAGGGCAAAACAGGTTAACCAAGAGAAGCTTCACTTTTACTGAAACAATGCAACTGATTATTAAAAGCAAATGCAGTATGAAAATGGAACGGCCAAAAACTCATTTTCACTCTGCGGCAGAGCAGTTTAGCGTCCTTTCCAGGGTGTGTCTATGTCCCATTGATCTCTGGGGAGAAAAGGTATTTTGATTTATAAGTGGGATAGCTCATAGTTGAGGAACCATGGGCCATTGTTAAAAAGTGTTTAAAATCGATGCTTGTGAAGAGAAATTTGGCTTGGGGAAAAAACATCCTGGTGGGATGGTTATTTCAGTGCTTTTTGTGGGTCTCTTGTATCTAGAACATGTGTTTGTAATAAAGCATGGAGGGCTCTGGTGAAGCCCTCACCCCTCTGTCCCTAGCAGTCTAGTGACAACATAGGGTGCTGCAATGCCTAGAACCTCAGCAAAGTAATGAGACTCACACTACAGTAACTGCAGAGCCTTCATTGCTGCCTGCGATTTCTGAGTAGGACACAGAGCCACGCCCTCCTCTGTTGGACAAGGCGTCCCTTTGGTTGTTCGGTTTTATCTTCTCGTACGCGTGGAGTACGCAGTGTCTTCGCCCACATATCGGGGACCAGCTTTGCAGAGTACAGCTGAGTTCTCTGCCCAGCCCATAACCCACTGATAAGTGCAGGTGGAAACATCCCACTCAACTGATTGAATTGGGACAGCATCAAATTCCCAGGGTGCAGACCCCAGGCCACCTTGAGAATTCAAGTCTAAGACCCTTCCCCCACCCCTTTTTGGATCAAAAGAACCCCCAAACCTTGAATACAGTGGAGTTACACCAGTTACACTGTTCCACATTCCCTTTCAACCGAACATGCCTGAAACAGATCGTCTATCCAATTCGACTGGACAGGCACTATGCAAAAATATTGTTGCCAGAGCTTAGCCTGCCTCTTGCTGTTCCCATTCACAAGCAGTTAATGGGCATTACAGGCGTTCCTGAGACGTTCACCTGACTCTAGAGCCAAAATCCCTTTTACATGTGTCTTGTTAGGTGTTTTCCCTCCCTCCTGGCTCAGGTCTATTGCTTGCATCTTATGTTACTCTGTGGCAAGGACTCATTATCTACGTTGAGTTTGCTTGCGGGTCTGTGTGTGTATTATAACAACTAGGAGATCACAGAGCTAGACAACGTTCGGATGCTTCCCCTGCAATCGTAGTATTGTGCATAGCATGAGATTGGGGTAAGAACTAGTTAGGCTCTAAGGTGCTACAAGTATTCCTGGCTTTCTTTACAGATACAGACTAACACGGCTGCTATTCTTGAACCTGTCTAGTGTTTGTTTCTGAAGACAAGTAATGTAAAGGTATCGAAACAAAATGCACCTGGTCACATCACCGCTTTAAAGCGTTGGGCGCCGCACAGCGCTCCACTGGCCTAGAGCCAACTATGGGACAACGGGCGGCAAGGATGCCACACGAGGGACACTTAAAGAAGATGCTTGAAATACCAGTGGCTTGAGCGCTGTAGCACATGCAAAGCTTTCCACCGGCGCTGTTGCGTATTCATGGCTGATCTACAGGGAGATTACAGCACACTGGGGTGGAATGGATGTACACTGAATGCTGATGCAGGTGGTTTGGCTACGGTCAGATTAGGCAGAGTTGAGAAGGACTGTGTCTTCGAATAATCAGAATCTCTGGTCTGGTTTGGCTTTCCCTCCCTGGGAGACCCAAGAAAATGAGGCTCCTCAAACACTGATTGGCTTGTCACCACCCATTAACCTGACAATACTCCACCCCACAAGTTGCACTCTGTGATCCTTTGGGGATTGGGATGCCCCTGTTCACAGCCCTTTTTTATAAACTTTGATTAATAGTCACCATCTTTGGAAGACGCTTTCATTATTGTTATGTCTGACGTACACGCTAATCTCACTAGAATTTAAAGCAAAAAATATATATATTCAGTGACTTACTGCTCAGTCTTACAAATACTACCAGGTTAACGGCTTCCTAACTGGGAAAGTCCAATTAACATCAGTGGAGACATTCTCTCCATGTTTTTTTTTTTTATTATGGTAGCACCTAGAAGCCCTGCCTGAGATCAGAGCCCCATTGTGCTGGGCACTGTACTCATGTATGGTAAAATACCGCCCTGGCCCCTAAATAGACACGACAAAGGGTGTGAGGGGAGCAGAGCTGAAGTGACTTGCCCCAAGTCACACAGCAGTGAAAGAGCCAGAAACAGAACCAAGGTCTCCTGACGCCCCGGTCAAGTGCTTTAATCTACTACATCAGGCCCTCAGTGACAAGTAATGACGTAGAATCAGTGAGCACAAGACGAATGTCAAAATGACAGCCGGTGACTGCCAAGATTGTGATTGTGACATAAAACAAAGAAATCTCCCAGCTCTACTTTCCAGCTGTCTGTTTTATTGCTTTGTTCTGCGTTGCCGTTTCAGTATCTCTTTTTGATCCGGAATGAGATGACAGTTTCCCAGAAGAACCTGGGGGAGTTCTGTAGCGCCCTTAAGCAGTACCTGAAGAATGTGGCAGGACAGAGGGACTGTTTCCAGTAAGTAGGATTCTTCACCTCGCTGAAGGAAAATGGGAGTAACTGTGGAGTAAAATGGGAGTAACTGTGGAGTAAAATGGGAGTAACTGTTTCAAAGAATGAGTCTCTCTTCAAGTTTAACCTATAGCACCACTATTGTTTTAGCTACTCAAATGCCTATAGTTTTTACCAGTTACAAATAGCACATACTGAACACAGAGCTAGGTTTAGTCTAGCAAGAGTGCCAACCAAAATCCAATCACCCTCAAAATTGGACAAGATCAGGCAAGGACAATTTGAAATCCAAACCCGGACAGGATCCACATGATGTCTTTGTGATGGATCCACCTAAAACCCCAGATCAGAAACCTCAGTTTAAGGGTGCTCAGCTCTGATCCAAATGTTTCCATTTGAGTCCTGACTCCTGCAATGTAATCCAGTCACTGCTGTTTACATTAGTCTGAGTAATAGGGGTTATGCACGAGGGAGAAGTGTGTGTCTTCTAAACCACGTTGGGTACATCATTCAGTACATACGGGGATAAGAGCATGTGTCAGAACCGCTCAGAGGTCAGGACAAAGCAGCGAGTTAGGCTAAAAGCACAAGAGCCAACGGAAGCCATGTGCTCTGCATGGGGCATTAGTAGTGGCTTTCCTGTGCAATTCTGACATCGCAGAAAGTGCAGTAGCTGTTTGGGATGCCATGAAGTCCGTGAACATAAGCTCCAGGAACAGACTTGCCATCTCCGTCCTGGCCAGGTTTCAGACACAATCCCTGCTCTTATCAGATGCAGCTGGTCTCGCCTGGGGCCTTGGCCAGGTAAACGTGAGTGTCTGTAGTTTGCCTCCCACTAAATGATTTAATGCTCTTGTGCTAAGGGAGATAGAGCCGCACTGTAACGCTAGCGCCATGTTTGAGGGAGTGGGGTGATAGTGCAGCAAGTTAACAGCTGGCTTCTGATTTCTCACTCTCTCTCTCTTCAGTGTAACTGCAGTGAGGCTCCCGGATGGAGTCACTTTCATCGTCTACGAGTTCTGGGAGTCTGAGGAGGACTGGAAGAGGTAGGGTTGCAACATTTAATCTTAAAAGTTAAAAAAATTATACATCAGAAATGGGCCTGACCTGCAGATTGTGGGTGATCCAACCTTTGCTCTTGGTTTGGGATCCTCCCTATTATATATAGAGATAGATTATATATAGATACAAGGTGTGTGTGTGTGTGTGTGTGTGTGTGTGTGTGTGTGTGTGTGTGTGTGTGTGTGTGTGTGTGTGTGTGTGTACACACAAATATTTCATACTACATAGGAATCTCTTCAATTTCTTACTACATGGGAATCTCTTCATAGCAGCATCTCAGAGTTCACTGTCACTGTAATGGTATTTGACATTCATTTTGGTTTTCATTTGGTTGGATGGGAACTCTTTCAAGCCTAGGTTTTGGGAGGCCACTCTGCAATAGATAAGGTCTGTTGAGCTCAGAACCAGACAAGGGCACTCGCCCACCATCCCCTCGAGATAATTACAATTGTACCATGTGTACAGGAGAGGCAATAATAAAACTTATCCTTTAAAAAAGGAAGGAAAGGATCAGAGCAGCAAGAGTCTCGGGAAAGAAGTTAGGAAAGGGAGCTTCGTTGGCAGGAGAAGGCTTGAAAGAAACAACCCGCTTAATCCTCTTCCTTTTCCACAGACTCTCATGCTTTCTTTCAGAACACGTAAGCCCATCCCTGGCTGCATCTCACTAGTATGAGTGGTTTGGGAGAGGCAAGCGAAATGGCAGAGGGGAGAGTATATGTATTTGTTTGGCTGGTAGGTTTCCTTTGCTCCTCCGCATCTCACGTAAAGCATTGTAGCTGATGGGAGTGTGACTGTGTGTCAGGGTGAGGAGGAGTTTGATCAGAACAGAGGCTGATGGCCCTAGTGCATCTACATTCACTGTTATTGCACCATTTAAGCCCATTTTCCCACTTAAGGATCTGTTCCTACAAGATCCTACTGGGAAATGTACAGTGTGTAAGTGGCCAGCTGTATCTAAGATGGAGCTGTGCTTCTATTTACGTCCTAAGTGATGGAGAGTTAGGTCCTTGAAAAGAGCCGTATATAGACAGCAACTCCTAGCAGAGGAACTTGAAGCACTTCAGAGAAGTGGGGACCCTCCCCATTGTGCACATAAGGAAGCTAAGGTTCAGCAAGCGAGTGCTGAGGTGGACAGGTCTCCGCTGTCTGAATGCAACATATTCCCCTGTGTGCTGTGGAACTCAGGCCTGGAGCTGATTCCTTTGCTAGCAGGGACTCGGGGAGCAGTGTAGGCAGCACGTTCAGCCTTGGAAAGGAAGGTGAATCCTGTCGTAATCTTTTTGAGCACTATGGGGTAACCCGTCCGCTAAAAATGTCTTGGCTGCTTTGCCACATATCTGGTGGTCATCACCAGGGTGGAGGTAGATGGTAGCCATCAGGATTCCAAACCACCATTAATGGCCCACATTTTGCAAAACTACAATAGGACCTCAGAATTATATTTCATATTCCTAATTTCAGATACAAGAATGATACATTCATACAAAGAGGATGGACACCGTCAGGAGATTATATGCTTTGTAATGATACCTTACAAGAGACCTTTTGCATAAAGCATATTCTAGTTATTCTATTCACACTTATAAACATATTTTTATAAAACATACAGAGAACATCATCACAGGGGCATAACTCAAAGACACAGTCTAATTTTATCCAAAATTGGCAGAAAGCTTCTAAATACAATTGGTAATGCAAGTATGCACTCACAACAATAGTTTTTGGGAAAGTCTGGGAAATATTTAGGCCCAGGTGATATATTTTATGCATTTTCCTGTACTTTTTTGCCTTCGGTTAAAGGAAAAGTCTATAGTCATATGACTGTGTGAAGTTGATTGTACCAGGGAATATAGCAAAATATTTGTCATTATTTGTAGAATGAACTGGTCTGAGAAAGTTTGTCTCTTATTTTTATGAAGTTATGCACATGAGACCCGTGACCCTGAATTATAAAACATATTTTTATGAGAGACAGTTGGGTGAAGCAATAACTTTTATTGGCATAGACTTTGATCTGTTATCTGCTTAGTCAGAGACAGAAGTCTGAAGCACGCATGGTACAATTGTAATGATCTTCTATGACGGAATACAATTCAATGACCATGCACATGTTATAGATCAGTATTGACTCTTAATAGAAGGGCTGTAGAATCTCTTGCATGACTATATTGTGTGACTAACAAAGTATAGCCACGTACTCTTATATAACCCCCTACTTTTATGTAACCCCCTACATAGAACTATGAGCTACTGAATGGCTACTGCAACATCCCTTCGAGCTATATTTACTTGCAAAAACAGTCAGTAATTTGTAGATATTTGAAATGTTTCTACTCCCCCTCAGAAGCTGTGTCTGATGCGTTCAATACCCTGTTGCTACACTTGTCACTGTTGCATGCATTAGCGCCCACCAAACCTTCCCTCTGGCCTTTGCAAAGTGCTCTCGCAGCCCCACTGCGCAAAGGTCAGGCGCTGGCCTCCGGCGCAGGGGGAAGCCCCATCATTTCACAGTCTCGATCACCCAGTCCTTGTGAACAGGACACTCGCGGAGACTGAACCGTTGTATGATTCCATAGGCCTCGCTAATAGTTTGCACATTTCAGGTGCTGCCACTGTGAGTGGAAGCTTCTCACTTGGTTTGTTCTTAGCAAACAACCTGTAGCCACATAATGTAGAGATGCTTGCTTCTTTCCACAGTACAATAGACATACCAGTCAGATCCTGGCTGCTGACCCTGACAAAGCTGCAGTTGGATTGGGCTGCAGTTACCTACATATCTTGCTAGTGATACTGAGCAAGGATTACTTGATTCAGCTACTCTTGGTTCTTCTTTAACTCTTGGGTTAGGTCAGGTCTGTCCATGACATGAATTCAAAGCAATGGTCCTAATTTATAAACCTCTCACCAGACAGAGACGCAGCTACCTCCCAGAATACTGTATCCACTTGGATAGGTGACCATGGCTGAGTTTTTCTGTTCTTTGCTCTCAGAACTGCTCACACTGTGGAGAATGAGAGCAGGCTGATCAGTGTTGTTAGGTTACTGACACACCGCAGCTGAAATTTCACATCTTGGGATGGGGAAGAAATTGTTTCTTTTGCACCAAGCTAGGGAAAAAATGAGCCATATTCACACAGACTGCATCTCACTCATCTTCCCTTGAGCTCCCAAACCTAATAATCTGGGCAGGGTTCGACTTTCCCTTTGGAATGATGAAGTGGAGCTGCCGTGAGCAAGACAGGGACTGCTAATAGGCACTAGGACAGCCGCAGTAGCATTCTGCTTAAAGGTGAACGTTCAAAGTGCTCTAAAGTAAGTTCATCAAGTCAGATGGGCTTGGAAAGGTGTCTGCTAGTACAGTCTTGTTTTCATTTGCAGACTAGCCCTAAACATTTCAAATGGAAACCTTAGGCATATGGAGTCCATGGACCACAGGTTGGAAACCACTGTGTTAGTAGAAGGGTCTGGGTCCTATTTGTGGTCATGGTCAAGGAGTATCTGAGCGATAGCCCCCTTCCCCTACCAGCACATGACCTGTGTTTAATTCTGAAGTGCCCTAAAATGCAACTGCACGGCCAGAGAACTGGTATGCTACTGTAAGACCCAGAATTGTGTCTGAGGTCTGCGTTTGGGGTCATTTGGTGACTAGAACCTCTCCTTTCTCCTGACTTATTTTTACAATGGGGCGAACTGCCTCGGGAACTCGGGTACAGTGGTGCTGGAACAGTCTGTGTCATGGGGGGGTGCTGCTGATGGTATTTGTTATTTCTACTTTAAGCCAGAGGGAGCGGTAGCCCCCCTCGTTCCAGCACCACTGCTCCAGTAGCGTTTTACTAGAGTTTGGATGATGTGGCATGAGCTAGTAACCTGAGTAGACGCCCACCTGACACGCCCCTCCCCAGGGGGTCCCAATTTGGAGAGCATGGGCCAGCTCTAGGCAAAACCAGTGATCACCTAGCCCAAATGAACATTAGGGGCCAGGCTCCAAACGGAGCTGCAGGTGCTCCACATTTCTGGAAAGCTGCTTCCTTTATTAAGGTGCTTAAATATGGCATGGAAGAGTTTAATTTTAAACACCCATTTGAAAACTTGGGCCTGGATTTAGCTTCCTAGTTAGTGCGAACTTGCTCTAAGTATCTGACACCCACATGAAATGAATGTACCTTCTAAGTCACATTAATTAGCCCAGGGTCTCTTTCCACTCAGACTGTGGCATGTTTTTCAGGATCTAATGTCCCAGTTAAGCTCCCACCCCTCTCAGCCCCCACAGAGCACTCATGATTAGCCCTTGCAATTTTCTAGCCATGTGCTCTCCAATTCTTCCTTCCGCCTAGAGACCTGGGGGAAAGCTACAAAACTACCATGTGCTGTACACTGTGTATGAACACATCTGCATCCCATAAGACCAATTCTCTTGCTATAAAGGATGATTAAAAGCAAGGCTGATAGCTAAAGAAGGAGAAAACACTAGGGATTACTGGAAATGTACATGAAAAATCTCTACAAGTCAGCATAGGGTGGGACCCTGATATAGCAAGCAAACAAACTGCAACTGCGACAAACTGCAACTGCGTATCTCCCTGCAAACATCCATGTCTTTCTTGATCCCCAAGAGTTAGTCCTGATTGCAAGTCCCAATAGCGATGGATGACCCCCCAGTCCAGCAGTCTGCTGTTGTAACACATGAGAATTTCTAGGCCACATGTAACAATGTCTCAACCGTTGTTTCAGACACCTGCAGAGTGCACCCTGTAAAGGGTTCCAGCATGTTAAAGTGGACACCCTGACTCAGCCCGAAGCGGTTTCCAGTGTGTCTGTGCCAGGTAAGGGCAGATGGATCGTACTATCTGAAGGGACTTGGAAGCAAAATCCCCAGGCCCAAGCTCCTGCTTCAGCCAGTTCGGGCAGAAGGCTGAAAGTCCTCAAGGGACGCAGCAGCCGGATCTCAGTTTAATCACTAAAAGCCACAAAGAGAATCCTGTAGGACCTTATAGACTAACAGAGCTTCATCAGATGAAGTGGATCTTAGCCCACGAACGCTCATGATCCCTAAGATCTGTTAGTCTAGAAGGTGCTACAAGACTCTCTGTCGCTTTTGCAGATCCAGACTAACACGGCTCCCCCTCTGATACTGGTTTAATCACTAGTCAGCTCTGGGCCCTAGAAAAAAAACTCCTCTACGGTCTTGCAGCCTTAAATTGTACCAGTCTGCACATTGCCCACTCTGCCCAGTCAATTCCGCTGAGCAGTGCTGCAGGACAAGAGTGTTAAGATTCTGGGGCAGGGGTGTCTATTTTTAAATACATTAAGCTGCAGGTATTGAAACAGCTTGCAGTGCCCCCCCCACACACACACACTGAGGTGCTGATTCTTTGTGCCCGGATACCCGCTGGAGCCATTGAAGCCTACGCTGGGTATAAAATGCTACCCAGCCCCACTGATGTAAATGCCGCAGTGTAAATGACTGCACCTGGTATTTTGCTTGTGGATCGCTGGAGTTTTTGCACTTTAAATATTTGTCTGTCACTCGCTGCAAGACAAAAATGAGGCCACGTTTCTCACTGCTGACCAAAGATGCGCAGCTGCTGATTTTTCAAGTTTGTAAACGCCCATGGGCTGGAAGTCACAAGATATGGACCAGTAGCCCTTTGAAGTTGGGCAACTCCCAAAGGAGTTTTTCTGCTGGTGTAACTTGGTTGGTTAAGTGACAAAGAATCCTGTGGCACCTTACAGACTAACTAAAGTATCGAAGCATAAGCTTTGGTTGGCTAAACCCACAGTAGCTAGAGGAATACCTCATCCACCCTGATTAGAGATGATAAGCTGGTTCAGGCTGTTTGGACTAACCTTGTTATCTCCAACCTGGTTCTTGCCTTCTTATTTATACCTGCCCCTGGACACTTCCACTGCTTGCATCCGACGAAGTGGGTATTAGCCCACGAAAGCTTATGTTTCAATACTCTAGTTAGTCTTTAAGGTGCCACAGGGACTCTCTGTCACTTCTGCTATTCCAGACTAACACAGCTACCTCTCTGATTCTTGGTTGGTTAATGTGATTTAAAAAACAAAACAAAACTAATAGAGCAATGCCAGTCACCCCCCTCCTATGGAGGCAGTGTGAGGGGCCTTGTCCCCATATAACACTTTAACCAAGTTCACACTAAAAGGGGTTGTACCCCTTTACCTGGGGAGAGGAAGGGGGACATAGTTAAAGCAATGCAACTTGTGAATGGAGACACGGCCATAGCCATTGTGTGCCTCAGTTTCCCCCTGCAGATAAGAATTGCTTACCTCCCTCAGGGGCTGTGAAGTGTAATTAACTTGCAAAGCACTGAGGGGGCTAATGGGTGGTGCTAGCACCACGCAGCATTTAATTCCGTAAGCAATTCACTTTTACAGCTGTAAACAGCCGAGTTCTGCTCTCATTCTCACAACCGCAAATTCAGATCCATTTGAGTAAGGGGGCTCTCCCTTTACACCAGCGTTACTAATCCATTGTTCCCATCCCTCCACATTTTAGCAGGGTGACAAGAGCCCTTCGCGCTGTGTGATTTGTTTAGCAAACCAAGATCAAGTTCTTCCCCGTGTGCTGCAATGAGCCATCCAGCTTTCACACAGCCTGCCCCTTCCCACCACACCGCCACCGGGTGGGTTGGCCCTTGGGGGAACGGCTGAGCTCCTGTATTGACTGGTTGTTCCCTTGCAGCTGCCTGGTGCACTCTGAACAGAGACTGAGTCCTCAGCCGGCGCGGAGTCAAGCAGCAAGGGGACTCGGGGCACTTCCAGGCCCTCTTGCCTTTTGTGTCCAGTGAATTCCCTCTCCCTTTGCAGAGGACTCGACTCCTGTCTTTTTTCTAATGCCTTTGTTACAGGTGATGTCTTTTGAGTTCACTACTAACCAAGAATGTCAGCAATGTATTTGCTCGGTGTTTGAAGTGAAGGAAAAACATACCCACCCCCAGCCCTGTGATAGCTCCTAAACGCTCCCCTTAAAGCTTGGGCTGGAGCAGAATCTGCCACTCTCCTGTTGCCAACAGCCTCATTGCAGGGATTCAGGGGGGTTAGGCTTAGCTCTGCCTCAGACTTGCTCTGGGACCATGGGCAAGTTGCTTATCCTTCCTCTTCCTCAGTAAAGTGAGGATCAGCTGGGCCAGAATGTTCAAACTTGGCCGCCAAAACTTAGGGCCTGATTTTCAGGAGTGCTGGATTGTCAGCACTTCAGTAAGATCATGACAGACAGGATCAGACTCGACCCCCGTCTCAGAGAGGGGCCAGCACCAGGTCACCTCTGTTAAGGAGTCGAAATACCAACACTGGTGTTTGTTTCTTTGTCTAGCAGTTTAGTAAGAAAATAATTTCCAGTCCAGTCCTGCCCCTGGTGTCAGAGTTCTCCCTGAGGTTTCACTAGTTCACCGCTGCATAGCATCACGGGAGAGGAGGAGATATTCTGCCACTGCCTTAGAGCTAGGTACAAAGGATTCCTCGTTTCCCCTTTTCTATAT
This sequence comes from Sternotherus odoratus, assembly GCA_032164245.1. Lineage (NCBI taxonomy): Eukaryota > Metazoa > Chordata > Testudines > Kinosternidae > Sternotherus > Sternotherus odoratus. Next base: position 27,867,272 of record JAVMKO010000014.1, read on the forward strand.
TTTTAATTTGTTCATCAGGTTTCTGCTTTCTATTCTGGCTGCTGAAAAGAACTACTTGCCTTTCTCCTTCCCTCCCCAGTCCTACCTATTGGCTCCACCATTAGTTTCCTTCACCTTAACGCCAGTGCATGCTAAATAAGCCTTGATGTACTATAGATGCCTTCTGGGTGTAAAAACTAGCAATCTGTCCCTTTACTAAGTTTGGTGCATTTTGTATTTGTTTCTAATGGGGACAGAAGCAGGGGAGACTCTTCTTTGGCTTGCTTATTTCTTCACTTTGACTGTAACATTTGATATTATTCTCGCTGTATGTTAGAAATCATCTGGCTCTAAACCCACAGTACACTGTAGGATGTACGACATGTAAGAAATTTAATATTAGGATATGTACAGTTAGATAATACAGAGACCAAATAAAAGGTAACTGGGAAATAGTGAAATAAATTTGTTAGCCTCTAAGGTGGCACAAGTACTTCTTTTGGGGGGGAAATGGGGGTGGTTTATTCTAAATCTCTCCTTGCTCTTCAAGAGGGAAACCGAATGAAAGTAGTTTTGTGAACTTCTAATGAAAAACTCAAAATAATTCAAGAGGAAGTGGAAAATAAAGGGCAATTTTGCACAAAATCACTGTTCTGGTGGGAACTCCAGTACCCTTATACTGAAGCTGAGATGCGACCGTGCCAGTACAGGGAGGGAAGGTCTTCACTGCCATTGGAGGTGGGACTGCAGCCCTACTGAGAGATCTGAGCTAGCTTTGACTTCACTCACTCAAGTAAGTAACAAAAGCAGTGAAGCCACAGAAGCCTAGGTGATCAAAGCTGTCTACATGTGCTACCATCTCTAACTGGTGTGTAGACATGTGCAGGAAGGATCTAGGAGTTACACTAATACAAGGATTAGAACTTACAAGTTCGACTGTAGGAACGGACCTTCTCTATCTGTTCTAGCACTACTGCTTTGATCTGTAAAATACTGAACGGGATAGTTAAAAAAGATTTGCCCTTTTTCCAGAATGTGCACACACACCCCTTCTGCGTTTTACCTTCACTTTGCACAGATGTAAATGGGTGTCTGTTGCATTCAACATGGTGTGTAATAAGGGCAACAAAATGGGAATGGTGTAACCCACTGGGAAAGCTAGAATTTGAAATGACCATCGGAGATTATAATTTGAAGAGGGGAGTATCACCAACACCTTGGATTGTCCTGTCTCCTCCAGTAGCTGATACTTTCCTCCGATGAAAGGAAACATCAGAGGGGAATAATATAAAGGTGTGAGGCAGTACAATGATTTTAGAGCATCACTATGATGTTTGACAGGCACCCTGCTGCGTGGGAATGCTCATCACTTAGCCAATAGGCCCCTAGGGTTTTAACAAACAGGGGGGACTGTGTAAATAAATCTTTTTGTAAAGCTAAAGTGAACGTAAACAGGGGAAGGCTGAGAATCACCCATCAGTCATTTGGAAACCATGCTGTCCTCCAGTACGATGCACTGTTCTTGGCTGCCTGGGGGTCACACCAAACAGGTCACACTGTAGGGGATCAAATTATGTGCAACTTGCTGAAGGCTGCTGGGTACCTGTTAGCAGTTAGAATTTGTAGACCAGTTCCATGACAGCAATGGTGGTGCTCTGGCCAAAGACAAAAGCTCCACAGAGGATGGAGATGACACCCCAAGCAATCAAACAGGACCTAGAAAACAGAAGAACAGTGCAAGGGAACTCCAGGCAATGATTTAGTTTCCCGAGGAAGGCTGATTTAAAGAGAAGTGTTACCGTAAACACAACTCTTCCCTCAGACGTTGTTCCTGGAGATCTTAGGGTAGCAGTGGTAGTTTGTGTTTTTTAAACCTAACTGTACACTTCTTCCTCCTGAGTTAGATACTGGTGGTGCAGCAACTGGATGCAGCCTTAATGCTGGGAAGAACCAAGAGGACTTTGGGGGGCAGGGAGGGGAAAGCGGAGAAAGCAGACTCCAACCCCAGTGAGAAGGGCAAGTTATAATCAAGCAACAGCAGTTACTTCTTCAGGTTGTGTTGCCAGGTGACAGACGACTGCAGGCCAAGTGCCACAAGCTCAAGGCAAAGGCGGTGCAGTCTGGCATTCAAGGGGGCTGGTTTTCCCAGATTTAGTCACGAAGGCCCAGATTCTCAACAGTATTTAGGCGCCTAACGCCTGTTGATTTCAATGGGAGTTACCCACCTCCTGCCTTGGAGGATGTGGGCCGAAGGGCTCAGTTCTGTCACCCTTGCTTGCGTTGACTAGGACCATACTATACAAATACTTCCACCAGCATCACTTACTGCACCTCCGTCTCACGTGTAAGAGTAGGAGAAATAAACCCACTGGAATTTTAACATACTTACCAGGGTGAAGGTGACCGAATTGGGCCCTTCCTATTTAATCTGCAGTTAGGTGTGGTCTGACTGAAAGATGCATTGTAGCAGCTTAGGCTGTCAGCACTGTACCATAAGCATTGATCAGAGCTGAAGAAGAACAGGAAACCTGCCTGCTTGCTCATGAATTGAACATTAATCTGCCTGTTTTCCAGCGCTCTGGGCCTGAGAAATCAAGGCATTTAGTGCACAATTCAGAGAAAAAAAATACATTAAAATTCCTTACTACCAGCTAGAGCTGGGTGAAAGGTGAGCAGTATTCATTCCTATCCAAACCACATGCGCACTTTGACTGGATTCGTGACCCTTATTTGCCATGTGTACAGAGGGATCTATTAAAAGTAAGATGGCAGAAAAGGGTCTCATGAGCAAACAAATATGTCCCTATGGCCCTGTGGGCAGCTCTTCCGTTGCTCAGGGAGCAGAACCACCCCCTGTGGCTTAGGTGACCCGTTGCGCGCTGCATAGTGAAGAGTCTGGTTTAAAAGACACCAACCTGTGACTGCAGAATTTAAGTAGGAGAACCAGCTACAGGTGCCTGAGTTGGAAAATTATTCACTAATAGCTCATCTAGCTCTACTAACCCCTCAGGATTCCAACCTGAAATATTTAAGATCAAATTTTGTGCCATCCAAATGGTTTCAAAACTCCTTTGCACTTTACACAGCTTAGACAGTGAAACTAGAGTGTTGGTGCCCTTCTCCTCAGCACAATACTGTTTGGGTTCTCAACAGGAAGGGGAAACTAGTGCATATTTATACACACACCCACACACACACACATATCCCCTTTTGGCTTTAACTGATTATGTCCCTCTAAATGTGTTGTTTGATGTCACATTCTGAGACCCCACTGTGGAGTTTAGAAAGGAAAAAGGACGCAGTCATTCTACGTTAAGTTTTCATGGGCACTTCTGATGTGTGGGAGATGAAGATAGAAATGGAGAGACCCTGCCATGCCTTTGAACTGATCATCAGGGACAGCTCCACTTACATAGGTTTATACATGTAATGCACCAGGAACATCTCAGAATATTTGTGTGTCATTCCATCCCAACACGGTATGAGGAAACTTACTTTTTTCTTGGTTCGATGGGTTCCGTTTCCATTGCGCATACTAGACACAGCCCTACAAATCAAAACAGACATTATATGTCATTTAAACACTTGACATTCATTCCCCAATATTCCTGCCAGTAACCAGGAGAAGGCAGTGGTAATCTGAGAAGGAACCATACATGAGTGTGTTTAATTGCCAAGATCTTGCAGTAGTTCAGTTGTGCATTGCCTATCAGCACTACAGCTCTATTAGAAGACGTATGGATAAAGTCCGCTATAGCCCTTGGATACCTTAACTTAAGCCTTCTTTCCCCATTGTCAGATGTTTAGCAGGATTTCCATTATTTTCTTTTGTGGGTTCTCCTCTGCAGGGGTGCGAACTCCCTTCTCATTGTTACTTTAAACTGTTATATGACACCCAGCTACATTTGGAGGGTTAACAAAGTCCTGTGGCACCTTAAAGACTAACTATAAAGTTTTGAAGCATGAGCTTTCGTGGGCTAATACCCACTTCGTCGGGGAAAATCATTCGTGTGGATTCATTTTACTTAGGGAAAAAATGACCATGGCTCAGATTTTTAGCGGTCTTTGGGCATTGCTTTGCTCAGCATTGAACGCCTAAATATCTGAGCCTCTGTCACTTCCATAACCTGCGACAACTACTAGTATGGAAATGTGACGGAGCATTGAAGTCATGTAACTGGAGAAGGGCAAGGACGGAAGGAAGGGTCTTTTTTGTTTTGTTTTTTTTCTTTGCCCACAGAAAAAGATGCCAGGAGCATCTATTATATTTCACATCTACCTCCACCTCCATTGCATCCCACCAAAGAGAAAGTGTGTAGTGCACAAGGTGCTGTTAGGATCAGACCATCTTTGGAAATTCACACAGACTGTTGTTCTGAAGCCACACACATTGCTCTGGAATTACATTTGTTTTTGAAATGTTCTCAATCTATGGGCAACCTAATCAGACCTTCCTCCTGGTCTCCCCCTTCCCACCTCCCCTACATACACCGAGAGGAAGATTTCTCCAGTGAGTCAGTTTTCCACTAAGCTTGTTGACCTCTGATGACTACTGGAATTATTGCAAGAAAGTTGATGATGGCCATTTTGGAACACTTGAAAATCTTAATTGCCAATTTTGATAATGCCGGGCTAGAGTCAGCATTATAATTAGCACCTACAAATCTATGTGAAGAGTTTTTAGTCCAGGTGGCTCAAAGAGAAAGGGATTCTGTTAAATAAAATAAAAAAATTCAACCAGGGAATTGATGTAAAGGAGCAGCAGTCCTGAGACAAAGTTTGAAATAAAAGTAAGAGGAGTTTCCAGCTATAATTGCCTCTCACACCTTCAGTGAAGGAAACTACAAAATATTTGCTCAAGAAGGTTGTAGCTGAAAACAGCAATGAACGGAGAAACACCCTGCTACTGAATGCCTTGCAAAAGCAGCTCTAGACACATTCCTTTAAACAGAAGAGTCTCCCTTTTGCCGAAGAATGAACAATCCCCCACCCAAAAAAATATTCAAGCCTAGAGTTTTCAACCTGTTCCAATGCATTTTACACCTACACTGTGTAGGTGCAAAGCATTACACAAAGATGCAAGGTTGCCGAGAATCAGAACTTGTGACTAATGGACACACTGAAAATTTACCAAACAAAATTCATGAACATTTATTTGTAATCAAAACTACCAGATTGCAGCCACATCAGGAGATTCTTATCTGAAGTCTACTTTAAAGAGTCTAGGTAACGAAGTCCTGTGGCACCTTAAAGACTAACTATAAAGTTTTGAAGCATAAGCTTTCGTGGGCTAATACCCACTTCTGCTTGCATCCGACGAAGTGGGTATTAGCCCACGAAAGCTTATGCTTCAAAACTTTATAGTTAGTCTTTAAGGTGCCACAGGACTTTGTTACCTCTGCTATTCCAGACTAACACGGCTACCTCTCTGATTCTTTAAAGAGTCTGTAGATTCTGGAGGCTTTCAACCTGGCTCTTTGCTCTAGGAATAGGCCCCACCAGAAAGACAAACTTAAAAAACGGATCCTATTCCCACTCCAGCTCAGAGCCCCCGATTAAAAAGATCCCAGATGGAATCTGGGGGAGAGATGAGGTTGGGTTTTGTCTGTCGAAAGGGGCAAATGGAGCAGTGGTCAAAGAGAATTTTTTAAAACTTGCACATAGCTCCCAGTGCACCTGATCAGAGATAACTGAGCCCTGCCTCGGTGTCCATTCCCATCTGTCATCCCAGTTTTCAAAGGAAATTAATTCACAAAAAAGCGTTTTCATCCCAGAGACTCAGATCATGGGAAGGAAGCTTAGCAGCTTCACTGATCAATAGTAACTAGCGCATCAAACCCTTCCCAGGCTTTGCACACACATTTGTTACCGAGTACGTGCCTGGAAAGATGAAGATGAAGAATGCGCTGATGCCACCAATAACACTGATCACCTCGCTGATGTCAGGGACAAACAGAGCAATGGCGAGCGTCACTGTGATCCACAGACTGGTCAGCACAATCCTCGTACACCTCTCGTACGGCTCTATGAGCAAGACAGACCTGCAGTGGTCATTCAGGCAGACATCCTGTAGGACAGACCTGTCAGACAGACACAGCCAGGTTACATACAGCACTGTGCTGGGTTCAGAACTCCTTGCCCTTGTGTCTGCTAAGGCCTACGGTCAGTCACGTACGGTCACATGGTCTTTCTTGTGTCCCAAGCTATTGGCATAACCGAAGCTCCAGTTACTTGGGCCGGATAGTCTTGGTTGAGCAAGGCACTCAACAGGGGCAGTGCAGAGTCAGCACCACCATGGAATATGTGTAGATAGACTTATCCCCTTCGCATGCTCACTATTGCCCCTTCCCAAGCGTCTTTTGGGTTTCACCAGCACACTCCACAGGGGGAGAGGCCATGGCTTCACTCTCACCCGCCCCCATCCCTTTTGGGACAACAAGTGCCCAGAAGTTCCTGCCCCTGCACGAAGGCCAGGGACAACTTACTATCTGTATGGACAGAAGCAGCTAGAGGCTCGAGCCAAGACAGGGCTCAGCAAGTTACACTCACCTTGGCTTTGTTACAGTGAGGGGAAGATACCTCCCTGCTAAGAACCTCGCTTTCCCCTCGGATCCTCTTAGTCCGGCTCCTCGAGACGCACCCTTCCTTTTCCCTTGACAAGACCCCCCACCCACTGAGGGGCTATTGGCTTAGCTTAGCCACCCACACACCCTTCCCCTTGGCTGCTTACCCAGGGCTCTGTTTTATCATCTCAGACATACCCTGCACATCGATCCCTTGTGGGGAGGTTGTCACGGCCTTCCATACAGTGGCCAGTCTTTACGGTCCCTTCTTTGCTCTTCTTATGCCTACTGTCCTTGCAGAACCAGCCCTTTCCTGCCTTCCTTCCTTCCCCACTGTGAAGAGATATCCAGCCAGTGGGAGATTTTCAGCCACCCCCATTTGGGTCTTCGCCTAAGGTGTTAACTTTGAAACCAGTTTCACTGTTTTAGAGGTGGGATGCGTTCTGCCATTAGTCTTCTCTTGAAATCTTCTCTTGAAATCTACATCACTCACACCACCATGTTAGCGTGGGCATAACCCCATTCCGAAACACTGCACCTCCACACATTCCAACAGCCCTGCACGTCTGCCGTCTCTCTCTCTCTCTCTTACCTTCCCAGCAGGAGAACGATTGGGTAGATGGTAATGATGGAGATGCCAAAGAGCAGTCGGGCTATAACGATGACCACGTCATTTCCTGGGTATGACATCAGAATATCGGCAGCAACATCAGCACCAAAGGTCAAATAGCCATAAAGCCCTAGAAACAAGAGAAGCAGCAAAGATCATAGGCATTAAATGTGATATTGAGCTACCGTGATACCATTTGGGGAGGAGTTCGGAGGAGGAACCAAGTCCGAGGGAAGTTATTTAAATGAACATTTATTGCTTGTAATAGCCGGGGGCTGATAGCATTGCCTAGTATTAAGGTTGCCCAATACGTCCCATATAAAAATCTGCTTATAACTTTGCAAAACTTTAGCCATTTGGGATAAACTTTTGCATGGTGGGTGTCTGCCTCCTTGCCAGGCAGGGGTGTAAACCATTTGAAAGAATGGAGGGTGGTCACTTATTGAGGAGTTATTCTGTTAAGGGAGCACCATCCGTGCAGCGCACTGCCTGAGGCCGGGGCCCTGTGGGAAATATTGTTGGGGATTACGGAACTGGAGAGCGTATTATAACGCGGACACCACGGCGTGCTGCATCAGGATGGCACAGGCAAACTCAATCCTGGCATTTCGTTACTTCCAAGCGTTTGACTTTGCAACTGTAATCAAGTTATTTTAACATCGGTTGCGTGTGTTTATCACTTGTGGGGAGGAAGCCTTGAAGGAAGACAAATGTAGAAAACTTCCTTGCCAAGTGACTCCACCCTATGGCAGATGAGCTATAAAGAACTGAAGCCATCTTTAGTCAAACAATTTACAGGCATCCTGAGCACACTGAGCGGCCATGATGCTAATCAGGAAAGCCCTCGTCCATACCAAGCGCTGTGGCACGTTTCACGCTGTATATTAATGTGCTCTAACATGAAGTCATTGTCCAGTGCCACCAAGGCCTGCCCGTGGAGGGTGGTTTCTGGGTGAGAAGGGAGGGGGGTAAAAGTTCCAGCAAGTTGGGATAGGGCGAGCGGGAGTGGTTACCTGTAAGAGAATAAATTAACAGGCAGAAGAGCATGGAGAGCACAGACACCACGATCCAAAGGGAGAGTTTCTTGTTGCGCATGCTGCTGTAGATGGCAATGCAGGCTTCGTGACACTGAAACACATGGGAGAACATAGCACACTCATTAGCGGGCGAAGGGAGGACAAAATGCCTCAGATCCCTCTCGCCACAGGAACTGCAAGCGATCGGCTTATCTACTCTCCCTGTGCCACAGTCCCACCGCCACTCTGCCCCCAAACCTTCCCCCGGGGCCTCCCATGCTCGTACGCTCGCTGGGGCAGACTGCTGGGGTACCCCGAGTCCCCTCCAGAGACAGAGGTCATTGCCCCTCAAGTGATTCTCCCCAATCACCAAAACAAAGGGCCGGTCCTTCCTCCTCCCAGCGGAACAGGAGGGGATGGTCTCTGCCTCTGGAAGGGGCCACTCCCACCCCTTTCAGGGCCAGAAACAGCTGTGCCTTTCTCCCCACCTCAGACAGCAGGGGAAGGGAAGCGACAAACCCCAGAGTTCTTGTTGCCCCTACTCCCTCCATGGGGCAGGAACTGAGCCAGTCAGCTACACTGCTATGGGGTGGAGTAAGGGGAGCTCTGATCCGGGTTCCACGAGCTCTGCCTGCTCTTAGACTGGACCAGAAGACGGATCCAAATCCTCACACTGCACTGACCCTGTGGCTCATGCAGAGCTTCCCAAATGAGGCAGCCCCATTACCACTACTGCTTATAGGAAGAGATGCCCAGGAGTGAAAGCTACTCAGATCAAGCCCCTTCCCCCCAGACTCACGAATGAAGGACACAGCTCAGTGTTGGGATCATGTCTGCACCAGACAGGTACGTACACGGCGCTCCCTAAACTCCCAGGGTGAAATCCTAGCCCTGGGGAAGTCAAGAGGACTTTTGCCAGTGACTTCGCGGGGGCTAGGATTTTCCCCCATTGGCCCACCCTAGCAGGCAGAGGCCTCTGTTGATTCTGGGATGCATAGTCTTGCAGACGTGGGAATGGGGTGGGGGTTAGAGGTCTCTTTGCAGGAATCTGGGGGCGGGGCGCTTCCCTAGCCTGGGGCATCATGTTAAGCGCGAGCTTCTGTGAAGGCGGCTGTAGTAGTGACCCACTGGACAATTGCAGTTACCTGAAATCCAAAACAGATCGTTGGGATGACACTGAACATGGAAGCCCAGGAAGACACCCTGTGAGATGCGGAGAGGAAGGGGAGCACGGGTGATTAGTTCAGTTGAAGAGAAAGTATCGCAATGGGGCAAGAAGCGAAACACATTCACAGCCTGGCCTGGCACCTCTGCGAAAAGCTGCCCCCCTGGGAAAGTAACCCAGCAGCACAGCGCCTCCTGACTATTCCAAAAGGAGACAAGTTTGCACCCGATTCCATTCTTGCAACGGGCTCGGCGTGTCTGCAGCCCCACTGGCTTCCAGGAGGGTCAGCCCACGGGGAGTCAGCTGCAGGATTGGGGCCTTCACTGCACACGGACACCTGGTCTACCTGAGGGAATAATTCCCCACCGGCAGCCCCGCACGCTTGCCAATGAGCCCCTGGTACAGACAGCACCCTCACAGCCACCCCATTTTATAACCTGCCGTGAACTGGCTCCTCAGCTGGGTTAACAGTGGTAAGGAGGCCCGAAGCCATGACCCCCCTGCTGAGGCCAGAGCGCTCTCTCATGCTAGTTCAGCTGAACTGGTGTGGGTGCCGAAGTGAACTTAGTGCTACAATTGCCAAGTGTAGACAAGGCTCTGGAGTCTGTCTGGGTTGACAAGACTAGAATTTCTAATGTAAGAGAGCAGAAAAAGCCTCCCACTGGGGAATTTTTGGGTGGAGGGGGGATTTCTGGGCCTTCTCCATTTGTCAGACTGAAGCAAAACGGAGAAGGAAAAGGCCATAAGCCCAGTTCTCCCTCCCCCCCTCCGTGCACTGTCACCTTTGGAGAGTCACACAGCCACAACAGACCCTGAAACACACACGTCTCCCAACACCCAAGAATTCAGCATCTTCCAACGATGCCTGCATGCCTCAAAGACCCAGAGGGCTCACAGAGCCTTTGTAAAAAAGTAGCCTCTGGCCTTCAAACCAGGGGATCAGATCCATCAGCATCGCTCCGCTGATGTCATGCATGTGGCATTGATTTACGCCAGCCGAGAATCGGACTCTGAAGCTGCTATTTTATGCAACCTAAACTCTTGTACAACCAAATTTTTAACCACCCCTCTGTTGCCCATATGAGGGATCTTGTAGGCCCCAATACAGAGAAACCCCCTGCTTAGACATCCCCCTCCCAGTCATAGCGGCAACAAGGATTCCCATGCTAACCACCCTGCAATGGCATTGATTGTTTAGCCTTGTGTCAAAGGGAGCAGCATGCGCTTTGTTGGATTAGTGATAGAGGCAGGGAGAGCCTAGCGCTCCCTAATGGCCTAAGATTCACATTAGCACCTCCAGGCATGATTGCAGCTGCCCTGGCCACTAACTTTAAGGTCAGCAGATCCAGGACTCCTCCAGGACATTAGCACAACATGGCGAGCCAAGGGGGAGGAATACGGGGGGGGGGGGGGGGGGAACGAGGCAGACTTTCCTGCAGTTTTATCAGCCTGGCACTGCATAAAAACAGCCCTGGAGTCCCAGCACATTTGCTGCATTAGCATCCTAATGGCCACACATTTGTCTCCTGGTCAAGGCCCCTGAAGTAGTGATAGATGATTTCATCAATACTTACCGTGAGGAATAGTGGTGTTCATGCATAACATGCTCCGTCCTTAGGTAGTATTTTATTATAATCACCAGGGTCAGGTAGCAAGCAGCCAAAGTACCTAAAATACTAAACCAAAGGATTGGAGAGGAAAAGGGTTACGCTTTGATCGTACCGGATGAAGATTCAGCCACGCTACGCCGGCAGGCTGCAATGTTCCACGCGTGCCTTACAAGCTCGTCAGAGAATATACCGCCGTTCTTAAGGGCAGCCACCTGGCTACTCACTGAAACGGGTAAAATACTGCACTGGTTAGTTCATCGGACTGCAGCCAGACCCCAAACACGTGCCACTATCTGCACCAAGGGAAACACAGAGAAACGTTTTATCCCTAACAGGAGTCTGGCCCGGAATCTCCTCTCCCACTTGGTTTACACTGCTGTGGCTCCACTGACTTCATTTGGACTTGCTCCCAATTCGCAGAGGGGAAAGTTGGAGCACACAGTCACGCCCTATGCCACGTACGTTTTCTGTAACACTCACCACTTCTTAACTTTACAGAGACTGTAGGTATGGGAATGAACTCACCCGCCACTGAAACGCAACCTCATCTGGGGTGGAACGAGGGGCACGCTGCACCAGCAGCACTATTCAGGGGTGTGAGGGGGTGAAAGATTAATCTTGGACTGAAACTGCAGGCCGGGGGACTTAGGTAGAAAGAAAATTACCCAGGATGCAGTTTGGCCAAGACACAGAGTTAGCCCCCCACCCCCCACCCATTCCTGTGAGATTCACTCTGAAACCTCTGCTCAAGGGTGAGTCACTGACAAGACAGGACCTCAGAGAAAGTCGTATTAACATGTTCACAGTCTCTTTTTATGGTGTCTATTTTAGGTTACACCCTAATTATTAGAGAATACAAGAGATATTATTGACTGACAGCCGGTTGTCCTCTCAGCTCTGCTCTGACTCTAGGGATTCGCTTGCCATGTTGTATTTACCGTGTTCATCAGGAAGTTTCTGAGTCTTTTCTAAGAAGCGATACCAACTCACCAAGTCCCAAGCCCGAGACCAAGTCCCAAGTCAAGTCCCTGGGGGCGGGTGTTTCTGTAGCATGGCCAGACGCTCACAAGCTCTTCCCCTGCACGGTCTGGAGCAGGGGGGAGGATGGGGAGCAAGGGGCAGAGACTGGGCGTGGCCAGGATGTGGGGGCCTTGATGAAATGAAGGCGAAGGCTGTGCAGGTGCTGGATTTCAGCTCCTCCTCCTGCTAGCCAGGGGGAGGGGCTGACTTGAGCGCCTTTAAAAACAGCAAGGAGAAGAAAGCGAGACCAGGGCAGGGAGCAGGGGCCAGCCGCTGACCTGGGAGTAATCTGAAGGCTACCTGCAGCTGCTCGGTGGCTCCGTTGGTACACCGGGCACAGTGTTCTTGGTGCAGGCCAGCCTGCACCTCCCCCGTCTTTCCTCTTACATCTCCACATCGGGCGAGTTATAGCCACAGAGCACCGGGCTCAGCGGGCTGCTCTCGCCCCGTGCGTGCTGGGCTGGGCCCCTCACCCCCCTCATAGTTCTGTCATTCGCCCCCCAGCGTACCTGGTGTATTTCTGGAACCCGATCTCCCTGGGCACAGACAGAGGGAAGATGACCAGGGCACACAGGGCAGTCAGGGTGAAGCGGTAATCTGTATACCAGTGCCGGGGGGAAGGCGGCCCTTCTCCACTCAGAGTCCCATTCATGTAGAGGGAGTCACACACTGAAGAGGAGAAATGGAAGAGGCGGTTCGGGGGCAGAATATTCCCAATGACCTAGGTCCTCGGAGATCAGTATCTAGCTTCTCTTGTGTTGTCCGAGCGGTCAGCAGCAACAGCTTATTAGATATCAAACACAGGAACTGCTCTCTAGCGCCCAGGAATTAAGCTCACGTTTCCAACTGAGGGCTCGAGCCGTAAGAATCACACATGCAGCCTGAGGTCTACACATGGAGTCTACCGTCCGATCCCCAACACGGCTCGTCAGACGCTGGACTAGCCTCCGCTGCAAAACGGGAGTTCGCAAAAAGTCTGGGAGGGATTGATCAGGGAGAAAGCGGCCCTTTGCAAGACCGAACATCGCCGGGATGGCTGCCTTTTGCCAAAAGCATTCTGACTCCTTCAGCATCGTCTCTGCGCAGATAAAGTTAACGGCCTAATTTTCCAAATGCGACTAGTGATTTGGGGGGTTTTCTTGGAGGCGCCTTAAAAGGGCCAATTTTTAGAGGGCAGACGCTCAGCCCTTTCCAAAAACCAGGCCTCTTTCTGGTATCTCAAATTGGGCACCCCTACCCCAAAATCAAGCCCGACACATTTGCCCTGGAAGTCTCTTACGCGCCCCTATGGGGGGGTTGACATACATGCAGAGAGCCTGAATGACAGACTACAATAGCTCATGCTATTGGCACGACCATGGGTGGCCACCTCTGCTTTGGTGGGTTTAGGGTCATGGTCAGGACAAAGGGACTCCACGCCAGGGCCATCCCCGAAGCAAGGGGCACTTACGTTTTTCCAGCTGATCGCCCACCACTCTGAGAAAGGCCACGGAAATCATGAAGAGATTTAAAATGAAGCAGAGCTCGCAGAGCTTCCCAATGGCCGACCCACAGATTTCTCGGACGACGCCCTGGTACGTGGACCCGGTGCTGATGGAGGACGCATACCCCAGGATCACGAGGCCGCTAATTAGGAATATTAAGGAGCCCTGCAGAGATGGAGGACATAGGAAAGAAAAAGTTAGCATTTACCTTGGTCCTCCTTTAACCAGGAACGCTCAGAGCGGCCCGTGTTATGCTGTGAACGTCTTTCCTCAAAAAGCCCTGGGAGTTCCATGGCAGCTTTGTAACAGAAGCATTAAAACAAGTGATACCCAAGACAAACACATCACAACCTTTGGCAAGAGGAGGCTTTTAGTTCTTCTAGTGGAGTGAATGCTTGATAGGGTGACTAGACAGCAAATCTGAAAAGTCGGGACAGGGGGTGGCAGGTAATAGGAGCCTATATAAAAAAAAGACCCCAAAATCGGGACTGTTCCTATAAAATCGGGACATCTGGTCACCCTAAATGCCCATCAATCGTGCTTTTATATTTGATTTTAATGGTTATTGCCTCACCAACATTAAGTCGCAAGAAAATTTCACACAGTAAATTGCAGAGTCTGTTACACAAGTTGTGTGATCTTGTATAAGAACTCTTACCAGCTGGAGGATAAGAAATGCATATGATGCCAGTAAATATGATTAGCACATAAATGGCACCTTATTAATGGGTTACTTAAATTCTGATTTTGTACATACTATATTGAGTATCTTTGATTATTTGTTAGTACAAAAATGCTTGTGCAACAAAAAAAATTGTTTTCCTCCTTTACCAACTTTTAAAACCTGTTCAATAGTTGTTAATTCTATCAGTAGAAATGAAAATTAGGCATTTGTCTTACTCTTCAGATTTTTTGTAACTTAGTACACTTCCATCGACCTGTAATTCATTTATTTGGGTCCCCTTCAATATCTTCATATCATGATCTCTCTCACTTCAGATTCCTTAAATCCTGCATTTTCATGTTGAAGACTCCCCAATTATCTTAAATCTATTTTATAACGTAAACCACAATCCAAACACCTGTTCGGCCAAAGGGAGCCTTTCCACTGATTTCTATGGGTGTCGAAGGTAACTGAGAATATGGACAGTTTTTCTTTAACATCGCTGGTTGGAAACTACAGACATGAAGGTAATTGTGTATCTCTACCTGAAGGAGAATTCAATTATTGTGCAAAGTAGTCAGTTATTTTAATCAAACTTTGCAGAAAAACATGGCATTAGAGTCGGTGAATAGTTGATTGGAAAAGCTTCAATTAATCAAGAAATCGCACAGGCAGAGTAGAAAACTCTCTCTTACATATTTCAGTTACCGGCAATCTGAACAAGTAATTTAAAATCCTCCAATAGACAGATCATACCCATAGCATCCCCATGCATTTCCATATAGGGTGCCATCTTTGTCCCCGTAGCTTTCCGCATCACCTACCACAAGTCAAATGTAGGTCTTATTCATTAAAATCTTAATGCGGAGCATCCAGAAAAGGTGAATTCAAGCAAGATTTAGTTGCATCAGTCCTATCACTAGGAAGTAGTATCAATGCACACAAGTTGGTCATGCTTAATGTTGCCAAAATGCAAATTATGGCTTTTTCCTCCCCCCCCAGTCCATTGACTTTTAATGATAAAAATCGATAACATCCTCAATAGGAGAAAAATTATATAGAAATGGTCTTTATTTTTTAATAATAAACTGAGAAAAAGATTGCAAATTTGAATCTGTGTCTGTCAGATCTGTCAGTTGTTTTTACCATCAAAGGTTAATGTACTTTTGGTAATATATAAATTGAATCTTATTGAATGCTCGAGCCAATCTCTCCATTTATTATTCAAATCATAAGAATAATTAGTTTTTAAATATGAAAACGTTGGATGAAAGTTATGTATACACCTCATTTCGGTCATCCTCATTCACCTCAATTACCAACCCAATTATCTTTGTTAATTGCTTTTATGATCATGTATACCTTAGCAATTTTTACAAAACTTTCCATTTCTTCACAAGTTAGTCAAGTACATTTTGTTGGGGTTTTTATGTAATATTTTCTCCCATAGTAATTGTACCAAATTGATAGGAGTCTCCATTCTGATTACTTGGTGGCCGCTAAAGGCTCTCATCCCTTAGCTGGAATCGGGGCCCTCTTGGGAGATGCTAGAGGCCAACATAGTGTCTGCCCCAAAGAGCTTACAGTCTGAGGCCCCGGATTCCAAACTTTCCCACCCTTAGCTTGTGTGTTGGCAGCACTGGGGTGCAGAGGAGATGGGCGATAGGCACAGGGCAGAGGAGAGACATAGGATATGCAAGCACAGTGATCAGCACAGTGTTAGTCACATACATACATTTGCAAATCAACACACAAGCCCCAGCGGGTACTGGCTATGAACTATTTTTAACTCCCTGCCCCCTACCCTAATTAGAGAGTAAACCACTGAGCCACCTCAGACCAGATGCCATTTGAATTTCCCTCTTTTCTCTGCTTTTGCCCTACAGTTACTAGCTAGTGCCACAGCTTCAACATGGATAAGAGGTGGAGCATAGAGGGCAGGGAGGAGGGCAGTCTAGACATTCTATGGGACCTGAAGGGGACAGGGAGTGTGGGAGGAATCAGGGGCAATACAAAAAGCCATTGTTACCACTAGAGAAAGATTACACTACAGGATTTCTTTTAGCCACTAACGCAGACTCTTTGCCCCCTCCAGTGCACTAGTCAATCACTATCCAGAAAGCCCTGGGCTATTTACTTCTCACTTACCAGTTCCACAAGAACAGCTGTAGTGATCCCTCCAGCCTTATTGAAAGCCCATGGGAAATTCAGAAGTCCTGCTCCAAGAGATGATTTCAGCATAATAAAGACAGCTCCGGCAGAGGACAAGTTTGGGCTACCTGACTCCAGAGCAGGCTTGGCTAACAAGCCGATGCTCTCTCTAGCCAACTCCTCCATCTCTGAAAGGAAAGAGGGCTGGGTTTAATTGTCTCAGCGTGGATAGATCTAGTTAACTAACAAGTCTCCCTGGAATAACAGATCCTTGGGAAGGGGACTCCACTCACATAGCTCTAGAGCTGGATTTGGAGTAGCACATCTTCCTGCAAACAGTTAATGCCCTGCTTTGGCCAGGAACATTAACATAAAAGGAGTGGGGGGGGGCCCAGAACTTTCACCCCCAATCACAGACCTGCCGGGGGAGGGATTGTTGGAAACCAGATTCTTCTCAGCCAATCCAAGGTCAGGAGAATATGAACCAATTAACTGAGCCAAGTTGTGTTCAAGCATTTCTCAGTGGCTCCTTTAATTGACGATCTCTCTGGAGAGGATTAAACAGCAAAGTAAGTGAAAGCTAGGTCAGATTCTGCAGAGAGAGGTGTGTGCAAAGAAGAACAAAGAAATGGGCTTTTGGGGAAAACCAGGGGCGGGGGAGAGTTTAATATGAGTGTTCTGTCCTCTGGGCAATCCAAACTAGATGCCCACAGATTAGAAAAACCACCTGATCTATAGTTCACCGACACTTATGGAAAGACCCCTCCCTATCCACTGATTTCACAGGATCTGTGTCAGACCTTGTTGGCCCCAAGTCAGCAAGCCCCACCAGAAATGTGTGCCGAGACACTCCGCTGAGACACTCCGCTGAACTGGGGCTTATGTGTATTATTACTTCCCCTCTGTTGAATGACAAGGATTCTAAACACCTCTGCTCTTTGCTTAACAGCACAAGAGATGCCCAAAGGTACATAAAATAAACGGTAATCTTCTCCCCTGTCTCAGTTTCCTCACCACTCTGGGCTTGGGCAGAGCCTTCTGGGGTGCCCAGGATCCTTCCCCTATGGCTCAGAGCTTCTCATCAGAAACATGGAGCCTTATCTGACTTGGCTAGTTCACAGATCAACACGATTCCCCTGCTAGCCAAAGCCTTCCTCTCCTGCCCAGAGCTTTCTGTGTGGCTCAGTAAATCTTCCCCTGGCCCGTCCAGCTTCTGCGGCACCAAAGGCTAGCATCAAGATTTTTTGTTGTATCTGTGATAGTGGAAAGTCCCCAGATATGCATTTTTAATCCTTTGGACAAAGGTTAAACATACAATATCAAATTTCTCCATAATTTCTTTGGTTTCTCAGCTCCGGGTTACAGTTTTCATATTAAATCAGAGTTAATAACTAGATAAACAGACATAGCAGGCATCTGTAGAACAGCAATGTAGAACTGTAGAATGGGGCAAATAAACATTTGATTAAGGATTTCCCTCATCTCCTTTCATATTGAATCAACTTCTGCAATAAAGTCTCTTCTACAGTATGGAGAAAAATGAATACATGAGCCAGATTCTGCTCTCACACCAGTGAGACAGGAGAATCGGGCCCACTGTACCCAGAGTCTACAGAACCAAGGGTCAGATTTGACCTCCGTTACATTGGAGTAAAACCAGAATCATTCCACTAAAGTCAATGGAAATTGTCTCGATTTATACACTGGTAACCGAGGAGTCTGATGATCAGTGAGGCAAGTGGCTTCACTCAAACTCCTCTCAGATTAAACACCCCATCATGGTCCACACAGAATCTGTCTTTTCCCAGCGATGGGACAATCTAATTCTCTCTAAAGCTGCCTCAAACTTAGAAAATGTTCCAATCAAAGGAAAGTGTTGATTTGCCCAACCGAGATTGTTTGGTCTTTCATGAGCACTAAACTAGGCGCATGATTACCACTGCAGAGGAAGGGACTAACAAATGTTCATGAGTTGTCATACTGGCCAGCAGGTTTATCTCTGAGTCAATAGGCTGAGTATTCAAGTTCCCTGCCAGGACAGGGGTTCATCTTGGAATTTCCATTTGTGCAAGTTGCCCATTCCTCTGACCCAGGGGGTCACAACTGGGGGCTCCATCAGATTTCAGTAGGTGCCCATGTGCAGTGAGGAAGTTCAAAGCTGCAGCTGTCAAGGAGAGTGCTTGTTGGCATTGTCAGCAGAGGCCAAGGATTGATCAATTAACTATCCTCCCATGCCTCAGGGGGACGCACAACAGTGGGGCAAGAGGGGCTGTTTGCAGGGGTGCTGGCCCACTTTTATGCACCTTAGGACTTCAGGCTCCCTGGCTGCTAACCTAGAGCTTTTCATGAGCACTAATGCCTACACCCAGTCCCCAATACCAAGGCTGAACACTGGGGAGATCTAAGCACGTAATCCCCGACTCTCTCTGTCCCTCCCCCCTCCCCCCCTCACATACTGTTGCTTGTACTACCAACTCTGAAAGGGGCAGAGGCCAATGGACTCAAGCAGCAATGGATGCACCAGCTCCTCACTCCATTCTGTTCCTTAACACCCCTCTGACAGCATTTCCAAGGAAATCTCCACTTCTGGGACGTGCTCCCCAGCAAGCCTCCCTGGATCCCGCTCCCGAGGCATCAGAACAGTCCCTGTGCACGGAACAAGCGCACACATTAAAAGGTGACGAAGCCCATTCAGCCAGAACCGTAACTCACACATGCAGTTTAGAAAGGAAAGAAATTTGCTGTTAAGTAGCTTCGCCTTCTAATTCTGAATGGCGGGGCATGCACTGGGCTAACAGACCGTTCAGAGGAAAGGGTTAATCCCGATGCATCACGGTGGACAATTTGGCCCCCATGTCACGTTAGCTAGGGTGATGTCTGGTTGCTTCGTTTTGATTCCTCGTTGCTTGTAAGCAGGGTCCCCAAGGAAAGCGCACCTTAGTATTAATACCACGTGTGAATGACTCCCTGGGACAGTCTGACAGTCCCTCATTCATTTTATATTTCCCAAATATGTGACCTTCTGATCTCAGTAAGAAGGATAAAGAGACTTTAATCAGCCGCTCTAAGGAATTATGGATGGCTAATTGTGCCTGTCACCTCAATTATAGCTTTGCAGCCTACAGTGTTTGTAACTATTTAAAGGATCCTTTTAGGCCTTCATTAGCTGTACACAAAAGAATTCAGAAATAATTAACATGTATGATTTAGAAATTGGCCAGTGGGCTGTAAAATACCAGCCAGTGGGAAAGTCTCGCAATTCGGACCGGCGCTTTGATACCATTTCATTCTGGTCTCGAGGCTGCGGAAGGGTTTGTAAATGTTCATTAGCGACACTATGAGAAAATACAGCTTCCCTATTAGCTTGGTCTTGAGTAAAGCGGGAAGGCTTTCAGAAATCCCTCTAATTAAAGGACACACAAATCAGATTGACAGGAGGACCAGTCAATCACTCCAGGTGTCTGAGAAGACCAGAGCCAGAAGGTGAGATGAAGGGTCCTATGCCCTCTGGGTCAGGACGGCCAGAGTGCGGCCCCCAAGACAAAAGAAGACACGGGGGTTTCTTCAGCATGGCTCCCAGTTGTTCTCTCAATATGGAGAGAGGTTCACAGAGGCAACAGGTTTCCACATGGAACACTCCACCTTGCTCCAAGCAAGCTGGCGGCTCAAGACAGGACACTGCATGGCAGGACTGGTGGTGTCTGCAGGGCCCACCTCCACATCGTTAAGGAAGGCAGCTGTAGTCTGCTTCAGGGTGTGCCAAGTGCCCTGCATTTTGTGGCACAGCCCTGCCTCGTGCTCCTTAAATCTTATCCTGAACGTGGAACTCTCTGTGTCAGGAAGGTTTCCCTGGTATCTCTACCTCCTGGCCCCGAGCAGCAGGGCTGAGTGGCTATAGGCAATTCCTCCTTCCCCAACCCACAGTGTTATGGGCTCTGTGCAGTGAACCTGCACATTTCTTCCACAGTGCAAGAATCGAAGGGGAGGAATGAAGAAGTTACATGAGTGGAGCCAGCAGTCAGTGCTGGCTGCCTCATTCACCCCCTGCCCTTCAGAATAGCGAGTTCCGGTCCCCCCGCAAGGCTAGAAATAGGAGTTTTACATCACTAGGACAGAGCGATGCCCCAGCTTTCCAGAGGGGGACAAGCAGTGCTGCTAGCCCTAGATGGTCTGGAGCTACCATGCTGCTAACACACAGATACGCCTGCCTGTGCTATCACGTTCTGTCTATATGGCTGCTCACCTCCCTGTTTCATACCTTTCTCCAGGATAATTCCTTCAGGCCCCACATCCATCTCTTCCCTGAACTCAGCTGCCTTTCCTGTCTGAACCCCCTTGTCTACTCAGCTGGTTAATCACCTGTCTCCACAGCCCCCAAAGCCACCTCCACGGCTGAGTCCATGCCCAGGTGCAGCTCTGCTTGCCATGAGCTTTGCCTTGCTTCCCTGGTGGTGGAGACGCTAAATCAAGATGCATTAAGGAAGCCCGGAGGGAATGTCTGTTCCTGGGAAGCTACAGAAATAAAGAACAGCATCAGTGGCTTGGCCTGGACACAGCTGGATTAGAAGACAGAAATGGGCAGCGGCACAGGAGGCAAGGCCAAGATCCGCTGTCTTGGAGAAAGGGGAGCCAATAAGGCTGACTGTGTAGATGATGGGAAGGGAAAAGGATAGGGCAGGGAGCAGCTGTCACAAGGGGAGTCTGGGTGCAGATGAGGCAAGCTGCACCGCAGGTGAAGTACAGCAGAAGGATCGGGCAAAGGGGAAATGATGAGAGAGTCGAAAATGGTTCCGTGTTTATGCAAAGAATATTCTATTAATATTTATTAAAGTATCGAGTTATATACTGTCACAGCAGCTGTGATCGACTGACAGCCGCAGACACTGGTGTTTTCTCAAGGAGAGATGGAGGAAGCCCTGCACTCTGGCATGGTGGCTTTAGGTCTGTACTCAGCAATGCCTTGATTTCTTGAATCAGGGAACGCTGCACCTTCCAGAGAGGCCAATAGCTTCAAAGCAAATACTGAGTGAGACCGCCAGCAAGTGGAAGTGAATGTAAGCCTGGGAGGCAGCCAGCACATAAAGTCAAGTTATTTGCAAAAGATTTGCTCCACTTTAGTGCGGGACTGAGATCACCCGCCTGGTTCTCACATTCTGCGATCATCAAAGAGTCTGGTTCCGAGGCAAAGATATTTTCACACAGTATTTATTCTGCTGGATTACGAGGTTATTACATTTGGCAGACCACCGTGTACGATAGCTTTGAAAGCCAGCAGTATATTCTCTCAATCAGGTTTGAGTTTCTTTGCTACACTGATTTCTTTCCCTCCCGGGCTTCTGTTTTTCCACTGCTTGCTTTGGAGTAACTCATGCAAATGTTTACCAGTGGACGGGTAGTATGCTGTGGTCTATCACGCTCTTTGAAAGCCAGCACAAGTAGAAGATAGGTAGAGAGTAAATTGAGGTCTGCCCTTCTTAGGGATATCCATGACCTGCCATATCAGATCAAGCCAAGATCCTTTCTTTCTTCAATACCGGCTAGTACCAGATACTCCAGAGGAAGTGTCAAGAAATTGCAGAAGGCAGTTGTAAAGTAGCCGGCATGGTCAGTTGCTGTATTTGTGTGTGTTCTCTCTCCATATGCTGTACCCGCCCCGCAGACAGCAGACCTCGGGAGTGCCGCCCACAAAGATCGTAGATTTGGCTCAGTGGCAAGGGCGCTCGGCCAGATTTATTGCCCTCAAGAGACAGTACTAGTGCCCGGCAGACCGTACGGGAAAACTAACACACAAGTGCCGAGTGGCAAATACTCAGCTCAGTCCGCGGTGGGACTCTCCACTGCCCCCTTAGCCAAAGACGTCCTGTGACCCTTCTTTTATACACCAATACAAACAAGCTACGTATTACCCTTGTGACGTGGTGAGTTACCAGCTACACCCTGTACCTTTTGGTTTGAACAACATCCTGACCTTATCTCTAGGAGGATCAGTGTTTCCCTGTACCATCCTCAAAGTGTTTATACTATAGCTTTGTATTGGGTTGTCCTTGTACTAGCTGTCTGGAATGCGTTTAGTGAATACCTAGTGCCTAGTACTACCGTGTTTTAGCAACGCCAGCCATATCCTTGCCAAGTCCATGGACCAGATAGCGAACTTGTAAGCAGGGCCTGACTTTTGCGGACTTTGGTTTAAGTCTCAGGCCTTGCACCAGGCCCAGTATTCCAGGCTCCCTCCCTCTCTACTGCAGCCTGACAACATTAAAAAGCCAGCTTCTGAATCCAGCGTTTTCCCTAAATCCACCTGGGGCTTTTGGGCTCTACTCAGTTATAAACAACAGAGCAAGGACTTGAAATCAGGATTCTTCGGCTCCAATTTCAGTTATGCCATAGGCAAGTCACTTAACTTGCTCATTCCTCAGCCTACCCACTTGTATAACCAGGAGGCAGTGTGTTGTGATGTATAGCGGGGGTCGGCAAATTATGGCTTCCGGGACCATCCTGCCTGGCCAGGGAGGCTACACCCCCTCCCCTGGCTTCCCTCTGACCCAAGAGCCACGTTGCTTCAGAGCTTTGGGGGCTAGGGTTGCACACTCCTCCAGGGTAGCATGTCTGGCTCCAGCCAGGCCACGCAGCTGCCAGACACGCTGCTCTGAGTGGCATGGTAAGAGGGTTGGGGGGGTTGGATAAAGGGGCAGGGAGTCCCGGCAGGCAGCAGGGAACAGGGGGCAGCGGAGGTTCTGGGGTGGGGGGTCAGGGCAGTTGGATAGGCATGGGAATCCCAGGGGATCTGTCAGGTGGCGGGGGTGTGGATAGGGGTTGGGGCAGTCAGGGGCCAGGGAGCGGGTGGGTTAGGTAGGGGGTGGGTTCCTGGGGGACAGTTAGGGTGAGGGGAGGTCTCGGGAGGGGGATATTGGGGGACAAGGAGCAAGGGGGCGGGGTCTGGGCCTCTGGAGGCGGGGGTCAGGGGACAAGGAGCAAGGGAGGGTTGGATGGGTCAGGGATTCTGAGCGAGGCAGTCAGGAGACAGGAAGTGGGAGGTGGTTGGATAGGGGGTGGGGCCAGGCTGTTTGTGGGGGCCCAGCCTTCCCTACCCAGCCCTCCATACAATTTTGCAACCCCAATGAGGCCCTTGGACCAAAAGGTTTGCCCACCCCCAGTGTATAGGGTACCAGACTGGGATTCAGGAGATGTGGGTTCTATTCCTCCATCTCTCTGTGTGATGTTGGGAAAGCCATGTAACCGCTCTGTGCCTCAGTTTCCCCATCTGTAAAATGAGGCAAACAATGCTTACCACCTTCCTTTGGAAGCACTTTGAGTCTATAGATGAGCTTAGCCTACAAAAGCAAGACAGTGTGCCACTCTCTAGTATTAAACATGGTTTAATACATTTCAATCTGAAAATTACTGCACTTCCTTCATCTATTACCCCTAACTATTTCCATACACAAGGAAAATCACTCCTCTAAAAGTTCTTGTAGGCTCTCAATAGATGTGATATCAGAGACAAGGGGAGCGAGGTAATTATCTCATTGGACCAACCTTTGTTGCTGAAAGAGAAGATTTTGAGCTACACAGAGCTCTTCTTCAAGCATGATATCAATGCCATTAAAACTTTTAGTTAGAATTTATTAACTTTTTATTAATGAAAAGGGTGTTGTTGAAAAAATGGTCTTTCTACAATAAAAGGTTGTGTGAAAAACTGTCAACATTGAAGAAAAGGATTGTAATTTCTTTTGGGGGGGGGGGAAGAGAGAAGAACAGGCTTCCCTCCCCATCCCACCCATTTTTATCTATCAACATTTTTCATTTACCCAAATCCTAATTTTCAGAAAACAAAATAAAGTGTTGAGAGCTATTTTCATTGTGCCTTTGATAACAAAAATCAAGAATAAGATTTGTAAAAAATTTCTCTCTCCCTGCACCAGTTTTTCAGATTCTAGCTCATGTTTTCAGCACTCACAGAAGTTTTTATTTCAAAGTATCATCACACAGTGTTATAGGATTTTGTCCTTCAAACAACAGACCGGGCATGACAATGAAGGTGCACAGCATCCGTTATTTCAGTGTGTGTGGAGGGGGGGTGGGGGGCACTTCAGCCAAAATACTCAAAGATTGGGCCCTAAAGCCAGGCATAAATACTGATTGTGTCTATCATGGGGTAAGGCTTCTCCCCAGCTTCCAACCACGTGCTGCCAAGACCAGTCTCCTTTAAGAAGGTTGAGTCTCTTAACACAGGCAAGTAAACAAACAAAAAAAGTCTTTGAACTCACTCTTTGCTCTCAGGCTTCAGGGGCACCTCTCCCAGGGCCCCCAGTGCTTCTGCTTCCTGGCAGTTTCCCTCCCAGTTCCAGGGCTGCTTCCCTGAGCACCTTGCCCTTTGCACTAGGGAGTTGGCTTTGCTCTGTTCTGGCTCCCCTTCTCCATGCACAGCCTGTCCCAATCATGCCCTTCCACCTCCACAGTGCCTGTCCTCTGGTAGTTCTTTATAGGCTCAGGTGTAACCCGGTCCCCTTTAATTGGCTGCATCAGGCTCATCTGCTCTGAGACAGGGGAGCTGGGCCCAGTTCTACTCCTGGGGACAGCTGCCAGATATAAAACAAGTTATTAGAGTGTAGTTGCACTTGCTAGATTTCAAGCAACATGGAAGTTTTTTTAACCAGCCTGCTCCCCCACTCCCAATTATAGGCAAGTCTTTTATTGTGCAATTTTTGCTCAGCTACAGCAATAGAGATGGAGCAGGATCTTTTCATCACAGCCCCCACAGGGAGTTTGGTGCATCAGCTATTTAGAACTGCATTGGGTTGAAATTTGGTATGTAAAGTGTCAGCCCAATTAGAAATTATCGTACAGAACATTATTCCTGTTGGTTAAGCTGTTTAACCAGGGCTCTAATGCTGGCTGAGCCAGTGACACACTGCGTAACCTTCAACAAGTCCTCTGACCTTTCTGTTCCTCCGTCAACCCAGCTGGAAAATTAGGTAAAACGCAAAGTCTCACTGGGGTTGGGGGGAATTGGTGCCTCTGAGCGGAGACCTTTTGTGCAAACACATTACAAGATTTTGCCTTCTGAACATAGTGCAGCAATGACAAGTCACTGACATGGTTTAAGAGTTACATTTAAAAAGAGAAGCTAGCTAAAACTAAAGTAACAAACTATATTGATGACTCTGGTTGTAACTTTAGGACCCACTCTCCCAAAGGATATTTTGCCTTTAAGATATTGGATATACACAGGAGCAATTCATTATCATGGGAGCTTGCATCCTTACCGGCCACTTGTACATATAGCCCAATATCTCACTGAACTGAGCAACAGAGATAAAAAGAATGTCTGTTGAAATAGCTGTTGTCACACATTCCTGACTAAAGAGTCAGGGCTTAGCTACATAGCATTGCCATCTGGACAACGTGATCATGATTTGTAGAGCACTCTAATATGTTGGACTCTAATGTTCCACGTAGACCCTGCTAGCATGAACTAAAAGGTATTTAGTGCATTGTTAACATAGTCCTATTTGAAATGGGATTACATCAATGCAAACTAGGTCCCTTTCAGTTTGCACCATCAGAGTCTACATGGAGCAGTTACTGTGTAACACATTAGAACACTCTACAAATCACAGCCCTGTAGTCTGGACTGCAGCACCACATAGACAAGACACTGGATGTCACAGTTGTGATGTGCCTGTTGGCAGGAGGTAACGTTCCAGAAGTCACAACTCTCACCGTGAAAGACAGCATTTCCAGTCCTTGTGTCCCTGCTCATTTTCACAAGGGAGCGGTCAGATCATCTATTCAGATGTGAAATATTTCTTAATGGTGAAGTGCAAAGTTAAAATTGATCATTTCATGCGCAGTGTGTCTATACTCATCAGTCCAAGAGGGGACGTTGAACAGAGAAAAATATAGCCGCTCATCTTTTAAAAAATACTTTTCCTGTCTTTGAAAGTCTCCTGGCACCGATGGGATCTCCAAAGGGCAACCTGCTGTGACCTCACTGAAACAAAAAGTCTCACTGAAACACATAGTATCTGTGAGTTCACAGAACAAAGCACTTGGGGGACGCCGGCACGTGGCGAGAATTATTTCAGACAGGGCTGCTGGAGAAGCGGGGAGAAAGTATTTTTAAGGTTAGTTAAAATGCATTGCTGTGTTTAAAGCAACGGCATTCAGCACTCAGATCTGTGCTTTACTTGATTTTCACTTCAGCCTTAGTTTGCCTTTAAGATGGCACATGCATAGTTCTCAGCTGATAGTAATCTGACTTACCTCTAAGCCAGATCATGGGTTCCAGTCTCCTCTCTGTGGACGTGGGCTCGGTTTGGATGACAACACAAAAAAGCATACGTAGCACAAGGAAGTTGCTGCATGGTTGGAGGTAGTTTCCCCCCCACACCTTTTGGTGCCTCTCTGGTGTAAGATCCCGGGACACTTACTGTAAAAGTAAAAAGAGAACCTTGGGTGTCCTAGCAAACATTCACACTCTCAAAACAAGTTCAACCATCCAAGGCACTGTGAGAGCTATTGCTGAGCAGTGAACAGCTCTCACATTTACCTACCCAGACACAGCACTATAGGTATGCGCAACTTGGCACGCAGAAAAAGGTGTTTTTTGCAACCACATTTAGATTTGTCTCTACTAGGCAGAATATATCTTTTCTCAACCATGAAAGAGAACCAGGCAGTAAAAACAGCATTAAAAGAAGGTAGCATCAGGCTGGGATCTCCCCTCACTAGCAATTAGCTGGCAACATTCACTTTCTCTTTTGGGGATCTGAGCAAAATCAAAGCAGAGTTTTTTCACTCCACGTTATGAATATTACTTATGTAATGCCCCCCATTAATGCTCCCCCTTTAGCAGATGTGCTCCAAACACTGGCAGCAAAGAACGTGCCCCAAAAAGATCATAGGTAAACAATAGGTAGGTAACAGAAGGAGAGCAACAGACTTAGAGATAAGTTAGTAGCTCTTTATCTATATGTTAAATAATTAAGAAATGTGACCCAGACCCAAATTATTCCTCAACTGTGACACGGTCACTCAACAACTTCCCATAGGCATCACAGACAGAGGTTGCAGGAAGGACCCAAACATACAGAACGATTTTATAAAATTATAAATAGGTAAAAATCAGTCATACTCACTCTGGAGTTTAGGCAAGGAAATAGTCTCCTCTCAGTTTGTATCTGGGGTGCCCCACCCCTTTCCTGCTGTTGTTGCTTGTCAGCTGTCCCCTATATCTTAATGAACTTCAGCTGCATCTACTTTCCAGTCACTTAATCCTTGACAGTTTGGCTCCATCCTCTGCAGATCTAGCAGGTAAAAAATGTGTTCTGGGTTTTGTCCCTGCCTCTGCAACCCCTGGGCAAGCGGCCTAGGGAGTTTGTGTCAGGATATTAAAGCTTCAATATATTACCCTGTAAATAGGAAAAAGAGTTTCTTTCCAGGTCTAATTACCAAGGCATTTAAGCTGCAGCTTGCTCCCTCATGAACATCTTTTCTTGTTTGATCTCATGGCAAAATGAGAATGCTAATTTCATCACTAACATTTCTAGCATCAAGCACAGGGGTCTCAAACTCAAATGACCATGAGGGCCGCATGAGGACTAGTGCACTGGCCCGAGGGCCGCACCACTGACACACACACATACCCTCGCTGCCACGGCTCTGCCCCCACTCCACCCCTTCCATGAGGACTAGTTTACTGGCCCGAGGGCCGCACCACTGACACACACACATACCCTCGCTGCCACGGCTCTGCCCCCACTCCACCCCTTCCATGAGGACTAGTGCACTGGCCCGAGGGCCGCACCACTGACACACACCCTGCCCTCGCTGCCCCAGCTCCGTCCCCACTCCACCCCTTCCAAGAGGTCCCACCCCTGCCCCACCTCCTCCTCTGAGCACGCAGCTCCCCATTCCCTCCTGGAAAGCGCTAGGCACCACCAACAGCTGTTTGGCAAACAAAGCAAGAGCAATATAGGAAGTCCAGAGCTAGAAACACGCGCGCCCCAGCCAGGCAGCAGAGAAGCCTCCACTTCTGGCCCCTCCGTCCGGCAAACTGCTATGGGGGGACCAGGGGGGAGGGGGGGCACCAGGAAGCTTGGCGGGCCGCAGGGAAGGGCTTTGCGGGCCACATGTGGCCCCCGGGCCGCATGTTTGAGACCCCTGATCAAGCAGAAGGAAGAACTGAGCAGGGGCTCTTATTTCAGTAAGGGTTCAATAATAGCGAAAGCGATGACCAACAGAGTGCTGCATAATTTTTAAAGTTTACTTTAGTGCTTAACGCCCCTGTGCAAAAGGAAGCAGGCTGAGAAATTAGACGCTTGGGCCCTGATCTTGCAAACACTGACTTGTGCTTAATTGGGTTCCAGGGCCCTGCTCACATACATGTGCTTAACTTTATGCACAAGCATTTGCTGGATCAAGACCTTAAAGACTCTTTGGGGTAGGGAAATTGCTTTTTCATTATATTCAAGTGCCTACCACAAAAGGATCTCACTTTCACATGGGGCCTCTAGCTGCTACTGCAGTAGAGATAACAATTAAATACAAAGGCCATCTGTTTTGACATCAATCTTATTTCAGAGTACCACAACTCATATAGTCTAGAGCAGATCAAAAACAATTGGCATTCTGCAGAAATTCTGAGATTTTGAAATTTGGGTTTGTCCTGAATCACGATGAAATGTGAAAATCTCTCGTGGGTTTTTTTTTTTTTTTTGCAAACTGATAAAATATTTCATTTTGACCTCACATAAAAGTTTCCTTTCAATAAGGTCAAAAATTTCAAATTTTAGATTATATTAGAGTTTATAATATAAGTCAAAATGCTAAAGAGAAAATGAAATGCTTCAATAATTTTCCGTACAAACTGTCAAACAAAATTAGTGTTTCCACAAAAATATTTCAGTCATCAAATCAGCATTTTCCAAAGCAAGACTGTTCCATCAGAAAATTTTCAAACAGCTGTACTATAGGTCCCTCAGACCAATGACATTTTGTATGTATCTAGCACCTTTCTACAGATCCCAAAGCATGTTGTTATTAGTATTACCACAGTGCCTGGGACCGCAGTCTGAAATCAGGACCTCATTGAGCTAGGCTCGATATAAATGTGGAATTAGAGACAGTCCCTGCCCAGAAGAGCTTACAATCTAAATACAAAGAGTTAACCCTCACAACAGTTCCACAGGGATAGATGATAATATTCCTATTTTACATACAGAATAACAGAATCGGAGTGCCTTGTTTGCCCAATGTCACACAATACATCATGAAAGAGCTGGAAAGAGAACCCTGGCTCTCAGTTTCCTGCTCCAACACTGTAGAACAATGGTTGAAATGCATTCTTAAAAGGCTTCACCAACTGACAGAAGGCCACTTGTCACAACTCTCTCTAAGGGTAGCAATCGATCTTTTGCCGATCGATTTCTCACGTCTTGTGAAGACGCGAGAAATCGATCGCCCGCGGTGCCCCCGTCGACTCCGGAACTCCAGCTGGAGTCGACGGGGGAGCGCGGCGCTGCCTGCCGCCGCCATGAGGATAGCAGGTAAGTTGGCTCCAGGTACGCAAACTTCAGGTATATGATTCACATAGCTGAAGTTGCGTATCTGCAGTCGATCCCCCACCCCGCCCCCGGTAGTGAAGACCAGCCCTAGAACTGAGGGGTTTTGTACAGATATAACTATTTTGTCTGGGGTGTGTATGTGATTTTTTACCAGAATAGTTATACCAGGACAAGCACTAGGGAGGACCCAGTTGATACTGCTATAAAAAGGTGTTTTAGACTTTATTCCCTTTCTGTACAGGAATAGCTATGATAGTACAAACCACCTAACCAGGGGTGGGCAAACTCTGGCCCGTGGGACCTTCTTGAGCTCCCGGACTGGGGTGGCTAGCCAGCCCCTGGCTCCTGCACAGCCTCAGCGCACTGCGCTGCCGGTGCAATGCTCTGGGTGGCAGGGCTGCAAGCTCCCGGGGCAGAGCAGCTGAAGAGCCGCGGCCTGACCCGTTGCTCTGTCCTGCGCGGCTGCCTGACCTAGTGCAGCCGTGCCGTCAACCACTCATGCTCCAGACAGCACGGTAAGGGTGCGGGGATCAGGGTGTACGATAGAGGGCAGGGGAGTTCGGGGGGTAGTCAGAAGGCAGGGGTGTAGATAGGGGTTAGGGTGGTCAGAGGGTGAGGAACAGGGAGGTTGAGTGGGGGCAGGGACCTCCGGGAAGCAGTCAGGAATGAGAGGAGGGGTTGGATGGGGCAGCAGAGGGAAATCAGGGGTGGGAGTTCCAGGGGTGGTCAGGGAACAGAGAACAGGGGGGACTGTCAGGAAGGAGAGGGGGGGTTGGATGGGGCAGGAGTCCTGGTGGGAGGCTGTCAGAGGATGAGAAGCAGGGGATGAGATTATTAACTGCTAGGCAGAACAGCTAATCTCAGTGAGACCAGGGAGCTCAAGAAGGCCTGCTGCCTCTCACAAGGAGGAGGAGGAGGAAGAGATTTGGGCATCCTGTATTAGTGAGGAGTCCAGGAGCAGTCTACAGCTGTGTTACACTTTGATCATGGATGCTCATATGGTGCTGGCGGACATTTCTTTTATCATCGGCACTATTAAACTCTCCCCCACAGCCCTGATGAAGACAATCCCATACACCCTCTCTTAAACATGCCTTCTTACGCCTCTTTTCTTACTGAGACAGTAGAAAGGTCCATATCCAACTCCAGTCTCAAAGCAGAAGTCAGATGTAGCAAGTACTGGGCAAAAATTATCATTAACTTGCACTCTAAGATGATGACACTTTCTATATTTCTAGCGTACATAATGACAAACATCTTAGATTAAACCAAACCTTTCAATGTTTCCCTTTAAAGTAGTCCTTCCCTTGTTGTTTGCTCATTTTGGGAGGAGTTTCTTTGTATAGACATTGTCCAATCTGCTCTTTCTGTAAAGCTGTATTTTTATTGCAGAGGCGGGAGCTTTGTACCTTTTCGCCA
The DNA here is from genome assembly GCA_032164245.1 of Sternotherus odoratus. Taxonomy (NCBI): domain Eukaryota; kingdom Metazoa; phylum Chordata; order Testudines; family Kinosternidae; genus Sternotherus; species Sternotherus odoratus. Next base: position 27,898,521 of record JAVMKO010000014.1, read on the forward strand.
ATAGATAAGTATATTTTAACAGCAAGAGTGTTAATCAAGGGAATATCACTAAGCCACCTTAATTCTAACCAGTTCCAAAAAAAACAGTAGACTATAAATTAGAAGGACCAAACCTTTCACATAGTCAGGGATTTAGTTTGGCTATTTACCTCAGTTACCGTACGGTTAGATCCTAGCCACTTGACAGATTTTTAACTGAGTTGTAACTCCTTCCTGAGACAGCATATTGTAGCAAAGCCTCCTGGTGTGGTTTTGTGATTCAGGGATTGTCTACATGAACATCTCTGGTTTGCACGAGCAATCAGTTTGTGGCAAGGTGGGATGTGAATCTACTCCACACTAGCCTGTACACATGAACTGTCTGTATGGACCTGCTGATACACATTAATAGCTTGTTAATGAGCCTTCATCTAGTTCCATTTCAAAGGGACTAGATGGTTAACAAACTGTTAATGCACATCGACAGAGTCCAAACAGACAGTCGATGGCAAGCTAGTGTGGGAGAGTGTCACATCCTAGCTTCCCGCATATTGACTGTTCACGCAGACAAACCCTCAGAATGGCTCTAAAACATTAAGCTGAACTCACTGATAAGCAAAATGGAAGGCTGAGAGGTTGGGAGGAAAAACATCAAATGTGCATCGGAATTACTCTCTAGCTTGGCAGCCTGCATGGGAAAGAACAATTACTGGGCACATTTTTTCAGCTTCATATAGATAACATATTTATTGAAAATTTGCTCCACCACCAAAGGTGAAATCATGATCCAAAATTACAAAACATCCTAGTCGTTGGCTTTATAAAAATAAACTGACGGTTATGTCTTGTTGATTTGTACCAGGTTCCCTCCAATTTCCGTTTCTTGTACATCGTTAAAGGAGTACGATGTCATTTCTACGTTTCGTCACAAGTATTACAAAATTGCATTCCATCGGAAAAAAATGATTTTGCTTCCAAATAGCAGAGGTCCTTAAAGTGACTTTTCTGCCCCCTCCCCCAAAATAAATATAGAAAATAGCCTTTACAAATTTTAGGTTGGTCAGTTGGGGGGGAAAAAAAGGTCCTTTCCCCCCTTCTCGTAGTGACTGAGCAGGCTTTTAAACAGTGTTCAAGTCTTTGGTGAGTTTAGCTGCTGAAAATCGTAATTCTATGTATATACGATCAAATTAGTCCCTTTTGTCAGAAGCCAAAGACTATGAGATGATGTCACATGTGAATCACTGGTCACAATCACCATGTATGATAAATCTTCCATCAGGCACGACCACCTGTACAGTAAAGCAGCCAATAAGAGAAGGACATCTTTGGCAAGTGTGGTCTGTCAAACAGAAGGCGTCTTTGGTGGATGAACCTGTTGCATAAGTTGTGGTCGCTTGACTCTTGGTTTCCGTCTCTTTGGCCTGCTCTTAGCTTTGTTGATCTGCACCACAAAGAATGCAAGAACCACCATTGCACCAAGGAAAGCAAAGACAGGTATTGTCTGTCCCACATCCTGGTTATAGCGGCCAGGCATTATACCTGTAAGAGGGAGTGGTGGGGAAGGAGAACAATTAAGAAATGTACCTGTTTCAATACTTTTACAACAGCATTTGCATTCTTTATCTTTACAGCATTTGCATTCTTTATCTTTACAGAACATACCATCCAGTAATTATTCTTAATTAAAGCACAGCCAATTCACTCAGATTACATTTTTAAAGGGCAGATTAATAAATGCAGAGCAACTATTGCTGAAGAGGAGGATTGATAACTGCAAGAGATTTCATCTGGAGCTAGTTTTGACAAATGAAGTCCTAGCCTGGATCTGTATATAATTTTTCCCCAGAAATAGCAATGTCTTGCTTCTAATAAAAATAAAAAGCAAGCTAAAACACCCTGACCATGAATTTACTATCAGATCTATATTTTAAATTGAAACAATACGTTAATTCCAAATTCTGATGCAGCGAAAGGATTGGCTTTGCACTCAGCTCAAGCTGATGTAGAGAAATGAACAGGATAGTTTTGGGCTGGGATGGTGTTTTTTAGACCCTCAGTTCTAGAAGCCTGGAACTGAAGACTGTGTACTCCGCCAACAGCAAACTGCTTTGAAATGGGCTCTTGCAGGACCGGCTTCTCGTTCACTGTAACCCCTAGGTCCTTTTCTGCAGAACTGCTACCTATTACTTTGCCTCCAATTAGTCATTTTTGCTAACATTCACTACCAGCCCATTTTGAACAAATCACAAACTTACAAAAGTTAATTTTAATTTTCAACACAGATAAACTTTTGTACTGTGGCAGCCAATGACATTTCTGAGCGCTTTAAATGTTTTAAAGAAAACATGTAAAATCTCTCTCTCTCTCTGCCCCCCAGGCAGATTGGTATTTACCTCCCGGAATGTCCCATGCTCCGCTTTCTCCAGGGGATAACGGTCTTACTTGGGGTCGGTTCTGTCGAAAACTGGGTAAAGCCACTTTATCCAAATCAATTGACAATAATTTTTGATGTTTCCAAAGGTTGCTGGAAGAAATTAAAATATAAAAGCATTTACGCATTGGTCCAAGAAGTCCAAAGAATTCTGCAGAAATGGTATACATATAATTATGTAACATTTACATAAAATGTATGAAAAGAAATCATATAAAAAGACAATCTGAATCAATAGGTAACTCATTAAATTGGATGCACAGATTACTGTGCAATTAATTTGATTGGTTTCAAGGTTCACAAGGATATAAAATTCAAATCAAATGCTGTAGATATGAAGTCTGTTAGGTATCTACTTACCTACAAATTTGTTTATTAGGGTTAGCCTATCTAAAGTTACCCATAATGGCTTAGTGGATCATAAATAGATATATTGGTTTGTCTACCTCTAAACTACCAACAGATGACACACTGGAAAGTAGAGTTAATCAAAAAGTGATTTAGAAATATTTTTTCTGAAAAAACGTGAATTTTCATTGCTGTTATTTGCAAGATCATATTAATTGTAGTTTTGGGGCACTCTGTGGAAATGTCTGTAAAGTCCCAAACTTTCATAAGTTATAGTATGAAAGATGAGTTAGCCAAAAATGTATATCAGAAGAGCATAAACCATTATTTCCTATTTATTATTCACCTTTTGTTATTCTCCTAATTAAGAAGTTTCAGTCATCCACTCAGAAAGCAGAGACAATACCATTTGATTAAGTAACTTTTAAATCAAATTCAAAACTGAAAATTTCGTATTGAAAAGAATAAATATAATAACCTGGGTGCAGTTTCATTCAAAGGCTGTGGCTTTGCCCAGGACAAGTGAGGACAAGCTGGAAGAGGACGGGGTTTTGGGTCACCCAAGTGAGCCTCGAGCACCTTTGAATATCGATGAAGATGGTTACCTGTAATTCCATATTACACAAAGACAGAGTTACACCAGAGAAACTATGAGGACATAAAATTTTAACATTTAACATTTTCAAATATTTGTATTATACCAAATAGCACTGTGATTAAGAAAGGGAGTTTCTTATATAAAATGCCTTAGAGCTAAATCTCATTCTTATAAATAATTTAAAAGTATCTTATAAAACAGGATTGTGAATGTGCAATCAGTTGCCAGGCAACTTTAAAATCTCTAGGTTTTGGTAGTCAGCATGTTAGATAAACAGAACGCTTTAAATACACACTGTATCTATCAATTGGTATTTGAATCTAGAAGAACAGTATATATTAGGAATAAATGCAAGAGCTACTACTACAAGAACTACTACAATAGACTCTCGATTACCCAGGATGATAGGGAAAAAATTAATCCTGGTTAATAAAATCCTGGATAATCACCATCCATAGGAAATATGGGGAGGGGTGGTTGGTTCACCAGCCACCCTGCACCGAGGTTGCTGGTTCACTGGCTGCCCTGTGCCCTGGTGGGGTGGTTTTTTTGTGTGCTTGTTTAAGAGTGGGGTACCCCAACCTTTATGCCCTCGAGCACAAAGACTGGGACTCTTTTTTAGCCAAACCACTCAACTTAGCTGCTTCCCAGCCAAATTAAGTTCCTACACCCCGAGACACCCCCCTTTTACCAGTGGGGTTTTTGGGGTACCAGGGCTGCCACCATCCGGGTGTACTTCCAAAACCTTGGAGGGGCCCCTGGACTTCCCCAAAACTCTAACTCTATCCCTCTCCCTGGGAGCCAGAGTCAGACACCTGAAGGCTGCGTTCCCTCCCCCTTCACCCTTCCCGGCTGAAGGCAGAGACAGACCCCGTTCCTCAGCTGATAACCTGAGCTGATTCCTTTACCTACCCCCCCCCCCCACCTCCTCTCTTCCCAGTACAGAGAGAGAGACCTTAAGGGAATTAAACCAAACGTTTTATAACTAAAAGATTTAATACAGAAAGAGAATAAAACAGAAATACAGTACACTTCACAATCTGGGGTTCCCTAACTCCCTTCTGAAAAGGAGAGAAACACCCCAAAAGGCACAGGCTTAAAAGAATCAAAAGGTTATACTCACAGTACAGCTAATCAGGAATATAAGAAGGAAGTAGAGCCATCTTCATAGCTAAAGATGCTCCAGAAACCTTACCAAGCTACATTGGCAAGCCCAAGCTGAAACTGAACTAACTAAACCCCTCCCTCCCTCATGGTAGGGAAACTCTTATGTCACTTGTCTCAGATAACATTAACTCTCTCCAGCCCTTTACACTTATGACAGCTTGGAGTGGCAACAGAGCCAGAGACGGCCCTGCAAGTTACGCGTAGTTTTTTTGACATCCTGGTTAATCCACATCCTGGTTAACCCAATCCTGGATAATCGAGAGTCTACTGTACTTCAAATTCCATTTGCATACAGTGCTACAGATAACAAAAACTGTATATTTAAAATAACTGTATTGCGATTTTAATAATAGCCAAAGTCCTTAAATATGTACATGCTGTGAAAATGCAGCGTTAAGAAAACAAGGATCAGAGAGGTAGCCGTTAGTCTGGGTTTGCAGAAACGACAGAGTCCTGTGGCACCTTAAAGACTAACAAAAGTATTGAAGCATAAGCTTTTGTGGGCTAATACCCACTTTGTTGGATGCAGGCAGTGCAGGGCATGCATCCAACGAACTGGGTATTAGCTCACAAAAGCTTATGCTTCAAGAAAACCAAGGGAGCCACTCCTATTTCCTGCAGTACCACGGGATTAAGCAGATACTAAATACTAGCAAGCTCTGCTAAGTAACCAACACTCTCACCTTCCATCCTCTCTGGAAGAGAGTATCCTGCTCCTGTTGGTGGTCGTTGTCTGTTTTCAGAATGACTGAGACTTGGTGGCATCACCCCATAGGAAGTGTACTGAAGAAGAGAATCTAGTAGCCAAAAGCAGTCTGTGTGGATTTAATGCCCCCACCCCGGGTCCCCAAAATAACACACATTATGATACAGTTTGGACTTTAAAATAAATAAGTAAATAAGAAAGAAGTTTTAACTAATGAATATGACTGAGTTTTAAATAGGATACCCTACAGCATTAAAACCTGGTCAGTTACTCTTTCTTTTTTCTTTACAAGTATTATGGTTGTTTCTTTTGCCATACCTATGAAAAAATATCCCTGTTTTCACATCTAGGGTGGGTTTAAAAGTGCTGAAATTACAACAAACTGTTCAATTTTAAAGGAAAACATTTTCTTTTCTGAACTAAACAAATATTTAGCTTTTAATGCTGAGAGTAGGTTATTCAGCAATTGCGTCAAGGATGAGAACTTTGGTTAGGGCAAGACTTACAGTTTTTGATGTCACAAGTGAGGTGCTCCCCAAAACAGTAGGTTATCTGCATGTATATGGAAGTTATCAATTTTACTAATGTGGAAATGTAGGAAGCACAAAGCTTAAAACTTTGCTTTCATCATTTAGAGTCACAGCTGCAGCTGTTCTTACATGGACAAAGTATATTTTTGGTGGGAGATGATTCTAAAGGGAAGAGGTTCTCAAGCTGGTATTATGCCCAACAGAGGTGTACCAAACACTTATCAGGGATCCCGACCACTCTGCTGTTTCCCTCCTGCTGAGTAGGATGGGGGTCCTGCCCAGACCCCAGCATCCCAGCTATAGGCGAAGCGGCTCTCACAGTAATTCCAATAAGGGGGTTCTGATATGGAAAAAGCTGGGAAACACTGCAGTAGCGAATGTCTTTCTGAGTGTTCTTTACACTGTAGTACTGCTCATGAGCACTGGTTCCAAATATTGCTAAAACTGTCCGGATCTTGCTGTAGAGCTTGCTGTTGCTAAAATTATGATCACAGGTCTCAAGTTCTCTAAAATTTTAGTTTGTAGAATAACAAATGAATCTTTTCATTCATTTTTAACATAGAACCAAAAAAAAAAAAAAAAAACTCTCAGAAGTTATTTGCTTGAAGAGCTGTTTGGTGGGAATGGAAGTTAATCTTCATAATCCTGATATCACTTAAACCCTCACCTTTGATTTTTAAAGAGGTCAGTCAACCACATTTTAAGGATTTATATGGACATATGTGAAGAATTTAACAGCTTAAGGTCTATGATGTCTTAAGCAGGGGATACAGCTCTTAATTCAAAACTTAAAACCCAATTGAATGGAATTATTTAAAGCTTTCCAGTCTGCTTGCTACAGTTACACCAAATATAACAGTATCAGTGTTCAAAAGACACCACATTCTATTTCTTATATTATTGTTAAAATATCTGTCCTTCCAGTAAGGGCTTTTAGTAACCTTTAGTGAACCTGTAAAGCTCTGCTGTCACCACACTTAGGTATTAATGATAAATTCTGGGCACCGTATTAACAAAAAGGTATTAAAAAAACTGGAGGAAGTGATTTATGAGGAAACTTTATAACTTCACTAAGTGATGATTTAACATAAAACATAATAATTTACAAATATTTTTTGGGTTTGAAAATGAAGTCAGGAGATGAATTATTTAATGTTACACATGGATGTATTATGTGTACTAAAGGGATAAAATTAATAAAAGAAAAATTAGGCTGAATATCAAGAAATATATCTTGATACTAAGACCTACCAGATTGTAGCTTAGTCTCAAAAAGGAAATGTAAGAAAACCAACCTAAGGAGAACAACTGCTTCAGGATTTTAAAATCTAGACTAGACAAAGCACTAGATAATGGACCATAAGGAACAATGATGGTTTGCAGGGAAATAGACTGAGCTCCAATAAGTCTTTTACACCTGTAACTCTTATGATTCTATGAACCTATTACCTACCATTTGAATAATTAATAGCTCTTCAAGGAACAATATTTAATTTCTCAGAGTTAGCACAGCTGTTCTGTGTGAGATGCAGAATAAAATAGGGCAGCACAGCTGGGAAGTCCAGTTATATTATAAATCTACACTACAACATGTTCTGAAAAGGATAAAGGCTAATAAGTCCTTAAGTTTTGCTAGACTTACTGATAAAAAACAGTAATGCAAAAATACACTTTAAATGTCAATTGTATTATGCAAATGACATTATAAAAATAGGATGATGGGGTACTATATTTGTGTCTCAATGACTCCAAATCAGACATGCCCTCAATTTACAAGTAAAAAAAAAAAAAAATTTAACTGCTAATCCTGGAAATCCACCCTGATATTTCAAAGTAATGCTATGTTCTGTTAGAAACAGGTTCAGAATACAGACAGGAATCTGCATAAGTACAAGTATCAGAACAACTGGATATCATGAGGTCATTTTACAAAGTCACTCTTCTAGCCATAATTGGATTTTACAAATATACTAGATAGAGCATGTTCAATACAGCTATGAAAACATCAGATTGTCCTACGATTGGTGGCAGATTTTTTTCATAGCAAGTATAAATTTTGCTGATGGGAGCTGTAAACCAGCCACTCCACAGGTGTCAGTATATAAAAGCAATTCATTCTGCATTTCACAGTTCATATACCTTTTTGTCGATGACTATCATCTAAGCAGTTAGAGTCTCCATACAGAACTAGTCTGCCTCCACTCTCAGAAGGAATTTGGTACAGTCCCAAAATAGGGACATTTTCAACTACCACAGTTTCCTGCTTTAAAACTTCAAGACCTAGAACAGAGGGAGAAGGAATTTTACTAAAAATCATATGCAGTTTAAATCTTCCCCCCTCCACGATACACAATCCCCCACACTTTACAAGCTATAAATAATAAACATTTAATAAATGCAGTTGTCTGGCTCTTAATTTGAGATTACATTAATGAGAAAATTTCATAGACAAAATTGGCTACAAATAAAAACGTTCCAAGGCCTTGGTTTTGTAAATTCTCCCACTGAATTTCTGATATTCTTTACTTTAGTGCAGTTGCAAAATCAAGACTCAAGTGTTTCATGGTCTTTAACCTTCTCTAATGAAAAATCCTAAAATTTCACCTAATTTCCCAAGTTTTAAAATAGCAGACAACTTATGTTGAAAACCTTAATTGTTTTTTTTCCATTGGAAAGAGTGAATTGTTGGTGAAGAGTTTAAAGGGTCTTTATGAAATTAATTTCTTGTGAGGGTGTGCAATATCTACTAATTCAATGACCATTACAACACATATTGCTTAACATCCACATACATGTTGCCATGTTTAAATATTATATTATTAGAAGCCAAGCACTGTTCATGGAATGAGAAGCAAGAATACAGTAGTCTCAAAGTAAGGCAGGTCCCTCTCTTTGTAAGGAGCAACAAAATGGAATTTCTAACTGAAGAATGTTAATATGTTTAATAGTAGGGATTATGAGGAATAAAGGCAATTATTTTCCAATGTGTGCATCTCATTATTTACTATAAACTTCTGGTATATTTAAACTCCTGTTAAACCTTCAATTTATGAACAAAATACTAAGTTTATAATGGAGAAATATGCCAAAAAGAAAATTTTACCTAACTCAAATGCTTTCCCCCTATTTTCTCTTTTGTTTTAACTCTTATCTAGTTTCACTTTTTTCTGTTTCTATTTAAAAAAACAAACCAAATTTCACTGTCAAGTTCTGCTATGGCTCAGTGATGTCCTCTGAAAGAGTTGCAATAACAATCTAAAAAAGCAACTTTATTGGATATTCAGGTTCTTGTCACTTACTGGATTGAGAATCTCTTAATGATTAATGGCTATTTACATGGATAGCTTGTAAATAGAATACTTGCACTAAACTTAAAACTGTTATAATGGGAAGGAAGAAAAACCAAAGAGATGGGTGGTGGTATGGATACATTTATCAAAAAACCCCCAAAACTATTTAGTTTAAAATCAGGCACTCGTAACTCAAAAGGGCACTAACTGTACACTGTAAGATACATTCAAACTTTTGCAGTTTTTTAATTAATGATAAAAAGGAAAAAACTCATGATCCATAAAGAAACAAAACAACCTCCTGAGGTCCCTTCCAACCCTGATAGTCTATGATCCTTCAGTCCTCCGGGACCTCACCTGTCCTCTATGAGTTCTCAAATATTATTGCTAACAAGAAAATGTGATACTTGTTCAAAACATTACCTATAGCTTTAAGACAAATGCTTCACCAACTTATGGCTTTGAAAAGAAAATCCTACAACTGAGATATAGCTAAAGATAATATAAAAAAATAGAAAATGCAGTTAAATTTGATAGTACCAAGTCTGAGTTTAAAGACATTTAGACTTCAGGTATCACTTTAATTGAAACTTACAAGCAACCATCTGAACTAAAACTGCACAAAACAACACACAGAAAGGACACTAATAATTACCAATGCACCCAGATGCGCACACAATTTCTCCTATATAGATATACAGAGAGAGCAATGTAACAATAAATGTGCATATATAGTTGCATATAACTGTCTTATATCAAAAGTATGCCTGTACCTGGTTATAACAGTGCTGCATGAATTGCTTGTGTCCTTAAACTGTAAGAATGCTATATCAAAAGAAACAACTTATCTACTGAATTACTCTGTATATTTTTGGTAACTTTTGCACTCAATTATAAATGTTTACCTATATACCTATCTAGAAATACCATTAATTAAAAAAATAATAAAAATAAGGAAATGAAGCTGCATACCTTGGTCCTTAAAAGTGTGTGAAATTACAATGCCATCTTCTGGAAATTTAGCAATACTGCATCCTGATGCATAGTTCACTGAAAAAAACAGATATATGAAGTTACAATGCAGATTAACAATGAATGATGTTTTCCTCCCCCCCCCCCCCCCATTATTCAATTAACTATGAAGGCCAATAAAGAAAAGAAATGTCAATAATGCTTATATGAGTTCTCATATTATGAGCAAAATCAACATAAAATCTGCAGTCAGATTTTTTCAATTAACTATTAAAGAATTTCCAAGCAAAGCTTTTAAATATTTAATTTCATATATTTTGCTCAAGTATATTTTCATTTTAGAAGTTACGATGTTATAATCTTTTTCAACCCCAAAAAAGAAACTTAATTAGTTTATCTTTTACAAGCCGCTGTTATCACTATAAAGTATAATTATTATTTGTATTCCAGTTGTCCCTGCCGACAATCAGGGATTGTAAAAACAAAATTAGAGGCAGTCCCTGAGCTGAAGAGCTTACAGTATAAATAAACAGAATAGGCAAAGGGTGTGAAAAAAAGGAAACAACATACAAGTAGAAGACTGGAAACTAAGGCAAAGGGAGATTAAGTGACTTGTCCAAGGTCAATCATAAAGCCTATGGCAGAGCTATAAACTGAATCCAGATTTCCTGAGCCCTAGTCTAGTGTCTTTCACCATAAGACCATCCCATCATAATAGCTATAACCTCAAACAAGGAAACAATTCTAAGGTCCAGAGAACAAGATGTACTAAAGAACATCCAAAAAATATATACATGTGACAAAAGAAAAATGTTTGAGGAGTGACTCCACCTGTGAATTTTTTTTAAGGAGAACTTCAAAATTATATTTAAAATATTAAGTTAAAATAGAACAAACTGAACCTTGATATCTGCATCTTTCTAATTAGTAATTACAGTTTCAAATTATAAAATAAAAAACCACTAAGAGCTACAACTGGAATGCAAATACAAAGATGACGATAGAGTTTATTATACAGATATTAATCTAAAATCTTCTAATAGATTTTTCCATAAAATTCCCTAGGGGTGTTAGAGTTGCAGTTTCTCTGAAAGTCATATGTCCCATAAAGTATAATAACTATTTCCCCAAAGAACATACTATTCTTGGAATAGTCAAGTACTGTACTGTGTTCTGTGACTTACTTTCATGGTTTGCCATGGTAAAATCCCCTTCGTACAACCCATCACTAAAGGCCATGTTCCACACAGAGAGAAGATCATTGAGAGCTGGAATATTAGCACCTCCAGTATCTGGCATCCACCACTGCCTACAAAAAGTAATGCGTGGCACAGGTTAGTAGAGAAGATCCAAAATTTTGTTTCATGACAGAAGTCCAATATCTCCCTGGATGATATTCAGATGCACCAAAGCAATCAATACCAAGGACATAAATGTTAATATTTGGTAGTGACAGTTTGAACACTAAGACTGGGATTTTCAAAGAGCTCTGAAGTGATTTATGTGCCCAAATCCCATTGCATTTTTATGGGATATAGGCACCTCACTCTCTTAGGCTCCTTTGAAAATCCCAGACTAAGTTAATTAACATCACAAATGTGAAATTCTCAATGTGATCCAGCTTTACAGTGACACAAAGTGTGCTTTACCAGAACAGGACAAAAAAAGACCTTGAAATAAAACATTTTGACATATGTCTATTTGGTTTGGCAAGGAAGGAAAAAAGCCAATGGCTGAAATCATTTAAAAGCTGTCCGAGAGAATGAGGAACTGCTGATGTCTCCAATAATAGAAAATATTGTTTGTTAAACGTTGGTTGGATAATTTCTAGGTTAAAAATAACACAAAGCTGACTGATGAGTTTTCTAACCTTTAGTTATTTTTAACCCCACACACATTAAATGTTTCATATTAGTGATGCTAACATATTTCCCCCTTTATAAAATATATAGGAATTATTTCAGATATTTAAATAATGAATCATTTAAGCTAACTGATACCATTCATAATCTATGTTCTCCTTCCCATTCTCCTCCCCAAAACTGACAACTGAGAACTTTTTTTCAAGTAGTTGTTTTTTCTAGTCTCTATATTTGTGATATATGTTGCCTTAAAATTATATATAAATGTACAGCAATTGCTCTTAAAAACATGCCCATCTGTCATTAGATAAAGACAAAGTGAATTTAGCATCTGCAGTATTCCCTTCCTTATACATATTGTGGGAAACACTGCAAATACTAAAATAATGTTACTTCATTACCTAAGACAATTGACAAGTTTATATTTTTATGACTTCCTTATAAAGAACAACTATGTTAAGTTGTGGTTCCCACAGACCCTCCCCCACAAACTGATACCTTGTGTTTTCATCGTAGAACTTGACTTTTCTCATCACTGAAGTGTTGTACCAGTCACTGAACACTATTAGCGAGAGTCCATTATCAACATCCCTCCTTAGCTTGGTGATTTCTTCAGGAAAATATTCTTCTTCACTGTCCACCATCAGTAAGGTCCCTACATAAACAGAGCAAACAGAATTCATAATCTGTGAAGGTCTAACCAATGTAACGTTACCTCTATCCACAGAACTCATGCAGAAGGTAGCATCTGTGCAGTGTCCCCATGCTGTCCTAACAACATGTTCCACACTGACTTGAAGGAGCCACCTTTAGGGGTATCATTGTACTTCAGTCTTCATGTCCTTTCAATCCCTAATTTCTTTCAAGAATGCCAATAAGTGTCAATTGTAATGGTGGTTTCTAGAATGTAGGTACTGGATTAAGACCACCAACTCCTTTAACGTGTCATGCTACTGAGGAAGATACAGTAAAGAATAAAGGATGAACTGATAGTGACTCTATAGTTATGTTTCAGACAGGATTTTCTCTTTGACGAGACCTTAAAATCTCTCTCAAACAAAATCAGCGGCTTGCTAGCATGAGCAGGAACACACAGTCATTAAAACAAGAAGGCTTCAGCAATATGTATAAGAAAATACCAACATGAAAGCAACTCAGTAGTGAATATTACACAGATCAGTGTTTGTTTTGAAGCTGTGCATATGTAGGGGAAGAAGAGGAATTCTGTAATATCTTTAATGTAAATACACAAACCAGTGATTAAGTCTTTACATGGAGACAGATTGGATGTCCCTTTAATATGTAAAGCTTTTTACTTTGATGACAAGCTTCATTTTTATACTTGATAATACAAGAATGAAGAATGAATCCTGGCCAAAGAAAAAGCAAAGATTTGAATGGTAATTGCTTGCTTTAATATAGAAGACTGTAAGTTTAGTGATCTATCTCCATGTGTTCCTTCTGTTCAAATACTATCTTTTATTACTCTAGATTCTGTGAAGTCGTAATAGCCAGATTAAAAAAAACCCTGAACTTCTTGCTGTCTTTTTGATGCAGAACATTTTTTAAATGATCTTGGTTATTTCATTTAGATATGCCCCTGAGTATGTTACAATGTTATTATAAATAACCAAACAAAATAAGAAGGTAACTTATTTGCCCCACAGGAAAAGTAATTGGAAAAATATACTTGTATACTCTGGAATAAACAAATGAGATGTTCATTTGCTACTAGTTATCGAGGCACCTTAATTCTTCACTCTCTGTGTAATAAAACATTTCCTAATAAGAGGTACATTAACACTATTCTTTCTTTCTTCTAATATTGCTAGAGCTCTTCTTTCAAAACTGTCTATTGGAATTGCTTTTCCCCCTCCTATTTGCTTTGTTGTATATAAAATGGTAATAGGACAAAAGCATTTCAACTGAAAGTGTTAACAAATTGCAGCATCACCAAGAACACAGAAGGGAATTCCATCGCCTCCTACTCCTTCTGCAAATGAAGTCCTTATTCAGAAAATGCTATTCAATATATTGGACAGTTGAGTTGAATGAGCATCAAATTCATTTCTACTTTTGCCTGAAGATAATTTTGTATATTTATCCATATGTGACAGGATAACATTTATAGTTTATAAGTTTGTGCAAAAAAACAGTCCTATTCTAATTTCTGAAAGCTCAACAGGCCATTCGTTTTTTCACTGAATGCTGTTACAATTTAACTTATATAGGGATTTCCATTATTAACCCAATTTGAGGAATTTAGTATTTAGAGTATTTAAATGTATGAGGCTGAAACAAAGTTCGCTGTCATGCAAGAGAACCTTGTTTGGCAGCATCCATGTGACTAGATCATCAGAGACCCATTCATGGTAGGTGTCCGTTTCAATAGACATTTATCTGAGCTACAAGGGCATTTGTCTTAAGGGCTTCTTATTCTCCAGCAGCAAAACAAAGACAGCATGCAAACCCTATATTAAGGTTGCCTAACACTGCCCATTATAAAGGACTAGCAAAAATACCCGGCGTTGCTCGGGTCCGTCGGAGGTGGGGAGGGGGCAGAGAGCTGAGCGAGTGCGGGGTCCGTTGGAGGGGGGAGGGGGCAGAGAGAAAACCTGACACCCCCACCTCACCTCCCCAACCAAACCCGACACCCCCACCTCACTTACCCCTCGACCAACCCTGACTCACATTTTCACCCCCCCACCCAAACCCAACACCCCCACGTCACCCCCCTACCAACCCCAACACCCCCTGACCAACACCCACACCTTACCCCCCGTAGACCAAACCTGACACACCCACCTCACTTCCCCCCCAACAAAACCCGACACCCCTACCTACAACCACAAACAAACCCGACACCCACACCTCACTTACCCCTCGACCAACCGCAACGCCCCTCCTCACCCCCCCAACCAAACCAAACACCCCCACCTTACCCCCCCACCAAACCCAACACCCCCTGACCAACCCCAACACCCACACCTCACCCCCACCCACCCAGACACCTTCCCACCCCCCCAGACCAAACCCAACACCCCCGGCTCACTTACCCCCCGACCAAACCAGACACCCCCACCCACTCTCCGACCAAACCCGACACCCCTACCTCACTTACCCTCCGACCAAACCCAACTCGGGTCCGTCGGAGGTGGGGAGGGGGCAGAGAGCTGAGTGAGTGCGGGGTCCGTTGGAGGGGGCAGAGAGCTGAGCGAGTGCAGGGTCCGTTGGAGGGGGGTATTATGACATCATAACTATGTCACAGAGAACAGCAGCTGCCCAGCTGATGTGATTGGCCTTTAAAGAATTTCACCCCTGGGGGGCGTCAGAGGTGAGATTTGAAAAATTTTCGACTGTTACCCTGATTAGGACCCTAAGACCTATAACTGTACCAAATTTCAAGTCTCTATCTCAAACGGTGTGGAAGGAGTAAGGGAACGTACATACACACACGCATACACCATTTGACTTTTATATATATAGATTCTTGCAACCCTTTCTTTCAGTTCTCACACTTTCCTTATTTACAGCAATCCTATGATATTTGGCAGGTGGGGATGCCTGAAGGCTACCGAGGTGCCTTCTCTTTATCCCACAAAATGTAAACTGTAGAACATTGCCATTCCCCGTCTCTCACTTCTCTTCCTTGGGAAGATTTTGGCAGCCTGCCATAATATTAATTAAACCCATGAACAATGTAAGACCAAGAGTCACCACCAAAGCAATAGTCACAGAGACTGTAGTGAGAATACTTTTCTATGATTCAATATACAATGCGGTATAGGGGCTAGGGAAATCAGAACATTATGGCAGACTGAATTATGAGTTTTCATCCTTCTCAGCCTATTAAATATTTTTTGATACAAAGAAAGTGGAATTGACTAATTTTACTGCCAGAAATGGAATACTACTGGGAAAATTCCTTTGTAAAATTAAAGATATTTATAATGTGTGCATTTAATTTTCTAACAGCATGTATCCTCTAGTATTTTTTCAATCCCTTACAAAGATAAGAAAGCTTCAAAAAGAAATTAACTGAACACAAACAACGCATGACTGCTTACCATACTGACTAGCATCAAAACATGTAAATGGTGAACCAAGAACTTCAACAAAATATCCCATGCTTCTTAGATGCTGGTACATATCCCTGAAATTTGTATGGATGTGGTCACCATTCCTAATAAAAATAAAAATAAACAAAATTAGTGGTCAAGAAATGTAAACATCACATGCACAAACCTAAATTACAATATCTTGTTATTGGGTCAATTTTTATTGTCTTTTCTGAAAGATACATTTTCAAATGATGGCTTCTAATTTTCCATGCATAATCAACTCTATGCACAATTCTGTGAAAATAGTATCATCTGTGAGTGCAGATAATAGAGTGCAATGAATTACACAAACACTAAGGGCTGGGTTGAGGTCTCTTATGAAATCCATTAGTATTCATTAATTACACATTACAAAACGAAAAAATAACCCCGTATTAAAACCAGCTGCTCTTACGGACTTTCCTTCCCATAGAAGAGCTGGTGAGAGCAATGCCAGCTACCAAGAGATGAAGCAAGCAAGTGGGACTGACTTTGGAGAACTGCTGAAACTAGTGGAAGCAACTCCTTGCCGTTTGCCAAGAGCCATTCTAGGGAGATGAGCATCCCTGTTCCCCAGGTAGCTATTCAGAAAAAGACACCCAGCACATGTAACCTGCTTGGTTCCCATTGCTTTCTCACTGTATGCTCTCTCCCACACAGTGTCCAAGGGCCTTGTCTCCACCCAAGTCAGACTCTGGGGTAGGTTCCCTTTTTGGCACTAACATCAACTTTTCAGTCTGGGATCTCTCAGGTTGCTCTGATGTGTGCCAACACAGACAATAATGTGTACACCAGTTCTCTATCACAAAGCATATATAGAGGAGCTGAGAAAATGCCATATTCAATCTGTAATTAAAGTAAACTGTTACGTTATTTTAAAAAATGAACCTTCCAGTTTGAGTTTTCTATAATGAATCTAGCTGAATTTATAAAGGTTTTTTCAAATACAAAATGTATAAAGGTGTTTTCAAATACATTTCACTTTTTACAGATGTCAAACTTTTCTTCAGAAATCCAGGAAATAATTTAAATAAGTTGTTAATAATCTAAATAACAATTTTATAATTACAATTTAAATAAGTTGTTAATAAACCACAGATAAAGCTCAAGAACTCCATCCAGAGGCTATATTGTTTTCCGTGAAATTATTAGAAAATAAAATTCCCCAGGTTATGCTGGAAGAGGGATTATATTCCCTAGACAATAAAGGTACAATACACCCTCACTATAATGAACCCCTGGAGATCCAGGCCATTTGGTTGTTTTAGCCAGGAGTTCGTTACAGGGAGAGAACCCTGCTGCGTGTGGTGGGGAGAAAGGGTGACTGACATCTTGAGCCCCACAGCAGAACCGAGAGCTCCTCCGGCCCCGGGGCTACAGCAGACAGCTCATCGGGCAGCCGGAGGAGCTATGTGCCCCCACCCTCACGCAGCCGGGAAGCCAAAGGAATTGTCAGCTCTCACCGTAGCAAGTGGGGTTGGCGATGGGATCCAAGGGCCAGGTTCACTATAGCCCAAGGTTTGCTATTACAAAGGGTGTTATAGCAAGGTTGTACTATATTGCATGTCATTAACATACAGTCAAGAAATATACCCAAGGAATTAGTTACAATTTCATAGATAAAACCAAAGAGACACACCAATCTAAAGGATCATTCTTCATCCTCAAATTATCTCTGGGGAAGTATCCTGGTGGATAACGAAGATTGTGATACTGATCCCAAAGGACTCGCTTGCTACGAGGAGGAGTAGGAATAATCTTTACTTTTATTGGGAGCTTCACAGTAGAAGTCTGCTCTGCACCACTTTTAGACTGGAAGAAAAAATGGAAAACAAAAATAATTATAATCTTTTCCTAAAAGATTATTTACAATTTCATTTAGGATTATAAAGGTCCAGAAATACTGAAGAATGATTTTTTTTATTTGCCAAGGTTACCCACTAAATCCAGGAACAGTTTCCAGTGCCAGTGCCACTGCCATCAACGAATGGTCAGAAATGAAAGTCTAACCCAATAAATCACACAAATAATGTAACCCCATTATAAAAAATCCTTTACATTTCTGCTCAGAATTTAAAATATTTAATAAAAAAAGCTTTGGTGCTACAGGTGCTTTAAACATTTGAGACTTTAGAGGATTCTCTAAAAAGAGGATTTTTTTTTGGAGATTAAAATAATTCTTATTTATTATCAATCTCTGAAGATTCCCTATAGCCTTATCTTCTATGAAGTTGGCCATGTGAATGGGATTGTTATTTGTTTCTTTGTTTGACTGTATGAATTTCATGGTGATATCATGCCCTCAACTGTTATATTTCTTGCTCAGACTACTAAACCTTGTCCCCAAATTCAACTACACCCAAGATTATAAACCTAAATCAACCACTTACAGGATATTCATTTATCACTACATGATAAAACACTCAAATGAGGTAAACTTACTTCATTTTCTGCAGGGGACAATACTGTGATCATGACATGACCTTGAGCAATGCCTTCCCAAGATGCTGCTTTCTTTGCTACAGAGATAGAAATTGCTAGGTATCCTGACCAAGGCCATAACACTGGGGAATAGGAGAAAGCCACTTCAATATTATCTCCATTCTGTGGTAAATAGGGCTGCCAGTCTGGCTACAGAGTAGAAAATACAAAGTAATTATTTTAAAATGTTGATGAAGAAATATTTGTGGGCACAAATAATCCACTATATTTTATATATACATCTTAAAAACAAAAACACATTTTTGGAGATCATGTTGTGTTCAATGATAAAGTATAAAGTCTGGGAGTCAAACATTGTATTAATTATTCCTTGCATCAATTATTTAGACAGTGAGCTCTTGGGTTGTCTTTAACAGGTATTTGTACAATCACCAGAACAAACAAGAATCAGAGATGTAGCCGTGCTAGTCTGGAATAGCAGAGGTAACAAAGAGTCCTGTGGCACCTTAAAGACTAACTATAAAGTTTTGAAGCATAAGCTTTCGTGGGCTAATACCCACTTCGTCGGATGCCGATGAAGTGGGTATTAGCCCACGAAAGCTTATGCTTCAAAACTTTATAGTCTTTAAGGTGCCACAGGACTCTTTGTTACCAGAACAAACGAGTACTTCTGTAGTAAAAATACTAATGAATAGAAACAGTTTCCCTCCAATAACAGAAAGGGATGGCTAAAGGGTGTCCACCCAAATTATACAAACTGGTCTACGTGTTCGTGCTAGCCTGGGATGTTGGTAAAGGACTGTAATAGCCATCAGTGTTCTTTAAGATTTAATCTGTAACTGTGCGATACTGACCTGCCCAAGGACTATGGCAATAGTCACTGGGCCAGGGAAAGAGAGTTAAGGTTGACAATCACCTGGCAATTAGGTCACTCACTCAGGACATGGGAAACCCAAGTTCAAGTCCCTGATCCAATGACTAATTCCTCATAAAAAGTGAAATAGCTTCAGTAGAAGAGGTTGAGCCAAGTGGTAAGGATGCTCTCCTGCAATGTGGGAGACTCAAGTTCAAATTGTTTCTTCACAGCAAGCAGATGGGGGACTGAACTCAGGACTCCCACACTCCAGGCGAGAGCCTTAAGCACTGGGTTAAAGCTGATAAGGGAGCCATCCCATCCTCTAGACATTTTACAACTCCAGTCCCTCCTTTGCTTTTGTCAAAATTCCCCAAACTGAAACCCAGTCTTTAGAGCTGGGTTGAAACTAAATGTTTTAACACAGCTCGACATTTTTTGACTTTTTGAATTGCTGAAAAATTTTGTTTTCAATTCGATCCAAAACAAAACGTTTTGATTTTTCAGACTTGCTAACAATTTAAAAAATCCCTTATTCGCACAGCTCTAGGTGTACCAGGTTTGTGCTTACTTTTTTATTTGGCAGGATAAAGTATTACCCTCTCTCCAGTCAGAAAATTTAGTGTTGCTGAAATAGCCTTTACTTGGGAAAGAATTAGCAGCAGCCCTTCAATGTGAAACACTATTGTTGCAAGTCAGACCTACTGATGTCTTACCTTGTCTACAATTCTCCCCGTGACACCCATACCATTAAGAATGGTGATATTAACGATAGTTGGCATTCCTCCATAATAAATAGGTTGGGAGCAATAGGGCCACATGTAGGGGCATTCCGTCAAGTCAATGTAGCTTGGACTCAAACTGAAATAAAAAATTAAAAATACAGTAAATGAAAAAAATACGGACAAAAAAAAAGTTAAAAAGTCAGAGGTAAAATTAGCAAGCTACAGTCACTCTCACAGCTTTGAGCTTTCTTCCCAATGAGTCTGAGATGTAATAACCCTGAGTGAATTAAAAATATGACATGAGAAAGTTTTATGGCAGAGATGGTCTGGTGATACTTCAGCCTGTCACAGCATGAGGGGATGCCCTTGATGATCTTTGAGGTCCCTTCCAGCTCCGCATTTATATGTGAAATAAAGTTATTATTTAATTTTTAGAATGAAAAAAGAAAGAAAAACTAACCGGACACAATTTAGCACAATAAAAATAATCTAATGTTGGATAACTGAAATTAAACTATTTCTCTACTTAAGTGTTAAATTTTCCACTACACACCCAGGGGATTAAAAGAAGGAAATAAAATGTAGAAGCCTTCCTAATAAAGAGATGACAGTTTCATGCCCCTGTTCTTCTCTAATTTTAAGCAACATGATGACTTCTGTCAAGACACTTTTCATTAAAGACTTCCATTTGAATTATGTAACCTACATGCGAGTTCTCTTCATCATGTGAACATGCAGACTGCTCAGATGAGCAAGATGTGTGACTTTCTTTTAAAAGAAATATTGGGAATACCATGAATAGATTATTAATTAACTAAGAATTAATACTCACCTGGCCTGTGGCTTATAGCTGTTAAGGATCTGGTAGGCTCTAAGAAGATCCAGTTTGCCATGTCCTTGCTCAAACATGTTAACACCAGGAAGCCTACGTGCTGATGCAATCAGGGCTTGCTTCATACTAGCTGGATTCACCATTTCACGCTTCTGAACTGTGCTAAAAATGACAAATGTTTATTAGATTACATTTAGTAGGCACTGTTCTTGTCTCAGGCTAGGCATAGAATGAGAAATGAGACTAAGGCCAGTTCTACACTCAAAAGATAAGTCAACTCCGCTATATCGCTCAGGCACATGAAAAATTCACACCGCTGAGCAAAGTAGTTCAGCCAATCTAACTCCCAGCGTAGACAGCACTAGATCGCCAGAAGAGTTCTTCTGTTAACCTAGCAGCCACTTCTCAGGAAGTAGATTTACTATGATAACAGGAGAACCCCTCGTGTCACAGTAGTGAGCTTCTACAGCTGTGAGGCTGTGGTGTTTCAAGTGTAGACAAGCCCTAAACTTATTCTAACCCATTCAATTTAAGCAAAACGAAATTGATGTTAATCTGTTATATGCATAACCTATGGTTATAAACTGGAGAATATTACTTAAGTGACTTTTCAATGGAAATTGAAATTTTGCCACATATTGCTCCTGAAAACATGTATTAACTTTTCATCTCTACAACCCAATATGCTCAATTGTCAACAATATTTTCAGCCCAAGTGATTTTTTATTCCATGTCAGTATACTTGAATTGGAAAACATCTAGCTCTCTGGAAATCTAAATCTTTATATATCTTTCTCCTTAACAAATACCCACTTGTTTTAAAGGAATACAGAAAAAACGTTCTGACTATTATGTTTGAAGAAAATAATTGCAATTATATTCAGGAAATATATAGGGTGCTAATACATGTGAATAGTTACATTTTGGGGATAAGGTTTTCTAAGTATTGTATGTCAGCAATTCTTAAACTATTGCAAGATATTCTTGAACTACTGTAATAATATTGCAAGCTCAATGTATAAAATGAAAAATCCTCTTTTCCATACAACTATTTAGCACTTAGCAGAAAGATTTAAGAAGCCGCATAATGATATAAACAACCAGCGTGCCCACAGCCCCGCATACATAAAATGTATGGTATTTAGGCACCTCGTGTAAGAGCAAAATGCAAACATCTTTTTTTTTTTTACTGTAACAAATGGACAAGTAAAGTTCAGTGACTGAAACAAGCTATTACAAAGTATGCCAAAAATGGATCAACATAATAAAATATTTAAATCTTGAATGTCTAATAAGGCTGCCAAGCAATTAAAAGAAATCATGATTAATCTGCACTGTTAAACAATAATAGAATACCATTTATTTAAATATATTTGGATGTTTTCTGCATTTTCAAATGACTGATTTCAATTACAACACAGAATATAAAGTGTACAGTGCTCAAATATTTGCACTGTAAAAAGCCAAAAAAGAGATTATTTTTCAATTCCCCTAATTCAAGTACTATAGTGCAATCTCTATCGTGAAAGTTAAATTATGTGCAAAAATAACTGCATTCAAAAATAAAACAATGTAAAACATTAGAGCTGACAAGTCCACTCAGTCTTATTTCTTATTCAGCCAATTGCTCAGACAAACAAGTGTGTTTACATTTACAATGTCACTTGAATGTCAGAACAGGCGTTCGCATGGCACTGTTGTACAGGTGTTGCAAGATATTTATGTGCCAGATGTGTTAAAGAATCATATGTTTCTTCATGCTTCAACCACCATTCCAGAGAATGCGTCCATTCTGATGACCGGGTATCTGCTCGATAATGATCCAAAGCAGTACGGACTGATGCATGTTCATTTTCACCATCTGAGTCATATGCCACCAGCAGACGGCTGATTTTCTTTTTCGGTGGTTCGGGATCTGTAGTTTCCACATCAGAGCGTTGCTTTTTTAAGACTTCTGAAATCATGTGCCACATCACGTCCCTCTTAGATTTTGGAAGGCACTTCAGATTCTTAATTGAGTCAAGTGCTGTATCTTTAGAAATTTCACACTGGTAACTTCTTTGTGTTTTGTCAAATCTGCAGTGAAAGCATTCTTAAAATGAACAACTTGTGCTGGTTGTCATCCAAGACTGCTATAACATGAAATATATGGCAGACTGCAGGTAAAACAGAGCAGGAGACATACAATTCTCCCCCAAGGAATTCAGTCACAAATTCAGTTAATGCATTATTTTTTTAATGAGCATCATCAGCATGGAAGCATGTCCTCTGGAATAGTGGCCAAAGCATGAAGGGGCATATGAATGTTTAGCATATCTGGCACATAAATACCTTATAATGCCAGCTAGCAAAGTGCCATGTGAATGCCTGTTCTCATTTTGATGTGACATTGTAACTAAGAAGTGGGCAGCATTATCTCCCATATGTGTAAAAAAAGTTGTTTGTTTTAGCAATTGGCTGAACAAGAAGTAGGATTGACTGGACATTGTTTCGGTTTTGAGTGCAGTTATGTAAGGAAAAAAATCTACATTTGTAAGTTGCATGCACTACAGTAATTGTCTGAGGTGACGAAAAATACTATTTTTGTTTATCATTTTTTACAGTGCAAACATTGCAAAAAAAAAGTGAGCAATGTATACTTCGTATTCTGTGTTGTAACTAAAATCAATATATTTGAAAAGGTAGTAAAACATCCAAAAATAATGTAATAAGTTGCAATTGATTCTATTGTTTAACAGTGCGATTAAAGCTGTGATTAATTCTGATAAAAAAAAATTTAACCGCGTGAGTTAACAGCAATTAATCAACAGCCCTAAAATCTAAATATTAGGCCCAACAGTTTTCAAGCTTTTACCCCATAGATATAGACTATTAGAGACCACTTAATGTCTCTAACAAAAAAACTGTTTGTTGTTCGTCAGAGAAATAGTTTTCATAAGTGCAGAAACAAATATTTTTAATTGGTAGGCTTTTTAAAAGTCAATTTACAGATCTCATTAATCAAATGCATTTGAAATGTGTGTTCTTCATTTAATTACCTTACTAGCAAAGTGACGGCACCTGCCACTACAGGAGAAGCAACACTTGTCCCAGAGAGGGAGCGGCATCCGCCCTTCATACCAGAACCTCTCACTCCAGAGCCATAAGTAACAATGTCAGGCTTCACTCTCCCATAACCACCTGGCAGTTCCTAGGAATTAATTTTAAAAATGATTTATGTTTATATCAACATATTTACTGGTGCTGGCCTATGGCAGAGACAGGATACTGGACAAGATAGACTGCAGGTCTGATTCAGTCTGGGCAATACCTATGTAATTAAAACTATTCTGCATATGTTTTAGATTAACAGTTCATATACACTTTTCACTTTTTTTTTAAGTAGAAAAAAATTAAATTCAGAAAATGTTATACTTCTTCAGACAGCTTACAATCGTAAGTCTCAATCAGTCACACATAAGACAAAGGAGGTAATTATTCCACTCTACCAGACAGTGTTCCCTATAATTTTTCCCACCCATGAACAGAATGAATTTTGTTATGTGCACCAATATGTAGGTCATATGAGACACATCACCTTCATATTGGTGCAAATAACAAAACCCCTCATGTGGTGGGAGTGTGGCTGAAGGGTCCAGAGTGTGGAAGGGGGCTCAGGACTGGAACAGAGGGTTGGGGTATAGGAGTGTGAGGGCTCCGGCTGGCGGTGCGGGCTCTGGGGCAGGGCCGGTGATGAGGGTGCAGGAGGGTGCTCCCAAGCTACGGCAAGGAGAGAGGTCTTCCCCTAGCTCTCTCTCCCTGCAGCAGCATCTGTGCTGGGGGGGTGAGGGCGCGACAGGTGCCTCTCCCTGCTGTGGCAGCTCCGGGGGTGGTGCCCCAGGATAGGCACCCCTCTCCCTGGCAGGCTCGGGCCTGGGAAGGGAAGCCGCGGCAGGTCCATGATGGGGGAGGGACACCCCAGCAGGGTCCATTACTGTCCGGGCTGCCCTGCCAGGTTGGGGCCAGGGACCCCTCCCTCGTCTGCTACAGAAACCTGGGCAGGTTCCCTGAGCGCCTGTGTGGTGCTAAGAAGGCTGCTGCATGGCTGTACAGTTTACAGGGAACTTAGCTACTAGGTAATGGTGAGGCCTCAGCTAGTATTGTCCTGGACTCTGGACAAATTGGGGAGATTCCAGAGGAAAGCAACAAAAATGATAACAAGTTTAGAAAACCTGACCTATAAGGAAAGGTTAATAAACCTGGAATGTTTAGTCTTGAGAAAAGAATAAGGGGAGACCTGATAATCTTCAAATATGTTGAGGGCTGTTAAAGAGCACTGTGATCAATTGTTCTCCATGTCCACTGAAAGTGAAACAGGACGTAATGAGCTTAATCTGCAGCAAGGGAGATTTAGGTTAAAAAGTTTTTCTACTATCTGAAAATAAGGTAGCAAAGGGTTTGCACAGCTTCGAGAGAAAAACACTAAGCCCATATGTGCTCCTCAAGTTAACAGACTGCCTAAGGATAGTGCCGACAGTGGAGCTAGGATCCCATAAAGGGAATGAGGTGGAATGAAGCAGTAACCACAGCATCTGTGCAGGGGCTAACAAATCTGGGTGATTTGAGGGCGAAGACTTGATGCACCTTATCAAAAGGCATAAATGGGTCCCTCTGGCTCACTTCCATGTAGCACTGAAAACCTAAAAGTCCATTAAAATAAAGTTATCTTCTGAGGATGAAATGGCTACTTTAAGGATTTACTTTCGTCACCTAAAAAGTGAACTGAAGTCAGTGATGAGAGACTGCATTCTGTCAATTCTCGTGTACCTATTACAGCTCAATATTTTGCACATTTTACCTTTTCATCCACATTAACTAATTTAATCTGAGATGACTGGACCTACTGATATTTTAAAAAGCTAGCATGGCAGAGAGGGCATCTCTGTTAGAATTGGAAAGTTCATGTTAAATGTTTTGAAGCCAAGCATATTTTATATTTGAGCTTACCCAAGTGGTCATTCCCCTCGATGAGAAACGAGCTATATTATCTTCAAAGTCAATTCCTCCTACTCCAATCACATCCATCTGGTCAGCAGGGTTATTGAGAGTGCTAAAACGAATGAGCAGAGGGAGGGTAGAGGAATGGAGGTGAGAGGAAGACAATAAAAATAATGGGCACATCATCACCAGGTTCTCTTTGTCTGTCTAGGTTCTGAAGCTTTGACAGCTGACACCCTTGGGTGAATTATTTCTGACAACTTCAGCTACAGCAACTATTCAAGCAATCCCTTAAAATATCAAACCATATACCAAGTACGGGAATGATATTTAATTTATTATTATTATATAAGGGGCCAAAAAGCAATCAATATATTTCTTAGATTTTTGCATTCCCTGAATCTTGAGATTTGCATTCACAAAAGTTTGTTGATATTGACAGGCAAATATTAGTTTTAAGGACTCACTGACTTATTTTATGGGTTTACATATTATCAAAACTGCTGAATTAAATAGCTACGGCTAATCTAATTCAAGAATGTGTTCTTCAGGTAAAAGAAAAATCTACAGTGGAAAAAACAGCCAGACACATTCTCAAAAGACAGAATAATCTGTGGATTTTTTTCCCAAGAGGAGGTAGGGGATTATACCTCAGATACTTCAGGAAATTTTTAATCAAATGCTTTTAAAGAAACTTACCCATATAAAGGGCCATCATTGCCAATAGCAGAAACCATGATCACGTTGTTAGCTGTCAGTTCCCATACCTGCAAAGCCAACAAATAGAGACACATTATTTAAAGCCAGGGGAAAAAAGAAATATTTACACATGTACTGCACTGGTCTGACTACAACAATTTCCTTAAATCCACACTTTTTATTTTAATGGTACTTGCATCACACATACCATTGACACTTTCACTAATATAATTCTCAGTCTCAAAGAGTAAGAATAAACACAACTGTTAATGTAGGCCAAGATTTTCAAAAGAGACAAATGATCTGCATGCCTTCATCTCAGACATGTAATTTTTAATATTAAGTTATATGCTCAATAATCCACCAGTAATTGAAGACTTGCACAACAACATGTACATACTAGACACCGAAATCAAATACTATTGAGCCCTTTCCACCCAAATTTTCCAAGGACAGCAGTAAACTGTTGATTGTCAAATTTAAAATGAATTAAGAAAATTTAGAGAGCGTTTGGAACAGCACAAATTATTTTCATGTGCCAAGCTACTTACTTAGCCCTTTCCAAAACAGGTTTTTAGTTTTTTGGTTCTTTTAAAACATTGCAATGAATTTAGTGCTTTTGAAAGATTGGTTCCTAGGGTCATCAGTCTAAGTCATATTTTTTCATAAGTTGGATACAGTTCTGCAGTTTTTACTACAGATGAATGTGGGCCTAACAATTGTTAAAGATAAAATGCTAATTTTAAAAAGTTATTTTTCAATGCTGACTTACTTTGAAAAAGACTTGTATTCATATATCCCAGTCTATTAACTCTACTTCTAATTAAATCAAGTTTCCTCATATAAAATTTGCAACCGAACGTCTGATAAATGGTTTTTGATTACAAAATTAACCAATCATTCAGGAGTAAATTTTTCAAAAGCAGCAATGGATTTCAGACAACAACTTTCCATCTAAATTGGTGAGAGTCACACTACTACAACTTCACCACCTAGCACTTTGAAAACTTTACCCATCAGTCTGTAAATATGGGCTTTTTAATAGAAATCATTCAGCAGTCAGTAAAGCGCTGATCTTGTAAGCTGCTCTACAAGGACAGAAGCCTGAATCTGTGTACAGCTTCACTGTTGTCAATGGAACTCTGCACAATCATAAAGGTCTGACCACACAGAATAGATTTCAGAATTGGGACCCACGAGGTGACCATGCTAAATATATATGTTCATAGTTTTTGCACTTACCTTGTCAACAAAAGGATGATCCATAAAGTCTGGACCACCAATACTAAGGTTTAATACATCTATCTTCTTTAAGATAGCATAGTTAAAGGCATCCAGAAACCAAGATGTATAGGAGACCTGTTTATTAAAGCACAACAAAAGCAACCATTTAGAAATCAAATGAGAATGTAACAAAATAAAGCTAGGTATTAAAAGAAATAGAAATTTAAAGGTAGGAAACAGACAAAAGTAGAATGCTGAAACAAAAAAAACCCTATTGTGTGTTTAATTTGGTATTTAAAGTAAAAAGTTCATTTGATTTTTTTTTATCCTTCATTAAAATAACTCTAAAAGTAAGAGGTAGTGGTTCTGCAAGAAGTTGATTTTAATACCAAATTCTTATTTAAAAATAAACTCCAGGACGCAATTCTAAAATCCGTGTAAATGTACATAATTCTGTTAAAAAAACCAAACTCAATAGTGTGTTCTTCCAGAAAGGTATGAATTAAAATCAAATATTTACAATATCTACCTGATTATTTGTGAAGACCCTAAAAATGTGCAGTTCTGCATTTGGAGCAAATCCTTGGCATTCCCGCATGCTGGCTATAACACCTGCCACAAACGTCCCATGGCCCAGACCTGTTGCAAATTAGTAGCAATATAAAGTTAATAAAATATAATGATAGAGACCAAACCATTTCACTGTAAAATTTAAAAAATCCAAACATTTTCTATGCATATCCAACTGCTTCTCTCTTACATCCTTAGGAACATTTAAGTTTGTTTTAAAAAACAACGGAAGTGCTGGTCCAAGTCAAGAATTTGTTTCACACTTGGATCTAAAATACTTTGCAATAGATGCTAAGCGATTCCTACCAACAAGAATTTCTACAGTTGAAACTGCATATATATGGGGTGAAATCCTGACCTCATTGAAGATGAGTTTTCCTACTGATTTCAGTTGAGGAAGAATCTCACCGATTAAATATGTAATGTGCAGAAACAGAGGAAAAAGGATATCCTATAGGCATGAAATATTTTCTATCCCTCAAGTTTACTTGTTAAATGTTTTGGTCAACTCTAAACAACATTTTTCCCAAGTGTTTTGATTCGACTGTTTTGGGTGCTTTTCAACCGTTGCGTATGTGTGGTTTTGCTCTTGTTTTTGTAATTGTCCAAATTTGAAATCAAAATACCATTTTGAATTAAAAAATGGTTTATAGAGCTACGTATTTGCATTTTTGCAGCACTGCTGTTTAAAATGGGGCAAGTACAAGGAGACAAGAGACAATCATACAAAGGCAGGTAAAAAGAAATGCAGAATATTGGTTTGGATCTGCAGAGTTTATGTTGGTGCCACAATTTTACTTTTCCACTGAAAAATTATGTAGATTACTAATGTTTAAAGGAGAGCTGCCAAAACTGTGATGATAACTCACTAGATTACCTGAAAATGAATCAAAATATTATCCCTGATAAATGGAAAAATTAACGCACTAATATTAAAAAATAATAGGGACGAAAAAAAATTCCTGGGCATTGCCTGACCCCCAAGTATTTCTACATTGTATTTCTGCGTAGATAACATTTTGTCCCCTAGACCTTTCTTAAAATCCTTGAAGAAATATGGAATTCTAATCTCAAATAAACAATTTTACTTCATAATCCATGATACAATACATGATGTAAAATACATAATCTATAGCTTCACCAATGCTATATATTAAACCTACCATCATCCAAGGTTCTCTCATTAGTCCAGTTTGTTCTTTCTTTTACATTTTTGAAATGTGGATGCTTCTCACTCAATCCAGTATCAAAGACAGCAACTCTTACACCAGCACCTATTTCCATAAAAGAGGATGATATACAAACATATTTCCTTGATTTAGTATTTGTATCAGTTTATTCTGGTATGTAAAAGGAGTCTCCTGTGTGCTTAATGAACTGCATGGTCTACACAAAGCATTTCATGTCTTCCAGAACAAAAACTCCTAGTTCAGTCTAGAACGTCACCCAAGAGCACTAGGCCCTTTCAGTTTCTTAAAGGCAGAGACTAATTTCACAGAGTCGGGGGGGGGGGGGGGGGGGGGGGGGGGGGGGGAGTAAAGCTGATTTTGACCCCATGAGGGATTCGGATCAACAAATTGATCTCCTTTTTACTTTTACCTGCATACAAGTATAACTGAAAATGACACGTGTATCTTGGTTTTTCAACAAAATGATTTAGTACCTTTTTCTAAATACCGGTAACTACTTTAAAAGAATATTAAGTTTCCAAAGTGAAACACTTGAAAGGTCAGGAAATATAAAATATAGTTACCAGTTAGCTTTTCCCACATGCATGTATGTACAGTAAAAGTGCTTTCATCTGACACTTCACCAACCAGCAAGCTCTATAAACCAGCATTTCTGATCTTCACTAAAAGTCCAGTGTATAGTGCTGTTGGTGTGGGTTCGGCAGAGAGCTGGGACATGGGAGGGGTTGCAGTACAGGCTCTGGGAGGGAGTTTGGGTCCAAGAGAGGGTTTGGGGTTGACTCTGTGGCTCCCAGCCCACTGGCCAGGAACTGCAGCCAATGGGAGCTGTGGGGGGTGGCGTCTGCAAACAGAGGTAGCATGCCTGCTTGCACAGCCACCTGGCCGCACCTCCGCCAGGAGCAACAGGGCCAGGGAGCCGCTTGCAGAAGCTGCCGGAGGTGAGCACACACCCCCGCCCATCCAGCATCCCAGGCTCCATTCTGGATCCAAACTCCCTCCTAGAGCCTGTGCCCCGCAGCCCCTCCCATGCCGGTGCCCTGCACCTCAAGTCCCTCCCTCTGAGTTAACCGGCATTTTTAATTTATCAGCACCCTCCGTTCCCCCAGCATGGTGGTTAAAAAAGCTTTTACTGTATTATGAGAAAGTACCTCCACAAAAAACTTCCAACACAGAACCAACCGCAGTGCCCATACAAAATACCTCTTCGTTACATCCAGAGCACCTACAAAATCCTCTGTATCAGTGGTTCTCAACCAGAGATCTGGGGTGCTCTGGGGGGCCACAAGCAGGTTTCAGGGGGTCCACAAAGTAGGGCCAGCGTTAGAATCATTGGGACCTAGGGCAGAAAGCCAAAGCCCAATTGCATGGAGCTGAAGCCCAGAGCCCCACCACCTGGGCCTGAAGTTGAAGCCTGATCAATGTAGCTTCCCGGGGGCCCCTGTGGTGTGGGGCCCCAGGAAACTGTCCCCGCTTGCTAATCCCTAATGCTGGCCCTGGCTTTTATATGCGGAAAAACCGTTTTTATGACAGTGGTAGGTTGTGGGGATGTTTTTAGCATGGAAGAGGGTGGTGTTGGGGAGCTTCAGAAAGAAAGAGGTTGAGAACCCCTTCTCTATATTACATCCAAAGCCCGGCCTTGGATCTCTACAGAAACAATTATATTTATATTATAATTTAGCTATATAGGTGTATAGTAAAGTCTCTATACGGCTAAACCACCCTGAACACGCCCGATCCTGTCTGATCTCGAAAGCTAAGCAGGGTCGGGCCTGGCTAGTACTTGGATGGGAGACCTCCTGGGAATACCAGGTGCTGTAGGCTTAACATGGGCGTGGGGCTAGCAACTCCACCCCATAAGGGAGGGAACCAATTGCTACTGAAACACCGACACCAGTTGGTGGCCCATACCCCCGCTGGGGGGTGACGGGCAGAGAGAGATAGTAAAGTCTCTAATGTTATTTTCACATGAAAAATTGTGACACTGGAATAAGGGTTGTGCATTTTGAATGCAATGTGGAGAAATTTAGTGTTTGATTTACAGCGGACCAGATGCTGGAACTGCAAGGTAGCCTGTTGTGCAGATATACTGTGAGAACATTTGAGTAGTGTAAAATTTGGGTGTTTAAGGTAACCTTACATCATGCCTTACATCGTGATTTCCTTGATTTGTTTAGCGATTGTACTGGTATATCAGTGTTGACAATTACTGACATGATAAGCTATCAACATTGATATTTGTTATCCTCCTTAGCTCACTACAGAGACTCAATGTCCCTACATCTCCCACAGCTGAATTCTTTTCCCACATCCCCCAGTCCCAACTAGCCCTACACAGAGACATGCTCTCTACCTTACATCCAACAACTTGCTCCTCACCATCTCCCCCTACCACATTAAGCTTTTAAAAGTTGATATATATCAATATTTAAAAGTTTAACGTAGCAGGGAAGCTGGAAAGGAAGGAGGAAGCATGTTGAGAAGTGGGGCTGTAGGGGGACAGAAGAAAGCAGATGACATGGGTGGAAGGAAAAATTTGGAGTTGTGGGAAACATTTGGGCTGTGTGTTCTCTTGCTAAATGAACCATTTAAAAATAACTCATCTCATTTTTCAGCTAAAGAAAAACTGCACCAAGTCTGGTCTGCATAAACTCAAATGGTATATAGCACTTTCCATCAAGTCAACAATGTTCAATAAATGTAGCACAAAACTAAGAACCTCTCAGGCCAGGTCTGCACTACAAACTTTTGCTAGCATACTGCATAACCAACCATATACTGGTTAAGGGTGGGGAGAGGTGTGAATGGTGACCATCATGGTTCTGCTGGCAATGCCCCTAGTATAGACAGCTATACCAGTAAAACTGCACTTTTGCTGGTATAGTTTATTTTTCTCAGGGGGGCTGGAATAAGCTATGCCAGCAAAAGTACAAGCGTTCATAATGTAGACCTGGCCTCATTCTCTAGAGAATTTAGACGCATCTGTAATGGATTAATAAATACAAAAAGGGAGCTGGTTGTGTATCCTTATTACTACATGACTATTTTCTTCTCACTTGTCTCAGAGACACTCCATTTTTTTTGTTTTCTAGCCCACTTATCCCAAACCAACAGACAAAAGCATACCTGTATAACCCATTTGCCAGAGCACATCTGCCTGCAGGGTTTGAGCAACTTGCCGTGGTATAGCTCTCAGTAAACGCCTACTTGAATGCCTGCCTGTTGCATGCCAAAATCCAGAACCTAATGATAGGCTTGCTCTCCTCAAAGGACGAGATGACTGCCATTTTTGAGTCCATCTGGTTTCATTGCATGGCAATGTAGGATCAGCTAGATATGATTTGGATGGAGAAAAGAAAAGCGCAAAACATTTTATTTTCTATACTATGAAATATATAAACATGTTATTAGTACACTTTAGCCCAACTGTGAACAAAAATTTTAGATAGAAACATTTTCACTTTTCAGACATTCATCTAAATTTTATTTAAATCCTTAATATATCCCCTAAATACAAAAACTCCATTTTAAAAGCTAATTACTACAGATCCTATACTGAATATATTACACGTTTAACTTAAGCATGTGAATAGAATAACTGAAGTGAATAGATGAAATCCTGACCCTGACTGTGTTATGTCACTACAGAAAATACAGCTTTTAAACTAAATTGAATCCTTGATCTCACCTCAGAATAGATATTCTAAAACAGTGAAAGTTTTACAATTAACAGGATGAGCCTTTATCAGAAATAAATCATAATGTCCAGGCGTCACTGCATTCTTCTTTGTGTAACATACTCCTGGGGGAATTCTGCGCCAAAAAATTAAAAATGCTGTGCAAAAAATTAAAAATTCTATACACCATATTTTGAAATTCTGAAAAAATCTGCACATTTTATTTGTCAAAATAACACAATATAATCACTTCAGTTTTAATTATTTTGGTAATTTATTTCAAAATACCTGTCAACAAATACATTAACAATACAGGCAACAGCAAAAAAAGATTCCCCCAGGAGTAGAGAGTTAAAGAAATCCCTACTACAGTTCCAGTTGGGGGAGGTGCTGGAGGGAGCTGTGTGGGCCCCTAGAGCCCAGACACCTGCATTCCCATTCCCCCAGAGCCCAACTGTGGGCACCCCCAGCCCAGACACCCACACCCTCTTCCTCCCAGAGTGCAGCCTTGGAGCACTCCCCTGGCCCAGTCACACCTCCCTACAAAGCCCAGCTGGGGGGAGGCTTCCAGCACTGACACCAGTACCCCCAGAACCTTTACTCCACCCAGCTGCTTTACTGTCCTGCTGGGAACATGGTGTGGTGCAGCCCTGCCCTTCCTCATCCTCTGCCAGAGCTGGCTAGGACTCCCAGGCTCTCTCCTGTCCCCAGGGGAATGAAGATCAAAGAGTGTGCAGCCTCCAGCCCTGCAGGCTAGATGCTCTGCTCCACGTGAGCTGGGATCTGCAAGTGATTCAGTTGGAGATGGGTCCTGCTTTGAGAAAGGGGTTGGACTAGATGACCTCCTGAGGTCCCTTCCAATCCTGATATTCTATGACTAAGTCCAGCAGCCCTTAGTGACGGCCAGAAATTCTGCAGGGCAAACAGGAAATTTGGCAAAAATCTTTATTCTGCAGTGGTGCAGAATTCCTCCAGGAGTAATAACACTAATTTTGTGGGACTTTTATAAAGCCTACAGATTTTTTTAAAATGAGTTTAGTGCCATTAGAGATTAGGTAGCTCTTTTGAAGGATGACTATACTTACGCTCTGAATACTTGAGAGAGCGAAATACTTTCCGCTGGGGGGTTACTCGTTTGATGTTTGGGTGGTCTTCTAGTGTTAGTACTCCATCCTTCTGTTTCTCTTTGATCTGGATCACCTCAAAATCACTAGGGTAGTCACTGGCTGGGTTATTGCGAGGTACAATGCTCCAGTTCTCTATATCACTGTTTTTCAGTGCGCTTGAAATAAATTTACTTCTAGCTTTAGCTGTAAAGTATCCATTGAAAGCCACAATATATTCTGCAAGCACAATACCACACATTAGAAATGACATTTCAACCAGACATTACAATAGGCACATCTATACCACCACCGAGATCTAAATCTTCTTTCTTATTATCAAAACAAATGTCTCAACCTCCCAAATGAAAATATTATGATTCTATTATTAAGAATATTATGATAACTTGGATTTACAATTTATATAGGTTATAATTTTCAAAACAGTCTAGGGGTTTTAAAACACATTAATTTTAACAGAAGGTACCATATTTATCTAAATATGCCCAGACTATTTGGAAAACCACATACATAGGTTAGTTCAGAAACTGTCACCAAAAAATAAAATATTGAAAACTTTGTTTTATGTGGCTTTTTTTTACTGTGGAATTTGTAAAACGTCCAAAAAAATTTAAATTGACTTTATATCTGCATTTTGATGTGTATTAAAAATAAGCCAACTGACGATGTCAGAGGCAAACCCATTCCCTCCAAAAATACCTTCTTAACAATTTGTAACCATCAAATTGTGCACATCTTTAGACTACATAATCCCATGATATTTTTACCATTAGCTTGGCTTTTACTCTCAACCCCCTCCTGTTATTTCTCATGCTTTTGTTATGTAGCTTGTTTTAAGTTAGACTGTAACTGAAGGTGAAGGTGTCTTCCTATATGACTGTAATGGACTATGCACAACAGAACATGATATCTGATTGGGGTCGTTGAGCACTGTTAACACAAATAATACATAAATTATCATCAGCATGCATCTAAGCGTTAAACACATTTTAAAAAACTGGATTCTTTATTACCATGTTCTACTACTGTTGAAGAGAATTCCACTTTCAAAGTAAGACGAGAGCATCCAGAACACGGGTGGGCCTCATGAGAGGAATTGCCTAGTCTTGTACCCAGGTGTTTTTTGCCACAGAGTAAAATTACAATCAGGATCAACCAGACATTTGCAAACTTCATGGTCATAAGAGAATATGGTTTCATTCCAAAAATTCCATATATTCAAATGACACGTTTCTTCTTTATAAGTTAGTTCAATTTTGTATCAATAAATGTTGCCTTTGCTATGCTGTTCAACTGGATAGTTTTAAAGCTTTGTACAAGTTAAGCAAAAATCTAGATTTCATGGTTTTTTGAGGTTAAGCCTAGTAAACAGGCTTATTTCTTTCTACGTTTTTTCTCCATGTTTGATTAAAGGATTCTCTCACTCAGAATGTGATAGCTGAGTCCTGTACTCCATTTTTTGATGGGAAAGGTAAGTCCAAGGTAGAATTAAGCAAGCTTTTTGCAATCCAACCTGTAAAATAAACCCACCAAAAAAATTATGAGATTTGCCAAACATATAAAAATGTCCATTACAACAATAACTGACATTCAGCAATTATTACTGGAGAGAAACCATTTTATTCCAGATTATAGAATTTTCTCTTTGATTTTTAATTTTAATTTCTTTTATTTTTGTAGCTTTCAAAGCTGTTGACAAAGTCATTATTGGATATGTTTTGTATGTACTTATACAATTTAAACTTAAACAGTTGCCTCATCATTCATTTTTGTACAAAACCAAACACAATGGGACCCAATCCTGGCTAAGACTTATGGGCACTATCATCAAATATTATTATTATGTGTATTACTGTAGCACCTAGTACTGATAGTATAACAACATGTATTAAATTGAGAAGTGTTATGGAAAGGACAGTATGAAGATATAAAATAAGATATTTTTGTTTTATCAACAGGATTTTTCACATATGGAGTTGAAAGCACGGGCAAATTTTACATCAGACATTATGTTTGTTGGAAACTGAGGCTAAAACAGGGGTGGGCAAAGTATGGTCCACAGGCCACATCTGGCCTGCGGGACTGTCCTGTCCGGCACTTGAGCTCCCGTCTGGGGAGGCTTCCCCCAGGCACCCTCCTGCTGTCACATACATCCCGCAGTCAAATCAAATAAGGAGCTGGGTTTTGAGTGACTATATGGAATAAAATAAGTCTTGGTCACCCCCTGACTGCAACATCTATCAGACTGCATTAACACCCAGGCAAAACAAAATGCTCTTGAAATAATATATGTAACATATATAGGTATATAGGTAATATATTTATATATTATATTTAACATATAAAATTTATTATATACTAGCATAAGTGCCCGGCATTGCTCGGGTCAGTCGGAGGTGGGGAGGGGGCAGACAGTTGACACCCCCTGAGCAACCCCAACACCCATACCTCACCCCTCACCCACCCCGACACCTTCCCACCCCCCCTGACCAACCCCAACACCCCCCGGCTCACTTACCCCCCGACCAAACCCGACAACCCCACCTGACCCCCCCAAGCAAACCCAACACCCCCACCTCACCCCCCGACTGAACCCGACACCCCCACCTGACCCCCCGACCAAACCCGACACCCCCATCAAATTTATATAAAGTATATATGTAATATATATTATATATAATCAACATATTCGATGTAATATATTTATATATTATTAATATATAAAATTTATTATATGTAATAATTACATAGGTAATATATACAACATACATACATATATATTCTCACATGATATGTCTCTCTACCAAGCTCCAATGATAGTAATTTACAGGTAATTTTTCAGACAGACTTTAATTTGTATGCAATTGATCACCGAAAAATGACCCTTTACTTGAGGAAAAACCTGCATATGCTCCAATCTGTGCACATGCACTTTCTTGGTTAGCATGTGTGTGCATACAAGTTCTAGAATTTTTACATACAACCCTTTGTGCACATAGGTAGGTTTTGGATTCTTTGAATTACACACACAGAAGTGCTAGATTTATTTTTTAAAGTGTGTTGGTGTAATTATTTTATTTTTGAGCAGGGGCCAGACAGCAAGTTTTTATGAAATATACTTAATATTGTAAATACTGTAGTATTTCTTCCTTTTTTTTGGTTATGTTAATTATATTAAATTTGCCCTATGGCTTATACTGTATTAAGAACATTAATTATATATTTTTTAAATCCTTGGAAATTATATATAAAATACACACTAAAGCATGTGAAAATGGTTTATTATCAACAGTACAGTGGAATTATGAATAAAGCTTCTTGGGCTTTTTATTTTTATTTTTTTGAAACTGCTAATTTGCAAAAACAAAAAAATATTGAGTGAAAGGGTAGATTCCAAAAAAGTCATTTTGAAGATTTCATTCTCTCTCTTTCTCTTTGGCCTAATGAATATAATTATGCAAGTGGAACAGCTTCAACAGAAGAGGCTGAGAAAGAGAAAGATGCTGACTCTACACACAGCTGTTTTGGCCATTTGCGTGGGATGTGGGAGACCCACGATCAAGTCCCTAATTCTCTCACTCTCACCCCAGTGAAGCTGTTTCGCGTTGTATAAATATTTGTATTCCATTGGCCAAACAGAGAGACAGACTCGCTCTGTGCTCACCCAGGTCCATGTCCCTACTCAAAATTAAACAGAGCAGACTTGAACATAGGTCTCCCACATCCTCAGAGCCCTAACCTCCAGATTACTGGCCTTTTCTCTGTATTTTTCTATGAAATATTTGGGAAGATCTCGGTTTTCTCCAGATGCAGAAGGAAAACAAATTATGAAACCTCCAACTTCTTTTTGTGTAAAGGAAAATCAATTCTCTGGTCCACTGTAGTTAGAAGGTGCTATGTAAAATGCAGTGTTGTCCTAAAACAAATGTGCATTTAATAATTGGACTACTGTTGCTCCTCCATAATAAGTTTGAAAATGTTACAAAATTAGTGAAAATATTTGTAAAAATTTAAAAGTCTGCAACTTGTCAAATATGAAGTCATTTATTTAAGTCAGTGGAAGCTTTTGAAAATCAAAGTCAGTAGAAAATTTTGAAAATATTTACTGTCACACATAAATGTAGGTTGGCAGCATAACTTACAAATCACCAAAGTTTTAAAACTTTGTCCTATACTACACCATTTTGCTATCTGTAGCACAACTAACTAAACTGTATATGTTAAGTAAGCTTATTTTATGTACTCCAATTCATTGATCATGTTACTTTGGCCTGGTCTACACTACATGGTTAGGTCGATGCAACGTAGCTTATATTGACCTAGCTGTGGATGTTATGTATACTTAAAGTTTGCTCCTGCTGACGTAACTGCCTCACATCACTGACTGTATAGCATCATCTCTCCAAGTGGCATAGAGTCAAGGACGATGTAGTAAGGTCAACACAGTGTCAGCGGAGAGAGAGAGAGAGAAGAGGCTGTGCAGGCAAACCTCTGATCCAGCCATAAAAACACTAATATCTATGGGCAGATTGTTTGGGGCATGGAGGAGAAGGGCTACAAGAGGGACCACCAGCAGTGCTATATGAAAGCCAAGGAGCTGTGGCAGGCACAGGAGGCCAATAATCGATATGGTGTGGAGCCACAGACATGCTGCTTTTACAAAAAGCTGCATGCCATCCTTGACAGAGATCCCACTACCACCTCCAAAAGCCCTATGGATATTTTGGAGAAGCCTGAGTCACAGATCCCTGCCGTGAACAGTGAGGAGGAGCTGGAAGGATAGAGGAGTATAGGGGACAGGCAACTGGGGGAACCCATCTGGGCAGCGAGCCAGGACATGTTTGACTCCACTGCAGTCTAGCCAGTCCTGACAGTCGAGCCTGATGCAGGGGAGGGAATCACTGATAACTATGCAGTTTGCTTTAAAATTACAGAGATGAAACCCCCAAATTAGCAAGACACATCTGTCGATTTACTCTCTTTCAGTTGTGCTAAAAGAGGTAATGAAACTAACAAGAGAGGTACAGTAGTATTATTTTCTGGTTTTCATTCCCCTCTAGAGTTAGGCAGAAGGGGCCATGCAGAGCAATTTGTTTGTGGGGTGTCCTGTGATATATACAACAAAAATAATATGAAGAAAGAGCATAGGCACATTTGACCTCCAAATAACCAAATAAGGCTTATTAACTATGTAAAAACATACAAAAACTAGCTGAATGCATGCTGCAGTTCTGAATAGTTTCTGATGGCGTGCAGAATGCAGTGAGCATTTGAACTGCATTGAACTAGTGAGTGGCTTTAGTGTTGCTTTGAGACTTGTACAGTTGCATTGTGGCTTGGTACACTTTGATTTTTTTTTTTAGAAATGGGAGAACCCTTCATTTGTGGCTGGGATATCTCCATTTCCTTACTCATAACTAAGACTGCGTGTCCATCACGGTTGGAGATTATAGATTCTGTGACTTTAGCAGTGGCTGGTGTGGCTGGCTCAGAAGATACCCAATCCAGGAAGACCCTGGGCTGGCAGCAGTAATTTGAGTGTGGGAGGGGGTTGGAGTACAGGGCAGCACTTACTTCAGGGGCGGAGTGCCTCTCCAGAAGTGGCCCACATATTTCTGCAGCTCCTAGGCAGAGGACACCATCCCCACAGCTCCCATTGGCTGTGGTTCCCAGCTAATGGGAGCTGCGGAGCCAGCACTTGTGGCGGGGGCAGCACACGCAGTCCCTTTGGCCTTCCCTCCTCCTAGTAGCTGTAGGGACATGCCAGCCTTTTCCGGGGAGTTGCACAGAGCCAGGCAGGGAGCCTACCAGCCCCACCAACCCTTCCCCACCCCCAGTACCAGCAGGAGTCTGGGGCCACCTCCCCCCCAAGTACCACAACATCCCTGGACCATTCCCCCAAAGCACCCATAGCCCCGCAGCCCAAGTTGTACTTACAGGTCATGGGCCATGAATTTTTGTTTACTGCCTGTGACCTGTCCATGACTTACTAAAAATACCCATGACTAAAACATAGCCTTCATCATAACAAATGTTGGGACACAGTCATAACAGATGTCTTATGCATTTAAACTTTGATAAATGTAGCCATTTTCCTGTTGTCAGATTATTTAGGAACCTTTATGGGTAATCACAGACTTCTTAATATCTAGTTGTCCATATATCTATGAGAACATTACAGATGGATTTGCAACAAACTAGTTAAATACTTTAGCAAAAGAAGTACAATATTTGGGAGAGTTTCTCTCAGAAAAGAAGCTTATGTTATGGATACAACATATCCCAGCTCCTTGAGAACCATCTCATGGTCACCAGGATGGGTCATTTCAGGTGATGCAATAAAGCACCCCTTAACTGTAAAAGTGGGGTGAAGAAGTGACTTGGCAGCATACTGCACAGAAACAAAGCTTTGGTACGGGGGGGGGGGGGGGGGGGTGGCACATGACAGTCTGACATTGCTGGCCACAGGGCCATGTCACTTGGGGTGTCCCAAGATGCATTCTATCATATACATTCAGTTAACAATTAGCTAATTGCTGATTCTCACACTCATTGATTTATTCTAAACAATTAATCTTACCCTGATACATTTTTAAACGGTTTGGACCTTTGAATAAGGAGCTAGGGAAATGGAACCTAACCACCTTCAGGCTCGTTGAGAACTGTGTCCCCCCCCCCCCTTGGACCCCCAAACAACCCTACATGTCCTCACTAAGTAGCTATAATGCAGCTTCCTCACCCCGCTAGGGCTGGCCTACAGGTCCCTCACCTCATCGATGTGAGACCCCTTGTTCCCATGCTCCCTATGGTCAGTTCCCTATACTATGCTAGGGCTCCTCATACCCACACAGCCCCTCCATAGCCCTCTACGGGTCCCCCCTAGGGCAGCCCCACGTTCAGCTCCATCACCCCCACGCCCCTGGTGAAGCTCCGCCTCTCGAGGAGGGCCAACGCTCCCGCCTCCGCCGCCACACCCTCCCTCAGTCACCGCCCCTCGCCGCCTCTAACCGTATCTCCGCCGAAGCACCGTGCCCAGGCCCTCTCCACGCCATTTTGAGCGATGTTTACTAACAACGTCTCGCGAGAAGACGATGGGCAACAGACTAGGCAACGTGACCTGAAGCTCAACGTCCATTCAGGGAGGAGGGAATAGGAAAGGCGCACGCGCGAGACTCCGGCCCCATGAACGCAGGTGCGTTAGGCGTCTCGCGAGGCTTGGTGCGGGCTACAGGAAGCAGCATGGAGCGTGCTTATGCCGGGCTTTCCGGGTCACGTGGATGCGCTGCAGCCTGGCAGTGCCCCGGCCAGCCAGGCCCAGCTCAGGGTGCCTACAGCACTGATAAAGGGACCGGTTCTTCAAACACCGACCCTGTTCAGCTTTAAGCGCAGGACTAGGCCCCTCCTCGAGCTATTCCCATCCTTAAACCTTTGCGGGAATTGGGGTCCTACGCAGCTGACAGGTGAATAAACATCTTATATGTCTGAATTCTAATCCCCCTGTATGAAGTCAATATGCAGGCTTTGCACAACGCACCTATGGTAAGGGGAGCTGGATGGTGGGGGAGAATCCTGATTTCCTAACCGACAGCTGGCATAAAGGAGTCAGTTTTATTTTGCATCCACACCAGCATCTGAGTTCTAGAACCTGCTATAGGCCCTTCACCGTGGGGTTTGGGGCAATGGATAGATGGAGTTGTGGGAAGCATGTGAACCCTCTCTCCCCTGTTGCTGGCATGAAGCACTGCTCTGCTATGCAAGAGCTGCAGAGTACTCCTTCCCCCAGTGGAGCTGTACATTGTTGCTACTGCATTTTAGGCCTGTATCCCACACAAGAGATTGGCACTGAATGGCAAATCCTGCCCTCGTGGGTAGCAGATCTATAACACAATTTAGAAGATATCCACTTGAAAAATGGATCAAAATCTTTCACACGTGGTATTGAACAGCCAGCAAACATTTTTATTTCAACTTTATTGTCGCTCATTGCAATACAGAACACATACAAAGAAAAGAGTTAATTAACTAAAAAGACTTAAATGCATTCTACCTTTTTCCCAGATGTGAAAAGTAACCTTGTTATGTTGAAAAATGTATACCTGCAGTGACAAAATTGGAAAACCAACACAAGATAATAAACTGTAAACAGATTTAGTGCATTTAAAATCTGAGATAGTCTTTATAATACAACATGATTTGGGATCCCCGTCAACTCTTCCAGGACTCAATCCTGCAAAACGCCGAGCTACCAAAATTCATATTCATAATATTAGGGTTTCTGTGCTGGAGCCAGTTAATTCCATGCAGGATCAGCACACGGCTCACACTCATTCAATTACACGAGAAACTCAAGAGATTTAACTATCAGAACTAAACTAGACAAAAAAAAAAAACAGCGATATCCTGCTCAACTTTTGCTCTGGGTCCAATAGTACAAAGAGAGGGGCAGGATCCAGGTTTCTCTGGTAACTAGGATACATACATTGTGATGAAAGCAGACCAGCAAACTGTTGGGGTTTTTTTGTTTGTTAGTTTTTGAAGAGTTTTTCCAATGCTTAAATTAGGGTACCACAGTAGATTAGCACATTGGCTATTTCCTAGATGATATTCCTAATATATTCTGTGGGATAAGGCGTCCCGACGTAGAGCACTGTTGAGAATCTGCATTCCCCAAACCCAGAACCATTCTGGCAAGTACCGTACAAGCAGAAACTACAAAAGAGAGGGGGGGAAAGGGTTAGAGGATCTGTTCTAAGTAAACTTGCAGTGTTTGCAACTACCATGAAAGTCCAACTCCTTTTCTGAACATCAACACTTATTATTTTACGTTAAATAGAACTACAGTATATGACAAAATTAAAAAACAAATGGTCTAACTAAATATAATGTTATGCACCTTAGAATCACCTTACTCATGCTGGTGTAAGATCAGGTTCTGCAAATAAAACTTAGTCATTTATTCATAAACTCCATGGTCTCCCCTTCATTTTTTCCTAATCTCCACTCCTCATGTCCCTCCTCCTTTCCCACTTTACAAAATGATCCAAATTAGCCAGTAGGTGTCATTAGTGCTCACATCAGTCCCTTTGCAAAGTGAGATTATGGGCACATACTGTGCAACAAAGAAATAAGAAACTCTGTATTAAACAGGGACACATTTTCAGGTAGTTGTGACTAAAGATGTGGATTTTGTAACAATTATTTTAAACAACAAATATTTTCAGGAAATTTTAAGTGCAATTCAATGAAAACAATTACTGAACCTAATATGCAATTAGGACTGACATATTCAAGTTAAGAGAGGTGCAAGATGTTATAGAAGAACATAAAAACGGCCATACTGGGTCAGACCAAAGATCCATCTAGCCCAGTATATTGTCTTCTGACAGTGCCCCACGTGCCCCAGAGGGAATGAACAGAACAGGTAATCATCAAGTGATCCATATGGTCAACCATCCGAGCTTCTGGCAAACAGAAGCTATGGACACCATCCATGCCCATCCTGGCCATTGATGGACCTATCCTCCATGAATTTTTTGAACCCTTTTATAGTCTTAGCTTTCACAATATCCTCTGGCAAGAAGTTCCACAGACAAACTGTGTTGTGTGAAAAAAAATACTTCCTTGTTTGTTTTAAACCTATTAATTTCATTTAGTGACCCCATATGCATTTTTTAATGCAATTTTTAATTTGGGATGCAAATTAAAAGTAGCAATCAGATTCTTCCTCTCCTCCTACAAGCAAAATACATAGTCCAGTCATAATTTGATTAAACATGGAAGCAGTTAAGAAATATGGAGCAGGGCCTCTGGATTAGATTGACTGGTTTGTGCTGCAGATTAGAAATACATGTCCAAAACGTTCACTTGTTCTAGCTTCTCTACTCCCATGAAAATCAATGGAAGCTGCAAGATTAAATTTCTCCCTTTGAAAAGGTAATGAGATTTACTAATGTAAACTAGTTGGATTAATTCTGTTACCTGAATAGAATGGATCCAGTATCCTGTAGTCCTTCTGGATATCCCCAGGGTGGAAACAGCATGATGTGCATATACTTTAGCTGAAGGCACAAACAAAAACTTGTTTGACAGAATGCGATCACCAAATTGTGTCATGTTTGTGGAGATGAAGAATGGGATTAAACTCTGAATAAAGATTCCTTTAGAAGCATATTCATAATGTAGTGCTCTACTGAAGTGGTCCAAGTAGGCCTGGTAAGATAAAAACAGAAAATTAGGATTCCTCAGTTTTGCTGGGAGGGAGATGGCAAATAAAGTCTTGGTGTAAAGTATTAAAACTATTATCTTGGACAGTTA
Source organism: Sternotherus odoratus (assembly GCA_032164245.1). Taxonomy (NCBI): domain Eukaryota; kingdom Metazoa; phylum Chordata; order Testudines; family Kinosternidae; genus Sternotherus; species Sternotherus odoratus. Next base: position 27,943,128 of record JAVMKO010000014.1, read on the forward strand.
CACTAATATTGTGACAAAAGGGTTATAAAAAAAGAAAACATATTTTGACAAATACTAGAAAAAAAATCCAAAATAAGTTTTTATAGCATGACAATGATTTCCAGTTTTCAGCATCTGTTTGGGTTTTGTTTTTCTTTTTTCAGCAAATTGTAGGCGACCCAGTAAATTAGTTTAAAGGTATGTCAATTTTAAAGACATTTACTTCTGGCTGAATTTTTTGTTGTATTGAAGCCTACTATTGTTGCAAACACTACTTGAATTTACAACTGAAATATTTTCTCTTTAATCTTTTTTTTCAGTCTACGTGGTGCATTAGACAGCAGTGTGTGTAGTCATTTAGGTCCTGCTCCTGCAAACATTGTACATGTGCTTAACTTTTCATATGTATGTAGTCTCACTGAAGCTAACAGAAGTATCCATGTGTAAAAAATTACACACATGCATGTTTACAGAATTAAGGCCTAAATTTGTGGATATGGCCCAAACTGATATAATGCTGATTTTAGTCCCCAATGTAAAAATTAACCTTTGGCATCATAAACCTAATAGCAGGGACTTTGGAGATCACACTCAGCACAATAAATAAGTTTGGCACACTCTTATTATACTAGTAACGTTGTAATGTTGTATGCCACAGTGCTACCTTGATAAATGGTTAGTCAGATGTCTGTGACATCAGTGCAGTGCTGGTAATTAAGTGGCCAGCCAATACGATCCTGGATTCCCATGTATGCACATACTTTCTGCGTTGCTCCACTGCTGGTTGAGGACTCATGGGATTCTCTCCCACAATTGCTCATGGGGCGTAGTGGGAAGAAGGGAGTCACCTTCCCCTCCCAAACTCACTCTGCTTGTGGAGGGGAACACAAACAACCCTTCCTCAAACTTAAAAAAAATAATGCAATGTCCATAGCCCCACAAGTGCTTCTCTAATTCCTAGCAGCATTGGCCCTGATCCTGCAAACACTTAGCTTGTTAGTAGTTCAACTGAAGTCAGTGGGATTACTCACATGTGTAAAGTTAAGAAAGTGTTTACAGAAATGGGGCTTTAGTAATCCTCCCCCTTCATGGGATCTTGTATGGAGGAGGCAGGAAGTCTTGATACTAGTTCTACGGCTATCACCAGGATTTTGGTCACTTCTAAAACTTCTATGCAGAGCACTGTAATATTAAAACATGAAATTCCACATCTATGTAAGGGAGACACTAAGGCACATCCTATTCTCTAAATTTTGCAAAAAAAAATTGCACTTTAATCCTTTATTAAATGTCTGTTTCAGAACAGTAATTTAACAGCAAAAAGAACTACCAGCAAGTAGCTACGTTAAACTACTTTTAGAGGTTTACTCGTTTACTGAATCCACAGCAAATTACAGAGAACACTTTGCCACACACTTGAAAAAAAATTAGCATTATATGAGAAGTACCCGAGAGTCTCTTATGTTTTAGTTAGGTAGAATACATCTTAAAACATTTGAAATGACCTGGGACTTACTTTGTGTGGGTGCCTAGATGGGGAGAGGCAGAGAATGAAACCCAGAGCCTTCGCTCTCCCTTGCACCCCTCTGTAGGGAGAAGGTTCAGTCCTTGTGCTTCAGAGGGTCACAGCTACCATCATTTGTGACACCAGCCACTCTAAATGGACCAGCAGGTAAATCCATTTTTTGTAGAGCATTTACCAAATAGTGCCCTGATCCATGATCAGAGCTCTGAAGCACTACAACAATACAAATAAATAGCCTCATGCCCCTCTGCACAAGCTAGTGAAGCGCAACTGGCATGGAGGGCTAAGGACATTCTTCATCCTGACTTACCTTGGAGGCTGAATACGCTGCTATCTGCGGTGTAGGTTTGCAGCAGGATCCAGAAGAAACATTCACAATTGCACCTCTTTTCCTCTGTACCATCCCTGGCAGCACTATATGCACCATCATGTTAGCAGCAGCAATATTTACATTGATAATTTCCCATAGTTTGTCCTCAGACACCCTGGTAAAATATTCCGGGTAGGTATAAAACACTCCTACATTATTCACCAAAATCCCAATGTCTTTGTCTCTGAGGGCTTCTTTAATGGAAGAGTAAATCTCACGACCTTTGCTGAAATCCGCTACTATAACAGCCGTTTCAACTTGATAGGTTTCAGTTATGTCTTTAGCTACGGCCTCCAGCTTCTCTTTGCTCCGGCTGATTAAGATAATGTTGATGCCACGGCTTGCCAGTTCTTCAGCATAAGCTTTTCCAATGCCAGCTGTGCTACCTGTAAGAAAATAATGTGGAGATACAGCAGCTAGTATGGTGACCCCAGTTTTCTGTTCCCCCTTAAGGTGGGAAATAAGTGATCAACCTGGACCTCAATAAAACCATGCCAAACCGAGACTTGTCTGTTACGAGCAGTTAAAACCTCTCAGAGGTGCAAATTTTACCCTAAGCCAAATCTGAGTGCTTTGTGTAAGTCATTATACAAAGAGTGTGAACAAGATAGTGGGTACATATCTGCCTGCCATTCTCCTCCTTCAATAGTCACTTTTCAACTAGAAGCCTCTGCTCATCTTCTTAGAGTCTTCGGAGTCTGATCAGACACACAGAAGCAGCAGAGTGGCTAAGTAAAGGAAAAAGAATGGCAGAATCCAATAATATTTGCATGGAATGAGGTTGTGTCAGATTGTAAGAGCACAACTGAAGTCAGTAGGACTCTCTAAGCACTGAGAGACTGGATCCTCTGTTTAACAGGGAGGAAAAGTATTGCTGGAGAGTTTAACTGTCAATGCTGTTATTTCAGGGCTAGTATTTACTATGAAAGGTCCATAGGCATACGCAGGATATGCAGCTACGTAGGGCACCTGAAAATTTGGGGCACCACTGGGTCTTAGCGTCCACCCTCCCAGCCATTCCTATCCCTGTTCTGACCCTTTGTGCAGGCTTGCACAGCTGGCTTCTGCAGCCAGGTGAGTCTTCCTCTGCATAGGATCTAGTAGTTAAAAGTGAAAAAGTGTTCCAGCCTGCCAGACCTATTAGCACAACATTGAAACTGTTAAAGTGGTAATGAATCCATTTAACAGGCATTTGCCAAACCCCAGGTATACACTGTCAGTTTCTGAATTTACTGACAAAAAAAAAAACAGTTGTGCATTAGTGTAATATTTATTCAGAACATGTTAGTCTACAGGACCTTAGTTTAAAATTTCCTTTTAAAATATTTCATTAGTGAGTTGGTGAAGATTATAAAATCACATTTCTAAAAAATCCTTGCATAGATTTTTAGATGCACAATCATCTTTAGCCTTAAATGTTTGGATCTTCAGACATAGTTTTTTAAATAAATGCTTCAAAAGATCTCCCTTATCTAAAATACACATTTTAATTTTAGTAATCAGAGGGGTAGTCATGTTCAGCTGGATCTGAAAAAGTGACAAAGTCTTATGCTCCAAAACATCTGTTAGTCTATAAGATGCTACAAGCTTTCGTGGACAAAATTACTATAGTAGAAAAACTTGCTTCTAAATTCTTCCTGTCCTTTCTGTCCATCCCTTTCTCCCTTCACCCTCCCCCTCTTTGAAGAGAGCCTTTAAACCAAGGGTCTCAAACATGCGGCCTGCGGGCCGCATGCGGCCCACAAAGCCCTTCCCTGTGGCCCACGATGCTCTCCCCACCCCACCGCCAAGCTCCCTATTCACTGCCCCGCCGCCAAGCTCCCGCGCGGCCCCTCCGCCAAGCTCCCCGCCCCCCTGTGGCCCACGATGCTCTCCCCCCGCCCCCCGCCAAGCTCCCCCACCAAGCTCCCCCCCGCCCCACTCCTCCACGTGTTTCTAACCTACGTGCCACTCCCCACAGCTCTGCTTATGGCCAGGCAGTTCTCTGGCAGCTTAGCGGTTTCTGGGAGGGAGAGGCCAGGAGCGGGCTCCTGAACAGGGGAGGAGGGGGAGAAAGGGGCGGGGATTTGGGCAAGGGGTTGGACTAGGGGCAGGGAGGGGGCAGAGTTGGGGTGGGAACTTTGATGAAGGGGTTGGACTAGAGGCGGGGAGGGGGCGGAGTTGGGGTGGGAACTTTGATGAAGGGGTTGGACTAGAGGCGGGGAGGGGGCGGAGTTGGGGTGGGAACTTTGATGAAGGGGTTTGAAGGGGACAGGGAAGAGGTTGGAAGAGGCAGAGCAAGAGTGGAGCGTGAGTGCAGCCCCGTCCAGGAAGGTGCTTTAATAGAAGTAGATCTAAGTTCCTGTTTGGTCCTTTGAGTGAGGTGCATTATTAAGTGAATATATTTGATTAAAACGGCTTGGAAATGACTTTATCACAAAAAAAAAAAAAAAGAACATTCATGGGAGAAAAGAGTTTTTTCCAAGACAAATGGGAGAATTTATATTTTTTCACAGCGGTAAAAGAGAAAATTCAATGCCTTATTTGTCAGGGCGAGGAGCTGGGAGCTGCGCGCTCAGGGGAGGAGGCGGGGCAGGGGTGGGACCTCATGGAAGGGGTAGGGGCGGGGGCAGCGAGGGGGGCGTGTCAGTGATGCGGCCCTCGGGCCAATGAACTAGTCCTCATGCGGCCCTCGTGGTCATTTGAGTTTGAGACCCCTGCTTTAAACTAAGGGACAACACTCCTTTACTTCCAGATAGCTGGACAAAGAGTTTCTTTCTTTACTTCTGACTGATTAACTTGTTTTAACAGAATCCTCCAGCAAAATCAGTACCTTAGTAAGATATAAAATCCTTCGTTATGCCTGAAATCTTTGGAAACAATTTTTAAAGGTGGTGCAATATCATAAACATGTCCAATATTGAGATCCCACAAAGTAAATTAGTGTTCCCTTTTTCTAAAAGCAATGAACATTGTTATGAACACACAACCTCTGACTGATTAATTTAAAATAATGTCTTCGTTTCAATGAATTAAATATGTAGTAATTGGGAATGATTACTTTATGAAGGCTTAAGAGTACATTTAAACTATAAATTCAGCTTAGAAGTACTGATGTAAAATGTAAAACAGAAGAGCTGCATCATGTATTCCGTAATATTTAATGCCGTATTCAGCAAGACAGCTGACTCGCCCTTACTACAAAGTTTTCGCAAATAAATGTCTGAAACTTCAGGGCATATCAAAAAAGCTGTGACTGTCATTTTTTAATTCCCAAATGTAGTGCTTTTAATTAGGTACCTTCTACATGTCCATTCTGCATGAGGGAGAGGGGACAGGGGTCTCTGTGGGGAACTGTGACTCTCTGCCACCGTGAAGTGGGCCGGGCAACTCGCTATTCTTTGCTGCCTCATCCCTCCCTCCTCCCTCCCCCCCCTCCCCCATGGGCTGTGAGCCCGGACTGCCATCAGGCATAGCAGCAGTAGTTTAATAATATTGTGTAGGGCCCCATAAATCCTAAGGACGATCCTGGTCCAGATTCATCTGAAAGAGAGCTCCACAAAATATAGTACACATCACCAAAAGGTAGAGAATTACTAAGTGCAAGGAGGGGGAAAGCATCTTTCAAATCAAACACAAGTACAATGGTCTTTCAGATAAAAATAACAGACATACTGTTACGTTCTCTTACCAGTGACTACAGCCCATCTTCCATACTGCTTGACGAAATCAGCCCTGCTCACCAGGTTGGGGATGAAATGCAACCTGATCAAGCTGTAAGAATCACATACAAGAGTGAAGGATTTTCTGGCCACATACCAGGCTCCAACTAAAGCCAGTGCTTCCACATAACAACTGCAGGAACGAGCAATCTCCCTGTACAAGAGGTAGAAACTGTCAACTGCAGCCATGACACTCAGAAATCTAAAAAAGAAAACACAGGTGATATATAGGCAATTATCAAAACCCCTCTGTTTAGCAGAATTACAAATGACCATAGCTTTAGAACAGCAAATAATCGGATTGAAATGAGGTGGCATTTTACTCTTTTTGTACTCGTGTTTAGTAAAATTTCAAGATGAAAGGAAGCCAGTACACCAACACAGAACCATGCAACTGTCTAACACTGGGGTAGGCAACCTATGGCACATGTGCCGAAGGCGGCACACGACTTGATTTTCAGTGGCATTCTCACTGCCCGGGTCCTGGCCACCAGTCCGGGGGTTCTGCATTTTAATTTAATTTTAAATGAGGCTTCCTAAACATTTTAAAAACCTTATTTAATATATAACTAAATTATTGTTGTATGTAAAGTAAAGACTTCTAGAAAGAGACCTAAAAACGTTAATATATTACTGGCACGCAAAACCTTAAATTAGAGTGAATAAATGAAGACTTGGCACACCACTTCTGAGGACCCCTGGTAACATCTGGAAACTCCACTGTTAACATCAGCAGTCTGACTTTCCTTTTCCCACAATGTAAGCAGGTTTATCCCCACCTCTCTGCAAAATAGGATTGTTTCAAATCCACTCTACTTAAAATCCTGATCCACAGTTCACCTTTTCTCAGCTTCTTTATTACATCTCTTCTCCAGAGAGCAACAAAAATGAAAAAGGTTTAGAAAACTTGACCTATTAGAAAGGTAAAAAAAAAAAAATCTGTGGGGGACTAATGGGGGACCACATTACAGCAATACCCTATAACACCACTAATTCCCTATTACCTCCAAGATCAAAACTCCTTATTTTGAAGACACGACATGGCCTTGCTCTGGCGTGGTGCTCATTTCTTCATGCCAGCTTCTGCTCATTCTGCACCTCTCTTTTTTTTCTGTCCCAGCCCACCACCAATGTCGCCATGATTGGTGCAAAACCCTTCTACTTTGCTACTACAACTACCTACAATTGTTTCCCTTTATCAGCTGTCCACCCCCAATTTGGCTTTCCATTTCTTTTCAAATCTCAGGTGAAAAGATCACTTTCATCCCTCCTATTATTTAATTTCCTCTCTGCTATTGTTTTGGACTTCTCTCTGTAATTGTATTATTTACTCCCGTGAAACATTTGGGCATGGGAGACATTCGGGATATGCAGAATTCAATTTTAAATTTTTTTCTAATTGACAGATATCAATTTTTATTTTTAAGCTTTTTTCTATTTTTATCAACTTACATTTTCATAGTTTCACAAAATTTGGGATTTAAAGCTTTTTTTTATTACGTATTTACAATTGCAGGAAAGTGTTGGGGTGTCAGACAATTATTCAATAATAGTTGCTAACATGTTCAAGAAGAATTTCTCTTAACTTATCTTTAAATTTCAATTATTATCTACAGAAATACTGTTTAGTCACTTTGTGTGTGGTGAAATCGATACACACATTTACCGATAAAAATCTAATCTTTCCAAGCCTAAAGATGCTACATACAGCATATAGTTGCAACATACTGTACATTTTCCATTCCTACAAGTGCTTTCAAAATGTTTTGCCTATGAACATTATTATTCTCTGCTGCTGTGATTGCAACACACAGGAACTCACAAGAGATTAGGATTAGAAACAGAATTAGAATTCCACAACTGGATAAAGAGGTTTATGGGAACCACTCCTCTCCATGAAATAAGACATGCACAACTCAGCATTTGTATAGTTACTTGCTAATTATGGGATGCATAAACTGCATATATGAATATAGCCTAGATTCAGAAAATACTGTGGAAAGTGCAGCCCACATGCAATCTAACAAAATTCAATGCTAGTTTTATCAATGACTTCAGCATTATTGTGAAGAGAAGCTACGAGATTAATATAGTTTTACTGGTCATACACACAGGGTGAAACAAAAAAGCAAGCTCCTGAAAACCTGTAGTTACAGTCATAAAAGTACAGTATTGGCGGTGGGGAAGGGTGTGTTAATAAAAATGACTGTCCCAACTAAACTCCAACTCTGACTATTTTGTTCTGACCTATGTTTCTCCTATTGTTTCAGTTGAAGATATTCTGCCCTTTCTCTCCTAAATTAATATCCAGTATTCCTAGCTTTGGAATATTAAGTTATATGCCACATCCTACTCTCGAAATGACTACATTTTAGTGAAGGATCTATATATATAGAAGTGAAGTGACCTTTAGTGAAGTGACCTATATATTGTCTATAAAGTACATTGCAATTTGCTTCTTTTGGATAAAACATACTAATTATGAAGCTTAATAGGCATGTGAAAAATCATCACTTCAAGCTAAAGTAAACAGCATATTTCTTATTTTACTAGATCAAACTATAGTCCATCTCATTAGTATGCAGAAACAAGCAAAACAAACACATCATGTTCACATGTTCAAAACAGCATGCCCACTGTACACACATTTTACTAGATCAAACTATAGTCCATCTCATTAGTATGCAGAAACAAGCAAAACAAACACATGTTCACATGTTCAAAACAGCATGCCCACTGTACACACATTTAAACTGGAAATTGTAAACTCTCCAAAGGCTCCAACTTGAGCACGTACCCTGGGTTGTCTACAAAACACTTGGAAATGTGGGTCAAATTCTTACCTCAAATTCTAGTTTGTTGCCCAAAAGAGCATAAAGTCCATGCAGTACTAATGTGAAATGTAGTTTTGTGCATGTGAATTGGCACCACATAGGAAGCTGAATTCAGCTACATGCGTCTTTTCAACAGCCTGTTATTTATTCTGCAGCCATTAATTACTCTTTCACTGATAAGTGGCCATCAATTTACAATCTAGTCATTTCAAAAACTGATTTTGAAGTCATGTCAGATACTACACATACTGCTGATTCATCATGCCAATACTTGTGCTTTTACAAATATATTTTCTGAAGTTTTATCCTGCCCAACGTTCCATGTTGCTGTGTGAGACCCACCCAGAATCAGAGGGCAAACAATCTACGCAGGAGATACTGTTGAAAGTGACAATATTCACTGTAAAACGCAAACTTGAGAAGGAAAAAATCACTTTTTTTTGCTAACCTCTTCAAGTTATTCATAACTTGTAATAGAAGTAGGTAATACCGACGGAAGGTCAGTTTTTAACTTGATGTTATCCTTTTAACTACCCTCACTGATTTTAATGCTCCTATCAGCTAATCCCTGCAGGTTGTTTACTTCTAGAATGCAGTTAGAATACTAGTCCATCAAACCACCACCCTCTCTGCATTCAAATGCTGCCTTCAAAACTTGTGCATGTGATTCAATTATATTTCTAACAACTTTGTTTTGCCACCCATTTGTATACATACCTAAATATCTTCTATCAGATGGTGCTCTGAAGAGCTGTAACTGAAAAGCAAAAGCATTTTAATTTTAAATTCATTTCTACACACGCAGTGGCAAAATGAATAAGATAAACCTCCAGTTTTAGGGACCAATTAGTGGTGTTTTAACATATGTTGTTGAAAGCAACTTCAGGAATGGTTGAAGGATTAGCCCCATTTGAATAGTATTAAATACACTGAAGTCTGCATGAGGAACATGAATGTTTTACTGGCATTGGACATCAACAGAAAAAAAACTGACTCCCAGTTAAGGTTACCACCTGTCCAGGTTTTTCCAGGATCATCCTTTTTTGAGGTAGTTGTCTCAAGAAACCTGTAAGAGGGCTTAGCACACATTGGCAGCTGTCCAGTTTTACGGGCTCATCCTGGCTGTCTGGGTTTTTTTTTTTTGTTTTTTTTGTACCTCAGAGGTAGCAACCTTTTTCACTGCAGATGGGAAAGATTAAGGGACTGGGGAAAACAATACATTGGTTTAAAAAAATTAATCTGCTCCTTAACTGATTTAAAAGTGCCCCTTTAATCTAATGCATGCATGAAGCGCTCAGTACCAAAGGCATCTGGGCACCTCATTTTAGGGGGGGGGGGGGAATTCAAGATCAATAAAATGTAAACAAACCTCTGCTTGTTAATAAAACTCTCCGTAAGACTTTACTAAAGCCTGCCCAAGCTAATAGCTCTTATACTATGTCCAGAAGGCTGCCAAATACAGATTCTGGTGAACTGCTGAGGACAGCAGATTATGCAACCATGCCTCTACTGTGAGTGCCCTGACACCAGTACTGTACATACCAAACTGTACACCAACTGTACTACCAAACTGTACATAGCACAAGTACACACAGAATAACCATTGTGGAGGAGATTAAGAATGGAAGATTACAAAAATAGGTGGGGTTTAAAGTGATGAAGGAAGTTGCTTGGCATGCAGGAAAGGGGGCTGCATGAGAGATGACAAAAAATACAGGAGTAAGAGGAAACCAAAGGAGAAGTTAGAGAGGATATGGAAGACAAGAGAGGGGAGTTTATGATGAAATGATATTTGCGATGTATTAAAAATAGTAAACAGTAAACAGTCACTAGTCAGGGCAGCTAGGAGATGTGTTGATCCAGCAGATCCTAGATCAGTGGTGTTCCTGATGTAATTCAGAGATGCCTGGCAACTGCGAGGGAGCAGTACTACTACCTGTTCTCTCTAGTTGAATCACTTCTCCCCCTCCCCCCACAATTGATCACAGCAGGAATGAATCTGAACATATGCCTACTTTTGGTTCTCTCAATCACTTAATTTACACTGAAATTCACACAGCACTCTCTCTATCGAATATTAGTTTCTCTGCTTCTCACTATTTATTCACTTGTGTAACATACCAAAAAACAGAAGTGGGAGTGACATGAAATATCCTCCTTTTCACCCTGAATGTTTCCCCTTTGCTAGTCCTCTCTTCATACCAATACTTTTCTATTCTAAGCTTTTTGACCCTGTCACTTTCCCACCTTGCAGAATTTTTACCTGTAAATTATTTAAAAAACAAATACCCCCCCAGCTTCCCATTAATAATTCATTCCAAAAAGAGGCTGATTGTAGGTGGCATAAGCATATTTGCTTTATTTTTAATAGGTTTTTTCTTACCCGAGAAGTCCAGACATTACATCAGTAACACAAGTCAAGAAACCCATGAATTTTACATATCCAGTGAAAAACTGGTCCAAGGTTTCTGGTTATACTTTTGAAGGCATTTTCTATTAAATAATAGAAGCAAATCCTTTCCTAAGTTCTGCTTATTGCTTCAATAGTTTCAGCATCAGAAGCTTCAAGCTCAGAGCAAAACCTGAATAGTGGATTCTCACATTGCCAGGCAAGAGCATCACTGGCAAACTACAGGTCATAAAGATCCAAATTCCAAGTTTTCAGATGTTCAGCTTTTAAAGAGGAGCAGCAGGTCTGACATTTCAAAGTCCTACATATGCTATAAAAAAGGTAACCTGCAAAATTATGTTTGCAGTGAAACCATTGTACAATACACCGATACTACTTGAAGATTTTAAGGCTAGGATCAGTCTAGTTCAATGGTGATTCTCCCTATGGCAATTTTTTTTGGGGGGGGGAATAGTATTTATATTACTGTTGACGTAGACTCCTTAAAAGACCCTAGGTAGAAAAGTGATAAATAAGCCCACGATAGAATGAGTCAATCTCATGGTAACACTGGGGCATATTTATCCCTACTGAAAGCCAGAGAAATTTCAGAGACTTAAATTGAATTATACCTTTTCTCAGCCACTCAAAACTTGGCCCATTGCATTTTTTTTACTTTTTGCTATGGAAAACAAAACGCTCTTTTGTTTTGTTTTCCCCCCCATGATGCACAAGATGCATGTGCTGCCCCCTCTCCCCTTCCCCAAGGCTCCATCCACCTTCCTCTCCCCCACCCTAACCCACTTTCACCAGGCTGGGGCAGGATGCAAGTTCTGGGAGGGAGTTTGGGTGCTGGAGGGGGCTCAAGGCTGGGGCATGGGATTGGGGTGTGGGAGGGCCTGAGGGTGCAGGCTTTAGGAGGGAGTTTAGGTGCAGCAGGGACTCTGGACTGGGGTCAGGAGAGGGTGCAAGCTCTGGGAGTTTGAGTGCAGAACAGACTGCAGGGTATAGGCTCTAGGAGGGGACTGGAATACAGAGGGGGTGCAGAGTGTGGAAGGGGGCTCAGGACTGGGGCAGAGGGTGCAGAAGGGGGTGGGCTCCAGCCAGGAGGCTCTTCCTTTGGACAGCTCCCAGTAGGCGGTGCAGCAGGGCTGACGCAGGCTCCCTACTTACCCTGGCCCTGAGCTACTCCCAGAAGCAGCCGGCATGTTCCTCTGGCAGCGGCTTAGGGATGTGTGGGGTTATCCACGCACTGCCCACACTCACAGCCACCGCTCCTGCAGCTCCCACTGGTTGCAGTTCTTGGCCAATGGGAGCTGTGTAGTTAGCACAGGGCAGGGGCAGCACGCTGAGCCCCAAGCCCCTTGTCCCGCCCCTCTCCCCGCCTAGGAGCTGTGCTTCTGCGGGGCCAGAGCAGGTAGGAAGCCTGCCTTAGCCCCACTGGGACCCTGGACTTTTAGCACCTAAAATCTCCCAATTTGGTTTCACTAATCTCCAGAAGATAGGGCCTAATTCCGGGAGACTCCCGAGGAAACCAGGAGGATTGGCAACCCTAGAAAGGTATAACAAGATCCAAGAGCCAGAAGTGGAAGCTAGACACCTCTGAAGAGAAGGTGTAAAAAAATAACAATTTACCAAGGTCATGGTGGATTCTCCAACACTAGCAACTTAGAAAAACATCCAACTTTGAGTTCAAAGATCTACAGTACTCTGCTTCAAACAGGAATTAGTTCAGGGAAATCCACGGCCTGTGCTAGAAGAGGTCAGACCAGAAGACTACAGTGTAGTCCCTCCTGGTCTTACAGTCTAGGAAACCCACCTCCCACCCTCTACTTAGCCCCTATTTCCCTCACCCAGACCCTCCTCCTCCTCCAACATATACCCCTAAACCCAGACCCCTTTCCCCTCCGCCCAGACCCCACCTTACCCAATCCCCTATCTCCCTAGATCTTCACTCCCCACTTATGACCAGCCCCCCTTCCCCTCATCCAGACCTTCCTCTACTTCCACATATACCCCCTAAGCTCAGACCCCTTTTCCTGTCTTCCTAGAGCCTCACCCCCCCCCACACACACCCAATTCAGACCCTCCCCTTCCCCTCACACAGGCCCTCCTCCTCCATACCCCCTAAACCCAGACCCCCCAATCCCCACATATCTCACACCCTCTCCAGACCTGCGGGGCCCCTCCTCACACGTTTCCCTTCGGCCCAGCCCCCTTCCCCTGTACCTCCCTGGCCCGACCCCCGCTGACTGCCCCACGCCCCCGTACCTGCGCGCGCGGAGGGTGGGGAGTGGGCGGCCCTACTTCCCGTTCTCCGCCAGCACTGGCCCCGCCCACTCCCAGACCACCTGACTCCTCGTTGGCAAGGGGGGGGCGGAGACGCTCTGGACGCCGTTGCTAGAGCGCGCCGCGCAGGGGCTTCTGGTCCCGCCCCGTTGAGTCGCCATGGTTACGGGAGTAGCGGTTGAGGCGGAGGGACGCTGGTGAGTCTCCGCTCCGGGGAGGGGCGTAGGACCCCGAAATGAGCCGGGGGGGGGGGGATCCCGGCCGGAGAGGGGCGTTAATGCGACTCCCCCATGAGCAGTCCCTCGCGGGGTGCGTCTGCTCCCCCTCCCGTCACAGGAAACGGGGGGGGGGGCGTGTGACCCCCTCTCGCTGCAAGGGACAAGCGCTTCATGGGGGCAGGGTGACCCCCGAGGGGTGACGCACCATTTTAGGAAATGTCCTAACAGCCCTTTCTTATCTCAACCCCTGATAATCAGTCTAGAAACAAAGTTCCGACTCCCTGCCCAAGGGGCACAAGCTGGGAGCAGGCGCCTGCCTCCTCTGCACAACGTGTCATCTTGCACACTCCGGCTGCCTTGCCCGCCCCCCCAAATCTGCCCATGGTGACAGCCCCATGGTGGGGGGGTGAACGCTGTTCATGCGATACCCCATTGAGAAAGGAGGGTTTGGTGCCCCCCCACTCATAGGGCAGGGAACTTGTGTTGACACCTTCTATGGGAAGCAGGAGGTTCGGTGAGACACCCCACAAGGGAGGGAGACGGATGGAGCCCCCTCCCCCCCAGAGTAGGGGATCTGTGTGGTACACCCCCCTGAGGCAAGGACATGTAGTAGGTTAATATTGGTGAGATTCATATGACATGCCCAGCTGCTATTAGAAATAAATAAGAATATTAATTTCAGGTTCAAAATGACCCAACGGCCTCTACGTGGGACTCGGACCCATAGTAGTTAACATCTTCTAATACTGGAGAAACGTTACAAGTTCAGAGCCATGTGTGGTTTCCAAGCTTCATATCACCACCACTGTCTGTTTTATACAGCACTCATCAGCATATCTAAGCATAAATCAGCCCAGATTTGATCAAGAACTCAAAATGAACCTAGCCGGACATTTGTTGTTTAATATTTATACTGTGGTAATGCCCACTGCCACCATTTTGCTCTGCATTCTTCAGCTATAGAGGAAGATACGGACCTGCACCAAAGAGTTGACAATCTAAAATGATAAAAGATAAAGAAAGAGTGGGGAAAGGGATCCACATACAAGCAATGAGTTAAATTGTCCCTGGCATTTACTCAGATACACAGAAGAGTAAGACTCCACCCTCTTACTTCCCCATGTGACTGAATTCCTAGCAACTCCGCATGTTGCTCTGGCAGTGGGAGTGTAGTGAGGGGAGAGTAGAAGTAAATGGTCAAGGGAAAGTGAGAGGGATAGAGAAGTGGGAGGAGCCTTTGGTTATTCCCCAGCCAGAGTAGCCACTCAAGTACATAAGGGGCAGTAAATAACACCCTGAAAAGAGTTGAAGAAACTTGCTTCCTCTTAGGGCAAGAGAGGAATTATGTCTCCTTGAGACACAATTTTTTCCTATGCTCCTTTTGGGGAGGCACAGTTTACACTCTGGGCTGAGCCTAAGGACTCAATCTGGCATGAAGTGATCAGGATGCTGACAGGCACACAATTTGATAGTTATGTATTGTATTTATGTTGATAGGATTGGGAGTTTTTTTAAAAAAAATATAACCTTACTATGATCTTGTGTGACTGCCATGTTTGTTTATCTTTTTGTTTGATTTAATCCTTGCTTATTTACTCTGTTTTAGTGCTTAGTCTTTTTCATCCTTCTCTCAAAAAACACATCTGGATGGTTTTCAGGAAAGATTTTGAAAATAATGAATTTTTTTCATAATGTATTTTTCAGTCTCGTTTTAGGTCTCAATTCTGCAATCAGGTCCCTGTGACTGTACCCTCCTGCCCACAAAGTCACAGACTCAAATGTCTGCCCACACTAATCCAACTGCAGGACTGGAGTTCTGGTCCTTACTGATGCAATACTCCCATTGAAGCCATTGGAAATTTTGCCTGAGTAAAAGCAATAGGATTGACTAATGGGTCATGCTCTAACTTGTCATCCATCTAAATGACAGAGCTTAAAATGCAACCACTATATGGAGAGGGTGGTCCAGAGAAGGGAATCAAAGAGGAAGTTAATGAGCAAGAGATGTCAGAAGAGTCTCCAAGTGATTGCAGAAATGGAGATATCCAGACAAACAATGAAAATAGTCTTGTAAAAACAGGTAATAGAAAGGAAACACTACATTAACACCTGACCATAGTGTTTTCTCCTAGTATGAATTTATGATCATGTGGCTACTTAATTTTTATTTTCTTAAGTAGGTGATATTTTACCAATTGTACTCTTAATGTCCAGTGCTGCCCTTACCCACATGGATACAACTTGCATTGAGCTATATCCTGCTCTGTTATGCTAGTGTAATGGGGATCAAAATATGATCCAATATGAGCTTGCTCCTGCTCCCACTGAACTCAGTGAGTTTTGCCTAACTGAGGCTAGAACAGGAACCTTAATGACCTTCCAGTTTTTGCTGTGGAATTAATTTAGCTCTTAGTTATAATGAGCTTCCGTGAACTCCCAACTGATGCAACTGAAAGCATAATTTAGCTCTTTATATTTACTGTGACCATCTTGTTTATCTCTTTCTCTCTAAATGGCAGAACCACAGTCCCAACCACAAGATGTAGAGCCAGAGCCTGCAGAGGGAATCAAAGATGATGTGACTGTACAAAGGAAGTCAGAAGAGATTTTGAATGATTACAGCATTGGAGATACCATGATAGCTGTAAAAACAGGTAATCACATGGAAAAGCTACACTAACAACTAAGGTGTCCTGTAATAATATGGATGTACTATTATTTTAGTTTCTTTACATGCAAGGTTGGCAGTCCTATACTAATACCAAATCACCAGTAATTAAGAGGATAGCTGTAATATGCAACAATCATATATCATTGCAACAAGAAACAACAAGAGCTCTGATACTAATGCTCCCACTTACCATTCATTTTTGGAGTCATAGATACTACCATATCAAAGCCCACTTCAAGTTTATCTAGAGGTAAGCAATAAACAAAATATTGGCATATTCTTAGTCTGTGATTCATAGCTACTCCTTCTAAAAAAGCTGCAATTTTCTTTAATTAAGAAACGTGAAAAGTTTTTTGGGACAGATTGCTTTTACTTGAATATTTTATGGAAATTGACATTTTAAAAATTAATATTTCTCTTTAGAAAGTAAACAATGTAAATTTCACATTCATACTGTTACATGGCAATATTTTTTCTTACATAAAACAAGAAGATACTAAATCTGAAGAGAAAACAGTGCACACTGTGTCCAAAACATATCAACATAATAAGCAGCAGTCAGGTGGTGATCATAAACCAGTGACCGATTCATCCAGTCAGAAGGCAGAAGAAAACAAAGGTTGCCTTCGGTAAATTATTTTAATGTTTTTAATGAATGAAACTGTGGTTCTGTTGAAGTCAATGGAAGTTCTGCCATTGACTTGAATAGAGCCAGGATCTCGCTGTATGTGGTTATCTTAAATGATGCAGCAAAATGGTATATGCCAATCAAGAATTAAAAAATTGTCCTTGACATTTTACAAAATTCATGTTGCTTTTTGGTGGCCATAGTAGCAAATTTCATTTTGAATACACCATGAAGAGTTATTGAATGGTTTCAGGGACAATCGCACAAACTTAATGGAAGCTTTGTCTGTAGGATTGGACCCCTTCTCAGTACCACTTCAGACAATACACTGTTTAGCAACCTGAGTATGAATATTTCAAATTCAGAGAAAATTTTTAACAAAGGAAACATAGTAAGTGGCTCAAGGGGATGGGATGTAAATCTTTTCTTTTTCTCTAAGAATTCTGGTTTCAATGTGTTAGTAGTTTTTTTACCATCTGAAGATTATGCAGTGGTAAATGTGAAATGCACTAGTTTTCTCAGTGCGTTTCCCAGAGGACAAATGTGTACATCACAAAATCTTCCACTATAACTAGTACTAATTGGTAATCTTGTTGAAAGTTGCAGCAGGCAGACCAGTTACTGAATGGACATGATATATGAATTACAGTTGTTAACATGTTCATAGGAGATAATATGGGGAACATTGCATTGCTGTTAGCTCTAACATATCTGTTCTGCAGCATTTTTTAAAGTCAAAGGAAATAATCCAACTGACTTCATCAGGATGTGGATCTGGCTGTAGATATATACAGAATTTCAGTCCCTTGGGTTACCAGCCAACACCTTTCTGAAGAACTAAATTCATATGAAAAAAATCTTGGAAGGGAACATATAGTGTATATAATGAGATTATTTGTGTTTCCAAAGAAAGTAGCATATTTTATTATGAACCTATACATTGCCTGGAGGTGCCAAGAATGTAATTCAAGGTCTTCAGATAGTGTAGATTCATACTGAAAGGCAGTGAAATGCTACAAATAGGTAAAACAAAACACTATGATCTATCATACATAGAATAATTAGTATTTGCTACTGACACTAAAGAATGATTTAGACTTTGCTCAATGTTATAAACCCCTTCAGTTCTTTTTGAATCTTCAGTGCTTCTGGGATTATTTCAGCCACATTATATTTATAGAGATTTAGTTACATTCTGACAATTGCCCATATTTTATATTGCCTCATGAATTCAAGTGACCAGTCAGTTGTGTCAGAACTGTTTGTTTCTCAGAAATATTGAATTATTTCAGTGTAATAAGTAAAAATCTAAATGCAGTTTCATTTACTAAGGTCCTAATTCTACCTGTTTTTCTCAGGTTTTCTGTGTTGGTTTGGCCCTGCCTTCAGGCCAAGAAAATCTTACCATTTTAAGCCCCAATCCCGCAAAAATTTAAGCAAATGAGTAGTCCCATTCAATGTATAAAGTGAAGCACATGCTTACGTCTTTGCAGGACTGGTGCTTTGAGGTTCAACCTGTGCATTTTTTATATTAACAACAAGAATATAGAGCATTAACGCTGAAATATAATTTTGTAATGTCTATTACTTGTTATAAACTAATCACAACAAAACGAGATACAAGTTTGTACTTCTGTATGTAGGGATAAATTACTGAAGTTTTCTTTTAACCTTTTGGACATGTTTATTTTAGTAAAATCTAGTCTCCTCAAAGACAAATTTTTTCAGCTTGTTTCAGATATATTCTATATATGTTAATATTTAAGTTTGAGAACTGTTTTAATATGTAAGATTTATTTTTGGTAATACCCAGCATGTGGTAGGTGATATACAGATTACTAAGAGAGACAGTGGCACTGATCCTACATGTGGGGCTCCATTTGGGTAGATCACTGTGCTCATGCAGAGCCTCATTTACTTCAGTTGGGCTGTACAAGGACACTGGGGTCTGCCTTCCAGGAATAGGCTCCGGGGCTAAATAACAACAAGATAGAACAAATGGAAACAAAAACTTAAAGGGTGGGTAGCGGAAGAGAAAAATAAGTTCTAACAAAAAGATCATGTGATTGCTTATCTAATTAAATTCATAAGGAAATATTAATAGCCCATGTAATTTTTTTGTTTGTTTTTCCTTTTTTAGCAGCATAGAAAATAAGCAAAATATCTGCACTCTAAACAAGCAAAAATGGAAAGCAGTTCTAAAATAACTACTGTATGATTACTTTAAGTAATGTTCTGAAAGGGTAAAGCAGCTAATGAGCTACATGTCATTGAAGAAACAGATTGTTCAGCTATTTGAAGTCAGGCAGATATTAAAGCTTTCAGCATGTGTTTTATCATTTCAATTGTTTAAAGTTTAAATTGTTCATACTTCCTGTTAATATTTTAGAATGACAAAAAAGCTCCTGCGAGACATCTGCAAACAGCAAAAATTATACGTGACCCCATGTTTGAATGACACACTATATTTACATTATAAAGGTAAGCCACACAGACACACAAAATCACATTTCAGAATTATTGTTCTAACTAGCAATATAGCAGGGGATCTGGATAAGGTTCACTGAGGGAAGGTTTGTATTAGGTCTGAAAAATGTATTAGAAATATAATTTAATTTGATAGGAAAATTTAATTAGCAGTGGAGTTGAGTCAGTAGCAATGTACAGAAGTACTTCAGCATCAGTGTTAAGGACTGATCCTGAAAGATCTTCCAGCTCATATCAGCCAGTTATGTGATTCCTCATTTAAAGACAACAAATTTAAAATTGATATAAGAAAATACTCTTCTTTACACACAGTTTAGTCAGCTGTGATATAATCACTTAGGAATAATCCTTAACCAGTAAAGTTACACAGTTACTGTAAAGAATATGCCAATGGGTGATGTTTGGGAAAACAGCCACCACAATAAATCTTCTGATAAATTATTAAATACAGTAACTGACTACAAGCTCTCCTCTTTGATGGGATGAATATTATGGAAAAATAAGAACACCATCAGATACAAATTATTTATCAATACACAGCAAGCACTAAAACTCACTACAAATATAACTTAATACTTGAATATGTATAAAATAGTTTATTCATATGGAAGCTCGGGGAATTGATATACTGTTTCTACAGGCTGTTGGTGATGTACAGAAACATGGAAGTTCTCGTACTTAATATGGTTTGATGCTATGCATATCTTCATAAATACTCTTCTCTACTGTGGCTATGGATACTGCTGCTGGATAAACTGTGGCTTGAAGAGGGATAGAACAGGTTGGACTGAACCAGGCTGGTCTCTGGGCATTTCTTGGCTTAAAGTCCTAATCTTTCCTCCCATATAACAAGACAAAAATAATGCCTGTAGTGAGGATACTTTGGACACCAATCCATCCCTATAGGGATGGTTAGTACTGCATCTGTTCCATCTAATAATTAGTTCATTGTTTGCTTTTCTTGATCCATATTATTAATTTCAATTAAATGCCAATTTTTCCTAACACCTGTTTTAGCTGTAAATCGAATGGTCATATGTGTGCAGAATACCGTACAGAGTATTGCATGCGCTTGTATATCTGTTGGTGATTGTAACATTGATTATCTGCTTAGTGAAACTTATAATATGGACAAAATTCCTTACTTCTGACTGTGTTTGTGGCCACTGTATTCATTCGTTGTGTGCGCCTAGAGAGTCTCCAGACCTAAGAAAATCTCTCAGGGTAACTCTCACCCTGCTGATTTTAAAACTAGCTGTACAGGTGACAGACTCATTCACTAGGGACATTGTGGGTTAACACGGAACTATTGATTGCTATGTCAATTCAATTGAAATACTGTAAAATCTATTCCCTCACCGTCCTAGATCATAATCTACATCAGTATGATTGGCTGAAAATGAGTGTAGAGAAAAATTAAGCACTCTCTTCTTATTTATACTGTTTACTGCAGGATTTGACCGCCTTGAGAATCTTGAAGAGTATACAGGATTAAAATGCCTATGGCTTGAATGCAATGGTTTAACAAAAATTGAGAACTTGGAGGCTCAGACAGAATTGCGTTGCCTGTACTTACACCTCAATTTAATTAATAAAATTGAAAACCTGGAACCCCTACAAAAGCTGGATTCGCTCAACCTCAGTAACAATTATATCAAGATCATTGAAAACCTCTGTAAGTATTTCTAGTGCAATGTGTTTCATTTATGTTGTATTCATTTTTTCATGCATCAACTTACTAATTGCTACTGATCATATTTGCAGGGTTTTTTTAAAATTGGGTTAAAATATTGCAAAAAGTGCAGAAGCAATTTCAGGGAGGCTTTTGGATGGACAGTCAAACATATGTGTTTACATTGTAAATTTTGAAGGGGTTAATTGATCAAAAGAACAGGTTTAGTTACTTGCAGTGATGACTTGAACAATTTATATAAAGTTATTCCTTACATTGGAATGCCTACTGAATCCTTTCATTTCATTCCTCTTTATCTAGCACTTTTTCATTTGTTTTTTAAGTCAGATGTGCTCTAGTGGCCAAGGACATGATAGCCAAATCTTTCCTGATTACAGAGGAATTTATGCCACGTTGAGGTAGCTACAGTTGACATGATAAAGAGGGATTTCTGTGCACCAATACTTGTGTGTTTTAGGTGTAATCTGAAATAGTTACTTATGCCCGTCACCCCAGTCGGGGTATGGGCCGCCAACCACAGATCTCCAGTCCTCTATCCTGGGCCATTCTCTCTAGCTGGTTCCAGGTGTAGCCCATTTTTGTGGTGTCAGCCTGAAGGTCACGTCACCAGGTGTTTCTTGGATGGCCTCTTTTCCGCTTGCCTTGGGGGTTCCACCACAGTGCCTGTCTGGTGATGTTGGTTGGCTGCTTGCGTAGTGTGTATCCTATCCAGCCCCACCTTCTCCTTCTGATTTCTTCCTCTGCTGGGAGTTGACGGGTCCTCTCCAAGAGGTGGATGTTGCTGATGGTGTCTGGCCAGTGAATCTGGAGAATTCTTCTGAGGCAGCTGTTAATGAAGATCTGGATCTTCCTGGTGGTTGTTTTGGTTGTCCTCCAGGTTTCAGCTCCATACAGTAGGACTGATTTCACGTTGGAGTTGAACAGTCGAATCTTTATTGCCAAAGACAGCTCTCTGGAGCTCCAGATGTTCTTGAGCTGTAAGAAGGCTGCTCTTGCCTTACCAATCCTTGCTTTGATGTCTGCGTCTGTGCCGCCCTGCTGGTCGATGCTGCTGCCTAGGTAGGTGAAGGACTGCACTTCTTCCAGGGGCTTCCATTCAGTGTGACTAGGTTGTTGCTGATGGAGTTGATCTTGAGGATCTTGGTCTTGTTCTTGTGGATGTTGAGGCCAACCTGTGATGACGTGGCTGCCACTACGTTGTTCTTCTCTTGCATCTGCTGTTTGCTGTGCGAAAGGAGTGCAAGGTCGTCGGCAAAGTCCAGGTCATCGAGCTGGGTCCACAACGTCCACTGGATTCCGTTCCTGCGCTCGTAAGTGGATGTCTTCATAATCCAATCGATGACGAGGAGAAAGAGGAATGGTGACAACAAGCATCCTTGTCTGACTCCGGTTCGCACCTGGAAGCTGTTTGTGAGCTGCCCTCCATGGATCACTCTGCAGTGTACGCCATCGTATGAGTTCTTGATCAGGTTGACCACCTTTGCTGGGATGCCATAGTGCCGAAGGAGCTTCCAGAGGGTCTCTCGATCCACGCTATCGAACGCTTTCTCATAGTCAACAAAGTTGATGTACAATGAGGAGTTCCACTCCATGGACTGCTAGACTATGATGCGGAGCGTTGCTATCTGGTCCGTGCATGATCTGTTCTGCCGGAAGCCTGCCTGCTCATCTCATAGCTGTGGATCAATGGCATCCTTCATTCTCTCTAAGAGGATTCGGTTGAAGACCTTCCCTGGCACCGACAGGAGTGTGATTCCTCTGTAGTTGGCACAGTTGCTGAGGTCTCCTTTCTTGGGGATTTTGATGAGGTATCCCTCTTTCCAGTCTGCCGGAATCACTTCTTCTTCCCATATCTTCTCAAAGAGGGGGTACAGCATTTCCACTGAATCATCCAGGTCTGCTTTCAGGGCCTCTGCTGGGATGTCGTCAGGTCCAGCCGCCTTCCTGTTCTTCATCATGGTGATGGCTTTTCTGATCTCGTCTCTGGTTGGTTTGTTGCAATTGATTGGGAGGTCCTCGTTGGATGGGTCGATGTCTGGTGGATTTGGTGGTGCTGGTCTGTTCAGGAGTTCCTCAAAGTGCTCTGCCCATCTGTTCATCTGTTGTTCTATTCCTGTTATAGACTTTCCCTGCTTGTCTTTGACGGGACGTTCTGGCTTGCTGAACTTTCCAGACAGTCGCTTGGTGGTGTCGTACAGCTGTTTCATGTTGCCGCTGTATGCTGCCTGCTCCGCTTCTGCTGCCAGTCCATCCACATAGTCTCTCTTATCCTTCCTAATATTCCTCTTCACTGCTCTGTGGGCTTCAGAATACTCTTTTTGAGCTTTGGTCTTTGCTGCTCTAGTCCTGCTGTTGTTGACTACTGCCTTCTTCTTTCTGTCTTCTATCTTAGTCAAGGTCTCTGCTGTGATCCACTCTTTCTGCTGATGTTTCTTGATTCCAAGCACTTACTGGCATGATGACCTAAGTGTGTCTCTCACTTTCTGCCAGCTGTTGAGTACACTGTCTTCCTCTTCCTCAAACCGATCCTGTAGTACTGAAAACTTATTCTTCAGCGTCAGTCCAAAATCTTCCTTGGTCTTGTGGTCCTTCAGAAGGCTGACGTTGTACTTCACTCTTCTGTCTGACGAGTCTATCCAGTTCTTCTTCAGCTTCAATCTGGCCACCACTAAGTGATGGTCGGATGCCGCGTCTGCTCCTATTCTAACTCTAACGTCCTGCAGGGATCTTCTGAACTTCTTGCTAATGCAGACATGATCAATCTGGTTTTCTGTCGTGCCTGCTGGCAATACCCAGGTACTCTTGTGGATCCGCTTGTGAGGAAAGATGCTGCCTCCTATGACCAGGTTGTTAAGTGCACACAGATCCACAAATCTCTCTCCATTCTCACTCATCTCTCCCAGCGCGTGGGTCCCCATGACTTGTTCGTATCTTGTGTTGTCAGGTCCAATTTTGGCATTGAAGTCTCCCATAAGGATGGTGATGTCTTTGTCTGGGAGAGTCTCTAATATTTTCTGAAGTCTGTTGTAAAAGTAGTATTTATCCTCCTCTTCACTATCATTGGTTGGAGCGTAGCACTGAACAAAATTCATCTTAATCCTCTTCATTTTAGTTCTGAAGGATGCTGTGATGATCCTGGGTCCGTGTGCCTCCCAACCAATCAGTGCTCTCTGTGCCTGCTTGGACAACATGAAGCCTACTCCCTGTGTGTGTGGGGTGCGTCACTCTCTTCATGTCCGGAATACAGCAACAGCGCTCCTGTCAACAGTCGTCTCTGTCCAGCTTGCGTCCATCTTGTCTCGCTAATGCCTAGTAGGGTCAGGTTGTTGCTCCTCATCTCTGCTGCAACCTGCGCCTTCTTTCCTGACTCGTACATGGTCCTCACGTTCTATGTGCCGATGGTAATCCTCCTGGTTGCAAGAAGGGTGATCGGCTTAGTGGTTTCCTCATGGCTTTCACCACCCAGCATCATGCGTCTTTGAGTTGAAGACCCTTCTTTTTCCAGGCTAAAAGTCTCTGTTATCTCTATTGTTGGCGTTTCTGTAGCAAGTTGGGGTTTTTTTACGGGGTGGAGTTGCTAGCCCCACGCCCAACCTTCCTCCTTTACCCTGTCTTGGGACAGGCAGATGGCCCCGAAAGACCTCTCTGGTGGAGTTCTGAAATAGTAGCTCTTGCTTTTATGTAATTGACTAGTTCAAAAGATAAATATGTATTTGAAACAAACTCAGGCATTTTAGACTTTGCAATCAAGAAACAGAAATGGTGTGGAGGGGAAAGGCTTGGAAATACATTGCCAGATATCAAATGGATCTGAAACAGTCACAAAATGAAAAATAGTCATATTTAAAGCAGCAGTTTCTACTCTGTCTAGAAAATTCTCCTTGCACGGAAGGCTTTGAATGAGTTTTCCTTTCATTGTATTGTTATTGTCCAACAGCTTGTCTGACAGTTCTGCATACTCTGCAGATTGCTCACAATAAGTTACAAACAGTGGAAGACATACAGCACTTGCAGGAGTGCCCAACCATCTGTGTCCTTGACCTTTCTCACAACAAGTTAGATGATCCAAATATTCTAAACGTCCTGGAGACCATGCCTGATTTGGTAAGCAAAATATACATGAGGGGTTTTGTATATGTTCACCTACATGAGTTTGGGACAATAGCCTCATTAAATTGTCCTATCAGAGAGACACAAATACACAATAATAGTAGAACTTCATCTTCATTAGAAGAAGGTGTTTTAGAGATAAAGTATATGGTTAGTAGCACTGGGCAAATAATTGAATTTTTGGTTCACTGAAAAAGTAAAATATTGTGTTGGGTCGAACAAAACGTTTTGCCCCAAAGTGATACATTTAAACATCAAGTGTTTTGGGTTATTTTAAAACACACAGCCTGCGCCCCCGCCCCTCTCTTTTTTTAGTTAAACCTACCTAAAATTCAAAATAAAGCATTTCAACTTCTTTGTAATATTTTTCCCCAGCAGAAACTGTTCACTGAATTCAGCCCAAATTCATAAACAGTTTCAGTCAACCTGAAGCTGCATTTTTTGGCAAATAAAGTATTTTCCCTGAAAAATTCACCCAGCTCTATTGATTTGTTATAGTCTCTAAATATTTTCTCTGATTTTTTCCCCAGAACTTTTAAAAGAAGTTTCATAGATTATTTGAATTCTAGGAACAGTAACTAAGTTAGAAAAGCTCCAAATTGTTGCCAAAGACCCTTATTGTAATCTACGGTAAATACTACTTACTCTATTCTCATGGACATTTTTTTCTCTGTATTGTAACTGCAAGTTTGTTTTCTTTTTTAAAAACAAAAATAGCCCTGATGAGATGGAAAATAATTTTTATATGGTAATTTAAACTGGACCTTTAAATAATGAAAAACTGTTTGGAGATAGCTAGATTGACTAGGAAATTAGTATGATTAGGTCTGTGATTATCAGCAAATACTACTGTAGCAGTTTTTAAAAAAATCAGTGTTATCATTAATGCAACTTTGTCCATGATTGGAGGTTTTCCCCATGTCGTTTCCACGCTGGGGTATATCACTAATTTTTTTGAAGCCTCCTGCGTTCACAGATTATAGGGAAAGTGCCTATCTGGAGTTATTTTTGACCTCTTCTTTTTAAAAAAAACTATGTACCTTGCTTTTATAGCGTGTGCTGAATTTGATGGGAAATGAAGTGATTAAGAAAATTCCTAATTATAGAAGGACACTTACTATTCGACTAAAACAGTTAACATACCTGGATGATAGGCCAGTTTTCCCAAAGGACAGGTGAGAAATAGTGAAGTCTTCTTTACATAGCAATGCAAATTAAATACTAATGTTCACACATTCCATTTTTATCAATATTTTTGTCATGCATGGAGAAGAAGAATCTGACAAAAGTAAGCAGTCACAGAATAAGAGGGAAGGTCCTCTAGTGGATTAGTAACTGGTTATAAGACAGAAAACAAATGGTGTAAATAAATGGTCAGTTTTCAGAATGGAAAGAAGTAAATAGTGGTGTCTCCTAGGAGTCTGTACTCCGACTAGTGCTGTTAAACATATTCATAAATGATCCGGAAAAGGGGGTAAACTGAGGTGGTAAAATTTGCAAATGAGAAAAAATTACTCAAGATAGTAATCACTATCTTAGTGCCACAGGACTCTGTTACCTCTGATATTCCAGACTAACACGGCTACCTCTCTGATTCTCTGATACTCAAGATAGGTAAGTCCAAAGCAGACTGTGAAGAGTTACAAAGGGATCTCACAAAACTGGGTGACTGGACAACAAAATGGCAGATATCAGAGGGATAGCCGTGTTAGTCTGGATCTACAAAAGCAACAAAGTCTAGTAGCATCTTAAAGACTAAACATTTGTTAGTCTATAAGGTGCTACAAGATTCTTTCTCAAAATAGCAGATTAAATTCAATGTTGATAAATGCAAAGTAATGCACATTTGAAAACATAATCCCGGCTAAATGTACAAAATGATAATGTCTAAATTAGCTGTTACCCGTCAAGAAAGAGATATTGGAGTCCTTGTAGATAATTTTCTGAAAACATCCACTCAGTGTGCAGCAGAAGTCAAAAAAGCAAACATTATGTTAGGAACGGGATAGCTAATAAGATCATAAATATCATAATGCCACTATATAAATCCATGCTATTCCCACACCTTGAAAACTGTGTGCCATTTCTGATTGCCCCTTTTCAAAAAAAAAATGTTGGAATTGGAAAAGATACAGAGAAGGGCAACAAAAATGATTAGGGGGCATGGAACAGCTTTCGTATGAAGAGTGATTAAAAAGACTGGGACTGTTCATCTTGGAAAAGAGATGACCAAGGAGATATGACAGAGGTCTATAAAATTTTGACTGGTGTGGAGAAAGTGAATAAGAAGTGTTATTTAGTCCTTCACATAACACAAGAACTAGGGGTCACCCAATGAAAACAATGGGCAGCAGTTTAAAACAAACAAAGTCCACTGGTTGACTGTAGACACAATGCAGTCAACCTGTGGGGCTTGTTGCCAGGGGATGTTGTGAAGGCCAAAACTATAACAGGGCTGAAAAAAGAACTAGATAAGTTCATGGAGGACAGGCTATTAGCCAAGATGGTCAGGGATGCAACCCCACGTTCTGAGTGTCGATGGATCACTCTTTGATTGCCTGTTCTGCTCATTCCCTCTGAAGCACCTGGCATTGAAGACAGGATACTGGGCTAGAGGGACCATTGGTCTGACGCAGTGTGACCATTCTTCTATTCTTATGACCATAGGTCATAAATGGGGGTAGGTGGCCTTGTGTACACTAGTATCTTATAGTTAAGAGCTCTGCATTCTATAAGGAAACAGTATCTTCCTCAGAATGTTGTATATTCCTATATACGATTGCCTTTCTCTATAATCAGTAGCCCAAACTCTGCTCATGTCCACAGAGTGGTAGCACAGATGTCATAAAGATCAGAATTGCAGACTTTTTTAGAAATTTTACTAACGAAAGATGCAATCACTAGCCTTTACAAATGTGTGTTCCTTATCGGTGCTGTTTCACCTACAGAATATCTGTACCTTACGTAGCAGTCCTTGCTGCTCAGGGGAGCATTTTTTTCTGATGTTCATCTGCTCAGTAACTTTTCTTCCCTTGCGAATAGACATTTGAAGTCCACCTTTCATCATGAACACACTGTGCCACTAGTATTTACAAAACTGTGTTACAGTGGTCTTGCCTATTGCTATTAGAGCCTGTGCAGAAGCCTGGGCCGTGGGCGGGCGTGAAGCAGAGAAGAGTGAAAGGGAAAAATGGGAGACCAGAGAGAGAAGGAAGATCCAAGACAGCATTGATGCACTAACAGCGATCAGGCGAAAAGCTGAAGAGAAGAAAAGACAAAGGGAAAAGGAGGAAAGAGATAGAAAGTGTGAAAATAGAGGCACATCAGAGGCCCGGGAAGGTTTGTCATTAAGCTTTTGGATAAAGCTCCCGTTTCTCTCTGCTTTAAGTATAATTGAAGTTCTAACTGCTAATATTACCTTACTTTGATATTACTTTTTATCAAGTCTGTAGAAAATTAGAACAGAATTTGACTATTTCTCTCTCTCTTTGTCCGTCACCCCCCAGCCAGGGTATGGGCCACCAACTGGTGTTGGTGTTTCAGTAGCAATTGGTTCCCTTACAGGGTGGAGTTGCTAGCCCCACGCCCATGTTAAGCCTACAGCACCTGGTATTCCCAGGAGGTCTCCCATCCAAGTACTAGCCAGGCCCGACCCTGCTTAGCTTCCGAGATCAGATGGGATCAGGCGTGTTCAGGGTGTTTTAGCCATATTTGTTGACTATAGCTTAGAGAATTTATTGCAGCCCCGAGGCTGCAACAATAAAGATTATATCGTACACTGAAGTAGAAAGACAAGGTGGTTAGGTAATATCTTGTATTGGACCAGCTCCAGTTGGTGAGAGAGACAAGCTTTTGAGTTACACAGGTCTGGGAAAGGCACTCAGAGAATACAAACAGAAGATCCAATAAAAGATATTACCTCACCCACCTTGTGTGTCTAATATTCTGGGACTGACACGGCTACAACCAACACTGCATACAACTGATCTAGAAAGTGAGTTTAGAAAGAATCAAGCAGTTATTTTTCCCATATGCTGACATTTTAAAATAAATCAAGATTCCCAAAGGTTCCCAAATACACAAGAGAATGATTTCCCCAAGTCATGTATTATATTAATCTGGATAAGTTATACATTAAGGTAAAAAGAAAAACAGTTTTCTGTCCCATGTCTCAGCTATCATTCTCTACTATATTAGTTGACAGTCTGGACTGGAGCCTGTAACTCAGAGGGGGGCAAACTATGGGAGTCCTGGGGGACAGGGCTGGGGAACAGGGAGGGCTGGGTGGGGGTGGAGGTTCTGGGGGCTGGATGGGGGCAGGGGCTAGATCATGCCTCGCTGTTTGGGGAGGCATAGCCTCCCCCAGCCTTCCATACAATTTCTGTACCCGATGTGGCCCTAGGGCCAGTTTTCCCACCCCTGCTGTAAGTTATCAGCAGTCACTATTATGCAAGCTGTGTGTGGATGGCTTTAACAATTCACTTCACTTTCTGCCATCTCTACACCATGGAGTCTCCTTCCATATTACTTAACATAACCAGTGGATGAAAAGTAAAACTTCCCAGCTGAGACTTTGGGTAACAGCAAATAGGTTGCAAGATGGCCAAAACGCCGCCCACAAACCAAGGGTAGCCAGAGTGTTTGACTACAACCCATATTTACAGGGATCTACCCACCGATCAAAATTTTAGAGATTATAGGCAGTTTTGCAACAAATAGATAAGATCTCAGAGAGTTATGAAATTTATGTAAGGAACTCCCTCTTTGGCTCTTATCCAGCAAAATGCTGAACCATGTACTTAATTTCAGGTACATAAGTAATGCTTTTGAAATCAGTGGCTTAAATTCAACTACTTAAAGATAAGCATTTGCTGAAATGCTTTTCCTGGATCAGGTCATTTGACTAAGCACTGACAGATAGGCAGACCACTTGCACAACATGTCTAGAGCCACCTGAGAAATATTGATTCCTGAAAAACAGAGCAAATATAGAAGTGCTTTCTGGTGTGTGTCTGAGAGCTAAGGGTGAAGACCATACATTACAGCCTGAATACTCTTAACCTGCAAGAACCTACTCTACTGCTTTACTTTTATTGACATTCCTACTGCTTTAGGAGAGGTTCCACCCACAAGCTACAGCAGCGATGTGACTAACAATGCTTCAGGGATTTCAAATGCTTCTGAAGAGACAGAGACTCAGAAGATTAAGAAGTTTGTAAATGAAAGCATGGAGGCCTATGATGAAGTTTTAGCTGAAACATCAAGTAAAGTAGATCCGGATAGCCTGCATACTAACGATACTGCTAACATTCAGAAGGATGCGCAAGAAGCTAATTCTCACAAATGCTCAAATTTCAGTACTAATGAAGAAGGTAATATACACTGTAAAGAGTCACACAGAAGTGGAGCCAAACTTTATGTCGATATACTTCCCCAGGGACCAGATTAAATTCATTGGGGGTGCCTGGGATGTAAGAATGAGGAACTTGGCTTAGGTTTCAGAGTGATAGCCGTGTTAGTCCGTATCAGCAAAAAGAACGAGGCAAATAAATTTGTTAGTCTCTAAGGTGCCACAAGTACTCCTCGAACTTGGCTTAGTATCTTTCCACAGTATGTAACTGAGGAAAATGGAGTTTGGGGTAACATGGCATTAAACTTCAATCAAGTTTTTTTTAAAAAAAGGGGGAGGGGGCACCTTTGGTGTCTTTGGTGTCTTTATAAGTGAAACAATTCACTTTATAAGTGAAACAATTACATTTACAAATAAGATGAGGAAGACTTTGTAGCACCTTAGAGCCTAAATCCATGAAAGCTTATGCTGAAATAAACTGGTTAGTCTCTAAGCTGCTACAATGTCTTCCTCATCTTATTTACGGATACAGACTAACACGGCTGCTATAAACCAATTACATTTACCTACATTTTAATTTCTTTCTGTTCAAATGCAAATATTAACTTTGTATAA
Organism: Sternotherus odoratus; assembly: GCA_032164245.1. NCBI lineage: Eukaryota > Metazoa > Chordata > Testudines > Kinosternidae > Sternotherus > Sternotherus odoratus. Next base: position 27,973,987 of record JAVMKO010000014.1, read on the forward strand.
TTCAAAGGAGTTCACTGATATGATGTAAAGAAAGAAAGGTGAGATACAGATGGATTGGATACAAAGTTTTGGAAACATATAAGGAAAGAAAAGATTCATCATGTTGGCTCTGACAACACTTTCCTAATCTTAAAAATGTCTCATGTACTTTGGACCTAATTCTGCAAGTTAGACTTACTCTTATTTTTTTTAACACATTCAGTTTCATGAATGCAGAAAAACCCAAATGTCCTTAGTGTAGACAAGGCCGAAGACTGGAGATAAGATGAATTTAGATCAGTGATAGCTTTGAATATCAGAAGGGAGACAGACTTAAACGAGGGACATAAAAGACAAATAACCGACGAAATATTTTTCCTTATTCCTTAGAGATACTAGTAGGGAATATGGCTACCGAAGGTGCCCTGGTTACTGAACTGGATGAGTTTGCAGACACAGAGCAAATTAAACTGGAGATACCAGAGAAGCTTTTCATTGATGTATGTATTAGGGTGGAGTATGTAATCATTTGTTTCGTATTTTGCGGGATCCAAATTTAGATTACATCACTTGCCCACAAATTCACTCCTCTTATATCATGGCTAAATAATTGTGTTGGCTCAGGTTTTGTAGGCACTTTCCACTGAAAAATTCCCTGAAAAAAATATAAAGGACAATGCAACATCTCCTTCCTGAGGGCTACATGGCATCTGGCAAGATTTTCTGAAGTTTCCTGGGTCAAGAAATTTACCAATCTTCCACATCTCTGCTCTGTTGCACACAGCAGTTCTAATGTTGAACTCTTTAGAACTCTGAAATCTGCTTTCATTTTGTAAAAAAAAAATTACTAATGGTTTTCAATTATAAAAAGAGCTCAATTACAGTATAATTAGTCTCATTGGGAAAAAAAATGTATCCAAGAGTTAGCCAAAACCCAAATCTAATGTACAATGAAAGATATAAATTACCAAACAAAAAATCACGTGAAATCAATTGTCATCCAGTCATTTTGTATACGTATTATTTGAGTCTAGAGCAATAATTAATCTTTCAACACCAGTTATATTTTTTTAAAATAAATAAATATTAAAGAATATTAATATTCTTTGGTATTAAAGAAATATATAATAAATTAATAAATATATCAATATTTAATAAATGCATTAATATTTAATAAATATTAAAGAATGTTAATTTTAAAGAATAATATTAAAGAATTAAAGAAATATACACACCCAAATCAGTCTATGCACCCTGACAGTGGACATGCAGATGGGTTTCTGTGGGCTGACATGCAGGAGTGAACACTGCTTCTTCTTTATTATCTTTTCAGAGCCACCCGCTTTTCCTTCCTTCCTCCTGCATGGTAGTAGAGAGGATTTGGCCCTCTAAAACTATTGCTATCCTGATTTTGGAGACAGATTTTCTTTTCCATACTAGGCATGCATTTGAAAGACCAGGCTGCCATGTTGGAGTTGGGGAGGGGGGACATAATTGTGGAGAGTTCTAATAAGAGTGTCAGTTCTGAAAGTTTTGCTTCAGAGCTCAGGTTTCAATGGGGTTTTGCTTTTTCTGCGTTAGAAATTGTCTATACCATTGATAAGCTATTTTGTGATCTTCTTTAGGAACTGCCTGATTTAGAAGATGTGGATGCTAGTGATTTCTCACAAGTAGAGGAAAACTCAATCAGAAAGGTGAGCTTCTTGTTCATTATTCTTATCAGGCTGGTGCTCTTCTACTCACATTTACTTATCTATATATATAAAAGTCAAATGGTGTATGTATGCGTGTATGTATGCGTGTACGTATGTATGTATGTATGTGCGCTTACTCCTTCCACACCGTTTGAGCTAGAGACTTGAAATTTGGTACAGTTAGAGGTCTTAGGGCAGTGATGGCAAACCTTTTTGAGCCCGAGTGCCCAAACTGCAAACCAAAACGACTTGTTTTTTTCAAAGTGCCAACACTGCAATTAAACCTGAATAACGAGGTTTTAGTTTAGAAAAAACAATTCGTACAGTTTTTCAAACTAATTAACAGCTTTTGTTTAAAAAGAAAAACACAATAACAGAGCTTTCCATTAAACATTTTTTTTATTGAAAAAAACAAAAAAACAAAACAAAACAAAAAAAACAACTGTACACCCCCCCCAACTGACCCACTCAGCCCGGTCTCTCCCCCCAAAACCTCCTTCCCTCCCACCCACCCCCCAACTGACCCACCCAGCCCGGTCTCTCCCCCCCAAACCTCCTTCCCTCCCACCCACCCCCCAACTGACCCACCCAGCCCGGTCTCTCCCCCCCAAACCTCCTTTCCTCCAACCCCCCAACTGACCCACCCAGCCCGGTCTCTCCCCCCCAAACCTCCTTTCCTCCAACCCCCCAACTGACCCACCCAGCCAGGTCTCTCCCCCCCAAACTTCCTTTCCTCCAACCCCCCCCCCCCCATTGACCCACCCAGCCCGGTCTCTCCCCCCAAAACCTCCTTTCCTCCAACCCCCCCCCCCCAACTGACCCACCCAGCCCGGTCTCTCCCCCCCAAACCTCCTTTCCTCCAACCCCCCCCAACTGACCCACCCAGCCAGGTCTCTCCCCCCCAAACCTCCTTTCCTCCAACCCCCCCCCCCAACTGACCCACCCAGCCCGGTCTCTCCCCCCCAAACCTCCTTTCCTCCAACCCCCCCCCAACTGACCCACCCAGGTCTCTCCCCCCCAAACCTCCTTTCCTCCAACCCCCCCCCCAACTGACCCACCCAGCCAGGTCTCTCCCGCCCCAAACCTCCTTTCCTCCAACCCCCCCTCCCCCAACTGACCCACCCAGCCCGGTCTCTCCCCCATACCGCTTACCCCCGCTCCCAGCCCAGCCTTCCCCCAACACCCCCTTGCACACCGCTTACCCCCCCCCCGGCGCTTACTTGTTCGCTGGGTCACGCTGCTGTGACCCGACTCCAGCGAGGGAAGGAGAGGAGCGACACGCCCCCCAGCCTCGCGGTCACAGCAGCGCCGCGCCACACCGCCTCCCCCGCCCCCCAGCCTCGCGGACAGAGAGCGCCACGCCACACCGCCTCCCCCGCCCCCCAGCCTCGCGGACAGAGAGCGCCGCGCCACACCGCCTCCCCCGCCCCCCAGCCTCGCGGTCAGAGAGCGCCGCGCCACACCGCCTCCCCCGCACCCCAGCCTCGCGGACAGAGAGCGCCGCGCGAGCCAGATGACAGGCTCAAAAGAGCCACATCTGGCTCGCGAGCGGCGTGCCCACAGAGACGGCTCGGCGTGCCGGCAGTGGCACGCGTGCCACGGGTTCGCCATCACTGTCTTAGGGTCCTAATCAGGGTAAGAGTCGAAAAATTTTCAAATCTCACCTCTGACGCCCCCCAGGGGCGAAATTCTTTAAAGCCCATTCACATCAGCTGGGCAGCTGCTGTTCTCTGTGACATAGTTATGATGTCATAATACCCCCTCCAACGGACCCTGCACTCGCTCAGCTCTCTGCCCCCTCCCCACCTCCGACGGACCTGAGCAACGCCGGGTATTTTCGCTAGTACATTATAAAATGTACCATAAAGTTCAAATCGTGCATTTCTGTTTGAGAGGTGGAATAGTTATTTAATTTATAAAATGTGATTGGCAAAATTGATCAGCACATTCTCTATACATTAAAACAATGAGTTGCATGTTACCTTTCAAGATGAATTCCCACATTATCACACAGTAACAAAAAAGAGATATTTAGGTTTCACATTACTAAAATGGACCTCTTAAGAGTATATTGTATTTCATTTTTACTTTTTAAAAAAGAAGTATAAAAGAATGATATACAATTACTGCAGTGAACTGGATTGACTGATAAATTGCCTTTTACCAAATAAAATAAAAAGTGCTCAGTGGATTTCATAGGCTCAATGCTGCTAACAGCCATAAGATAGAGTCTTATTCTGCTCTGGTGGTAGGAGCCTGCTGTTAGTTTTAAACCCACAGTTGCCAATGACATTCCGAATGAGCAAAGTGTGCAGCATAGTGGCGACTGTTATAGAATTACATATGAATGATACAATATGGTATTTTTCTGTCCTGGTGTTATATAGAAGCTATTCATATTGTCTTAATTAGATAAATTGTATAATCCAGTTGTATAACTGGATACATTAAAATTGGAAAGCTACCTGAGAAAGTATTTCTTATCACTAGTCACCCCTCCATTCTTCAGTCACGTGTATCCAGGGGATGGCAACAATAGAAGCACCTTCAGAAACTTTCCAGAATTTGTATCACTCTTCACAGGAAGCAGTAGGCTACTTTATGCGGTCTTAAAAGGACCTTTGATTCACCTGCAACAGAAAAATCCATGTGATTTTTTCTTCTTCTCTGGATATGAATCTAGAAAAGTAGAAACAATTTTTTGGGGAATGCTTTAGTCCTCAATAATGTGTTCTGATATGCTGTATGTAAATACTTGACCAGATCTACTATTTGGTCAGCTGGCACTGCAGTTTAATCTGTTAGAATAGTGCCATCTTGTGTTGATAATCTGAAAGACTCAGTACACATTGTACAGGCAGTGCTGGGGAACGAGACACAAACATTTACAATAGTTATTGAGGCTAACGGCTGACAGAAAATCAAATAGGGAGAAAAACTAGCAAGATATCAGCCCTGTACTGTAACTAGTCCCATGTGTAATTTTCCATGCTGGCCTTATCCCTGCCTTTTTTACATGGACCCTTGGGAGTAGATCCACTCCCCCAAATTTTCCCTCCTGCAAAGAATAAAGGTCCATACAAAGAATGCCTAGTTTGTATTTAGCCTAAAAGTCCTCCATCCATATAAATCAAAACTGCAGTTCTCAGACCAAACTCACCCCAATTCCTGTATGTGGGACTGGAATAGGTAAATGCCTCCTTCAACCCCCCCCTCCCCCCCCCCCATTGCACTGTATTGACCCCACATCACCTGTCTCTCCAGGGGAGAGAGGAGGAGAATCAGGAGCTGCAGGGATCCTTGGGCACCTGCCTCCCACAGTACATTGTGACTCACCCACACAAGTGCCAATGTGGGATCCCTACCAGGACCATCCTCAAGGCTGGTGGCAATTTGTCCGCCCTCCCTCACCTGTCCCTGGATTAGGGGAAGCCAACCAGCAATCTGACTCCACCTGAGCTGAAGCCAAGTGCAAGACACACAAGTCCCAGTGGAGAGTACAACCAGCAGGGCCCCACAGAGTCACCCTGGGGCTGCCCCAATACCCTACCTCTGACCAGAAGTCCCAGTTGAGATCCCATGCTGCTGCTGTACCTGCACCTGTATCCCCAAGTGTATCTTGGTCTTGTTCCATGCCATCTCTGCCCCCTGACCTCATGTAACTGCTGAACTTTGATGCAAATGACCTGTCTTAGAGCAGGAGACCTGGGATCAGGGAGCCAGCCAACTTCCCTGTTACCCAAGAATGGGCCAATCAGAACCACTGGAGACAGTCAAGAGAGCCTGCCCCAAACAAGACAGCCAGAAATACTGCATGAGAACCTCTCCCCTAATGCTGAAAAACTGCACAGAGCCCAAGAAGCCCCACTTCATAAGTGGGACAGGCAGAAATAACTTCAACTACTTTGCCATGTATGCAGATTTGTTTTGTTTTGACTGATTGTTTTAATTAAAAAATCTGAAAGACATAATTTATTGGCGCTTCAATTTGGTGACTGGCTCCTGACTTACATTAGGAATTTATATTCTTTAAAAACAAAAAAGACCCACTTAAAACTTACGAGTCGTTTCTGATCATTTTAGTGAATGGCATCTAGAAAGTTTTATAGACTGCGGATCCTCCAACAGTGAAAACTGCTTAATCAGGTCTGCCTTCATTTTTGAACTGTAATTCATTTATGCTATGTCGGTTTAAGACTGATGCCGGATAACTGATTAGGGAAAAATTCAGCTCTTTTCCACCAAGCAACCCTGATATTTCTGCTTTTCTTGATCTCTGTATGAAGTAGATATTCTATGTATAGTGGTGGAGCAGGGTATCAAAACTGAGAACTATCCCATGGATCTGAGAGCAGAAGTTTGCCTTTGAATTAGAGTCCATCCCTTAGTGCCTGCTTCAGTAGTAATGGATTATTTACAATTATCCTGTCTACCTTTATAGCAAGCATGTCATCCAAAGATTGAAATCATTTCTGAAGTGAGTGATAACAAGGACTCTGCATCAGAGGAAAATGAAACCTTATTTGGGAACTCAACAACAGAAGAGATCCCAACAGCCATCTTTTCAAATATATGTAAGGTACCTGAAGACAGTCTTGTAGAAGGCTTAGCAGAGCCTTGGAGTCCAGAGAGAGACTTTGAGATCAAAGTTAAACAACCCAAACCTTTGAAACCATTGATACAAGAGATTATTGCTGAACCAATAGATGATATACTGACCTCAGCAGCCTACAGTAAAGTGGATGACCTAACCCCAGAGGAATTGGACAACAAAGATACTCATATTAAACCCTCCTGCCCTGGTAAGATTATCGTAACAGAATTTAAAAGAAAAAAAATAAGTAAACAAGGGGGAAATGGGAGATGGTGGCTGTATTTTGAAAGAAGGAGTTTGTTCACCCCTTGTTCACCCTTAGCTAGTTAGGACTGTGGGGAAGAAGGGACTGAGGAAATCCCTTCTCTCTTCCCCCCAGTTTGTTGTACCCTGCTGGGATCTCAGGTGGGTGAGACAGAGTATTTTTCTGTGACTATTTCCATGCAAATATTCATAGTCGGTTTTAATAATTAGGAGTTGTTTCTTTTTCCAGTAATAAAGATGATTAATCACAATTTCACTTGTCTTCATGCTTTAACAGAGAATAGCACTGAGGACAAAACGGTGCAGTTCCTGGCAGAAAATGGAGGATCTCCTCATAAAGCACAAGAAGATAACGAGGACATCGAGTATGGATTAGATTAAGTGATGAATAAAAATGGACCAAATCTGGAATACACCATCCAACCCAGTATTTGTGGTTACTCCCAAAATACTCAGAATAACTATGGGTCCCTCAGTAAAACACCTGAAATTACACTTCATGTGATGTCATTCATAAAATGACTGCCTGAATCACTTATGAGTACTCAGCACCTTTAAAAATCAGATCCGTAATGTTTAAAGGTCCAATTGAGGTTTCTTTTGAGAAGTTATTTCTCATGCCTTTCAAAAAATAGGGAATTTAAATGTTTGTAATTAACATATCATTTCTTTCTGTAGTTTTAATCCGGTGTTACATTTATTTTTATTCATTCTAAAGAAAATCCTGTTAATTGTTTGTACAATTTCCATGTATGTATATTCCAGCAAATACTTAACAAATATGCTCACTGAAAATAAAGTTAGTTTGCTTCTTAGTAAGATAAGTAAAGCTCAGATATTCATAATTATACACAGAAAGTGTACAGAAATACGTGTTCATGCATACAAATTATGGGTGTACATTTTTGCACACAGAGTTAGAGCCACTTTTTTAAATCTTAGAACTGGGATGAAGATGCACCCCCCCACATCACACTTTTATACATGGAACAAGTCCCAACCTTGAGAATTAAGACTTTTCAGTTCATTTAAAACAAATTAAAGCAGATTAAAGTATTTACCTGTTAAGGACACCTGAGATGAAGAGGGCACACAGTTTTGTTGTTGGTAGGCTTTCCCTAAACCGCCCAAATTCTGGGACCAGCTCCACAGATCTTTTAGGAAAATAACAAGTCAGTCAGCGACAACAGGCCTAAAGTTTCTGCTATTACGTTGGAGGCCAGAAAAAAGCTGTACTGAGTGAAACCATTTCTGCTCTTCTAGGCTTCTCTTTTACCCTGTAGTGGCAGTCTTGTGCCAAAATTAAATTTGGGCTCAGCTGAGACTCTGAGCTCTGGCCCCTCCTCATTCGATCCTGCTGAAGAAGGGAACAGGATTGCAGGGATTTATGCAAGGGCTTCACTCTAGAGCTTTGCTTCCTTTGTGCGACTATGGAGGGGAAATTTGGGAGCTCAGTGGAAACACAATCCAGTAAGCTCATGGCCTCCAAAATCCATGTGGTAAGATGCCTTCTTCACCCCCACATCTGCTATGTACCTCACCACACACATTGAATTGCTGCATAAGGTGGTGCCCTTGCAAATCCCAATCTGGTGCAGGGCAAGATGTTAAGCACTACACCCAACTAATCAGAAGCAAATTGTTGCACAGCCAGCTAAGTTCCTCTTATGAGCGGAGGGGGCAGGGTACCTAGAAAGCTTGTAGCTGGAAATTGGAAAAGAGGGAGAGGTTGCTAGAAACTCCCAACCAATTGCTCCACATAGCACCCTGTGAAAAGCATTCCCACTTTCTTCTTTGAGTGATTACACATGTCCATTCCACTTTAGGTGTGTGTGCATTTCCAGATCACCCAAGCTGGACATGTTTTTTTTCTCCTCAGTGTTAGCCATTGGAATGCCCATGAGTTCCCCACTTGCTTGTGCGTCTAGCTGATGGCGTAAAGGGGAGGGGGCCTCCCTGACCTCTCACTTCCTTCATACCACCTGTGGTCAGTAGTTAGAGCGTGTGCACCTGCTCACACAAATTCCTGGGTCAGGTGTCCTCAGGTGATATCTGCAAGGCTGCAACCTGTTCATTGATACATACTCGCACTAGTCATTATGCTGTTTCCCAAGCAACAAGCATCAAGGACTGATGCTAGATTTAGACAAATTGTGTTGCAGTTCCTGTTCAGCCTCTGAAACCCTCCTCCTTCCTATACTGCTTCTGAGTTGCCTGAGGTGGAATGGACATATGCAATCACTCCAAGTCTAGCAAACTTTCTTTGGAGTCTCCTCTTCACTGTGCGGTTAGCTTCTGGATGGCTCTTTGTCTTTCCATTCTGTTATGAGCTCTGGGTGTTGTCTGCTGGCTTGTAAGTGTCTCCTGTTCCTTTGGGTCACTAATCTCTCTTGTGTAGGCCCCTTGTATGTCCTGGGTGCCACTGGCCCCCTCCTTCTCCATGACTCCTGTCCACTCCTTCTGGTGTCTCTAATGGCTGGATTCTCACAGGAGTGCCTGTGTCCAGAGCCAGTATCTCCTTGGCTGAGCTGTCATCTACCTAGGAACTCTATGTGAAGCCCTCTGTAGTCCTGGATTTTTCAGACGCACACCTAGCCTAGCAATGTACCTGGTGGAAGGAGGAGTCTGAGGTGTATGCAAACTTAGCCCTTCAGGAACATGACAACATGAGGAAGTAAAACAATCTTACAGTATATAAAAACAAATCAAATCCCAAGGGTTGAGACCTCACTGTATAAAGTATATAAGGCCAAGTTGGGGACAAAGTCTGCCCTGAGGGCCCGGAACAGCTTGAACAACTGGTTATATTGTTCTGTTCCTTTCCTGTGTGTTGGGGACTTAATGGAAATGTGCCACTCCCTTTAAGTAGACAGATCTCAGGCAAAGAAAAATCCAGTGTTCGATCAGTACAGGAGCTGGTCAGGCACTTAGTGCCTACAGTCCATGCACCAAGTATGACAAGATGGTTTATATTTATACTGGTCAATTACATGGCATTAGGTAAGTCTTGGACTTAAACCTTCATTTGAAATTGAGCACAAAGTCTTAGAAACTGGAATGAGTAAAGGCTCCTGTTATCTATTTATGAAAACAGTCAGAGAAAGGTGTAAACTTTGATATAGACAGGGGCAGCCCTTGTCCAGAAGGGGATTATGTCAGTAGTGTCAGCCCAGTTCAAAACAGGTCTGGGATAATTATTCTTGGATCTGGTTTGCATGTGTTTGTTCCTGCTGCGTTTGCTTCAATGCTTTGGTGAAAGAAAACTTAGCTTGAAGTTGACACATTTTGTTATGTTCTCTGTATGAAACTGTTTAGTTTGGATCAATGTCAGAAGAAGAATAGCGGCCACTGTGGGAAGTGGGATTTTTTGATGGGTTGCTGTTCGGTAGGGAGCCTTGACTTCCATCCTGTGACTTGTTCTACTGAACACGGCTCAGATTCAAAATACAGCTACAAAGGACAGCCCACAAAAACTCTGTGGATATCCAAATAGAGCAAAGCCTTTGCATCCAGTTTCAAAGAATGGATGAAAATTCCACATTAACCCATTGATTCATGAATGCAGATAAAACACAACCCTAGGCTGATTAGGAGGTAGATCTAGGACTAGTTTGTTCTGTTATTTACAATATTATTTTCTGTCGAGTTCTGATTGCAGCCCGTGATGGAGGACAGTCGCTTTCATAAGCACCACCTGTCAGCTGGATGCAAACCTGCACTTTTCTCTGCTCCCGGTGCCCCTGTTTGCTGTTGCCCTTGCTGGGTGGGGCTTCAGTGGCTCAGCCCTCCAGCTGAGTCACCTGGTTAATAGGTGAATGGATGATCCCCTTCTGGGGTAACAAAGTTCAACATATGATTGGCCCTCAGTAGGGTCTTTGGGCTCCAATTCTGGGCCTATTTCATCTCCAGCTCCTTTCTCAGGCTTTCAGTGGAGTCTTGTCCCCTTTTGGGACTTAGGCCACTTCTCCCAGGCCAGTAGGAGACCTCAGCCCAACCCAGGGACCCTATAACAGCAGCCATGTACTGCTTCCCTTAATAGTTGCTGCTGTTATTTTCCCTGGGCTGCTTCCCACCCAGTCCCTTCACTTTCATCAGTTACCTTTAGGGTTACTGTCCTTGGGTTCTCTCTGCCTAATCCCTGGTTGATCAGGGTCTTTCCTAGGTCTCCTTGCCTGGAGAATTTCTCTGTTTTCCAGCCCTTCCTCACTTTTCTGGTTCCAGCTAGCAACTCATATGTGCAAGCTCTGCAGCTGCTTTTAACTGAGTCTGCTGTGCTCGGAGTAGCCACGTCCTTGCAGCCTTCCTTGGCAGGCCTGAGGACCCATCTCCAATGCACGTTCCCTGGGGTGAGGTGCAATAGAACAAGAAGGCCTCCAGCAGGGGCCGTCAAAGGGCCGGGGACACCGCGTCACACAGGCTAAATAATGACTAGCATTCTTCAGGAAATACAATTGCTATGTTTTTCTTTTTTGATCCATTGTAACCCCATACAAAGAAACATTAACTTAATACATCTGTATATAAATAAATAGGTAAAGCAGAGAGATATCTTACCTTTGGAGAGTAACACTAAGGATGAAGATGTTGCAAGGTTAGGAATGATTGAAGTGTTTGTTGTAAATAATTATAATTAGGCTTCTTTCAGAGGGTATTTTGCAAGTGCATCCATTTGATTGCCCATTTTGTGGTAATACAGAATACTCTAGTGCAGGGTTATTCCCATCTGAAGGCTGTTGGGTGCCTTATATGAAATGAGTTGGTTATCTCAGTCCAGGGGAGCTGCAAGGATTTATTGCTGCAGATAGTGATGGCAAAGTGCTTTGAAGATGGAAATGGAAATAAGGGCGAAGTATGAATATTGGTTCCTTCTAGGGCAAGTGTCTTTGTGTAAGGGAACTGTTAGCCCCTTACTAACACTCAGTGGGGTGTTTTCATTATTAGCTCCCAGGACCTAAATGGGGAGAGGCCAGCACTCCTGACTGACAAGGCCGGGGGACTAATCAAGGAGTCAGGAGGGCAGGATGGGTCCCGTCCTCTGTGTGAGAGCTGGAATTGCCTGGGCCAGAGGGAGAGGAGCCTGAGCTGAGCTGGAGACTAGAGCTGGGCCAGATCCGGAGGGGCCAGGGAAGCAGCCCAGAGAGACAGACCCCGTGCTGGGAGCAGAGCTGCAGCCCCAAAGCCAGAGCTCAGCCCAGAGGGACAGACCTGCCCTGGGAGCAGCTGCAGGAACCAGAGGCAGAGAGGTCAGTGCTGGGGGCAGAGACATAGGGGCTGCCTGCAGAGAAGCCGTGTGCTGGGCGCAGAGCTGGAACAGCCAGAGGGACCAGAGGGGCTGTTCTGGAGGCAGAGCAGCAGCAGTCGTCGTGCTGAGGCACCGTGGAACTGACACAGAGGGTGGAACTGGGCTGGAGCCGTCCAGAGGCTGGGAGCGGGTGTGGACCCCACCAGAGGAAGCGTCCAAGTCACAGCAACCCTGCAGCACAGCTAAGGAGGAGGCCTGGGCCCTACAAGGAACAGACTGAAAACTGTCCTGACACTCCAGAGACATTATGTGTGATGCTGCCTGCCATGGGGCAGGATTTCCCTAACCGTTCTATTTCTTCTTTGTTCATTTTTAAGATAAATTGTTAATTAAATAATTTGCATTTGCTGTAAGTTTTATGTGGGTCAGTGAAGTGTCCAGTGCAGAGGGAGCACCCCGGAGTGGGGACACCCTAGCTCAGTGATGGCGAACCCGTGGCACGCGTGCCACTGCCGGCACGCCGAGCCGTCTCTGTGGGCACGCCGCTCGCGAGCCAGATGTGGCTCTTTTGAGCCTGTCATCTGGCTCGCGCGACGCTCTCTGTCCGCGAGGCTGGGGGGCGGGGGAGGCGGTGTGGCGCGGCGCTCTCTGACCGCGAGGCTGGGGGGCGGGGGAGGCGGTGTGGCGCGGCGCTGCTGTGACCGCGAGGCTGGGGGGCGTGTCACTCCTCTCCTTCCCTCGCTGGAGTCGGGTCACAGCAGCGTGACCCAGCGAACAAGTAAGCGCCGGGGGGGGGGGGGGGAGTAAGCGGTGTGCAAGGGGGCGTTGGGGGAAGGCTGGGCTGGGAGCGGGGGTAAGCGGTGTGGGGGAGAGACCGGGCTGGGTGAGACTGGGCTACAAAAAATGTAACGTATTTTATGCATCTCTGCTCACAAAATATTTAGGATTTGTCAGTGCATTAGTGTTAAAGTGGCATTAAAAAACTTCTGCTATTATAACAGATGCAGAATATTTTGGAAATGCATAGCATCTACATTTGTTATGGTCTTTGTAAATATTTAATTGGCATAGGCACCATTATAGTCACACCAGTGTTAAGAATTCTTGGTGGAAACAGCCATTCCACTGAATTTCCTATCAGTTCACACGCAGCTATTCTTGACTGCTTGTCTCAATTTTGATTTCAACAAATGCTTTTTAAAATTCAAAAATATACCCTATGAATATTAAAAGAACTATATACAACATACAACAGTTGGGGGGGTTGGAGGAAAGGAGGTTTGGGGGGGAGAGACCTGGCTGGGTGGGTCAGTTGGGGGGGGTTGGAGGAAAGGAGGTTTGGGGGGGAGAGACCGGGCTGGGTGGGTCAGTTGGGGGGTTGGAGGAAAGGAGGTTTGGGGGGGGAGAGACTGGGCTGGGTGGGTCAGTTGGGGGGTTGGAGGAAAGGAGGTTTGGGGGGGAGAGACCTGGCTCGGTGGGTCAGTTGGGGGGTTGGAGGAAAGGAGGTTTGGGGGGGAGAGACTGGGCTGGGTGGGTCAGTTGGGGGGTTGGAGGAAAGGAGGTTTGGGGGGAGAGACCTGGCTGGGTGGGTCAGTTGGGGGGTTGGAGGAAAGGAGGTTTGGGGGGGAGAGACTGGGCTGGGTGGGTCAGTTGGGGGGTTGGAGGAAAGGAGGTTTGGGGGGAGAGACCTGGCTGGGTGGGTCAGTTGGGGGGGTTGGAGGAAAGGAAGTTTGGGGGGAGAGACCGGGCTGAGTGGGTCAGTTGGGGGGGGGGGGTGTAGAGTTGTGTTTTTTTTGTTTTGTTTTTTGTTTTTTTGTTTTTTTCAATAAAAAAATGTTTAATGGAAAGCTCTGTTATTGTGTTTTTCTTTTTAAACAAAAGCTGTTAATTAGTTTGAAAAACTGTACGAATTGTTTTTTCTAAACTAAAACCTCGTTATTCAGGTTTAATTGCAGTGTTGGCACTTTGAAAAAAACAAGTCGTTTTGGTTTGCAGTTTGGGCACTCGGGCTCAAAAAGGTTTGCCATCACTGACCTAGCCTCTGACCTAGGTAACCTCAGCACGGTTTGGGGTTAAGTCCACCAGGAATCCTGGGCCCAGCCTTGTTGGGGTTACTAGGACTCCACCAGACAGGAGAGTGGAAGGGGAGTCCTCAAGGTCAGGGAGGCCTCTGGGTAAGGGAAGTGGGAGCGAGGACTCAGATCCTTCCGCTAGCCCATTTCACCGGGGTAGTACAGAAGCCAGGAGAGTTCCCCACAACAGTGGGACTATTCCCCCGCTTACATTTGCCACAAAACTTCCCATCACAGCTGGTGCGAGTTAGTACCCTTGTTAACGGGCTAAGCAGAGAGGCCGAGCACGGAGTTGAGAATGGGGAGTGAATTATCCTCACCCCCTCTCAGGAGTTGGGGCTGAGTCCCACTGCAGGGGAGATGTGATGGCGTTTGCCCTAGTGCTCCCTGTGCTACACTGTACATTACTGGGCCTACGCATAAAGAGAGGATTTGAGTTTCCAAAGCTCTCAAACCAGGATCATCAACAGCACTACATTTACCCCAGCTTCTAAAATAATAAGAAAAGACCTACTCCTAGAACTAGATGCATGTAGTCCATTTGAGAGCTCCAGGATGACAGCCCAGCCACTCTCTCCAGTAGCACTAAAAGGCCCCTCTCTGTTTCTCTGGGAACAGGTCTGACAGCCAGCCAGCAGACCTGCAGTTATTGGGATGTGGTGAACAACCTGAGTATTGCAGACGCTAATCCTCGCCTGATGAGCGTGCGCCCAGTGACTGACTGGAGAGAGCCCACCACCATCACAATCGATGTCACCTTACTTGCCACCCTGGACTTGGTGAGGGACTCCACCACTGGATGGGGGAAAATTCCTGCATCTTCTTGTCTCAACTCAGGGACCTGCACTGACGCAGCCACGCTGCCTGTTGGCCTTTGACACTGCACCAGTGCTATTCCCAAGTGCAGAAGCAGCCTTAATTTCTTTGTGCAACAGATCCTTCTTCCGTCTTTTCACAGCCTGTAATTGGGTGTGAACACTTGACTTTTTCTCTAACACCACTCAGCCACTCCCATTAGCAGATGGTATCTCAACTTCCTTCCAGGTCTCACTAACCTGTATCTAGCAGTCATTACCCATGCTCAGGAAATTTTCTGCATCTTTATTAAAGACACAATAGATATGAACTCAGTTTTATCTCTTCCTCTAGGATGAGAAGTTACAAATCCTTACATCCCTAGTGAGATTCCAAATGGTGAGGATCATGTTCTTAATTTACCATGTCACTTTGTCACACTCACTAAATGCGACTCTTCCCCTAACAATCCATTTCTTTTTTCAGAGTTGGAAAAATCAGTTCCTCACGTGGAATCCCCAAAGCTTTTGTGGAATCTCTAAGATCTCCATCCCGGTGGACTCTGTATGGAAGCCTGACCTCTTTGTCTCAGAAATGTAAATTTTCAGTATTAAGTTGAGGAGTGGGGGGTCCCCTTTCTTTCAGTGTCAAAATTGGGGATCAGGCTGTGTATGACTGATGAATAACATGTGTAACATGCAGTAATTTATTGGGACTCTGAGCAGCTTTTGTATGAATGAAACTACACAAAAATAAACTGCATGGCATTGCTGTGCTCAACCAGCACTACATACTGCAACTTACTGCAGGGTATTCTCTAAGAGAATACAACAAATCCTTTCCCCTTTTCCTTCAGCTACTAGTTGCTATCATTTTAGGCAGCAAAATCGATTATTTGATTTGAGTCAAGGAAGTGTCTAAACACCCATCATTATTACAAATGCATGGACCAAAGCCACTGCTGTGTTAACAGTCTACAGACCCAATGATCTATTCCTGCCCATCTCTCTGTATCCCTTGGCAGTACATTGGCAAAGACCTCTGCACTCTTCAAGGAGCCAGTGTTGATATTTCCAATGCATTTTTTCCTTCTTTAGGACTGAAGACCCTCAGTCCCCCACAGTGCCTTTCATGTCCCTCTCTAGTGACGGCACCATCAACCAATGGAAACCAATCAGGATAGTGAGCACATGCAGCTTGGATATCTACAAATTTCCATTTGACACCCAGAAGTGCAATCTCACCTTTGGTCCCTATGTGCATACAGGTAGGTGGGTTGGTGCCGGATGCTCCATTTAGCATTAATAATAATATGGGAAGGGCCGGTGAACAGAGTTTTCACCCTTGGAGACTATTTAGCAGATACCTGTCCACAGGGCACTTATAGATGGCTCCCTGGAGAAGTTGTAGACAATGCCTAAAAGGGGTGGGGATTTTGTTCAATCCCCTCCCAACCAACCCAGAGGATGCCCTTCCTGAAGACACAAAAGTGCTTTGCCCAAACTGGGACTTAATGATGGGCTGACCCAATAGGGGCAGGGCTTCCATCGAGATACACACCCCGCCTGTAAAATGTTCTGCATGAGTCAGCTTTCAGACTCGCTCAACTTCTTGCCACCTTCCCATTCTTCAGCTAATGGCTTAGGGCCAGATGGTGTCCCATCCTTGCGTGAATGTGTGTGGGGAAAAGGTGGAATGGACTCTTGTGTGAGTGCCAGGCACAACTGCATGCCACGCTGAAGAAAGCAAAGGGACTGCTCCTTCCTGGCCCTCTCAAGGGGTGATGGGCCCTCAAAGATGGAGGGGAGGAGCCATTCCCCTCCCCACCAAGAGGCAGGCGCTGGGTCCATCATACTGTGCCGTCCTAAGTGTTCCGACATCTCCTTCATGCTGGGGAACGCTGGAATCCTAACTGGAGCTCCTCACCATTCAGCAAGGCCCTGTGATTCTGCCCCTATCTGCCCTTTAATCTCGCAATGCCATGCTGACTGTAAGAGAGCAGGATGATGCCAATGCCCTAAGGCTATGTGAGGACTGACTGCTGGGTGATCAAACCCGCCACGCATTGACTGAAGGTGCCATCTTGGGCACCTGCTCATCACAATCCCTGTGGAATATCCCTGCAGGAATGTGCGATGGGATTTTAACTCACACACCTAGGGGATCACTGTGATGGTTTCTCTCATTGGAAGATGCACCAAAGCAGAAATGAGTCAGATTCCCTGGGAATGGATTGACCCGTATCATTCTCCTTTCTAATTTAAAACAGTTCAGGACATAGTTGTGGTGCCCAAGTCCAACTCCTCTGCGGTTACACAAGCTTCCCAGGAGAATTATGCAAAAAGCGAATGGATCCTCAGGAAAGTGGATGTTATGAGCAATAACATATCCGCTGAGGAGAAAGAATGGAGTCAAGTCACCTATCAGGTAGGACTGGAAATGATACCCACTGCACATGTAGCCTGTAGCTAGGGAATTTAATCCCAAATTCTGATATGTCTTTAATAATCCAGTTAGCAGAACTGTTGTCTATCAGCACTAGCCTACTTAAAATCCATCCTCCTCCTAATCTAGCCTTTCCACTTGACTTTCTTCTTCGAGAGGGAGCTCGGGGAAATCGGTGCATCACAATCACTTAGGAACCAAAGTTGTGTAAAGGAAACTACACAGATTTCCTTACATCACCTTATATTTCCTTTCTTGGCTGGTTGATGTTAGAAAACAGCTTATTGCAATCAATTTTTTATAACTTGCTGGCTTGATGCAGGACTAGGACTGTTTGGTCTTAAAGCCCCACCACTGTGAGACTTTATTTATAAAATGGTGGGTTTTTCCAAACTTGCCACCCAAGAAATATTTTTGTCAAATCCCTTGTCCAGCCTCGCTCATCCTTCACCTTGACTGTTCCAGGCACCTAATCCCTGGCCTTCCACCTCTTGCTTCACCATCTCCAGTCTCCCTGAAGTTTCCAGTCATTTTCACTTCTCCAGTCACAGCAATGATCACTGGTTCCCTTTAATTGACTGCCTGTCTTTCAGTGCATCAAGTTTGAGCCACTCACTCTTTCCTTCAAGGCCTCATGTTATTGTCTCACTCTGGTTTAACCTACATCTCTGCTTTCGCTGCAGTGTATTCTTCCTCCCTTGCTGCCCCTCACTCTGGGAATAACATTGCACCTCCTTTCTTCCCCCTTTCTCTTCTCCATCAAACACTCCTTTATACTCATTTTACCCAGGAATCCTTCCTAAACCAGTGTCCTTGCAACATTATCTCCACAGCTTCTTGCGCTGAAATGTTCCTTTGTGGTTTGTTTTGGTCTAGTAGATAGTACATTCTCCAGGGCAGGAATCCTGCCTTCTTATTTGCTTTCTAAAGCACAAGATAAAAAAAGGTACATTTCTGGGGCTATATAAATAAACCACAACAAAGAGAGACCCAAGCAAAGTCCCATTCCAGTAGTGTGTGTCCATCTTTCTGTTAGAAGAGTGAGGTGGAACATTTTAGTGCACTCTTCATAAGTGTTGCTCTTTAACAGATAACCATACGGAGGGTACCAATCCTATACGTCATCAATCTCATAGTCCCTGCCGGTTTCCTGGTGCTTGTGGATGTTGCCAGCATGTTCATACCGATGGAAGGAGGCGAGCGGCTGGGGTTTAAAATAACAGTGGTTCTGGGATTCTCCGTGCTCTTGCTGATATTGAACGATTTGCTTCCCAATTCAGAAGTCACGCCCATCTTGGGTAAGAGCTGCAGAGTCTGTTATTACTATTGTGGTTATTTATACTGAAGTAGCCTCCAACTGAGCTCAGGCCATGCAACTGTACAACAGGATGACCAGACAGCAAATGTGAAAAATCGGGATGGGGGGGGGGGTAATAGGAGCCTATAGATGAAAAAGACCCACAAATCAGGACTATCCCTATAAAATCGGGACATCTGGTCATCCTACTGTACACACACATTGTAAGAAACAGGCCCTGACCCCAGAAGTTTACAATATCGAGCCAGGCAAAGAGGGAGGAGGACACAGAGCGGAGACATGATTTGCAGACCTAGTTTACCATTCAGTCCTTCCGATGGCCGCTCTACAAAACTCTAAGCTACACAGATACATTGGGTGGGATCCAAGAAGGGAGGTTGCCACACTGAGCGTCACAGGGTCTGACATTCAGGTGCCTAGAGGCACCGAAGAGTGTAATTCTCAAAAGCCAGCACACTAGAGGCGGAGCCACCTAAGCCAGCCAATGGGAGACGGTGATGACAGGAGTGTGTGCTAAGCCCCACCCCGTCTCAGAGATCAGACCAGTTTTAGGGGGCTGGCTCTTTTTAGCCATCCGCACCCAGGGAGCAGCATCCTGGAGCCAGACAGTTTAGGCATTTCTTGAAGGAATGAGCTAGGCACCTGCCTTGAGCCACACAAAGTGGTCAGAGACGGAGGTCATGATGGTGATAGACATTACAACCTTTAGCCCGGGGGTTAGTGCACTCAGCTGGGATGTGGGAGTCTCATTCAATTCCCCCTTCTTTTCCAGAGGTGGAGAGAGGATTTGAACAGGGTCTCAACTCTCAGGAGTATGCGCTAACCACCGAGCTATGGGATATTCTGATGTGGGATATCAGCATCTCTCTGCTGCAGCTGCTCCGCTGTGACTGAGTGATGAAGGCATGATTGGAGCAGGGGCCTGGACCTGGCTCCTCCCCTCCCATCTCCTAAGTGGGGGCCCTTACCCCTGGACTACAGAGTCACCCCCACCAACACACACACATTCACTCTCTCTCTCTGGCCCAATGACTGCTCCACTGTGCATACATACTTAAATAGTCACTGGGCTAGAACGATCAGAGCACTCTAAGCCCTGGTCTACACTAGGCAGGAGGGGATCGACGTAAGAGACGCAACTTCAGCTAGGGGAATAGCGTAGCTCAAGTCGACGTATTTAGGTCAACTTACTGCAGCATCTTCACGGCACTGAGTCAACTGCTGCTGTTCCCCTGTTGACTCTGCCTGCGACCTGAAGTCATGGGGAGAGCACTCGGGGATTAATTTATCCTGTCTTGACAAGACAAAATAAATCAACCCCCGATAGATCAATTGCTACCTGGGTAATGTAGACCTGCCCTAAGAGGTGAGAGACCCCACTGTTCTGATCCTTTCTCCTCCTTAAAAGGGAGGAGGGTTGAACTTGGTTCTTCCACATTCCAGGTGAGTGCTATAACCACTGGTGGGCTTGCTCCTCTTCGCCCCCCCCCCGGATTTTAAATAGGACCAGATCTGATATGCACTCCCTCAACATACCCACTGGATCAGGCCCCACATTCATATCAGGCAGAGGAGCACCCGTCTTTAACTGGTTCATGGATTGCTCTGGGGCTTCGGTGGGAGATAGGCAGCTGGATGCCTAGAGGGAGGCAGCAGTGCACAAGCTCAGAAGCAGAAGCCTAGGTGCTTAGGGAACTTTTATCCTGAAAACGTAAGTGCCAAATGGATTAGGCACCTACAGGCTTTGGGGGGAGCTTTGTGAATCATAACAGAGCCAATGCTGGGTCTTTGGCAGTTAGGTGCCTTTGTGGATCTGGGCCATTGTGACTAGGTGACATTCATGATCAAGGAGATGTGCTTATTCTATTGCAATTATTTCCAGGTGTTTTCTGTGCCGTTTGCCTGGTGATCATGATAATCAGCATTGTCGATTCCATCTTCATCTCCTACATGCTGCATCTCTCGGCAGTGCGACCGGATGTGCCCCAGTGGCTGAAGATCTGGGTACTGAAGCGTTTGGCTTTCGTACTTTGCATTGACACAGCAGAAGTGACTGAAAGCAATGCCGTGGGAGTCGGGAACACAAACAAAGGTACCTGCTGGTGTTAATCCAACAGCAAGGCCAAGCTGGGCACCTAACTCCCTTAGGCTCCTGTGTGCATCTCAGCCACTCACTAGGACCCTCCCCCTCCCAGGATGACTCTGGCCTGCAGCTGGTTGTAGATAATGTTTTTTGAATTAGGGAAGTGTGTGTCTCTCCCCCCCCCCCCCTCATTACTTTCCCTCATTACTAGGAACAATTCTCCCACTCCCTAGATGCCAGCAGAGTCTCACACATTAAACAACCAACGTTGGTTTTAGCAACAGTATGTTATTTTCACAAAGAACATGCCCGGAGATCCGAGCTGGTGAGCTCTTGCTGATTTTGTGTAGAAAAGAAACAGGGAGATCTAGGTAAGAAATGACAATCAGGAAGAGAGTGAACTCACTTCAGTAGGCAGGCTCTAAAACGGGAGGCAGATTTCACTCACCAGTAACCCCCAGCATAAATGCGGGTTATTAATGGATTAGTTGATTTTGTTCAACAGCAACTGGTGGCTGTGCAGAATAATGGTTAGAGCGCTGGGGAGGGGAAGTCCATTCCTTACTCCGCCAGTGTCCTGCTGAGGGCAAGTTACTGAACCCCTCTCTTCTTTGAAAGAGAATCAACATTTCCCAACTCATGTCTACTATATTGGAAATAATTGCCCCCCTTCCCCAAAATTTACATACAGTTATTTTTCTGGTTGTGTTTGTAGCTGCGTCTCAGGTGGGAAAAGAAGCTGACGTACAAAACAGAAGGTGCTTACAAAAAGAATACGACAGTGAGGAAATTAAACTGCTGAAGAAAGTGCTCCTGGAGCTTTTAATGATCCGTCGTCACATGATCATGAGTAAGAGAGAAGAGGAAGCCAAATCAGAATGGAATATGGTGGCCTTTGTCCTCGACAGATTCATCTTGATTTGTTACCTTCTAACAGTGTCCATTATTTTGATAACTGTTGTGGTGGTTTGGGCTTTCTAAGCTGTTTAACAGGCCATACTTGTAATTTGGGAAAGGCGCTCCTTTTTCTGTGATGTGTGTATGAATCCAACGTAAATAAGTAAATCTGAGGTGAACTTGTAAACAGAAGGGTGTACTACACGCTGTAGTACACGGACAAGGCAATTCCTTCAGAATATGAAATTGGCAAAGAAGTTGTCCTGAAACTAAATGTGAAACACTTAAGCTGTCAGTTATTTTATGATCATTCCCACACTTTCCTTAATTTTCTGCAGTTTATGCACTTCCCATAAAAATAAGCAGCACTTGTCTGAACTCCGAGGGACTTCTAGCCAAAGTAACAGAAACAATACCAAGTCATTGAGAAACATAACAAAGACTCACTATGTATTATAATTGTCAGAGTAAAGATCTCTATTGTAACATGATGTTGTGTTGAAGAGAGGCTGCTGGAAAGAAGAGCTGCATATGATCAGCATATAATCTAGGTATGGCTCCAAAATAAAATGAATGCTTTGATTTGATTTTCAGGAAGGATGATAATATGGAATAAGGGCATGAAGGAAGGATGGCTGATGGAAATGAATGTATAATAGAAATTATCATGTGAGGTGGAAGTAATGTGCTCAAATCAGGGGAATGGATAATTTCCATCTCAGGATACTGAAAGAATTGACATGTGAGATTGCTAGTCCAGTAGTAAGGGTTTTTAAATATATCCATGTATTTGGGTGTAGTACCCTATGGCCAGAAAATGGCTATCATCATACCTATATTTTAGAAAAGGGGGGGGGAGAGTGATCTTGGCAATTACAGACCTTTTCGTCTAACTTCAGTAATATGTAAGACTTCGGAACACACTATGAAGAAAAGAATCATTAAACTCATGGAGGTAAAAGGGACGTAATGTAACATGGGTTTATCAAAGATAGATTGTGCCAGATTAAACAGATTTCCTTCTTTGAGAAAATAACTGATTTTTTTTTTAGATAAAGGAAATGTGTTAGATCTGATATACTTGGACTTCAGTAAAGCAGTAAAGCAAAATTATTAGTTACATTAGATAAGATAGGGCTTAGTACATGAATTGTAAGGTGAATTTGGAACTGCAAAAGGTTGTGCCAAAAGGTGACTTATCGGACTGGAGGGAGTAGGAATGAGCTAATGAAATTTACAAAGATTTACTGATGATACGAAGTTGGGAGGCATCAGCAATACAGAGTTGGATCTGAATATTGTACAGGAAGATCTGGATGACCTTGAAGATGGGAGTAACAGAAACGGAATGAAATTCAATAGCACAGAATGTAAGGGTTTTGGGGGTCTAAGAATAAGAATTTCTGCTATAAGCTGGGAGCTCATCAGTTGTAAGTGACAGAGGAGGAGAAAGAACTAGGTATGTTAGTCGATCTTAAAATAAGGAGGCAATGTGATGTGGCTGCAAAAAAGACAAAAGGATGTATCAGGCAAAGCATTTCCACTAGAGAGAGAGGAAGTATTAATTCCTGTACAAGATACTGATAAACCCTAATTTGGCATACCGTGTACAATTCTGATCACCCGTGTTCAAGAAACAAATTCAACTGGACTAGGTGCAGAAAAGAGTTACTAGGATGATCAGAAGAGAGCACCTATCTTATAACAGGAGACTAAAAGAGCTTGGCTTGTTTAGTCTAGCAAAAAGAAGGCTGAGAAGATGTGATTGCTTTCTATAAAGAAATAGGGGGAAAGGAAGGAGAGAGCAAACACCAGGGATGGTGAAGGACGTTGGTCTAATTTTGGATGTTGGGTTTAGGGTGTGAGTGTTGGGTGGTGTAGGTGGCCTGTGATATATGAGAGGTCAGATTGGATGATCTGGTGATCCCTTCTGGCCTTACAGTCCCAAATAGTGTGCCATCTATTGGTCAAGCCTCACAATTACAATATTTTAATGTTCCAAACAGGCAGTAGGCTCAATCTTTACTAATCATTTTTATTTCCCATCTTCCCTCCACACCACAACAGTAAAAGGTGTTGACTAAATATCAAATAGAAGAGATAATGGAAAGATGAGAAACATTTAGTCTAAAAATCCTACTGGTATAGAGCTGGTTAAAAACTAGAAGTTATTCATGTGACTTTCAGCAAAATTCATCATGTTTTATAACAGTCCAGTTTTTTTGAATTTTGCATAAAATTGTTTCATTAGAAATTATTTTTTAAATTAGAATTTTTAGAAAAAAATTGCTGCACAAAAAATTCAACATATGACTAAATTGACTAATCAAAATTATCAGTGCAAAAAACAAAACACCCCCCCAAATTAACAAAAATCTACGGATAATAAATTAACCAAAAAACAACCTTCCCTCTAAAAATGACAGAGGCTACATGATTCCCTAAAAGTTTTTGTCAAAAATTTCTGAAAAGTGGAGAATTTTGAAGTAACTGGAATGTTTCCACAAAAAAAAGTGTTTAACTGTTTAAAGAACAAAAAACATCCAAATTTCAGTAATTAAACATATTTAGACAGTGATTTGCACTTTAATGGACCTATTCACAGTGCATAAAGTTAAGCACGTGTGAAAGGCTTTGCAAGATTAGGGTCTTAGTTTGAAAAATACATCCAGATTTACTAGCTTTGTGTTGATATTCTTTTCTCATTTATTTATTATTCAAAGATTTGTGGAGTCAATTGTTTGTTTGGAAAATAACAATTAGATTTCAGTGCAGTTGGTCCCATCCCACATGCAAGCCTCTGGAAATAGGAAGTCATTACCACTTATAAATGAAGAGGGAAGGGGGAATGGAGAGATGCCAAAGCAGGACTAAATGAGAAAAAGGAAATGTATTTAATTAGTGTTCTCTGTAAAACTTTACAAATGTACAGCATAGTGCAAAAATGCAGTCTCAATTCATCAACTTTAAGTAAAGTTAACAAAGTGTAAAAAGCCAGGAAATACAGTCACACTTCCTTGCAGGGCGATTCCAGAAAAACATTCCTTTCTACTATGAATTTCCAATCTAATGCCTGTAACAGAGCAAGAGGTCTAAAGAAAATGAGACACTCTTCCCAGAGTAGCTGCTGGCAATGGTTGCAGTACAACGTTTGGCAGTATGGAGGCTGGAATCTAACTGTTTATAGAAGGGCTTGTTTGGAATTGCTCATTCTTTTGGATTGTGTTTAGTCTATTCCTATTTGCAAATACCTATCCGAATATGGTTCATTTTCCTACCACAAATGGATTCTGATTCAGAAAGGTACTTAAGCACATGTCTAAACTTTAAACATGTGATAGTCCCATCAACTTCATTGGGATTACTCAAATGGCTTAAATCAAGCATGTGCTTAATTACCTGACAGAATAAGGGCTTTAGACTGCCACACAAAGACCAATTTCAATGGAAGTTGTGTGTAAAGATCCAGGTGATTAAATAGTCCTTGAATAAGGAAACCATACATTTGTCAGGTGGAACAAGCCTCCAGCCAATTTTAAGTTTTCTAATACAAGAAAATAAGTAAACGGAATAAAAAAATCAACTCAAATTTCATCTCAATTCATTGCTGAAAATGACATACAGATAATCAAAGAACCATCTTTACTTCTCAGTATAGATGAATCACATAGGGTACCTAGTCCAAACTGGGTACATTTTCTAAATACCAAACCAGTGGGAACTGCCATGGGCTTCCCTTAGTCACAAGCACAGAAATACTGGATGGAATTTATAGAAATGCTGCTACATCCTCATTTCTTAAAGGACTGTATCTTGTGGGATAGTGATAGAGGTACTCAGTGAAACTCACAAGGGTAGCACCCACAGTATTAAATCAGGTGGCCAAACTTTGTTAACCAGCACAATGTTTCTCAACTCTTGCACTCTTTATTTATTGACAAGTCA
The DNA here is from genome assembly GCA_032164245.1 of Sternotherus odoratus. Classification (NCBI taxonomy): domain Eukaryota; kingdom Metazoa; phylum Chordata; order Testudines; family Kinosternidae; genus Sternotherus; species Sternotherus odoratus. The sequence goes on from JAVMKO010000014.1 coordinate 27,999,315, forward strand.
ATGGAGGAAATGGCTCCATGGGGAAGTCCATTTAAAATTTGGGGTTTTTTTCCCATTAAGGAGAATTGACTGCAGTTATACTTTATCTCAATACATATTTTGGGATGGATGCCACTTGACCATTCAAAATTGCTCAGAAACATGGTTCAGTACCATGAATCGTCATGGCAGTAAGAGGAGGCAGGGTGTTTCTTCATTTGACATTGGCATGGCTTATGCCTTTCCTTTCTGTTTCAGCTTGAAGGCCTAAATTAGGTCCAAATTGCTAGGTATTTGGGTCAGTAATTTATCTAGGGAAATGCAACTTATTTAGAAATACTGAAATAACTGAGTAAATCTCTGAGTCTCTGTACTAAATCCCTTGTGCAACACTAGAACTACAGTATAAAAAACAAAGCTCTGCTTTGTTGAGAAACTTAGTCTTCAGAAACCACACGAAAGAGAAGGTTGATTCAAGGTTTGGAGGCTGGTTTAGGTTGCAGAAAGAACAGAAGAAAAGTCAGTGAGCAGAGTACACTGTACCTCTCAGAGCCCTCCCCCCCCCCTCCGTCCCCAGCAGGCATTTGCACTGAAAGTCTCACTCAGTTGGGATCAAACTGGGTCCTCTTAGTTGTGTATATGAATAAAGCAACAGGCTAGCATAATCTTATTCAGGGGACTCAGAATAACCTCCAAGTCAATGCGAACACACAGCAGATTAGACTGGATAAGCATGCAAGGTATTGAAATGCCACTGAAAACCAAAATTATATCCAGCCCTTTGTCCTATTTTATCTATTCTATATAGGTTATTATATTGCCCTCATCACAGTAGTATCTGAGCGCCTTCCAGAATTGCATTAAGTGATGTGACTAACATCTGTCACATATGGTTCATTCTTTCGCATCCTCTTCCCAGGGGGAGAATTCTGTGTGCTGTGGAGTTTTGTGGTTTGGTAGGTTTAAAAAAAAAATGTAATGCCCATGCTGCTTAGTGTTAATGTTGGAGAAGGCAGATCAAAGAAGAGTATTTTGCACTTGGAACGGAAGATGGTATGATTTATGATGGTCCTTAGTTTCTATGGGAGTTTCTTTCACAGTCTAGGATAGAATTTTTTCTGAAGGCCCATCTCCTGCACAGGCTGACATCAACTAAGGGATGTGCATATTCAGGATGTCCTGCTTAAACTGTGAGGATAAGAGAGAGATACAAGTATATTCTGTCATATCAAAAGAAGGAAATGGGTAAAAAAGAAAACACTTTAAGGGGGTGGACCAGTTGCAGAGCTGATTTCCTGTAACTAGGCATTCACAAGTTTGTTTCTTGGAAGAAGACTGCCTATTGTAAAATTTATCCTGGGTAAACATTGGAAAACAAGTGCAGATAGGGCAGTGCAAATAGTTATGGTGGCTGAGTTTTCCATCAATTAAAAAACATAAAAAAGAGTAACAACCACTCTTTTGTGTGTTTCTAAGTCACTGTTTCTTTACATTCAAAACTGTGGATGTTTTGTAAGGGAGTAAGAGGCACAACTGTCTTGTGAAGATAAATAGATCACTAGTTACTTGCAGTTGGAGAGCTCAGGTTTAATGCGATATCTCCTTGGAGATCCACTGAGGACAGATAGGAAGTAATATTTTCAGATGGAATATAAACAGCTGAATTTTCAGGTAGGTTTACAATGTTGCTCCTGAAGCCAGCTTCACGATCGTTGAGAAATAGCTGGGTGCTTTCAAGAATGACATCTTTCCCTGGGAATGCAGATAGAAAATGGAAAACATGGTTACCAACAGGCAGACTACTGGTCTTTATGAACTAAGTGCTAGATCCTAGGAAGTGCTGAACTCCAAAAAGGAATTGAGGGAGTTCAGGACATTGCCGGAAGCGCTTGGAAACGTCCAGCATTGGAACTGGGACATTCCAAAAACCCATTAAAGTCAGTGGGAGTCTTTCCATTGGCATCAGCAGGCTTTGGATCATACTTCAACAGCTGAGGTGTGTGGGAATAAGGGAATGGAAAAAGGCAAATGGCCTGAGGCCTTTGAGGACTGGGTAAGAGCAGCTGCTCTCCTCCACTTATACATGTGTTTTCAGCTTTTTTTCCCATCTCTGCCGCTGGAGACACCCACCAATTCCAATTTCTCCTTTATTTCACCCCTATTCTCCTCACACTGCTGTGTGTACAATAAGGATCTTGGACAGGAGAGACTAGGATCACCAGGCCTTACCAGTACAGACATGCATGTTTCATGCAACATCACCTACAGTGCCAAGGAATTCGGTCTTCAATATATTTGGTTTTTAATGAATTTGTTGCTCATGGAAGCTCCTAAAGTCATTGATATATACACAACAGCTTTGATACATAGTGGGGAACATTACCAGAAAATCGGAAGGCTCTGTTTAGGGAAACAGACGGTTTTAAAACGTGCTAGCTAACGTATTTCAATTAACTCATTTCCTGCACCATTGGGCATCTGGCATGGGGTTATGGCTGACCAGCTAATACATTTTTAAAACCCTGTCTACACTACGTCGTAAGTGGTGTTTTAAACACATTTTAAAAAACTCTTTCTACTCTAGACAGAGTGTAAGGCCTTGTTTACATGGGGAAGATTTTTCAAAAGAACACAAGGTGTGAATTTAAACCAGTATAGTTATACTGGTATAGCCGCTCTATGTGGACACCGACTCTGTTCAAAGAGTGTCTTTATTTTGGTGTAACTTCTGATATTAGGGAACGAACGTAAACTAATTTGAAAAAAAAAAGGCACTTTCTAATTCCAGAATACGAGTGTCCACATGAGGGGGTCATACTGGAATAATTATATCAACATACTTTCCCAGACAGACAAGTCCTATGACAGAAAGAAATGGAACAGCACCAATAGCAGTAATGCAAGCATCGTGACACTTCTGAACCAATGTGACTCAACTGTAGTCTGGAAAGACCAGCTCCAGAGGTAAAACAGAACTTAACTTCCATACCCATTCAGATGTTGGCCTCTCTGCTGAGACTGCTAACAAGGGTTTAAAAGAGTGGCATTTATTTTAAAAATAGGGGCCTGTCTAAAAATAGAACAAGAGGCTTGTTGAGACTATCCACATTTCACCTTGGTCACCACATAGCAATTAGATGGCAATAGACAATCAAAAGGAGTCTGGCTACATTCTGACAGACACCACAGATGTCTGCAGTGTTATTGTAGCCCTGTTGGTTCCAGGATAATAGAGAGACAAGATGGGTAATATATTTTATTGGACCAAAGTCTGTTGAGACTGATAAGCTTACCCAGAACTCTTCTTCAGTTGGTCCAATAAAAGACATTACATTACCTCACCCACCTCACCATACCATAGACGTTAGCAGGAATAGATAGAAATTGGTCATATTTAAATTTTGGCACATCTGCAGTACAGACTGCTCCATAAAGAAGCTAGCTTAAACTGTTATCTTAAAACATCATTGAGTAATAATCACTAAAGTGGGTATTAGCCCACGAAAGCTTATGCTTCAATACTTTAGTTAGTCTTTAAAGTGCCACAGGACTCTTTGTCACAATCACTAAACTGAAACACAAAAGTTACACTACTATAATAAGTCTCAGGTCTGCTAAAGGATCAATACTGGACATTTCATCTAGCCATTAAAAATGCTTAACCATTAGTTTCATTACTGAATTCCAATTTCTGTGTTTGCATAAATAACTATTGCTGGTACCTGGGCAGGTGGTGTTAAAGTGAGGATTTAACACTTTGGGAGACAGCTCATTTACATTCTTCTCCAGATACACTGTGAGTTGCTGCATCTTGATGCAAAAATACAAACTACAATGTACAATTATACAAAGACAGGGAAATGGTTAGACCTAGGCTATTTGTGGAGATCAGTGCTTTATTCATATAGCAAATGATAACATATAGAATAGTATATACCAGTAATAGATTCTATTATCACTGTCCTCCTATTCCATCAGGTTGGACTCTGTTCTAATAAGCAAAATTATGTACACAAGAGGAATTGCTAGCAAATTGCCCTGCTCTAGTCTACGTAAACCTTAGGTGATCTCAGATTTGGCTTCTGCACCTGGCAGAGCTACCCAGCACCAAATATGAGATGCCCTTGAGGAAGGTTTAAAAAAAACTTAGCTGTGGTTGCTTTCTGTTTCCTCTGCCTCTCTACTCCATGTGGAACATGGGCCAACCTGGGATTGCTACTTACAGCCAATTGGGATGGGAAGATGGGATTACCCTGCCCAATCCCACTCTTTTCAGGCTAATTTTGGAAGGTGAAAATGATACCTCCAAAGATGGGACATGATTTTATTTTAAGAGAATCCTAATGTGGGGTTAAAATTTCTGTGCAACCAAGAATCACTAGCTAGGTTCATAGAGCCAGCTGCTAAATAACAGGAATCTCTCTATCACATTATACCATCTAATTAAGGGGCCTTATCTAAAGCTAAATACAATGTGCCATCAAACAAAGGTTTTTCAAATTTCTAACTTAAAAAAAAAAAAAAATTCCAAGAGTCCTATCACATTTTCTAAGTTTCAAGGCTGGAAGGTGCCAGAAGATGAGTTAAAGTTGCTGTTGGAGGCCTAACTTTGAATTTCTTCTCTTTTGGAGCCATCCTGTGAGGTGAATAATGCCCTGCCAACTCCTACTGACTTCACTGCTCAGCAGCCCACAGAAGAGTCCATCAGGGGTTTTCATGTATCCCCGGGCCCCTTCTATGTGCTTCAAGGTGTTTTGACGAGATTTTGTACTTGCTTGCACTTTCACTCTGGCCATAAAACTGGTCATATGACTATATGCTCTTCGGTATGCTCAAGGCATCACCCTAGGGCATCACCCTACCTGAGGCACTAGAAAATCCTGTTAAACTGAAGGATTGAATTACAAAGTACACAGCCTTCTTCTGCGTTTGGCTGAATGGGGAAAACAACCTGGGAGTATCTGTTGGCCTTTGTTCTTATACAGAATCCGCCATTTTGAAAGCAAGCTCTCACTCCTGTTGGGCTTTTGTATTACCAACTGGGCCTCCCGAGTCTGTATTTCCCTCCTGACAGCCGGGGGGAGGGGAGGGGGAATTACCTCAGAAAATGGCCAGTTATGAAAGAATAAACAAAAGCCAGCCAAGGACATTGCTGTTATGATGACGGAATATTGCCACCTTAGCAGTACTGATTCAGAGGAGCGAAATCCTGCCCCCTGTCTCTCTGAGGAGGCAGAACAACCCGCCTTGCAACTCTGCAGATAAAACCTGTCTGGAGATTGATATTATAGCTCTGAAATGCTGCCCCTGGTCTCAAGTAGGAGAATAAACCCCAGTAGTGAAACCTAACATCCTCTGACTGTTGCATTTCCATCTGGGTGTAATATTACTTTCGTGATATTAGCCCCAGTGTCAAATTCCAGTCTCACCCTGCCTAATTACATTCCCCCACGATTTCAACTGTATAGATATTCTTCATTTTCTTTCCTAAATGGTTGTGTTCCATGGCTGTGTGCTTTTAAACAATGGCATCATTACACCCCAAGGAGGTGTAATGCATTTCACACATACATATTTTATAAAGCACCTTCACACACATGGCACTATATGCATTTGAGATCTTATTTTTCTTCTTTTTAGAATGGCTGCAATTAAATCAGTTTTCCAAACGAAAAGTTAGTCAACAGTGGGTGAAATTCACCCCTTTGCAGAAGATCAACACAAAGACTGGTACGTGGGCAGCTGGTTTCAATTGAAGACCACATAAAAGGCAATGCAGATTCCAGCACATTGCATTTTCATTATCCCAACCACTCCTCCAAATAAGCTCAGATTTCTTTTGAGTGGAAAATAGAGGTTCAAGTCTAGTTTGTGAAGAGTATTGGTGCTCTCAGTTTCATCCCTGGTGAATGCCTATCCACTGTAAAATTCTCCTCCTCCTTCCTATAAATCAATTATTCATTCTCCACTAATGTGCCAGCTCTGTTCACAAGAAATGCTGTTTCATATCTATAGTATTGTTTCCACACAGACACAAATACGCATCCCTTACCGGTGAAAAATTGGCTTCCATGTCAGTCAGATTCCACTCACTCACTGAAAGATTTGGATTAAAGACCTATTGGAAATGAGACATTTATTTTCCTGGTAGAAAGTAAAAGGATTCTACAATGGCTTTACAATTCATATTCTTTTCTGAAGGACTGTCCTAAGACTTTGTAGATGAGGGCAAGATTTTCAGATAAGGCCAGCATCTAGCTGCTCCCAATGTGACACTCAATTTAGGATGCTAAGCTCTTATGAAAATCAGGCCATTGATACTATGTTCTGGTTCACTCAGAGAAAGAAGAAAGAAATTGTATTATTAGCAGAAAAACTCCTACAATTTACTACAAGGAACATGAAGAATAAACAATGATCACTGAATCTTTCCATTAAAGTTAAAGGAAGTTGAAGGTTCTAGCACCTCTCAAGATTCGGCCCTATGAAGAATAAAGGTGTTCTATTTTGATCTCCCATTCTTAATTATCCACACATTATTATTATAAGGATAAATATGAATCGTCTATGTAAGAGATCAATTCTCTTCTGACAAATATATTCTTTCCCTATATATGGAATTATTTGACCACTGGAATAAAACATAAAATATACTAGGTATGGATGAAATCCCATTGCCAATTTGCAATTAAAAACGTCCCAGGAGTCCCACACAGGTGAAGACCTTGGTAGGAATAATGTGGCCTCAGCAGCACTTCTAAGAACTGGAGGAAAAGGTGAAGGTGTAATACGTCCAGACATAATCTAACTGGATGAGGCGGGATCATAGAGGATACAGAATACTATGAAAAATATTAACTGGACCACTGGAGAATAGTATTCAAATTATTTTTATTTAAGAGTGAGAGTGTTAAAACTATTTTAGATCTTACTAGCGAAAATACCCGGCGTTGCTCGGGTCCGTCGGAGGTGGGGAGGGGGCAGAGAGCTGAGCGAGTGCGGGGTCCGTTGGAGGGGGGAGGGGGCAGAGAGCAAATCTGACACCCCCACCTCACCCCCCCGACCAAACCCGACACCCCCACCTCACTTACCCCTCGACCAACCCCGACTCACATTTTCACCCCCCCACCCAAACCCAACACCCCCACGTCACCCCCCTACCAACACCCCCTGACCAACACCCACACCTCACCCCCCGTAGACCAAACCTGACACACCCACCTCACTTTCTCCCCCAACCAAACCCGACACCTCTACCTACCACCACAAACAAACCCGACACCCACACCTCACTTACCCCTCGACCAACCCCGACCCCCCTTCTCACCCCCCCAAACAAACCCAACACCCCCACCGTACCCCCCCACCAAACCCAACACCCCCTGACCAACCCCAACACCCACACCTCACCCCCCACCCACCCAGACACCTTCCCACCCCCCCAGACCAAACCCAACACCCCCGGCTCACTTACCCCCCCGACCAAACCCGACACCCCCACCTCACCCCCCGACCAAACCCGACACCCCCACCTCACTTACCCTCCGACCAAACCCAACTCGGGTCCGTCGGAGGTGGGGAGGGGGCAGAGAGCTGAGCGAGTGCGGGGTCCGTTGGAGGGGGGAGGGGGCAGAGAGCTGAGCGAATGCGGGGTCCATTGGAGGGGGGAGGGGGCAGAGCTGAGCGAATGCGGGGTCCATTGGAGGGGGGAGGGGGCAGAGAGCTGAGCGAATGCAGGGTCCGTTGGAGGGGGTATTATAACATCATAACTATGTCACAGAGAACAGCAGCTGCCCAGCTGATGTGATTGGCCTTTAAATAATTTCACCCCTGGGGGGCGTCAGAGGTGAGATTTGAAAAATTTTCAACTCTTACCCTGATTAGGACCCTAAGACCTCTAACTGTACCAAAATTCAAGTCTCTAGCTCAAACGGTGTGGAAGGAGTAAGTGCACGTACATACACGCATACGCGCATACACCATTTGACTTTTATATATATAGATTACCTTGTCGTAGCCAAACAGATTGTGTTGTATGGTCTTAGGGTATAAGATCCAAGTATATTTGCCTTCACAAGAAATGAAACTGCATGACAAAGTCTGAAGCTGCTCAAACTTGCTGTTACAAGAGTACTCTACAGAGGAGATGACGGTATATATGTAGATAGTTAATAGATAAGATGCCAATCGATGGTGCACAAAAATATGCTACATTGCTCACAGTTTTTCTAGGAACAATCAAAGGGAGTGTCACATTCAAAAGTGCGCTCTTAACACTCACATCCAAAACGCTGGCAGGTTCCAGATTGTACTGCTGGCTCCTCAGCAGTAGCTGAAGACCTTCTAAACTCAAATCAGCGCCATCCACTGGGTCAGAAATTTCTGTTCTGAGGAAAGAGAAAAGGAAAATGTGTCATCGATATGAAATATGAACGTTTATATAGAAAATACAATTTATTAACTTCCCAAGGTAAAGCACATACCCAAATTTTACCTGGCAACCCTATGGGCCACACTCAGCCCTAGGTTATACAAGCTTTTATGGACTCATCCCAGGAGCATGGCCCACCAGAATGGGGAGAAGACTATTGTGACACTAAGCAACCGAGCCTGTTGTACGCTTCCTAAGGGGCCCATGTGTCTGGGAATATATGAATGGGTCACATCCTCTCTGTGGCTCCCAAAGCCTGGGCTCCTATCGAGTCTCTGGCAGAATTGAAACTACCCTCCCTGGAGGAAATTCTGAGAAAGGAGCAGGTGGTTATCTCTCTTTCTCCCCTCCCGCTCCCCCGGGATGGATCCCCTCTAGATCTGAAGTAAATACATTGCACACCTTTCTATTCCAGGCTCAGTTAACCTGAGCCAAGAAGCTTTAACTCCTGTGGCTAAATGGCATTTAGGGACAAAGCCCATTATAGAAAGAGTTTTACAAGCTAACAGATAGCAACACCCTGGAGGTAGCCAAAATCAGGGACTGCTTCACTCCACACCCGCCCTCCTATCTTCTCTTTCCCTGCCCCATCCTCCCTTCTCTTTCCCTTTACCGGACCCACCTCCTAATTATCCTCTCCCTCCAAAAAAATCAGGGCATTAACATGATATTGGCTGCCATCTCACTGTTCACTGTGCTGGTGTCTTCTAGTCTTCCCCCCACCATGTGTGCCTGTCTTGTCTATTTAGATTATAAACTCTTCAGGGAGGAAACTGACTCCCTGAGCCCCATTCTCGGTCAGCTCTCAGGCACCAATAAACATAATTTGTAAGAATAATAATATAGCTATGAATTATTAACTACCCTTATGCAAAAGTTCTGTATAATACAATAGGGTTTAAAATCAAAAGGGTTCTAGAGAAACCACTCCACAAACCTACAACACTTATTAAATTCTATAAAATTGTGCTCCCTCCCATTTTCTGTTATATTCTATCGGGCTTTTCCATAAGCGACGATACAGAAAGGTCCCGTTTGTAGCCATTCCTCCTTGTCAGCAGGTGCCATAAATGAGATTTCCATAAACAAATGCCCGAACCCTTATATGGTCACCTTTGAAAAAAACAACCTGAATTGTTAGTTTGTGTCATGTTATATATATATATATATCTTGTGTATAAAAGGGAAGACAAATAGGTTGCAATATATTATAATTAGAGGGAAAATGAACCAAACAGATTACAAAATTCCAGTAGAGAGTTGAAATAAGGGGACATTCTACATAGCAAGAAAATACATAGAGGCCAAATGACATAATTAGGTTAGATACACACTTTGTGGCAAGCAAAAATATTGTACATTGTAGAGTAGACTCATGCATCATTAGAGTTTGAGGAGTGGAGTTATACTACAAGCTTTACCGATATTTTAGAGGGTAAACATCTTCACTGAAAACATTCTGAGCCAAATTCTAACCTTTAATTTATCTTGGTGGCTATTGCAATCTCCAACTGCAGAACGTGGGACTATACATTAAGAGGAGCTAAAGAGTTGACAGGATGTGTTAAAATGTGATCAATACAAGGAAAGGGTGAGTGTCCTCAGAGGTATCAGATTTTATGTAGACTCTTGTTTACAACAGTGGGTCAGGATCCTCTCTCCGAGGCTCTGCTGAAGTCAGCGAGTTACAACCAGGATTCGCGTAACCGTCTCTTCCCCTTTCCCATGAGAGTTTTCATTCAGCCCAAGACGTGGTAAGAACTTTCTTCTCTGGGGTTGCCCAAGTCTTCTCAGATTAAATCAAAACCCCTGCTCCTTTCTGCTCAGTCTGCCATGTGGTGGTCAGATGTGACAGCCAGGGCAGTTCTCTTTCTGCTGGTTGAACACGCTGTGTGTTTACCAACATATCATCCTTGCGGCTGAGATTCAAGCCAGAGACCCTTATGGATCATATACAGCAGCTCTTTTCAAGGGAGCTATGCAGCATGTCCCCTCTGGCTGAGCCAGGGAGAGTTGTGTTAATGGCCTCTCAGCAGGGTGCTGGTCTTTGTGTATCTTACAGGTCCTAGTATATTTATCTGCCATGGCTCCAAGAGTCTCAGTGATCCTTCAAAGTTCAGGAACAGAACTGCATTCCTCTATACCCAGACCTCTTGGTTCATTAACACACAACTCTTTGTTCTCTATCCCAATTAGCAATTTGTCTTATCACTTCATTGTTTCAAAACCCAGTTATTTAGAATGTGAAAACTACTTTTGAGTAACAGCGCCTAGATTTTAATCATCTCTTCCAAATAAAGGATAAAAGACCAGTGAATAAATCTTTGGTCCCTTGGCACGACAGGCTTGAGCTTTAGTCAAAGATGGTCAGGAATTAAAACACCGCCTGAGGACTTGGGGCTACCCACAAACACACTCCAAGGGAAGGGTCAGTGGATGAAGGGATCTTCTCAAAAACATATGGGCTGAGTGCATGGTATCCAAAGGAATAACCTGAATAATGACCTAGGGTTGGAGCAATTATTGACTTTGGAGCATTGATGTGTGTGCCAGAGCATGGAGAGATGTTCCTGACCATCACAAGGGTGATAGATGAGGAGATGAAAGAAGTGAAAACTGAAGGGTGGGGGGTGAACCCACATGAGTTTGAGGAGCTGGAGGAGGGAGGAAAAAAGAGGACGACGTAATTGACAGCTCTTTGCTAATGAAATATTCTTCCCATGATAAAACTGTATCTGATGGAAATCTATGCCCTAGTATGACACAAGAGGACACAATGGACACAGCATGCTGTGTGCAGCCAGTGCCATGTTCCACTGGCTTTAGCACTGTACACTGGCCCTTAAGCCCTTTGCAGCATGGAACCTGCAACCCTACAGGATGTTATTAGCGGACATGTTATCCAGCCACAAGCCATTCTGTGTAATTGGGTTGCCACTTTCGAGGTACAAAAACCCCCCAGGACATCCGGGATAATCCTGAGGCCATCCAACTGGACAGCTGGCAGTGTGTACTGACCGGCCTTACCATTCTCCCAGGACAATCCCGGGAAAACCTGGTCAGGTGGCAACCCTCACGTGCAATGCAGTTGAATGTGCATAGCTGCTGTCCTCCCCTCACCTGTCTAGAGGTGCCCTTCTGCCTCTTCTTTCGGGTTGCTGTGAACTTGCAGACTGTGGTGCCCCGCAGCTCCCTTTGCCTTCTAAAACAGACTGAACCATTGCAACTGGTAACACAGGGGGTTCAGCACAGGCACTATAGCCAGGCAGAGAGACATCTGGCTCAGATGTGGCTTTCACTCCAGGGCTAACTGGTTCTTCCTTGATCAGCATGTGGCATTTTTCCCTGAACCAAAGAAAAGTTTCAGCACCACACTCAGACATATGTGCACCAAGGGCGTTGCTATGCGCATGAATGGGAAGGGCAGTAGTGGCAAAGGGGCTGTTTTCGCTTTTGATCCACCTGCCATGCAGCGTTTATCCCCCATTACGTCTGGCTGTATTGTAGCTGCACACATGAACTCTGTCTACACCCAAGTTTAATATTTTAATTTTGGCCCTACTGAAGTCAGTGGAAAAACTCCCATTGGCTTCAGTGAGCTTCGGGATAAGGACTGGTTTCCTCAGAGATTTTTCCTACTTGTGCATGCACATGGCTCTTATTTCCTCTGCCAGGAGAAAATGGGGTGGCCTCTTTTAATCAGCAAGAGCTGTCAAAGGCACAACCACACGCAACACGTGCTGTGCCAGAAGGAAAACACCAACTGGGAAGTCTTAGATTTCAACTGTCAGATCAAGGGAAGGGCACTGACATTTCATTTAACCTCGCACACAGGCAGGAAATACTCCAGGGCATCCACTCTGGTGGTCCTGACCAGTGCTGCCACCCTGGCTATGTGGCTCTTTCTGAGAGACTGTGTGCTTTACATTTCAGTTCTGAATCAGACACTGAGACCACACTGGATTAAAGGAATCCTGGATTATGCTGGAGTCTGCTGCATTATTGATACTGTGTTAACCTCCCATCAGGAATGCTGCTGATAGTGCATGTTACCTAGAAGCAAGCATGATCAAGGTGCAGCTCATTTCCTGGAGATGTAGAACCAGCTAGGAGAAATTCTTGGTTCAAGGTGCTTGAGAGGGTCATTAATCTCCAGGGAGTGTCCTGCATTAACGTTGTTATTAATTATAATAATAGTTGATATAATAATAATGGCCACCCCATATTGGGCCACATTCTTTGCTGGCATAACTCTATTTACTTCAACGGAGTTAAGCCAGAGGTGAATGTGTCCCACTGGGTCTCTTACATATGCAGAGAAGGTGGCATCCATGTACCTGGTACATCTATTTATCATGCTCTTAGGGCCACCTCACCTGCACTCTGCCCACTAATCCATATCCTCAGCACTCAATCTAACATTCCACCCTCTTGTGAAGCTTCAAACAGTAGCCCTGCTTCTTCAAATTAACCTGCCAGAGAAATATTTCCCTCTTATCCTGCTGTGCAACTTCCTCCAATCTAACCCGTCTGAGGCCAAGGAAGTGGGCAAGATTCGGACACAGCTCAGAGGTAGGTGTTCTATAAGTAAAAATGGCCCCGTTCATTATCTTGCAGCCGTGCATGATTAGAAACGGAGGCATGGGTTTTCAAAACTGACTAAAGGATTGAGACACCCATTCTTATTAAAATTCCCAAGGACATCCAAATCCCATAGCTGCCTTGAAAGTCTCAGACAGAAGCGTTATCCCATTGGAAATGGAAGATTTCTCCTTTTCCAATGGGACCAGCCTTCAATTCTAGCCCTGAAGGGATATAAGCCATTAGACTTTAAAATAGTGACATTTTTATGAGTAAAAAACTATGTGCCATTTTTAGAAGTTTTTTTTAATAAGCTCTGCACAGCTGCAGTCAAAGTAACTAAGGCAACTAACTCTACAGGCAGACGGATACAAAAATGATCAGTGATTAAAAGTGACCAGACTCCACAGCTTGCTGCTGTAACATATCTGGCATATACGACATACGTGATGGGGAGAGATGTACAAAGGATTCATCAGCACAAATCTGGAATCGTCTGCAGAACTCACAAATGGCGAGCACCCATCAGAAGCTCATGCTGATAAAATCTTTATCATGCACCACACCATCATGTATTCATTATATCTCTGTCTTGTTATGAGACTCTACAAAAGAACTGTCTCTATATGTGCAGATAGCTTATTAATAGATAACATGCCAGTAGATGGCACTCAAGAATAAGCAGCATTGTTATATGCTGAAAATTGATTTTAGGGAACAGATTTTACTGGAGCACTTAACATGCTTCCAGATAATTTTAAGGATAGCATAGTTTCAAAGAGCATGCATAGATCTTTTCTAGAGAGCAGTTGCCTTGTCTATTAGCTAGAGAGATTGATTACAGAGCTTCCACCGTTCCATTCAGTTTGCATGGACAAAATTATAGCTTATAATACTATACAGTAATTTTGTCACTGTAACTCTAAAGCCTCTGAATATCTAAAATGGACAATAGGAAGAGATAAGCTAGATAGTCTAACTCTGAAATATCGCTGTGTATTTGAATGTGGTAACTTTCTGGAATCTCTGCACATTGACCTAAAAGTTCAAGACCACTTATGGCAGTCTTCTCTATTTTCTGCTTAGAAGGATGATGTTCAGTTTAATCCTTCCTCATTTAGTTCTTCCTCATCAAAACCAAACAGAAGCTCTTGCTCTCTTTTTCACTCTGTCTCAGAATCAAACCAACAAATCCAGATATGTGACACTCTGATTAAGACTGAGACTTCCATTTTCTTGAGGAGAAAGTATCAGCAATTTTTCAAGGAAGCATGTGAAAGCTCCCTGCACAGAACCCATGACTGATTATTGCAATTTGTGCACATTCAGGGTCACAACCTGTTTTTGAAAATTACCCACAAGTGGCATCTTGCCAACCAGATAAAATACACAGCCGCTTCATCTTTGTAAATATGTGAGGCATGTAGTATTGACTGAGATCAAGACACCATAGTAGAATTAAGCCCACACAATATTCTGACGTAGTTATTTGTGTCCTGGCACAGATCTCTAAGGGGGTCTCTATATTTTGAGTGAGGTATGTAATTCGCAGCTCAAGGAGACATACCCACTCTAGCTTTCATTGAGCTAGTGTGCTAAAAAGAGAGTGTAGCCGCAGTGCTGAGAGTCGTGAGAGGGGCTAGCACCCGAGTATGGGTCTAGTATCTTGGATACGTATGTACTAGAGGCAGCTCATGCTGCCATAGCTAAACCATTTTTAGCATACTAGCTAGCGTGGGTATGTCTCCTTGAGCTAGGAATTACACCCAGAACCCAAAGCACAGACACACCCTTAGTTTACCCTCACGATAACGTTCTTTACCTGTCACCTTCCGGAGCAGATTGAAGTGACACAACATTCGGTGGTGATGCTTCAGTAACATCCGATATGACTGGCCCTCCAGCAACAGCAGGACTGGTTAAGCACGAGGCAGGTTCTGTAGATGGCTGCAAAAGAAAATACAAAAAGGATCAGTTTGCGATACACCAAGCAGAATTAAAGAAGTTTGTTATGTCAGTTATACATTGGCTCAGCAAGGGGCAGAGATGGGTTACTTGCTTGTAACAGGGCTTCTGGCTCATCTCCACCAAACTCCTTGAACTTCCATCCATTGCCCTGTGGAACCCAGCAGCTCAGGACAGCAGGGGACATTCCATCTCCTGGACAACCCCCTGAGGTGGTGCAGCTACAACACTCCTACAGAGGGCAGTAGCTAAGTGGTAAAATCTAGTCCCTACTGCTGGGCATCGTCCCATTGAATTCAATGGAACTACATTTGGTACTAAGCACTATCTCGGATAGTAAGAGTTTACAGGGTTGGGGCTTATAGGGAAATCCCTGCTTCTGTCACGCAGCTGGGAGCAATTCTTCAGCAGTCAGTGAGGTAGCTGGTGGAACTACTCTCTCCAGTTACATACAGTCTTTGCTTATAGCACTCACTGCCAGGGAATTCTATGGTGTCTGTTCTGCGCTGGGCAGGGTAACCAAAGCAACCACAGGAGTTATGATGCTATGGATTAAGAGGGCTCTGGCCAGGAGGCCTCGGTTTCTAACTGGTCTCTGAACTGCTCCTGCCTTGGAGAGCTAGGCCACGGGCTACGTGTCTATATGTAAGGCCATTTTAGGTGAGATCTTTATACTTGGAGTCCAGAGGTGGGATTTTGGGACTTGCGCTCCCAAGTCATTTAGGTGCCGCCTCGGGTTGTTGAGGATAGATTCCCAGCTGGGAGGACTCTAATCATAGAGATATAGCCCAGAATATAGTCTCCCCCCCCACCCAGGCCACCCATGACCAAAGACCTGGGTGGAATGACACCAGCTTGTGCTCCAGCTGTCTCTCTCTCTCTGACCACAGGGGCCTGTGAGTAGTAACCAGAGGCCAGAATCTCTCCCCTGCTCCAGCCAGAGCCCCTTCACACCCTCATCCAGCCAGGGAACAGCAGGAAAGGGCAGCCAGAGAGTGGAATGGACCCTCTTTCACTGCGGAGTAGTAAATATTCAGTTAAATATAATGTTACTTTGCAAGTCTCTCTCTCCACACTGCATTTTTGCCACACTGGGTCGCTTTTAAACATTTACTCTCATTTAAAAGAGTTACCTGTGCTGATAGTTCCCGCACAGAAATGTCACCTTTCTCACAATGACACCATGACAAAAAGGAACGAAACCAGGGTCTGTATTTGAAAGCGAACCTACCGACTGAATGAAATAGGAGTCATGCAGAGGGTCCACAGACAAATGTCGGCTGAACTTGGACACTTGTGGCACTGAGCTTCCATCATCTAGCATCAGAGGTCTGTGGAGAGAAGGAGAAAAGGTATTTTATCTCAGCCTTGTGTTAACTGTCTGCCACCTCAGTATGAGTGCAACAAACATCTGAATCAGGGGTCGGCGTCAGCTTGAAGCTTCTCAATGTGCGGGTCTTATTTTCTTCTGCTGTCAGGTGTTTTCCTGTCTTGTGTCATGGACAGTAAAGTGAAAAGATACAGGGTAATAGCAGCTTTGGACAGATCACCAAGCACATGGGACCTTTCATGTCCATGCAGAGGGGACAGGACGTTGGTTTTCCAGGTCTTATCTGAAAGATCCACACAGGGTAAATGACACAGAACTCTATGTATAGCCCACCGAAGACAGAAAATCTGAAACACCCCTACCAGGATTAGAAGGTGCAGTTCCACAAAGGGCTAAGTACAGTACTTCAAATCTGAGGCTTTGACCACCAAACTGTCCATCCTATTGATTTTCCTTTGCACAGGCTGTAATATTTATGCTTTTAATCATTCAAATTAAGCACTGGGAGGGGGTTATATGACTAATACTAGAGAAAACCTATTACCTCAGCCACACTATTAAAGGGCAATTCAGTCTTAGTGAAAGCCCTGTCAAGCTACCAGGTTCCAGTGAGACCCAACCACCAAGTGGAGACCTTACCAAGAGCAGCTTTCCGTTCTCACCAGAGGTTTGAAAAGAAAACCTTTTCTCAGTTTCATCTGTGTGTGAACTTATGCAATTTGCCTAATAGCTCCAGTTATCTCTACTCCAGTCTGTGCTCCGTTTTGGAGTCTTACCCCCATTCTACCCAGACATGCAACCTAACCAGGGCCGGCGACAGGGGGTACAACGGGTACAGCTGTACCAGGCCCCGGACTTCAGGGGGGCCCCCTGAAGTCCAGGGCAGGCCCAGTATGCAGCTGTACTCCCTTGTCGCCGGGGCTGTGAGCAAGGCGCGGCTCCGGGCAGCCGCTGCAGCGCTCACCAGTCCCCCTCCCCCGGCACCCAGCAGCCTCCCCCTGCCTCCCTTCGCTTCTCCCGGCCGGGCCACGTGGCCAAAGCGTATGCGGGGATTGGGGCCCGCGGGCGGCGGGAGACCGGCGGGGGCGGGGGCCCCGCGGACGGCGGGAGACTGGCGGGGGGGGGAGGGGCTGTGGGTGGCGGGAGACTGGCTGGGGGGGGGGGGCGGGCGGCGGGAGACTGGCCGGGGGGAGCGCACGATCTGCGTACGGGGCCCCAAAATTCCTGTCGCCGGCCCTGAACCTAACCCAATGCCCCAGGATTTCAACAAGCCAAATTTCAGCTCAGTTAGACTGGAGTCTAAATTTCACTGCAATCCCATCAGTATTACAGACACATTTCACTAGCGAGGGAGAAGTCTGATCAGAAATAAGGTATTTATTAATGAATGGAATAGAGAAAATGAATAGACTATGTGAGAATGCAACTTTCTAGATAAACTGCAACCTTAATTTTGGAGGACTGGGAGTTAATGCCAATTGCCATTCCCCCATCCTCAGTTAAGCTTCCATTCTATATGACGCACAGTACCTAAGCCCCCGAGTCCAGATGACACTCAGGAATTAATTAAAATGTGACAAGTGGTTATGGATACCTCAATTTTGCAAGGGGTGGGGGAAACAAAACACCTTAACAGGGCTTGATTAGTACAAAGAGCTGAGCTCCCCCAAACTCCCCCCATCATCTGAAAACCAGCTCCCTTTAAGGGGTTTCAAGCTGGGACCTTGAAAATGGAGGCAACCAAAACCACTACACCCTTTTGAAAATGTTTCATAATTGACCTCTTTTGCGTACTAAGATATGGCCTTCATCACCATAATACTTAAGCACCTCACACTTATTTAGCCTCACATTACCACTGTGAAACAGGGAAGTATTACCCCCATTTTGCAGATGGGGAACTGAGGCACAGAGAAATTAAGTAACTTGCTTAAGGCCACACCAGATGTTTGTGGCAGAGCTAGGAACCAAGTCCCTGTCCACTACCCTAACAACAGGGCCATCCATCCCTCCTCCCCTAAAAGCCTTTGTGGCTTTCTTTAGATTGCAAATGCCATGGGGCAGGGAATGCCTTTGTTCTGTCTTATATGGCGTTGACCACATCGTCAGTGCTTGATAATAGTAACATAATAATCAATGAGAAAAGGGGCACTGGGCAGCTGGAAGCCCAAGGGAAAGGTTTCTTGGTGGACTCCAGCTGTTTTACCCTGGAAAGAACAATGGGGAATGTTTTGAATTGGTCTATGGGAAACTGACTATTTCAGGAAACCTTCGCACATTATTTTAAAAAAATCAGCCAAGCATATTAATCTCCAGGAAACACAGAACCTGGTGTTGAATGGCAGACAGCTGAGCTCGCAAGGGGTTCCAAATCCTCCTAACAATGAACTGATCCTCCTAACAACCAACTGACCTATAGGTCTAACTTTATAGGTTAGCCCATTCTTTCTACATCCTCGTCATTGAGTCTCGTCATCGTTACTAATATTTAAACCAAAACGAAAAACAAACAAGTGGCAAAACCCAACACTTGCCCGGCTTCTCCCTCTCATTTTCTTGTTTTAAAGAGAAATTGGCTCTAGTTCTCCTAGATCAGCTAATTGGTTAGACAAGTGGAGCTCAGAAACACAGGAGGCCAATAGGGTTACACCCATTTCATCTAGCAGCAACATGTGTCTTTATCTTTATGTATTTCCACGCACCATATAAACTTTGTAAATTTTGCAAGTAAAATTATTTTCACACCAGAGAGGACTACCATCTTCTAGGGGTTATGGTTAGTGCCTGACTTTAATAATGCTACAGCCTCTGGGCTTTGCCTAGGTTTGGTGTAGAATATGCAATTCGTTTCCCAGACCTGAAGAAGAGCTCTGTGCAAGTTCAAAAGCTTGTCTCTCTCACCAATAGAAGTTGGTCTATAAAAGACATTACCTCACCCATTACCTCACCCATCTTGTCCCATAATATTCTGGGGCCAGCATGCTCACAACACTGCATACAACAAGGAAGCAGGCAGACAGTGCTTACCTCAAGGTTCCGTGTTTTATTAATTCTTAGACAGACTCCATGACATTACTGCTGGCTAACTGCGGCTTGAACCTTTAATCGGCCAGATCGCCTGAGTACGTTGCCAGGACTGCTCTTACCCAGCAGTAGCTCTTGGACAGTAGCTGGCCAATGCTTATGCCTACATCTGCAATCATTCCTGTGCCTGCCTTGTTCTCAGCTTGCTCCACCACTGTTCCTGCTTTGTTCTCAGTCCTGTGTCTTTCTTGCTTCTGCTCTGTTCCAGCCCGGCTTCCCAACTTGGTTCTGGACTCTTGGGTCCTGATCCTTGGCTCTGGCTCCTGGATCTTGACTCTGGCTCTGATCACAAGACCAGTCCATGATGCATTCACAGACAATGTCCTTTTTAACAAGATGCCTTCATTTAAGAACCACAGTAAGCTACAAGGCAGAGAGCAGAGCCCTTTCCCACGTGCTGGGTATTCTCCTTGTCATGCACCAGAAAAGATCATTCCTAGTTCCTTCAATTCATCCTAATACACAGAAGAGCTTCCTCTCACGTTTGAATACTGTCACTGCAGCCACCATAGATCACAAATAGAGGCGAGTTCAAACTGGGAGACAGGATCCACCTACCCATGAACTTGGAGAAGTTTGTATTTGGGTCTGGATCCAAACTTGGCAACTCAGGTCCATCTCTGATCTTTCACAGACTTGACACAGAGGCAGAGAGCAGAGACATGCAAGGTACAGAAGCTCTCGACAAGGGGTGGGTTGTTAACACTCATAGCCAAGAATCACTACACCAGATTCTCCTCTCACTTACTCCCCGATACAGTGGTGCACCTTAACTGGCTTCCGTGAAATCAGGCCACGCCTATCATATCAGCCCATCACTGTGGTATCCAAGCACTCTGAATGAAATTCACCCCTGGCTGAGGGCCGGAACATGGCTCCTCTGTGGCCTCAAGATAAAGCCTGAATTTGACCCCTCTGCACAGGGACTAATTTTACCCTAACAATATACGCTTATTCCTAAGCATCTATTACAATAATAAAGAGCAAGTCTCACGAGATGGTCATGCCATCAATGACTTCCACACAACAGCAATTGACCCTTAAGATTATAGTTGTAGAAGCGGCATTGTAACCTAAGTGCAACCTGAAATATTTGATATGCCTCCAAGTTCAGTGACCCTCTTTTAATTAACTGGTTATTTTAGTTAGCTAGTGCCCAATCCTGCTCCCATTGATTTCAATGGGACAACGGCGCTGAAGGGAGTCTGATCAGGCCCTCAGTTAGGTTATCCCTCTTTCAGCTCCCTCTGTATCACTAAAATAAAGGTCAAAGCTGACCTGGTGGTTCTCTAAAGGCCCCTGAATGAGGCATGTCAGCAGGTCTGACTCAGCCGTTCTGCCCCATTCATTTGTTATCGCCATGGTGCCGGAGTCAGGTGACCTCCCACCCCACTCTGAGCTGAGCTGGTGTTTTTAATGAAGTGTGAGCATTAACCGCCCGGGCGCGCCACACGAGGGTACGTACAGCTTTCTCTTTATCCCAGCGCCGCTGGGGTTTGATTGGAGCTGGCCGAACAGAAACTGAATCAGCTGTTAGGGGAGATCAAAGTCAGGTGTTAATCAGCAGTGGTTCAGCACCTCTCTTATCACGTACATTCCCCCATTTTACCAAAACCCCATAGCAACGGGATCTGCCATGCAGAATATAGGATCATAGAAATGGTGGGCTGGAAGGATCTGTGCAGACCGTTCCCGACAGGTGTTTGTCAAACCTGTTCTCTAAAACCTCCATGATGAGCATTCCCCAGCCTGCCTTGGAAGCCTGTCCCAGGATTGAAACTACCCTTAGAGTTAGAAAGTTTTTCCTAGTATGGGGTGGAATATCCACATCAGAATGTACAAAAAGGTTCGGGAGCAATCTGCCTACTTAAAACTCGTGGGGCTGATTTTCAAGCAGCGTGTCTGTGCATGGAACTGTGCATCTTCTTTGCAGGCACACTGCCAGATACACATGAACAGGACTAGCTAGCTCACCATGCACACAGTCCCCAAGTATCCCCATCATATCTGGTAATATGCGGGCAAACAAGCACATATTTGCATGTGAATCAACACACGCAGATCTGCTTGACCAGAATCAATCTCTATATAAGGTAACAGGCTATTTACAGATTAAAGGCAATACTCTACGGGTGGCCCTGGACTGGGGATCTGAGCCATTTCTGCTGGATTTTTAACCCCGTTGAGCTCAGAATCGACATTTCAGGACACTAACCATAATGCAAGAAGGCTTTTGTATTGAGAAATCCTTCATCAGAGGACAGTTAACTCAAGTCTAATGCAACACTTTCATCATGGGCCAGGTACAAACTGTGTATTAGCATCATGTCTTTCATCCATCGCTGGCCTGTTTCTTGCCGTACGAGAAAGAGAGCCGCGAAAATGCAACTATTGTGTGTGGAGCTTCTACCATGCCATCGTGTTAGAATCAGAACGTGACGCCCCTTTGGTGCAAAGGGAATCACTGTGGGCTTCGATATGCCATTTACACACAGCCCCATGGTGGGGGCTTTGTGGAGCCTCCCCTTCCTTGGGGAAGCTCCAGGAGGAATTCATAGATGTGAAGGCCAGAAGGGGCCATTGTGATCATCCAGTCTGACCTCCTCAAAAACTCAGACCCTAGAATTTCACCCTAGAATTTCTGGAAGCAGCAGAACTTGTCTTGGAACTGCCTGGCAGACGGGGCGAGCAGCCCCGCCCCCTGGACACTCTATGGTGCAACAGGCCAGTTCTGCTGTCCAGCATGGAGGAGGGACAGCTGATTGGGGCACCTCTGAAATCACACAGACAGACACAGAGACTTTGGCTGTGTCTGCACACACAAGGGATGGGGAGGCTCCTTGCCTCCTTTCA
Source organism: Sternotherus odoratus (assembly GCA_032164245.1). Lineage (NCBI taxonomy): Eukaryota > Metazoa > Chordata > Testudines > Kinosternidae > Sternotherus > Sternotherus odoratus. Next base: position 28,021,538 of record JAVMKO010000014.1, read on the forward strand.
CAGCCTCCTCACAGGGCTCAATGTTGGCCTGGATTCTCTGACAGCGATGGGAAAATTTCTGTCTCATCTCTTGGACTGTGCATAAAATGCAACGTGAACCACTCAACAGAAAAGCTGATGCGCTTTTTAACTGAGAAGGACAAGCACAGTGGTGCAGTGCGACTGCAGCTAGAAACCATATAGTTCTGCCTATCCAAGGAGATAACACTGCTTCAGTATCTGTGATGTTCCCTCTTCTTAGTATCGACTGCAGCAGGGGCAGGTTCAAGGATCTGATGCTTTGCGCTAGGTAGTGCAGACTTTTCTCCCCTTGGTGAGTCCCGCCTCACTCACTGACCGCAGCGGCACTCCTTGTGTGTGTAAGCACTCACCGACGGAGGAATGGTCGCACAATCAAGGGAACGTACAGGCTGTGTGACAATTTTACTGTGACTTGCTCAAAGGGCTAGGGAGAAACCTGGGCAAGCCCAAAAGTCTGTAGCCAAAACCCATAGTCCTCATCATTAATACCTTGGGCTATCTCCATACAAAATAGAAAATGCATAAAATGACCCATCTTGCTCCCACTGAAACCAATGAGAGCTTTGCCACTGATTTCAATGCGATTTCAAAGCTCCCATTAGCACTCAGGAGAGCCACGTGCAATGCAATCAAGAAAGAGGGAAAATACATACCCGGCAATGACAGAGACTGAACAAAATATGGCTCTGGACAGGAATAGGGAGACTTAACTACATCTATCTGATAGTCTGCGTAACACAGTTCAACGCAACTTTATGGTTATCTGAGCCGAGCTGGCCCGATCACTACCTTGTTGATCACTTTCTGTTGCTGAGAATGATTCTGTCTGAGAGAGACAACTTCCCGCCACAGGACTTCATTCTGTCTGAAAGGGAAACAGAAACATCCCCTGAACACACAAACATCCCCACAACACAGGCCTGGTGCTCATTGCCGTGGCGGACAGGGTGTGTGTGTGTGATTTTTATCTTTTCTTAAAACCCCAGATGCTGGGGACGTGATTATCTGAGCGTCTCAACCTTTGTATTAAAATACAGAGTTGGGCTTCATGGTTGCAGAGGAAGCTTGAAAATACAAACCCCCAAAACATTCAACAAACGTAAGGCAAATAAAAAGAATCCAAAATCATGTGTGATTTCTGATTGGTTTGGGTTGGCAATACTATACTTTCCACTTCAACTGAAATGGCCCTCCTGTAAATTCCATCCCTCCCAACACCAATGAGATATTATTATTAAAGGGTCAGATTTCAAAGGGGGCCTCTCAAATTGTGTCTGTGAAACAAATTGTCCATATACATACATAGCGAGTCTGCAAATACGGGTTTTATGTGAGCAATTTCATAGGCTTTCTTGAAAATTTAGCCTCAAGGGTCGTCTTTTTAATGCTAAGAACTAGTGACTACAGCATGGAAGCTCCTTTCTTAGCTGATGCTTCTGTGCCTTCATTGTCTCATAACAGCCACAGTTCTTACAGCACAGCTCTTGTGCCTTAGAACTTGGCACAAGACAAGTTACAAACAGAGCTAACTGAGTAATTCATTGGGGGGAAATATCCAGTGAATACAGCCCTATTATTTTCCCACCACTCATTTGTGAATGTATCCTGATACCATTATTTGTAAGTATTTGTGGAATAGTTTGGAGGTACAATTTTTCAGCCTGTGGGTGGTTTGCCATCTGCTCATGTTGATTATTCACTTCTCATTATTTGTGGGAGGTGATTTTAATTCATTTAATACCATTTTTAAATTCTTTTTATAAATTCAAAACAGAAAGGAAGACCAAAACCCAACACTTCATTGGACATAAAACAAATGTTTGTAGCACAGAAGGGATTCATTTTAAAGATCATATTGGATGTGTCTGATAATCCCCAGAAGTCCATAGGTCTTACAAATACTCCCCAGGGTTTTCAACTAGGTCATGAAGCAGACGCGTAGGAGCACTGTGAATGGATCAACTCACTGCTTCATGTCCTGCATTTGACACTCCATGTTCTCCTGCTGACTTCTCAGAATCTGGACTTCGTAGAGCAACCTGCTGAGATCCTCCTGGCGCATCTTCGTTTCCTCGCTTTTCACAACAGACACCTGAGAAGAGCACATGAGGCAGAATTTGCTATCGCAAGACGTTATGCTCGGGGATGAGAGCTTTGCAATGGTTTCTAAGCAGGAGGATCAGCTACAGACTGAGCTATTAAGGGATGACATATTGGAACAGGAGACACATTTTAAGAGTCACATTTAAGAGGGATAGCCCCAAAAGGCATAGCTAGGGGCACTGGAAAGTAAATAGAGGCTGAAGAGCATGCAAAATATTTTAATAGTGAGGTCTATTAGGCTAGGGACTAGCATCCTAGTAGCTGTGGTGGAAGTCCCATCACTGGAGTTATTTAAAACTGGATTGGACATAAAAAGGTACTTTAAGGATCAATCCAGCACTAGCGCTAAGGAGATGATCTACCCGGGTCTTCTACATCCCTAATGTCAGCGATTCTAGGAAGTGAGGTTAGCTAACGGTGCAAACTTTCTAGCAGCCTTGCAACACCCCGCCCGTTCCTCTAATGCCGCCATTCGACCCCAGGCCCATCAGCGCCCCAGGAGAGGAGGTGCAGCTGTCACTCAATTCCCACCTTCCTTTTGATGTGTTCCAAGAGGTGTTCGTGGCCTTGTAGGAAATAAAGATGCTGGAACTCAGTGTCATCACGTTCAGGCTTGACAAGGCCACCCTGCTCTATATTTACCACTTTCCTGAAGCCATCTAAATGTAAACAGAACTGGTGAGAACCGTAGATCATATAGATTGGGAAGAACAAAGAATCCTAATGTTTGAATTAGACTTCCCACACTTACCCCCTGATTTTCAAGTGTAGTTTCCTTTTCCCTGCTCCTAATTTCTGCCTGAGTGTTGTCCTAAATGTTGTAAATATGATGCAAGGAGCACACCCTTCATTGGTTAGCTCACATGGTCTTTAATGAGGCAGAGATGGGCCCAAAACACTAATTTGTTCAGACAAATATGCCTCAAACCCCAAACTGGCGGCCCCTGATGCTGAGATGGTAGCACAGTCCCTTCAACCAATTCAACCTGGTACCTCTCTGCTGAATGGGGCTGCTAATTAGTGCCAGTTGTAACGATGGTGACCCTTGTTTGTTACCCATTGCCCATTAGCACTCATTCCACATGGGCTACTGAACAGATCTTAGATAGAAACAATTTTTTACCCTAGGCTGCATTTAAACTGCTGGCCTTGTGTTGAAAGGGCCATTTCTAATCCTCACATGAGACTTTTCTTTATAAAGCTTTTGTGAAAAATGAAAGCTGGAGTCCATCACCAGGCAGAGCGCCAGCACAAGGGCAAAGCATCTCTTCCATTCAATCTAAACCCTTAGGACTTACACAGTGTCTAGGTGTTGTGCTGGTCTCTGCACAGGGGTGAATTTCACCCCCTAAATCCAGCACATGCTCCTGGGATATTGTGTCACCCAAAACACATCCTAACACCACAGATCACATGTTCTGTAGCTGCTTGAGGATTTTTAGGAATGGGACACAGGAAATGCTGTTGAACTTCAACCGGTGCTTCAAAACATAAATACAGTTCAGATGTGTCAAACACAAAGACAGCACGCGTCAGCATTTCCCCTACCAGCTAGTCAATGTTTGGGGCTCTGGGAGTGTTCCAACAGGAAGTTGAAATTGGAGGTGGGCAGGAATTTCTTTGGTGCAGATTTGTTTATTTACACAAAATATTCCAAGTCCTGTGTCCCCGAATGCAGCAGGAATCAACTGGCAGGGAACAGCTTCGCTTGCTCACGGTACCAAGAGCACCCTTTTCTGCCTGCACGCCAGACCGATAAACCTCTCTTCAGGTTTCTTCCAGGGCCAGCTTTCAGCTGGTCCTTTTGCATCTCTCACTCTCGGTCTGTCTTGTCTGTTCTCAGTTTCTTCATTTTCTGCCTGCCCTCACTTCCCCCTGCCATATACCCAGTGTTTAATTTGGCACTGACACCCCTACGCTCAGCAGTTCATAGCCCTGGCACCTCTGGGCTTGCTTCGTCATTTATGAAAGTAAAAAAACCATACTGCTTGAGCCCTGGCACCTAATTACTTGAGCCCCAGTATCTCTGTCATTGCAAATTAAGCACTGCATCTGCCCTTCCCCAAAATGATATTCAGCAAAGCTCCTGGGCAGATTCTTGCACTCCTTTTGACTCAGGTTAGGCTTACGCTTACAATTGTGTTGATGATCAGGTGAGTTCACACTAGAGAATCTCAATCCCATGACAAGGTGTCACCCAGCTGATGATAATAGTTTACCTGCCATAGTGAAAAATATTCAATAAATCTTCAAATCTATTTTTCTGTCCCCTCCCCCCATGAACTGCTGTTCTTCATAGTTTTGGCAGGCCTGGAAGTAACAAAATACTAGGAAGGGCCAGACCAGTTCTTACAAAATCTCCTCTCTGATTTTTTGATCAGAGATATTTAGTAGGTGATTTTCAAAGGTAAAAATCAGTTAGGTGCCATTGACTTTCAGCAAGAGTTGGGCACCTACCTTCCCTTTGTGCCTCTGAAAATCTTTCCTTCGATGCTTGTGTTCACTTATCTAAACCATACCTGGGACTCTTTGATATTGGCCTAAACTATGAGTTATGCCACTTATAACATAGGAAAAAATGCATTAAATGACCAGTCAAGGGGCAAATAAAAACTGGTTTTCTAACAAAAACAACCTCCTACTGACGACGGAGGAGAACGGTCCTCAGTACAACCAAACTCTAGGCACAGGTGAAAATTGTGCTTTTAAGATTCTGCTACAGGGCAAGAATGACCAATAGGGTTTCTGAAAATTCAGATGTAACATGTTATATAAAGCAAACGGCAAATTATGTATCATCAGACTGAATATAAGCAGAAAACTGCAAGCTTTGTTCAATGTAAAGTAATCTGGGGGGAGGGGTCGAATATAAATACCCCACAAGGAAATCTCACCTCTGCATTCTGCTAACAAGGCTGTCATGACCTATGACTTCATCAGAAGCCTTTAATCAATCTGCAGCCCTTTATAACAATTCTTTATCCATATTGCACAGTCTTCTGTCTTTTCAAGGGAAGGCCTTCATTTAGACACAACACTCAGGCCACACACAGTTTGCACTCTCTCATTTATACTATTGTACATTAGTTGCTGCAGAAATCCAAAACTTTAATATGAAGGGTTAGGCAAAATTATTTAAGAAAAAGAATTTAATCTATATCATTTTTCTTGTGTCCTTTACTTTGAGCCTGTGTGGAACACTGAGTCTCATATCCGGGTGTTGGCTTTTATACTTAAAATGTATCTGTTATTCTTATGCTTATTTTATTCCCTTCTTTCCCAGACGTCTCCTCCATTATAGTGCACTCGGGCACTGGAGTTTTACTTACACATGTTCAGCTGCCGGACGAAGCTGGCCATGTTGTTGTGTTTGAAATACTTCGGCAGCACCTCCTTGGCAAACTGACCTTGATCAAAAACATGGAAGCTGGTACCATTCTGTAGAGAAGATAGGAAGAAAAGAAAAAAGTCTACACAGTAATTCTGGAATCCCCAGAGGCATGGACAAGCCAGTGAAATGGGAAATGGTCAGATGGAGTTAATTACTTAGAGACTGTCAAGGTGTAATAAGGTGATCAGATACAATGGGGTTGAGATGCAATAGTGGTGAGTATGGGGTAGCAGTATGATCCAGTGGATAGGATATTAAACCCAGGAAACCCAGGCTCTTCCAGTGGCTTGCTGGGTGACTTCAGGCAAGTCACTTCACTGCTCTGTGCCTCAACTTCCCCAACTGCAAAATGGAGATAATGGTATGGATTTCCTTTCTAAGGTGCTTTGAGTTAGACTGAGGAAAAGTTACATGTTATTATTGCATGGCAGTTATACCTAAACAGATTGTCTTCAAGTCTTCCTTTCTGTGAGACATGAGAATGGCAAAGCCGTGCATGCTGGGACGCAAAGTTGTGTGTATGTGCCAGCCAGTGAGAAGGTGGAGAAAGTAACCAGGGTGACAGCCATTTGAGACTTGATTCTGACTCACAGAGGAACTGGTTTCAAATCAGAAGGCTGAAGACAGCTTGGGCGAAAGTGATTGTGAAATGATAACTCATCATTTTTAGGAAAGGAACAGCAGAATAGGGACAATAGATTTCCACAAGGCAGACTTAAACTCAGAAAACTGGTAGGTAAGGTCCCAGGGGGAAAAAATCTAATGGAAAAAGGAGTTCAGGAGAGCTTAGAGTTTTTCAAAGAGACAATATTAAAGGTGCAACAGCAAGCTATCCCATGCAACGGAAAGATAGCAAGAATAGTAAGAGGCCAATGTGGCTTCATCAGATTAAAGAATATTTAGGTAAATTGGACATACGCAAGTCAGCAGGGCCTGATGAAATTCATACTAGGGCATGGAGGGGACTAGCTGAAGCAATCTCAGAACCATTAGAGATTATCAACTAGAACTCATGGAGGATTGGGGAGATGCAAGAAGACTGGAGAAAGACAAACATATTGCCTATCTTTAAAAAGGGGAACAAAGAGGACCCAAGGAATTACGGACCGGTCAACCTAACTTCAATATCTGGAAGGATACTGGAGCAAATGATTAAACAATCAATTTGTAAGCACCTAGAAGATAATAAATAATGGCCAGCATGGATTTGTCAAGAAAAAAATCACATAAAACCAACCTAGAGCAAAGTTAGTTGAGGTACGGCTACACAGGGTGCAGTCAAACCTCCGATTGCATGCTCTTATCGGCAGGGCCACTCACTGGGCTGGGATGGCCAGTCTAGTCTTTGACATGGTGTTCACCATCTGCCTAATGGGGAACAGCACTTCCTACCCCCCTGTTCTATCAGGAGGGTGGATGCAGAGTGGAGGGCAGGATGTTGGTCATTTTAACTCTGCGTTGGCTGGACGGTTTTCCAGCTGGGGGAACACATTCTGATGAACACGCCCTGCATTATTCTTATCCTTGCTTCTACACTGGACCCATGCATATAGGACGATCAATACACAATTTTGGGGGTGGGCCAGAAGTTTAGCACTATACCAGAGATGGGGAAATGATCCGCTATTTAGACAAACAGGTTCACTTTGGTCCTGTCTCAGCCCAGGGGGCTGGGCTAGGCGAGCTCCTGAGATCCCTTCCAGCCCTACGTTTCTATACTACGACATCTAACCCTAGAGCCCCCATGTTCTTTGTTTAGATGATGCGTCAAGACAACCATAGATAAGCCACCAATAGTATCCATGCAGTGAAGACGGAAAGCTAAACCACGGGGAGTGGATTCGGATTCTCTGCTGTGAAAGCAATACGCACACAGTCCTTCACACTGATGGGACTGCAGTTTTCCACTGCTGTGGTTAGTATTACCATGAATGGCATCACATGGGCTTCCTGGTCACAGCCAAACCTATTTTCAACAGAATTTATTTTTATTTAACAATCGTTATTGGGCCATTTGCTCTTTACGCAAGAACAATCTGCAGAAACCATGTGGATCCCGTTGGGTCCCAAATAACCTTTTTTACTGACCTGCAAGGCCTCTCTACATACACAGTGATGGCTGGACTGGTTTTTGGCACCTTCTAAAACACAGAACACACTGGGTGCCACTAGGCTCACAAATGGAAGAGATGCTACCTGATTTTCTTATACACTACATATCGTCACTCAAGGATGGTATACTGCCAAATCCTACTGTCCTAATCATTTTCCTTCTGATTTCTTTGCTGCGGTAGCAGGTCTGAGTGTCTGAATGGGGCCTCTTCACCCAGCCTCTTCCATTTGCTATTGCAGTTAAGTCATAATTACAGCTGATTCAAGACTTCAAAAACAAAAAATTGCATATTCAGAAATCTGAAATCAAATCCTGACTGGGTCTTTGGCTCAGCCATGTTTGGGCCCCTTATTATTCGCTATTTGCAAATATTTATATAGATGGTCTTTTGTTCAGAGAAATATTTGGGAAATGGCTTCCCTTTATTCAAATATAACAGTATTCAAGTATGGACAAGTATATTCACTATTCATCATTACTTATTCCCCCCTCTATCCCGTTAAGGAACAGAAGTAATACCATGTGACGCCAGTGAGACATCAGGTACCATGAATGAGTAGTAGTCAAAATGAACAATTTGCTAATAATCCATAGGCTGAAAATGATTCATAGCAATGTCTCTGTTGATACTTAATAATAGGTTAGCAGAAGCCAGAATTTGCTAACATATGCAAAAGGTGAAAATGTCAATTTCACTCATTCACATGCTTAATTAAACACACACTATTTAAAATCCTCTTGATGGTCTTACAGGCTGTAATCATTGACATGACTGCGATATCACAGACTCAGCTCTCTGATGTCATAGTAAGATACACTAGGTGGGCTAGAAAGGATCAGGGGGAAGATCAAAAATAATAATGTACCATATGCAATTACAAAAAAGGTGAAAAGAAAAAGGGACTATTTATAGATTAAAAATGTCTCCCCCTTATGAAAGCCCTTCTTTAAAGTGAATTATATATAAACCCCATGATAAAATGAGGTAGGGAAATGGACCTATACTACAGGATTCATGTGGTCGTTAATGAAATATAACTTTCTGTTAAGAGGCAGAAATGCAACTTACATCCCATCCCATGGATTTTGAATGAATCCTGAACAATGTTCCTGTGACTAAAAACATGACAAAGAGGCTGGCTTCAAAATATTTTTTTAAAGTCTGCTTTAATATTAGTTCCTTTTGTGGAAAGTGGGTTTATAAACACAACACACTGGAGAATTCTCTGCTGAAAAATAAATGTCTATTTGTAACAACTGTTAATAAAGTCAAGTGCACAATACGCTTTCAAAATGCGATAGAGTCAAACAACATTAGTCCTTTAATTACACTTAGCATTTAAAAGCCCCGAATGATAAACAGTAAGAAACATCACAAAAATAAAACAAACGAACCTGTTAAAAATAAGAATAGCCAAACTGCCAAGATATGCGTGTCACCTTGTTCGCCATAAATACTAGTTCAAGTGCTTAGTAAAAGTGACTAGCTGTTTTGGGGCCCAACTTGAGATGTCTTAAAGGAGCTTGATTTTCAGACGGTTGGTACTTATTTTCAAAATCAGGCCCATTTAAGGGCACCCAAAAATCAAGGAACCCCCCACCCCCAAATCATTAGTCACTTGGAAAATCTTGGCCGCTTTATAGCACAAATAAGCATAATATTCAGTGTGTCTATACAAGTCTCTCTAAAGAACATTCAGTCCTTTTCAATGAACCAGCTAATGCTGGCAAGGTACTTCGAAAACGTAAAGTGCTAGATAAATGCTACAGAATATCATCTTTTAGAAGCTTTGGACTTGTTTTTGTCCCGCTGGCCCGTGCAGTTTAAGTGACCTCCAGTATTAGCTGTACTTACAGTGCTCCAGCAAATTAGATGGTTTGTTTCAGGATCTTCTACCAGCGTCCACAGTTTAGTCAGGAAGGCTGGCACATTACTGGAGTATCCATCCATTGCCAGGGAACTGGGTGAATCTTGCATAATTTTTCAGTGTTTGAGTTACACTAACTCCATCTCTTGCCTGTCTTGCCGCGCGTGTGGGTCACAGAGAGACTGAACCATTTAGTTTCATCCAGGGCCAGCGGAGAGTACCCCCCACTGAGTCACATCAGCAGTGCTGTTCCTACTCTTCAAAACTCAGCACAATGCAACAGCATCACCAACCCGAGAGAACAATGCACAGAATTAAAACGCATGGCAGCCAATCGCACAATGCTGTGAATAAACATGCAGCGTCATGCAAAGCGAACACATGCTGTAACGCCTTAGGCTGGGTGGTTAACAAATCACTGGAATGAATTAAGAAAACACCTGGCTGGCATGTTTGCAGGAGGTCAGGAAGCAGCGACACTGGATTGTGAAGGGACTGAGTGAACGTTGGCAGTCACAAATGGGCAAAATCAAGGCTGGTTTTAAGTGTGCCAAACCTCAGTCAGGCTGGGCAAAACCAAAGCTGAGTCCCATGTTACCTGAATCCCAGAGTTCAGTGAGCTTTGGACAAACAGCTTTGGATGGGGTGAAAACAGATGAAAATAGATAAGACCCCAGATGCTACAATCTGCTTTATTATTATTCCAGGTGTTTCACCCACTGCTAGTTATGAGCAGCTGGGTTCATTTGGCCCAGACTCTGAAGCCCTTATTCACGTTGGTGAGCACTTCTTCACGTGAGTTGGTGAGCACTTCTTCACTCGTTGGCTTCCATGGGACATGACTTGTTTCTCACTCGGGTAAGTGAAAGCACCACAATCTCGCCTTTTAGTGGTTGTGCTAACACAGTCCACTAGGAGTTGTTTCCTGGGCACTTGATGATAATGTAATCAGAGCCCAGGATCATTTCAAACCAAATCAAGCTTTCAAAATCTCTCTCTAATATGAACCAGGGATCTCTGTTACATTTGACCAACACACACACTCACTAGCTCCCATCAAAGTGGGATTGTGGGACATTTTGTTGAAGCGAGAAGTAACTGTCACTCACTATAGGGTGAAAACGCCCTTGTGAAAAGAGTGAGGTGACCATGAGTGTCATTAGCATTAATGCTTTTCCAAAGGGTAATGAAGGCACAGTTAGCTCGGAAATGGTTTTCTTTGAGGTCTTTGTATGAGATGCTCAAACCATCCTCTGGAAAGTACATTTCGGAGCAAGGAAAAGAATCCTCAGCCGGGAAGATCAATCAGGCATGTGTGTTACTATTTTAAGGGCTGTTCCCCTGCCTTTATTTTATATTAGAAATTCTGTCCCTTTGTGGGATGGAAGGTTTGCTGAAGGGAGAACGAGTGAAGTCCTGGGACAAGACCCATGACAGGGAACATTTGGATGTCAAGATGAGAATGGGTTTTTAGTCACACTCCTTAAAACTCTTTGGTTTTTGTATATTTTTGCTAGCACCTATTTAACTTAAATGACTAATTAACATTTTGGATAACTAAAGTCTTTGTTAATGATTCAACATCGTCACCCCTTCATTTAAGGTGTTATATAGTACCTAATACGATGAAACTCCAACCTAGTTGACCTGTAGGTGCTAGGACAATGTAAGTGACAAATAAATAAATAAACAATCGTCATCCCTGAGGTCCTCCAGAAAAACCCAGAAAGAGCAAACATGACATTCCTGATGTGTCTAAGCTAATTAAAAAACCGGGGGGGACCCCATAAATATCATGCTTTTTGTATATGTAAAAAAGAAACAAAAAGCACTAGCCCCTTTCTTTGCAGATCATCTTTAAGTCTAAATGCTCCGTTTCTACACCAAAGCAGGAGAAATTGTGCTTTCTACAGCAGTCAGGCTGGGGTTGGAGAGAGAAAGTGCTGGTGTGTCTCTGAATGTGAGTCCATAAGTGGTATGGAAGTAGCAGAAAAGTGTGCGATAGCCCGAACCAATACCCCAGGTTCACCCACCCTGCTCAGAAACATTCGTCTGTAATGTGGCAGAGTCTGCAGCCCCAGAATAGGTCTTATCAGTCATCAGTGGATCCACAGATAATTTGAAATGGACAATCCATGAAAAGACAATCATCCTCGACTTCGAGGGATTCCTGATGATGATGTCATATGGGAGGTGGTTTTTGAGGCATTACCCTAAAATCTCAAATGTCATTCACTTGGAATCTTTGTATCCACATGTTTTTTCCAAACCCGCTTCTAGTCACTGAACTACCGTCGGTTTCCAGGGGTGACGTTCTTTGGTAATCTTGAGAGTGTATCGTCTCAGACGGGGGCAGTGTGTGAGGAACGTATCTACCACCTCCTGACTAACCACACAGTAACAATGAATCTCAGTTAGATTGACACACTTCCTCGCCAGGTCTATCAGCGAGGAGTCCAAATCGTCTGAGGGGGTTGTGTGGAGCACCAGTCTATTTAAGGTCCTGCTGTAACTGCTGGTGACAAACCTAACCTGATTCACCATGTACGTAAAAGTATTCAGTTGTAAAGTGCCCACGGGAATATTGGGCTTTAGGATGAGTGGTATGTTCAAGGCAGGGACTGTGTGATCAAACTCTAGGTCTACGCACAGCTGAGGATGCTTCTGGATCACAGCAGCCCAAAGCTCTTCAGAGAGGACTGGAATATATTTGTCCAAACGCTCACAAAAAATATCTAAGTGTGTGAAAGCCCCTCTCTCTGGCTTGATCAGTTCTGCAAACACATCGCTAGACAGACTGGCATAGTAGACTCCCAAGGTAGACAACTTAGGACATACAGTCAGAACTTCTCTGATGGTTTCTGGCTTCACGTTGCAAACCAGAGTGCGGTTGTTGATGAACAAGCTGCGCAGGTTCGGGCTGCTGGTGGCTAGGAGTCCAACAAGCCCATCATCCAGGGTGAACGGCATTCTCCGGAAATCAATATGCTGAAGGTCTGTTTGGTTTCCTCCCTGGCACAGATGTCGTATGCTCTGCAGGATGTCCTGGCCAGAGTAGAAATATGGGTTCTCCCCTTTGCACATGATACACAGCTTCTGCAGCTTGTCGTTCTGCCCGGCGAACATGTCCAGAATGTGGGTGACGTTCTTCCGATTTATTTCCTTGGACTGATCAAACACAATCCTCAGGTGTTTGATCTGGCTCAGGAACTGGTGTAAACTCTGCAGCATGCCCTCCTCATTCTCTGAATCGCAACTGGAAGAGCATTATAAACACAGTTAGCTGTTTTGCTGGAGCCGCAACAAGTGAGCACAATGTCTATACTTTGGATCACTGCCCTTTATTACTATTTATCTTCTCCAGTGCCTTAGAGATTTGTTCTCACTTGGTTTAGAGGATCAGGCACTGGGCTGGGAATCAGGGGACCTGGGTTTTACTCCCAAGCCAGCCACTGACTAGCTATATGATGCTGGACAAGTGACTTCCATGCTCTATGCCTCTATTTCTCCTCTCAACCCTTATCGGTCTTGTCTATTTAGATTACATGATCTCCAGGACGGACTCTTTCTCACTACGTGTTTGTACAACGTAAGGCACAATGGGGCCCCAAACTCTGGCTGTTCCACCAGGCGCTATTGTAATACAAATAATAGATAACAATTCAGTTAGTTACAGGGCTCGGTCACTATGTACAGACTGAGCAGAGGCATTCTGGTCCCATGGAGCTTACAGTCTGTCACGTTACTGGAATCATTTGGTACCATATAGATCATTGGGGTACCAAATATTATGTGAAGGGAGTCATAACAGGTATCTATGACCATATGTGTGTATCTATTTTGGAACTGAAGTTATGGATATTGGATAAAAGGTGCCTGTACTTCAAACTTAGGCTTGGCCCCTGGGTGGAATCTCAGATAAGGGTGCTAACTCGAGCCCATTAAAGGGCCATCAACTGCACAATAAACTGTGTCCACACCCGAGGAGAGGAGCTTCACCAGGAATGGGACATGCCTGGGCAAAAACTGAATCGTGGAGAGTCTGGTGATTGGACCATGTGGCTGTGGACCTCCTTGTTGCAACTGGACTCTGCATAAGGAGGAGGAGGGGCTTCGCCCACAGAGGAGAGTCTATAAAAGCTGGAAGAAGCGTCCTCCATTTTGTCTTCTACCTCCAGACTGCAGCCTGTCTTGCTTCCAGCTCTGAATGGACTTTGCTACACAGGTGAACTCTGGACTAAGGTGCTGACCCATCCCTAAATGGGATGCTTTCTAAAGACTTTGATTTAAACCTGCAGTTATTCTACCTTTGCTGTAAGCCGAAACCAAGAGATGTGCCATTACTGCATGTAATTGATTTCTTTTAACCATTCCTAACCCTCACCTAGACCTTTTTCCTTGCATACTAAACCTTTAGATTTTAGATTCTAAAGGATTGGCAACAGCGTGATTTGTGGGAAGATCTGATTTGTAAATTGACCTGGGTCTGGGGCCTGATTCTTTGGAATTGGGGAGAACCGTTTTCTTTATTTGGGGTATTGGTTTATATAACCATTGATCCCCAGGACAGGTGGCTGCTGGTGGTGATACTGGGAAGCTGGAGTGTCTAAGGGAATTGCTTGTGTGACTTTTGGTTAGCCAGTGGGGTGAAACCAAAGTCTTTTCTGTTTGGCTGGTTTGGTTTACCTTAGTGTGAAGAAACCCCAGCTTTGGGCTGTAGTTGCCCCTTTGGAAGCAATCTGTCCTGATCTGACACTCACAGTTGGATCCCACCAGGAACAGCCCGTCACACAGTCAAACTCCCTTTTCACTCCATCTCATATGCTAGAGCTCAGATCATGATAATCATTCCAGTGACCTTGGCGGAAGTCTTCTCATTGCACCTGAAGGTGGCCTAGCGTTCTAGAGCACAGGAGCGGAATTCAGGAGACCTGGAGGCTATTCCCAGCTCTGCCTGCTGTGTGGCCAGGGGCAAATCTCTTCCTCTTTCCAGGGGTGAAAGTAAAAATACAGCTCTTACTGGAACGGGGCCCACTCCCTGCACTCCCCGCAAGGGGCGGGGCCTTGGGCAAAAGGGGCAGGACCAGTTACATTTACTACCCATACAGTCCAAACGCAAGTAACCCACCTCACCTACATACTTCACGGATCCCTCCCATTCCATGACTTAGATATAGAAAATAAAGCTGCTGCTACTACTACTACAACCAGTACAGTCTGTAATAAAACTTTGCTATTGGAATAAGCCTGAAAAAGTGAAGAGTCACTGTCACATTTTTCTCCTTGTCGGCCCTCCTCCTCCAACCTGACTGCCGATGTGGCTAGGCTCCGCGTTCCCCAGATCCCCCCCCCACGCTGTAGGGGCTCCCCTCTAGCTTGCAGGGGGGCTGGCTGAAAGAGAAGCCTGCCCAGGTTGCCTGCCGCTTGCATAACAACAGTTTAAACTCAGCTGTTCACTCCTTGGTCTGAACCACAGATTAGGAGCTATTTCTGGCATCCTTGTTAATTTCACTCAGGGTGGTTGGGGGGAGGTAGGTGTGTGAGGGAGACTTCCCAGTATTAATTCCTAACTGAATTAGAACAGATCTTTAAAAAAACCATCCAATCTTGATTTTAAAATTGCTAGCACTGGAGAATCCACCACCACTCTGGGTAAGTTGTTCCAACAGTTTATAAGTACTCTATAGGCTGTAATCAGCAATGTGATTTTTGAATGAAGAACAGTGCTTTAAAATAAGTTGTACTGTGAGATTTATACGAGATGCTGAACAAACAGTAGAAACGACCTCCTCTCACCTGATCTCTGTGAAATGCCACACGGAACTAGTGGAAACAGCTGCGGCCCAATGTTTGCACACTTGGAAGGCTGCGTATCTATCTCGGAGAGACAGGTAGTAAAATATATGGACAAGGATTTCTTCTGGGACGTAGTTCCAAAATTCTGATGTTGGAGCAGGCATCTTTCTGAACCAACAGACTGTAGCACCAACAACCACCTTCCAGACAGCAAATAATTCCCTAGATTCCCTGTTGAAGAAAAAGGAAACATCAACCCAACCCTAGTTTGATATGGTGTTATTACAGAGGGTCAGAATTTTATCTCACGTTTTGAAAATGTCACCATATTTTTGATATTTGTAAAACAAAACAAAAACAAACATCCAGGTGGCAAAGTCTGCAGAAGATACAAAATTACTCAAGATAGTTTGACCAAATATAGAAACTGGTTGAAATTTTTTGTGAATTCTACATCTCAAAATTCTGGAAAAAGGGTAAAACATTCCCCAAAATGTGATTCTTTTCCTCATTCCCAGCTCTAACCATGATTAACTTTATATAATGCATTATTTAAAAATAATTTTCTACACTGACATTCAAATAGATGAAGGGATTTAGCTCAAGGGTGGAAGGGAAACCCTCGTTTTCGGGACAGAGACGAAGCATGAAAAATGTAACCCAAAATCTGAATTATCCAATGTATAGAAAAACAAGGAGTTATAATGAAAACTAATGTATTATTTTAACCACAGCAATTAACTGCAGTTGTTAATATAAGGATTTTATTGTGATCACACTAACCATAAATTCATGTAAACGTGTTGCATATTGACATGGGACCTTTTCATTTAATTATGCTTCCATGTAAATTATGCTGTCAGAGAATGAATGTAAAGCACAAAACCACATGTACATCTCTGCAATATTATTTCTCAGTTCTGTTTGGAGTATGCTATGTATCCACTCATTGTACTACTACATAAATTAAATTACTAGCTTTACGTTTTATTTGACTCTTTTCAACTTTCTCAACAACAAAGTGGTGGACTTTAAAATGAGAGGTTTTTAAATCTTTAAAATCTGCAGGTTATTTCCATTTGAGATTACAGCAGCAGAATTGCCAATTCTCACGATTTTATCGTGAGCCTTGTGATTTTTGGTTCTTTTCTTGATGCTCCAGCTCATGGAGTCATGTTATTGTTTTGTGAGAAATTCGGCTTTCATGGGAACAAAAAGGGAAATTTCTAGTCTTAAAGGTTCAAAAACCAAAAGCAAGAGGAAGATCCCAAAATATATAGGCACATTTTTTTAAAAATCATTTCATTTTTAAACCACTCATGATTTTTGAATGTTTGCGGGTGGCAATACAGAAGCAGCCATGCTGTCTTGTCAGATATCCCATCTGTTTATGTCCTGCCTCTCTCACCATTACTGACTGCCCAGCAATGCACCCCTGCTTGCTGCCTGCCAGAGGCCCTCTTGTTTTCCCTGTTTCCTGTATACAGTACTACTTCTTTATTACCTCTGACAAAGCCTGCCATCGGTCACCCTCAGCTCTCCTACTTTTATCTCAGATTTAATAAACGTTTTCATTATCTCAGCACTTGCCTACATACTAAACGATTCACCCTCACTCCAGCCCCACACACAACGGTTGTGATTTTATCACGAGTGGTGGTTTTCTTAAAGCCCCAGTTCCTGGAGTCATGTGAAAAATCTTCATTTTCATTTTTTAAAAAATGTCCAGCCCCCATAATTGCGCAGGAAAGCCTGATCGAGGTGCCCCCCGGAGACTCCGACACCTTAAAGCAAAGGGGAAAGACCCCAAATATATTCTTTTTATATAATCTCATTATTATTTTTTGGGGGGGGAGGGTTTGACTCATGAACTCTTGGGATTGGTAATACCGTCTACCTTAGAGGTCTGGTCTCAGGAAGGCTTCGCCTGGTTGAGTTGCATTTGCTCCGGAGAGGGCAATTAACTCCTCCCCCCCCTCCCCTCCCCATGACTAATCAGAGGAGCCCGAGCTGGGCTGGGCTGCCGCAGGAGGGGAGAAGCAACAGCCTGGCCAAGCCCAGGGCCCGATCCCTCCAGCCCAGCGGCTCCCAGCTGACCGAGCAAAACCCGGAGCCGCGTTTCTCCCGCGCCCGGCCCCCCTCTGCAGCGCAGAGACCCCCTCTCCTCCCCCACTCTGGGACAGCCCCGCCCTGCAGATCCTCCCCCCTCCAAACCCTGCATTTATTGCGCCGCGAGCAGCGGGGGCTGGGAGAGGGGGCCGCGCCTGGCCCCATAGGGGCGGGGAGCTGCTAAACTCCCCCCGCTGCTAAGGGACGGACGTCCCCGCCCTGGGGAGGGGAGGGGAGGGAAGGGGCCCCCGCACCGCCTACCCGTCCCAGTGCAACCGCTCCGCCGCTCCGCCTCTCCCGGGCCTGGCCCCGTTTCCGAGGAGGGAGGAGGGAGGAGGGGGGGCGGGCAGCTAAGGAAACCTCCCTCCCCGCGGTGCGAGCAGGGATGTTTGTATAGCCCTGGCCTAACCCTTTCCGGACACCTCCCCTCCCACAGTCTCACCGCAGCCCCCTTAGTCACCCCCCACCCCCGCGGGCTAAGGCGGACCAGAGGGGACTTGGGCGCCGCGTGCCTCAGTTTCCCCCTCCGGAAAAGAGCAGTCGTTCACGAACTCGGTCGGCTGAAGCTCTGCCAAGATGCGGGCTGCTCCTCCTAACCCCTGACTCTGAGCTCACCCCCTGGTACAAGCCGTTTTTAGAAGTGGGGTCCTGGTGAATTGCTGCCTTCACAGAGCTGCTACATAGGAATTAGTGTCTCTGAAGCGCTTTGAGATCACCAGAGGGAAGGTACTAGAAAAAGACAAATCCTCACAGTTCTGAAAAGGAAGTGGCAAGCTGTGGATCCGCTCATTAAAGACTCCGCCATTAACTACTGTCTTCTTTTCTCAGCAGATCCCTGTGAAGAGGAAGTTGGTGTTTGACATTTGTAGCCAATACTCCTGTTGAAAATTCACCATTACTTAGCAGGTGGAAATAATAGAGGAGTGAACTCTGCTCTCATTCATGAACCCGACTGTCTTACTTTCTTGTGCATAAAGCACAGACCTCCTAGGTTCTCCCTCCAGCTGAGACACACACTCATTGTTTGACCATTGTTAAGTCAGTTAGACCCATATTTTCAGAAGTGGCCTATAAGCTTCAATGCCTAGGGACCTGATCTTCAGGAGGGCTAAGCACCCACAATTCCAACAGGCGGCTAGGCTCAGCATTTGAAAAATCAGGTCCAAGATCTCTAAATGGGGGCACCCAAACTTCAGGCACCTAGAAAAGGTGGCCACTTTTAAAGGGGTGGCGCGTTCCCTAGCCTGTGCCTTAGTGCCCCCCTAAATAGGGATGATGATACTTACCCACCCCTCACACAAAGCTCAGGGCCCCTACGTAGCTTGCAGGGCTTTACGCTATAACGTGCTTTGTGCAGCTCGGATGGTGGCTGCTGTAGAACTGCGAGGTTCTACTATTCGGTGTCTCCAAATGATCTCTGTGTGCGCCAAGATGGAGTGCGCTTCCCGGGATGGGGTTACTCTATGGACGGTGGGTCTCAAGAAAGCCAGTCAGGGAGTCCTACTAGGAACCCCCTCACCTTGTATTAGCACAACGTCCTATACCAGGGGCTTACCCCTTTCAAAGAACAGGTGATTTTTATGCTTAGTCTTAATCGCCAAACCAAGGCCGCTGCTGCTGCCAGGCCAATCTACCATATGGGCAGAAAGTTCTGAGACAAGAACTTGCACCATCTTTCTATGATCTGAGGCTAAATAATGGAGTTGCCGCCTCTCCTTCAAGCGCAGTTCGGTTTCAAAAAGACAAACATGACAAACCCCGCTGAAGACCGGGGTTCCTGGCCTGTGTCGGGATCGGTGCTGCCAGGTCTTCACCTCTATGATTATCTTCACTCACTAGATTAAAGTACGCCTCCCTGTGCTACTGTTACACCTTAATCTGCAGTGCAGCCCTATCTTCGGGGACTGCCGAGACGGCAGTCGCTGGGCAGAGCTGAGCTAGATGGCAAAGCAGAGCTCTAATCTAGCTAGCTCCGGCAGCGGGGCTGGCCCTGGGAGTATAGCGTAGGGATCGGAGTGAGTTTGAACAGCCTGCCACAGCTTCACCACTTCGGGGCCTGAGCGAGCGAGACTAAAGCAAGCTCCGGTACGTCCACCTGAGCTACAATCACACCCTGTGACAGCAGTCTGGAAGTGCCCGCAAGTCTCACGGTGTCTCAGTTCCCCATCTGTACAATGGGCATAACAGTACTTCCCCACCTCACGGGTGTTTTGAGTTGCTCAGTGAGGGGCACGGGGGGATAAATACTTGAGATAAAAGCCATAGTAAACAGGCACGAGCTTTTCTCCTTGTCAGTTACACAGAGAAATTTAAACAGCTGCTAGCTTATATCCATTCTTTATCCTTCAAAAGGAACCCATTCTTACCAGCTCCTTGGGCTTTGCACTACGGGGCTTTCCAGTCAGTAAGGATGGTCCAAAATGTTCCCTGGTCCTTTGCTCCCCTCCACTGGCAACTGTTTTTATACGTGGATTGCTGAGTTTCACAGGTCTTTTCCTGTGGCTGTCTCTCTGGACTGGCTCTCTTTCACTGTGCTTCCCGTCTGCACGGATCTGCCAAGCCGCCCTATTCTTTCAGAAAGAAAAGATGACCTCCCTTAATGCCACCAAATTAATGTCTCTGACTTCCTTAATTAAGGGAAGTCTGTCTTCATCTCCGTTACCAGATGTTTCACAGATACTGAATCCCTGCTAGACATCTGATGTCTTGGGCAGTCATTATTTAAATGATATCTCAGGCAAGGAAAAGTATTCAAATGGACCTTCCTGCTTCAGTCACTACGTGTCTGCCAAGTTCCCTTAGAGCTTTTCAGTCTGTACTAACAGTCTTATTCCTGCAAAAGCCAACCTGCTGGCCAGAAACTGCTGCTCTTCTCACACAAGGCTGGGCTAATCTGGGGCCTGGTCTTGCAAGATACTGAGCCCCCTCTGCTCTGATTCAAGCCACCAGGCAATAGGCA
Organism: Sternotherus odoratus; assembly: GCA_032164245.1. Taxonomy (NCBI): domain Eukaryota; kingdom Metazoa; phylum Chordata; order Testudines; family Kinosternidae; genus Sternotherus; species Sternotherus odoratus. Next base: position 28,041,898 of record JAVMKO010000014.1, read on the forward strand.
CTGAAGACACTTTGCAAGAGACGCTCTGTGCCTTGCAGGATTCGGCGCCTGGTAAAGCAAAAAGAATTTAGCCCCTCCTTAGCAAACTGCTCTCTTGTATCCGGTCATCCTCTCAGGCTGGAGTTCTCATATAGAGCCAGACATCATCTGACCTCCTGCATGTTGTAGGTCACAACCTCGCCCACCCACTCCTGTCATTGACCTCTAACCTCTTTGGTCATAAATCGAGCACTGCCAACTCGTGATTTTATCCTGTGTCTTGAGGTATTTGGGGCTGCTCTGAAAGCAAAGACCCAGCTGCTGAGGTTATCAGACAACATTAGAGTCTCAGCTTTCATGCTAGAAGAGGAAGCTACTGGCCTTCATGATTTTAGGGAAAAGCCCAACAACCAGCAAGCAAATAACCCATGTTTTTTTAAAAAAAATCTCATGATTTTTAAGCCACTCTGGATATTTTGGGGTCTGACTCTCAATATTTGAATCACGGTGTTGGCACTACAGCAACACCACAGCCTTACCTTCCAGTGAAGAGGCCATAAAAACTCCGCTATCGTGACATTGAGAACAATCCATCCGGTGCTCAACAACCATCTTCTGCTGCCTGGTTCCTTAGTGCTCCAATGTGTGTGCACAGAGGGAGAAGGAAGATGGGACTACTTAAAACAACTGTATGCAGAGAGAGAGAGAGAGAGAGAGACTACAGGATTCTCTCCTGAATCCCATTCTCTCCCTATCCCATGGTGACCTTCCCACGGGAGCCAACTCAATTAGGGTGAACTGCAAAGAATGGGGCAGGCAATCCCCAAAGCTGGTGGATAGTCCAATACTTCGATTTACCAAGCCAGCACAAAACAGCTCCTATAATACCTCACTGGTTATCCAGAAGCCAACAACACAGTTCCCTTAAACTTAAAGTAACCCAGTCTCAGGCCTCCACCCAAGTCAAATAAGATGAGGATTACTGAAAATCTTATCCATCATATAAAAAGTTCTATCAATCCAAATTCATTACCTCCCAGGTTAGTGAATACACGCTTACTACCAATTCTCATCAACTAAACTAAAATTTATTTAAAAAAAGAAAAGAGCCAGAGTATTGGTTAAAAGATCCGTATTCATACAGACAGGAGTACAGTTCTTGAGATTAGATTCATAGTAGAGATGGTGAGCTTTGTAGTTGCAAAGAGTTCTTTCAGAAATAGTCCATAGTTTACAGTTGAATGTTCATAGGGTGATTCCAGATTAGGACTAGAGACCTCAATCTTGGGTTTAAACTTCCCCTGCATGAAGCATCAAGCAGATCTAAGATAAATGAGGATCAGGACGCTAGACATTCTTATACAGTTTCAAGTCTTCTTTGATAGCTCGGAATCCCCAGGTGAACAATAGGTAATGATAAATAAAACGAGCAATACTTGTGGCACCTTAGAGACTAACCAGTTTATTTCAGCATAAGCTTTCATGGGCTATAGTTTATGCTGAAATAAACTGGTTAGACTCTAAGGTGCCACAAGTATTCCTCGTTTTATTTATGGATACAGACTAACAGGGCTGCTAATCTTAAATAGGTAATGATGGAGAGTTTGAAGTAGACCTATTTCCTAAACATCACCGGTAATTAGCTGCACAGATTAACATACAGAAATGTACCCATTAGACAGTCTATCACAAACTTTAAAGAGACATATAGACAATGACATTATTTCACCCAAGATTAATCTAAATGTTAATATTCCTTTTTGATCCCTGAATCAATAGCTATTGTGACATAGAGGGACTGTTTACATGGCTAACATTCAGCAAGATATAAGTAAATACATACAATTAGTATCACTTCTAATACAGGTTTGCATGGAATGGTCCTAACTACCATTTATATACTTTTCTAACATGTTTATAAACATTGAATCTGGGTCATTTATCCAGCCGGATACTTAACTCTTTCTGGCCATGCATCACCCTTTGTACAAGATTTGTTGCAATTATATAACAGTAGTAGTGGAAACAATGATTTGCTGGTCATATAGAAATAGAGCAAGTCTGCTTTTCTGTTAAATTAACTTTTTTGTTGACAAATCACTTTTAAGTGAAAAAATCATTTTAAATAGGTGTGTGCCTTTTTCCAATATTTTCCCCCAAACCTCATCAAAACCTCATCGATTTACCAAAAACCAAGTTTTGAGCAAATGAAAAATTTCAGTAACCAGTTTAATACAAACATTGGGTGAGAGTTTAAAAAAAAAACAAAAGGGGTCAGTGTCAAATAGTGTGACCAGACAGCAAGTGTGAAAAATCAGGACAAGGGGTGGGAGTTAATAGGGGTCTAAGAAAAAGACCCCAAAATCAGGATTGCCCATATAAAATTGGGACTTCTGGTCACCCTAGCATCAAACCCTTTGAATCAATTTCAAAATCTAGAATTTCTTTTCCCCCCCAAAAGGCTTGAATTTCTCACAATCCTGGTAATGTTTTGTGGCTCTTCAAAGCGGGCATGATTGGGCCCTAGAGCAGGACCGGGGATGTGCTTTTCTATAGTTACCATGTGGGATTTGTATGTTATATTTTTACGAGGAACATAAAGGATTATAGGCTGGTGCCCAGTTCTGCATTCACGGGAGCATGGAAAGTCAATTCATATCAGAGCAAAGAGATCTCCTTAAAGTGACAACCTTAAACCCACTTGATTGGTTCACTGAGTCATCACTTAATTGCAGCCTTCTAGTGCTAACCCAGGCACATAGGACTGGCAAGTGCTCTGGCCAATAACATTGATGCCTAAACCTGAAGGGGCGGTACCATGTCCCAGGACACAGGAAAATGTACTTTTTCAGGCACAGAGTTTGATCTGAGCCTCAGTGATTTACCATCATGCCAGATTTGACCCTCTTGTGTCTTAAATTCCTTAAAGTCCTTGCTACCGGTATTAGGATTACAGCACTGCTAAATTGGGGGGGCTGGTTTCTTGCCTTCAGCTCCCTCTCAGTAAAGCCACATGATCAGGAGGAATTTTTAGTGACTCTTTCCCTGCTGCTCTGCACAGAGGCGGAAGTGAAAGGCATCTGAAAGCGTGAGAAGGGGTGTCTGGACAAGGTAAATTACTCTGAGTTCTAGGAGGGTGGTTTATTGGTGGGCGTTACATTGAGTGTGGTTCTGCTCTGATCCATCAGCTGGGCTGGCTGCAAAGAAAGATCTGGCTTCAGAGAGCTTTCCCTTTCGGCCCCCCAAATTCCATCAGCGTGAAACTTGCCACACGAGACCCAAACCAAATGGAGAATTTGTTTTTACAAAACTTGTTTCGTTTAAAATTAGCTCAGTTTCCCCCCTAGGAAATCATAAATTACAAAATAAAACCAAAACCAAATCCAGACAAGCAGTTTTCCAGGGTCACCTGTCCTTAGACTAACTTTCTGGTTTTGGGGGGGGAAAGTTTCATTTTTAGGAACAGTTATTTTGTGATCTATCAACCTGACATGGGGGCTTGAGTCTTTCTGGTGCTGTGTCTGTTGTCTATCAAATATAGGGCCAAATTAGCTGCCGGGGTAAGGGGGTGAAATGCTGTTGAAGTCCATTGAGTGGCACTCGTTGACGCCTGCAGGGAATTTGGCCCAGAGATTTTTAAATGGGACAGGTAGTTATTGCACATGTGATATTGACCCAACTGACCTTTTCAGTGAAGGAAAAACAGTGCTGGGGAAAATGGGCCAAATGAACAGCCCCGGATCTTGTCCATTCTACAGAACTGGCACTGAAGGAGCAAATCTAGGGCAAACTTCTCCGAGCAGCCTCAGAACTGTTTTTTGTCTGTCCACCAGCTGTTTGTAGCAAGAGGTGGGGCTCAGTCTCCATGAATCAGTTCTTTGCTTCCTGTTGGCAGGTCAGCAATGCTAGCTGTGGGCTGGCTTTCTGAGACAGGCGTTTGTGTACTAGGAACTAAGCTGAGACTCCCAAAACTCATTTCACATGGGCCACTGAATTCACAGAGATTTTTTAAAGTCAGCATGTGTTACTGAAGGACGTCTCCACCCTATTTCCACCTATATTTTTTCACATAGTAGTAAACCAAATCATACTGATTTTAATAAGCCATTCTGCGCTGTAATGCTGATCCTAACGGGTTTGCTGGAGCTGTTACTTTGGCTACTTTTCGCTTCCTGAATCTGTATATTAACAGGACTAGGTTAAAAATATTTTCATTGGAGGAATGCCTAGAAAATGAAATAGCACTCACTGTTCATACCTGCTGTTGGATCCTATGCCATTTGCTGGGATTATGAAAAGTTAGGATTATTACATTGTGCAAAAGCTATTAACAGAACATAGTGCTACAGGGAATATTATGCTGCATAACAGGAATACTACCCCAAGTGAATGGCCTTACTATCAGATCAAGAATCAGAGGTAGCCGTGTTAGTCTGGAATAGCAGAGGTAACAAAGAGTCCTGTGGCACCTTAAAGACTAACTAGAGTATTGAAACATAAGCTTTCGTGGGCTAATACCCACTTCGTCGGATGCAAGCAGTGGAAGTGTCCAGGGGCAGGTATAGCTAAGTAGGCAAGAACCAGGTAGGAGGTAACAAGGTTAGTCTAATCAAGCTGAACCAGCTTGTTATCTCAAATCAGGGAGGGTGAGGTATTCCTCTAGCAGCCGAATTGGAGGTGTGAACTCGGAGAGAGGAGAAGCTGTTTTTGTAATTAGCAAGCCATTCAAGATCCTTGTTCAATCCCAGATTGATTGTGTCAAATTTGCAAATGAATTGCAGCTCTGCAGTTTCTCTTTGCATTTTAATTGAGGGCCATCTTTTTGTTTTCTTTGTACAACACCCAGCACAATGGGGTTATGGCCCAGGACTAAGGCTCCTAGATGCTACAATAGTACAGTAAAACCTCCATTTAACGGACTAATTTGGGCGAGGGGGGTGTCCGTTAAATCAAAAAGTCCGTTATTTAATAAAAAAAACCTGAGCTGTCGGAGCAGCAGCCCACCTGCCACAGGGTCGGGGCAGCAGCTCTGCAGCCCGTCCGCTGTTGGGACCCGGGCGGCAGCCGGGAGCCAGCAGCCAGCCCACCCGCTGCTGGGACCAGGGCGGCAGCCGGGAGCCGGCAGCCAGCCCGCCTGCTGCCGGGATCGAGGCGGCAGCCGGGAGCCGGCAGCCAGCCCACCACCGGCTGGGACTGGGGCCGCAGCCGGGAGCCAGCAGCCAGCCCCCTGCGAAGGGGACCGGGGCCGCAGCCGGGAGGGGTCGCGGTCTTATATGGATCAGAAATTTTGTCCGTTGCATCCGAAGTCCGTTAAATCGAGGTTTTACTGTACAACAAATATGTAAAATAATAATAAAGGCAAATAAGCTAGCTCGAGCCATAATTTACTATCCTGAAACATAGTATGACAAAATTCAGGTCAAAAATCTTGTGTTATAACTGGAATGGGTCTCTGTTGAAACTGACTAAAGCAAAGAACCACGACCGTGCTAGCATCATTTCAATTCGGTAACTAAGTTGATATTTAAATGAAAAAGGACAGCCTGTGTTAGTTTTTTCACAAGTCTGAATTGACAGGTGGCTGTTGCAAAAGACAAGAGACGAGGCAGGAAAGATGACGAATTACATATTGTACAGGTGTACATACCGGATGGGATTTTCAGCTTTGGTTTGACTGCTGTTGGCGCTCAGTGGCGGAAGACTAAACGACTTTACTGAGAGCACAGGGAGGCCAACACAGAACATTTCGGAGAATCCTTTCCACTGCAGTTGATAAGTCTTCCGGTCGTGGGAGTGTGTTCCGTGAAAACAATGCAATGTCGCCGGGGTCAGGATGACAAAGTGCTGCTTACCTTCAGTGTTGTTTTTCACAAGTACAGTGTAATTCCCAGATGCCCTTGTGGAACTTCTGTGTCAAACCATCTTTCAACCTAGGAGAAAGTTTAAAAATCCCACCAGCTGACTTGTGCAGAGAGGCATCATAAAGAAAGCCGGGCACGTGCTCCGTCAATGACAGCAGAGAGCGCCAGGATTAGAGCGAGGGGGATATTTTTGACTACCCGTAAAACTGCCCAAAAATGCATTTTTCAAGGCACCAAAACTATTTGCAAATTCCGGCTGAATTCCCTGGAGAGCTTTGGCTGGAACAAATATATCATTTAAAGAAAAAGTCAACAGATCTGGTTTGAACCATTTCAAATGAAACGTTTTCCCTTTTTGTTTTTAACCAGTACTTCATTCAAATGGGTTTCATTTTTAAAAGCGAAACCAAAAAGTAAAACACACCCAGAAAGAAGCACCCAGTGGATTTTGTTTGGGGTTGAACTAAATCGGTTGACTCAAAATGATTTTTTTTTTCCAATTTGGAAACAAACCCCTAACAACTTCAGTTTCAGTTTAAATTGAACCATTTACTTTCTCTCCTGGTCCCCCAGATTGGCCCCTGAACCAAAACATCTAGGCACATTCCTTCTGCACCTTGTTTTTTTTTCGGGTTGGTTTTTTTTTTTAGTTCTTTTTTATGTGCATGTGGAAGGTGACCATTGTGCCTAGATCAGATTATTATTATATACCCACTCTCCAGTACCCGGGGAAGGGGCTGGACTAGATGATCTGATAGGAATTTTCCATCCCTAGCCTCTATGATTTGGGGATTGTTTTGCCTGGAAGTTTTGGTGCATGTTTTTGTGTTTGGTATTAATGTTAGGTGGGGGACTAAACAGTCTTCTCATTTGAGTATATATGAGACCTACCAGCCATCTCTGGGGAAAGCTGATAGAAGGTAATGCAAAACGAATGTTTCCAAGTATCCTGCTGATGCTGATTAAAACGCACCAGTGTGGAGACAGGATCCCAATCTGCAACTACATCCATTTATAAAATGGTGAGTGCAAAAGGAGGGAGCCTGTTGTGTTATTCGGGATTGATCCAGATCCTCTCTGATGTGGAGGCAGTATTTCCACTGACCTCAGTTGGGGATGGATCAGGTCTCAACACGCCAATACTTAGAACATCCAAAATGGCCAGGTGTCCTGCATCTCATCCGAGACTGACGGGACGAAGCTACAAACTGGCCACTTATCTACTCTTCTGACGAAGCTACAAACTGGCCACTTATCTACTCTTCTGACTGCCAAGTTTTCTTTAGTTGAACTGAAACACGTTCACTTAGGAGACTGGGCCTGACAATGATGGAGAGATGTTATCAAATTTCCTTTCTGCCTGGGGTTGATATTATCTGACGGGGGGGTTGATAAAAACATTGCTGATAGCTGCGGCTTGCTCTTCTGCAGCTAAGCCATGCGGTCTGTCACTGGCTCCTATTCCGGGTCATGCAGTTGTTCATGGCTTACATTGGTTTTGCTTCGGAGAGGATTCCTTTGTATTTATATTTAAGAAGCACCTTCATAGAACCTTTCTGAGGGCTTGACTGACTCCTGGGCCTCCCAGCAAGGCACACCGTAAAGCTAAGATAGTGGCAAGAAGCAGACGTAGGTTACCAAATGCAAACCTAGTGTCAGTATCACAGGGAATTTCAGGATTATTTTAAGGGGACTTTTTGCATGAGCTTTTATCAGACGTTTCTCTAATTGAAACTGTTCGGGGGTAAATGTTTTAAGATATAAGAACGTCAGGACAGAGGAGCAGGGAATTTAGAGATTGAAAAGTAGTAAATTCCCATCATCCTCCTATTCCCATAGTTCAGCCACGCAGAAAGAGAACTCCGTTTGGTTTCATCCCCTTGGCAAAGATGACTCAGGCTCTCCAAACTGCCTGACTTGGTGGGTTAGCCAAGCAATGGTAGTGTTTGCCTTCAGGACCCAGTGTGCTATATTCACTGAGTCAGGCTCCACCAAGGTGAGCTCAAGACACTGTATGACACAGATGAAGGTTTCTCATGGTGGAGATGAGAGTACAAAGAACCAGATCTTGCACCTCCTTTTTGCATTATCTAAAGCCTTGAACTGAAATCCTGGTCCCAATGAAATCAATGACCGTCCTGCCAAGTGCCTTCAAGGGAGCCAGGGTTTTATGTTTGGATTTTTTTTGTGCAGAAGAAAGGAGCTGGGTTTAAGACCTGATCGTTAGAGGCCTGATTGGTGAATTCTCAGCAGGTTCTCACCTTTGAACTCAAGGGTGTCTCTGAACTAGAATATTGAATGACTTTCTTTGGTGCACAATGTTCTTTAAGAGGTAATGATTATAAATCCCTTCAAGGCTACATTTGCTTTGCCAATAACAATCCCAGGATTGCTAGTGTTTTGTTTTCAGATAGAACAACAAAACCACCTCCGACTCTAACATCCTTGTTACAAACTTTGCTGTGCTTTGTGTGTGTGTGTGTCATGGCTGCCTCCAGAACAGACTGTGCTCATACCTGGTATTTTAGGTCCTGAGGATGGCAGACAGCTCTGAGCTCTGGATTGGCAGCGCTTATCTGTTCCTCCAGTCGACATCTGAGAAGATTGTCCTGCCCTCTCTTTATGAAAGCTCCCACCAGAAATCTAGCATGTTCAAGGCCCTCAAGTTGGCTTTAGCAGGTACGTGTCATTGCACTGAATACAAATGGAAACGTCACAAGGTCTTATTTCTTTACTTGCTACATTCATTTTTATGGGATTGGGTGCTTGGGGAAAGGTGACAGATTCACAACACAGGGGAATTTTTTAGGAATCTACCTTTAATTTCATAGGTCATAGCCCATCCTTTCCTATTCATTTCCTATAGACTTAATATAGACCAGCAATAGCCCTAGAGTAGACATGGTTATTCTGACAAAGTCTTTTTGCTGGTATAGCTTATTTTGTTCAGGGAACTGGTATACACCTGACTGGTGATGCCAGTTATATGGAATAGTAATACTGGCAAACACTTTCTAGTGTAGACAATGCTGAAGAAAGACTGGGGGTGCAAGTAGGAAGCTGACAGGTAACATGTTCTGTGGGATCTCACCTATGCCTTTATCTTGACACCTGTCTGGTCATCTGGGAGAGGAACATTCCCTCTTTTGAATCTCCTCTGCCTGCCCCGTAGTTAGATCTTAAAATTAATTAATCAGTTTAGCATAGTTCGTTTTCCCCGTTGGGCTTGTGACACCAGCAGAATTACTGTTGCTGACCCCCGGTGCAGCAGGATATGGATGGTTTAACTACAGATAGGACAAACTGAGCCCATAGCATTGTTTTGGAGCTCCTGATTGCAGCTCCTCGGTTTTCAGCAGATTTATTTCTCCTACTGCTGACCCCTGCTGTTAGTACTGGGTAATTGTGCTGGTGCAGACGAAGCACCAGAATGCCCCCTGCATTCCGCATTAGATATGATGGCCTCTCCCTGTAGCGGGGAGTCAAATACCCTCCCGTCCCATCTGTGAACTGCAATATTAATGGATCGCTAATCGATTCAGCTGTGGGATAATTGGCACTGAATACTTCACTTCAGATGGGTTGCATGCAGAGTACATGGTTGGTAAAAGCTTATCTCTTTCCTCCCACTTTCAAATACAAGCGCCCCAGCCCAGAAGAATTTCTAACACCGTAAAAAACAAATACACACCGAGGGAAAGGCTGTCGAGGCCCAGACCTGTCACCAAAAGTCCGAGGAGACAGGCAGTGAGTCACCACCCAGGCAGAGCTCATGTTGACACTGTTTCATGGCAAGAAACTGACTCTGTCTGCCCTCCTGTGCCAGATTCCACCGGCAGCCTGCATGGCGTCGACATGCTCAAAGTGCACTGCAGTGAGCCGCACCTCATTATCCAGCTTAAATTCTGCATGCAAGAGAACTGCCGCAGATTCCTTCAGAGCTACCGGGCCGGGTTGTTCCAGGAGTCCCTCCAGCATCACCTCCAAGTGGCCCTGTCAATGACCGCTGTCCCTGTCCTGGTGGAGCTGAAGGCTGGTAGCGAGCAGCTGGACCGCATGCTGAATGAGGAGGAGCGCTGTTTGGAATGTATCTACAGAGAAAAGGTATATTAAAAGGAAAGCTGGCCCAGTGGTTAGGGCCCTAAGCTCTGGAGGGAGCAGTCAGGGGACAAGGAGCAGGGGGGATTGGATGGGCTGGGGATTCTGAGGGAGGCAGTCAGGGGGCGGGAAGTGGGAGGGGGTCGGATAGGGGGTGAGGGCCAGGCTGTTTGGGGAGGCACAGCCTTCCCTACCAGCCCTCCGTACAGTTTTGCAACCCTGATGTGGCCCGAGGGCCAAAAAGTTTGCCCGCCCCTGGTAAAGAGGAAAGTTTTGGGGAAAAGAGCCTTTTAAAAAATGAGGATTATTTAGTGCAAATTCACAGACTGTAAGCTCATAAGGGACTATTAGATCTTGTAGTCTGTCCTCCACTATATCTGGCCATAGATTTCATCCAATTACAACTGTACTGGGCCCAGTAACTTGCGTTAGGCAAAGCAGATCTTTCAGAAAGGCATCTGGTGTTGATCTGACAACTTCAGGAGAGGGAGGATGCAGCAGCAGTGACTGGCACTGTTTGCCTTACAGCCCGACCGCCTGAGGGATGAGGAAATTGCAGTGCTGGAGGAATCTTTCAGGAGCCTGACTTGTCGACAGGAGAGCAACAAAATGACCCCTTCAAACCGCTGCAACTCTTTGAACTCCTCATCTTATAGTTTGGGGGAGAGCTCTCTGCCCCCTGGAGCCACCTTCACCTTTCAGGAACAACAATTTGGTGAGTGGTTAGAACCGAGCTGTCAGAATCTTAAAAGCCCTGAGTCTACCACTCTTCAACCCCCGAAAGGAGAATGCTTAGGGAACCAAGGACTGGTTCTGGATCAGTCAAGAATAGAGTTTCCCAGATGATGATCATAGGAACACAGGTGTTGCCCTATTGGGTCAGACCAAGGCAACCCCCTGTTTCTGACTGTAGCCAGCACCAGGCGCTGCAGGGTATGTCTACATGGTAGACAGGAGGTGCGATTGCAGCGGGTGTAGCCATACCCAGATAGCTCTGATGGAGGCAGCTTGTTAAAAACACCCGCATGGGCTAGCCACCCGAGGACAGTCCAACCCAGGACATGTTGGGCAGCTAGCTTGTGCCATTGCATCTACATTGCTCTTGTTATTTCAGCTCCCTCATGCTGCTATCACATCTCCTGACTGCTGCTTAGCCATTCCCTCAGAGGAAGGTGCAAGAAACCCCACAGTGGGCTGTTGTGGGATATAATTTACCCTGAGGGAACGGCTCTTCCCAGTCCCATGAATGAGAGGATGTCTTACAGTCATAGAGTTAAAGGCCAGAAGAGACCACTAGGTCATCTCACCTGAGCTCCTATGTACCCCATGCCAGCACCCACACACTAAACCCAATAACTGCACCGGGACCAAAGTATCACAGCCCACAGGAGACTGGACCATGACGTGCTACAGGCAGAGAACAGGGAGGACCCAGGTGCACCAGTGCCCAATCCCCTCCCCCCCCCATCCCCACAATAGGAGGGAAATGATTAAGTGAGATAATCCTGGAAAATGACCTGCACATCCACACTGCAGAGGGAGGTGAGAACCCACCAGTCACCGCCCATCTGACTTGGGGGGAAATTCCTTCCCAGTCCCACAGAGAGGGATCAGTTGGACCCTGAGCAAATGCACAGCAATCAGCCAGCCAAACTCCTGAGAGAGAGAATGCTCGTTGCCACCTTGGAGCTCTGGCCCGTGCCAGTCAGTGTCCCATCCCCAGCCATGGCCTCCCCTGATGCTTATGCCCGGAAGCAGGAGGGTTTATATCCCTCCCAGACTCTTGGGTGCTTTAAACTCCTCCCCGCTCTAACTCTGGGTCACACTCGCAGCAGCAGAAAAAGACTGAACGAAAATCAGACTTGGGTTTTCCTCGGCAACACACAAGCAAGATGAGTCGGTGGCCTGGCTGAGCTCTGGGAGCAGGAATAAATCCCCCTCGCCCCGTGAGCGACATAAGTTACCCTGACACAAGCGCCGGTGTGGACAGATTCTCCCGCTGGGCTGGAATAGTTTAGCCAAAGGGAGAAGCTCTCTCCCATTGGCTTAAAGCAGCTACATTAGAGAGCTGTATAGGTGCTGCTGCAATTAGCCGTGCCCTTGATGGAAAAGTAAGAGGAAGATGCTTCTATTTTGAGAGACAAATCCATGCATGCAGTTAGGGCCCCTGAAAATGGAGGACTAATGGCACTGATTGCGCAGATAACCATCCAGGTTTCCCCTCCCAGCTCCGCCAGTGGACCCCAACTGTGAGCAGCTGCACCCCCTGCTGTCTCCTGAGCAGAGAGATTTTTGAACAGTCTCCAACTGCAATATGGGTTTTTGGGGTGCACAGCAGAGCTCACCTGGGTCGTTGCTGAGTATGATTTAGCCCCATATAAGGATTTTAAAGGTAAAAAAACAGTGTGGGATCTGCCCTCCCTGATTCACTATTTCAGGAGTCAATAGCTATAGAAGGAAGCTGAGAGTGCTCAGAAAGGGATCTGATCTGAGAGTTTTAAAAGGGCAAGGCCTGGTGGCATAAGGTAAAGGGGAACATCCCAGAGAAAGGTAAACCCCATCAACAAACTCCAGTGTGAGACAGCTTAACAATATGTGTAGCCAGGACTGGCCTCACGGGGGCACTCTAAACACATGGCTGCTTTGGACATCTAGCTGGGAAGGTCTTTATTATTATAAAGTACAAACTCTCTCCCGTACACGGCGCTATCCTCTAGTCTTGATAGCAGGTCCTAGATGCATGAAACCAGAAGATGGCACCTCTTAACAAGCACAAATAAGTTCCTACTAACAGCACTTCGTGAAGATAGCACTGTCCTTTGGAATGAATGGACGCAGAACGTTCATTAGTATAAATTGTGGACTCAAACCCTTCCCTACTCAGTGGTCTTTGTAGAACCTGTCTCCTGCTCTCCTCACATAGTCACTACGTGTAGATCTGAGTTAGCTAGGATAGGAGCTCGGATATTTCCAGACAGAGTGAGGGGAGAAGCGATTCTCAACAGTAATGGCTCCTCTGCCCATAGTGAAACACTTAATAGTTCATTTCAAATCAACATTCAGGATGAATCATAAACACACACAAATGATATCAGGTCTGCTCCTACCACCATCAACAGCAGGTACAAATGAAAGGCTGCTAAGAAATGCTAAGAGCAATTACACACTGTGCTTATAATCGTCTCACCCCCTCCTCCCCCCATCACAGATACTGAATGGTGGATTAGCACTAACGTAAGACTCTGTTATGAACAAATTTCTATTGCAATGATTTCAGAATCTGAAACGTAGAACTGGAATTAGCTGGCCTTTTGCCCCAGAGGGTGTGGGGAAGTTGGTCACAGTATTGCTGATTGATTAATGTAAATCAGTTGCGTTGTCGTGGCTTCCCTTTCCCCATCTGATCTGGATGTATTTTCAGTGAGCACAGATCTCTAAGCATAACGCCCTCTTCATGCAGAATTTACTCCTTTAAATCCAACACTGTCACCCTGTGGTACAAGACACACAGTGCTGTCCCAGGAGTGAGTTTGTGAAAACGCCAGCTAACAAAGGGTGGGTACAACTCCATGATAAGAGTTTACTAAGTTTTGTCTTTTGGGGGCCCTCCACCATTCTGAGGTCTCTGCTCCACTAGGTATTATGTAGATCTTAACATGGCCTTGTGGTGTGTCAGTGCAGTGATGAACCAGGACCGCAACATGTTAAGCACTTTGTGTTCCCTTTAAGTCAACAGAACACTCACGCCAGATGACCATCAAAAATTTGCCAAGCTCGTATCGAAGAAATGGAAGCAGGTGGGTAGATCTTTGCAGAAGAGCTGCCGTGCCCTTCGGGATCCTGTTATTGACAACTTGGCCCACGAATACGACCGAGAGGGATTGTATGAGCAAGCATACCAGCTCCTTCTCAAGTTTATCCAGTCGGAGGGCAAGAGAGCCACGATACAGAGGTTGATTGCAGCCCTGGAGGAAAACAGCCTCATAACCTTAGCAGAGGAACTCCTTGGCCTCCATCCTAGTGAAAAAAACATGTCATAGACCAGGGATGGAGAAGCCAGTGGAACCTGGATCTTGCCTGTTTCAAGACAGTTTCCAAGATTCTTGCCAGCTTCCCAGGAATGCAAAAGCTCAGTTAACCACCATGGTATCCTACTAGCGGAGAATGCCCAAGGAAAAGCTACTGTGCATTTACAAAGTCAGCATGGGTACTGAATTACTACAGTGCCGACATACTTCACTGCACATCGTTGCCAGGCAACAGTGCTGTTTATGGGCTGGGGAGAATGGCTCCTGACCGACTCCCATTCAATATCCCCCTGGGGTGCCATGTTGCAATGCACCTAACAATGCTACAGCCCAGGCCTACGGATTATGCCAATATGGTGAATGTTAAGGAGCAACTGTGGTCTCTGGAAACATTCTACAGGTGCTTAGAAGGAATTCTGCTTCTTGAATATAGTACACACTTGGAGGGGTATTCCCGCCCCCTTCATTCTCCACAGAAAAGGACATTTCATGAAAACAGTAACTCCTCCACTAGAAAGCTCGTCTGCTCTTTCCTTTCTCTCCCACCCAAAGGCATTCTCGTTACTCTCCGAAAGTTTCAATTCTCATGCAGCAAACAGCTTCAGTGGAACACACTGCTGGCGGTAAATAAGCAGGAAGAGCACGTGAACTCTTCTTAAAGGTACACGGCGATGTCAAAACCAACTCAAACCCCTGCCCACGTGCTGAATGACGCCCCTAAGCAGGCCGTGAGATCCATTCATCACGTCATCGGCTCTCTTTAAAACCTGTCCTTGGCTTGGCTAGAGCGGACCCAGAATGCAGCGCCCTGGAATCTCACATACCAGGAGAGGCAGGAGTTGCACGGCATCTTTCTTTGGCATGCTGAGATTTTGAGATAGCCACGAGCCAGCTGTGCCAGGCTCATACACTCTGGATTTCAAGTGGAAAGTTTGTGAAGGTCCAAAAAAAAAGAGGTAGGGTCAACTTCTGCTCCCCTTTAGATCATGAGAACCCCACTGGTTTTAGTAGGTGTTCCCAGGCTGCAACAAGAGCAGAGTTTGTGCCTTAGCCTATAAGGAAATACACAGCAACATATAAGTGAGCATAAGCAGTCACATATCATGTAAATATCATCATCCAGCTTGCTTTCCTGCAGCATGTTTCTTGTGGCATCCTGGCCGGTTTTTACTTATCTTTAGGCCTTTTATTAACTCCATCTAGCCTCCCCTTCTGTAAACGGATTAGCAGACAGTCCACGGGGGACATTTTCAGACTGGGGGGAGGGTGTTCGCTCTACCGCTCAAGGGCAGTGGTTCTCCAATGGGCAAGAGCGGATGTCCTTTTAAACCAAATCATGTTTTATCCTATTCCTATAAGCACTTCTGTAACCTTTGGCTGAGACAAAGAAATTCCCTGATAAGGAGGAGCTCAGCCCTGGGATCCAGATGTAGGTTCAAATCAGACTTCACAGGAGTACTGCTCCCCGCCCACTAGAATGATACTGTTTTTCCCAAGTGCCTAGAACAAACTGAGCCAGACCTTCAATTGGAATCTCGGACAGTTTGCCTTTAGATCTGATTCCGAATCCCCAAGGTCTTTAGTGTTCACGTGCAGGGTTTGTTAGTCCCAAAGAAGCTATGTGAAGTATAAAATTTGCACATGGGATTTTGGGGTATGATGCTGCTCTCATTATTTTGCAATTGGCTTCAAAGGGAGCGGGATTGGAACCTCATTTTGGGCCCATCTCCACTAAGAGTACGTCTACCCTACCCGCCGAATCGGTGGGCAGTGATTGATCTATCGGGAATCAATTTATTGTGTCTAGTGTAGACGCAATAAATCGATCCCCGAGCGTGCTCCCCCTTGACTCCGGTACTCCATGTCGGGAAGAGGCAGAAGCGGAGTCGACGGGAGCGGCAGCGGTCGACTTGCTGCCGTGTGGATGGCCAGGTAAGTCGACCTAAGATACACCAACTTCAGCTACACTATTTGCGTCACTGAAGTTGCATATCTTAAGTCGACCCCTCCCCTCCCCTCAGTGTAGACCAGGCCTTAGACAGCTAACATTCCTGCTGGTCCCTGGCGGGAGAACGGATGTTACAATAAGCCATTTGACCAAGGGCATTTTAACTAGCAGAAACTGGAAAATCTTTTTTTTTTTAAATACCTATTTTGCAATTGCATTTTACAATAATGGTTTTTAGAATACAAGATGATATGCATGGTGTCCTATCACTTTTTAATCTAACATGCCTAAACTATTAGCCTGTAGTCTTCACTGCATACACAGTCTTCTCCTCAGATCAGTGCTAGCTACTCTGGGGAGAAAAAACTGCTAACACGCTGCAGTCAAAAAAATCTGCCATTCCGTTCCTCAGAGTCTACTGTAAGTCTGATTTTTTTCATTGCTGTTGCCATTTTACATCTGTGGATAGAGCACAGATTAATTTACCAGCCCTGTGCCAGTGCTAGTCACATGTGTTCCCTCTTACTCACAGATTTCCTCCCAAATGTCCACGAAGTGTTAGAGTTCTTGGCAGGGCATGCAGGATAACATCATCTTTAATAGCATTCACAGGTGCCCTCTTTCAGAGAGGTGAAGTAAGAGGGTTTTCCAGTAGCATGACATAATGGTGCTGTCAGGAGTAAGCACAGTGGATTAGGATCACTGGAAATGGCTGCTATGTTCTAGCATCTTTTCATCAATCATTCCTTCTAGAATCAGCTGCTATGCCCTAGATATGGTGAATTCTGGCCTCAAACCAACACCTTCTTAACCTCCTATCCTACAGGTGTTCTGTCCATGTGACTTTTAGTACCATCTGGCACTTTGAGCCAAATTCAGACCTAGTGTCAGCAGGCATGGTCTCTGGGACAAATTCAGCACGTGATGTAATGGCACAGAGTAAGCTGTATTAATTTGGTTTTCAGTAGCGATCCAGTTCTGATCTTACCTCTGTTTTACACCAGTGTGACTTCTCTGAAGTCTGTGGAATTACTCCTGATTTACACAGATGTGCAAAAAGAGTGTACCTTACACAATGAAAGGGAAGAAGTGGAGGCGGCAGAAGGAAAAGAAATGAACAGAAATGTGTAGAATATAAGAGTGGGGCTGCTTGACCTCACTCTACCACCGTATGATGAGTGGAACTGGAGGAAGAGGGTCAGGTTTCAGGAGGGACCTAGTTTGGTGAGGCTCCAAGGGATCAGCAATATAAGCTGGGACCAGGGTGCTACTAGGCACACACTAGATCCTCAGCATGTAAGGCTGGCCTGTCACCAAGGGTAGTAACGTTATGTTTCCTGTAACTCTGCCCGTCTGCCATGTCACTTATTGCTAACGAGGCACATCTTCCTGCAAGTTGTTTTTCCTGGTGAAACTTCCTTCTTCTCCTTTGGTGTGTTAATACAGTAAAACCTCCATTTAACGGACTAATTCGGGCGAGGGGGTGTCCGTTAAATCAAAAAGTCCGTTATTTAATAAAAAAAACCTTGAGCTGTCGGAGCAGCAGCCCGCCCGCCACAGGGTCGGGGCAGCAGCTCTGCAGCCTGTCTGCTGTTGGGACCCGGGTGGCAGCCGGGAGCCGGCAGCCAGTTCGCCTGCTGCCGGGACCCGGGCGGTAGCCGGGAGCCAGCAGCCAGCTCGCCCGCTGCTGGGACCCGGGCGGGAGCCGGCAGCCAGCCCGCCCGCTGCCGGGACCGGGGCGGCAGCCAGGAGCCGGCAGCCAGCCCGCCTGCTGCCGGGATCGAGGCGGCAGGCGGGAGCCGGCAGCCAGCCCCCCACCGGCTGGGACTCGGGCCGCAGCCGGGAGCCAGCAGCCAGCCCCCTGCGAAGGGGACCGGGGCCGCAGCCGGGAGGGGTCGCGGTCTTATATGGATCAGAAAATTTGTCCGTTGCATCCGAAGTCCGTTAAATCGAGGTCCGTTAAATCGAGGTTTTACTGTATTGCCAGTCACAAGGATTCAGAAATCATGAGTCACGACCCAGAAATCATGAGATTTTAAAAATAAATGTTGAGTTCTTTTTATTTGATATCTGGTATGTGCATTTTTAAGGTTTTACATTTTCAACCTTATCTCTGCAATCATGAGGGCTAGAAACTTAAGGTTTGGAGGTGTTTTTTTTTAATGTATGCTGAAATTCTGGTATAGTCACATGATTCCGGGGCCTGGGGCTTTAAGAAAAACACCAAATATGAGACTTGTTATAAAACTGAGAGGGTTGGCAACACTGGGCTTTATAGCTATAAAGAAGTCAGAGGAAAACATGGCTGAGAACAAGGCATATCTTGCACTGTTACTGAGAGGTCCGTGTAGAGTTGAGGGCTTATTCAAACAATCAAAATCAGGTTGCTCAGATTTTGAACTACCTAGAGCTGAGGCCCTGTTAGAAAGAGGTGAGGGGATTCTCTCTTACACATTACCTGTGCAACTCACCTCAGAGCTGCCTCTTACATCAGTATTTAGGTGACAGAAATTGGAAGGATCACCTTGAGATTCCATGGGCCTCCTTGCTTGGATGCACTAGTCTCCAGCTTCAAAGGAGAACCCAGAATATTTGAGCCTCCATCCCCACCTCATCCAGACCCTCACACACATTCTACTTAAAATTTGAATAAAAAAATAGATACCATGCACATGACAACGAAAAGCATTTGAATTTTCTCATTTGATTGGAAATTCTCTTATAAAAATGTGTCTTTGAAAGGCTCGTAATGTTTTGTGCCTCAACCCACTGAGACATTAGAAAGACACTGGAAAGAGAAAGAACAGGATTTCTTCACCATGAGCCAGGCCCTCAGAGTTATGACTTCTGTGGAACGACTGCTTTAGGATCTGGCCCTGACTTGTTTAAAAATGGGTCCAAATTTTGGGCAAGTTACAGTTCTGGATCCAAACTTTGTAGGTTTTCTCTGTCTCTAGTAAGGGCTAAACCATGGTTGAGGTTTCCAAGCCAAGTAGGGGAATGAGTCACGCAACACTTAAAACTGGGCTACACTAGGGGGTGGGGTGTATTTTCGAACTAAGATATGCAACCCCATGGTGGCGGGTCGACCGTGGCTGCTCCCCCGCCGACTCTGCTTACTCCTCCTGCCGAGGTGGAGTACAGCCGTCGATTTGGGGATCGATTTATCGCGTCTAGATGAGACACGATCAATCGATCCCGGATACATCAAGCGCTACCCGCCAATCCAGCGGGTAGTGTAGCCTTACCCTTAGTCATTTCGATTAGGGCTGTGTGGCTCAATCCCCTCGTCAGGTTGGAAAATCTCAAACGGAGACTGCAGCTCTGGATTCCCCTGAAGTTCAGCTCCAGATGGATATTAACAGTTTACAGCTCCAGTGCTGAGGGATTTCAGCGCTGCAGCAATGCGCACCCAATTTACAGCCCTTAACCTCAATAGTATTTGTCTTTTATATCAGAAAGAATATGTTCTATTTTTCTGACTTCTTCTATAAAGAAACATGTATTTTTGGTGAATATTGATTGCCTATTTCAGATCATATTTTTACAATGTCTTTAGAAAGAGAAATAAATTAGTTTGGCTTTCTTTGCCTCAACTTTCATTTCTTACTCAATAAAACAAATAAAAAAGAGGAATATAATCGAGTATGGGATGTTGTAACGGTAAAAAGAAAGGATTGCACCCTGGGAAGTTCTGAGCGTATAACTGTCTTCACCAACTTATCCACCTGAAAGATCCTGGAAACACTTAGATAGGAAGCTCTTTGGGGCCGGGGCTTTTTGTTCGGTTTCCACAGCACTTAGCACAATGGGGGCCTGGTTCCAGGAGGCCACGCCTCTTCTGGTTGAGGCTCCACCCCCTGCTCAGGACTCCGGCATACCGGTAAATCCTTTAAGTTACTTTCACCCCTGCCCATGGTGAGAACATATAGCTTCTGCGATGACAAAAATATGACAATCACATGCTCTGAGACAGAGACAAGAGACAGCTGAAGAAAACAGATACATGGGAAAGGGGAACAAGGTAGAAGGGAAGCAACGAATAGGTAGCAGTATCAGGAGAGAGGGGTCCACCCATGGCCACTGTTCCTCTCCTTACCTTCCATGGGTCTCGAAACAGCAGCAGCAGCTACCCACGGAGGAGAGGTAATACTTTGGAAGCGCCCTGTTCATTTCCATCCTGTGGAAGGGAAGCAAAGGGAGAGGGAGGCCCCAAAACTCAGACGCCAGGGCAGATGCCCAGCAAGGCTGTCTATATCCCTGGGGCAAAATTAAAATGAGGCACAAGCCCTTTCTCTGACTCACAGCTCAGTTCTGCTCCCACCAGGAAGTTTGCCATTGATTTCCATGGGGAAAGAATCATAGAATATCAGGGCTGGAAGGGACCTCAGGAGGTCATCTAGTCTGACCCCCTGCTCAAAGCAGGACCAACCCCAACTAAATCATCCCAGCCAGGACTTTGTCAAGTATAAGGCCAGTATTGCTAAAGGCGGGGGACGGGTTGCATTGGTCACATTACTTATTAATAAGCTGTTCTGTTTCAAGGGACTAAATGGGAGCTGAAGTTGTTCAGCTGTAGCTGTCCCGGTTAGAAAGCTTTATGGTATATCACTTCTACACCTGTGTGGTCAGTATCCTGGTGAAAATGCTTTTGTTGAAATTATTACTGTTGCTATTTTTTTTTAAATTGCTTTTTCTGGACAATATGAACATTTTGGAAAAAAAAGTGTCGTTCAAAATTTTCCACCTTGTCAAAAATGAAAAAGTAATACTACTAATAAATACTTCTCATACTCCCTAGCACTTTCAATCAGTAAATCTCAAAGCAACTCCACACAGGAATTCAGTATTCCTATCCCCATTTTACAGATGGGGAAACTGAGGCACAAGGAGACAACGTAACTCACCCACAGTCATTCAGGAGGCCAGTGACTACATTAATTTCGATGCCATTCTAAATTAATGTTTTTGTTTTAATTCCATTTAATTCCATTTGACAAAAGGGAAAATGGGTTGTCATGGTTTTTGGTCCCTCATTCTATGTAGCCCCCAACATTTTTCCCCCTCCTGAAGAAACCAAAACCATAACATAATAAAATAATAATAAAAGCCTGTGAATAATGTTGAACAACCTGAACATGGCTTTGTTGCCTTCAAAATTTTCATCAAAAATAATTGCTGTTTTTTGACCAGACCCAGTGTTCAGTAAAGTGCTTCATTTGACTTGAGCACAGAGGGAAGAATTAAGCAGTAATAAGAAATTACCACTCTGGAACCATGTCTTAATCCCTAACCATTTACATTTTCTGCCTCTTTTATATGTGGTGTTAACTCTTATTTTTTTAAGAAACATACGTGGAATGCCTTCCAGACCGTGTGACCCATCACTGTACGTACAGTCAAACAGCCAACCCCTGTTCAGTGCTAGCAAACATCTGCTCCCAGAGCTCACTGGAGACATCTGCCTAAATCACATGACAAGCACTTGGAAAACGGAGCTCCTTTCCCTAACACAGTTGCCCCTTTCACCACTACATTAAGAAAGTGTTTGCAAAGAAGAGCCCTAGAGTGTTGTCCCAAGCCCCATTAGCGCACCCACATGCATGGAGGAACTTGGGTGGCTCCCGGAACAAAAATGCCCCCCAATGCAGGAGACTCAGCATTGCTTTGCTCGGCAAGGATTTCCTCGGTTTCAGTTAGAGGCTGAGGAATGTCTCCACTAACTGCCTCCAGATGTGCCTACTTGGCAACTCACTGATGAAACGTTACTGAGGGGACACAGGATCTACACTATCAAATTGGATGTAAGTATCTCATATTTATGTTTGGTCGGGGGGACGTTATACTAAAGGCAACGCGAACTGGAGACTCTCTCATAGTCAAGCTTTTATTCGACAGTTTTTTGTACCCGGGGTGGTTTATAAAAGAAGCTATGCAGCTCATTTTACCGTGATTTAATATACAGCAGAGCCAGTTAAAATGAACTGTCTCTGGCCAGCTTTGCATAGGCTTGTGCTTTACTTCACAATAGCATCTTCTTTGCATGTTTTTAAATGTTTTTTTATGCAAGACATTAGGGCTTCTTTATAGGGAACCTTAGAGTTGCAAGAAGGGCAGTCACATTCCAAATGTAATCATGTAAAAATATGGGCATGTTATGCTTACAAGACCTTCTTTTTTGGGTTCCACTCACAACTTTTATACAGTCCTCTTTACCAGAGTTTCAGTGGTGTAATCTTTGGAGCTAAATCTATGTATACATAATTTTGCAAACTGTGTATCATTGTAAAAAAATATATTTATTATATATAATTTTTTACAATGATACACAGTTTGCAAAATTATGTATACATGGATTGAGCTCCAAAGATTACACCACTGAAACTGGTAAAGACTGCATAAAAATTGTAGTTCAACCCATATATATATATATTTCATTAGAATTTAACAGAACGTCACATATGACCATTTAAACAGATTTTTGTCAGACTGTGATACTCTTACTCACATCGTATCTTACTTCCTGAGTATCCCATTCAAACTGATGGGGTGTACTCCCAGAGTAAAGTACTATTATATATGTATTTAGGGACATTGCGATATTTGCGTTACAAACTGTAATAACATTGTAGATCATTTTGGGAGATGCGAATGTGGGAACTTTAAATGAATTTTAGTTGCTGTTCATCAATGGCAGATCAAAAGAAGCCAGATTTATCATTTCATGGGGGATCGGAGAAAAAGGGGGAAGGAAGGAAAGCAAGTGACGCAGCTTGTTGGGGGAGAAACAGAAGTTTAGCAGATGTCTCTTATTTTGAGTATCAAGAAAACCCATACACTTACGTTCGCTATCCTGTACAATAAAGACTGTGGCATTATTCTGGAGCTTAGTGGGCATATGGGTCAAAGTTTTCAAAAACAGGCAGGGGTGAAAGTGGGCCGGTACCGGTATGAACCCATACCGGCCCATATGCGGCCCAGATTAAAGCGCTATCTGCTGTAGTGGCATCCACTGCTAGTACTATGATGTTCATCATTGTTTGTATTGTGGTAGCACCTAGGAGCTCTATTTAGGGAGCAGGACCCTCATCGGGCTAGGAGCTGATCAAAGCCCAAAATGGGAGACTTTCCACTGAGTTCCAGGGGCTTTCTGGAAAAACTGTTCAAAGACGTTCAGCTAAACAATACCTATTTTCAAAATTTGTTTACGGATTTATAAACTTCTAGGGACGTTCATGAGGCTGGGTTTGTTAATAAGTTAACAAACTTTTTGTGATTTCCTTTGCTAGGGCTTTATACTACATTTGCCTGGCTTCCCAACAGACTGCATTACAAAGCATCTCGTTCCTAACTCAGCCAAGATCAAACCACAAAGCTTTGCTTTGTAACGGTATAACTTCAAATTAGACCTCCTCCCGAGGTACCCTTGCAGGCACATAGAGACGTCCTTGTGGCACCACAGACATTTGTATTATACACTTTGATGAGGTTTGTGATGTTGCCAAAGAAATCCAATCAACACTAGGACTTGGCATGTGAGTCAAGGCCAGAAATGGAATGGATTTTCTTTTTTAAAAGTGTATTGGCATGTTTGCCAAACACCCCAGATGCTTTCCAGTGATTTTAATTTGGGAGCAAAGGCGTTTCAGCTACTCATGTCAGAATTAACACCAGAATCATGTTAACAGAATTAACAACAGAAAGCTTATGCTGAAATAAATTTGTTAGTCTCTAAAGTGCCACAAGTACTCCTGTTCTTTTTAAGAATTAACACTGTGCTGAGAACTGAGGTGACACCTCAGAACTGCTCCGAAGGGGCCACACATGAAGGAGCTCATCTGAAATAGAGGGAAGGCCTTGTCCAGATGACAAAACTGCACTAATGAAACTAATGTATGATTTAAAACCAATGTAGTGAAACCAATGTGAACCAGGCTATTTACAGACTCTCTTATCTCAATGTAAACCAGGCTTACTGTGGTTTAGCTTAAGTCAGTTGGAAATCCAGTAGGAATCTGTTTAACTAAAAATTAAACCAAACCAGCTCCCTAACAGTGTGTCCACACATGGGTCTCTACTGGGTGACAACTAATTTAAGTTAAATCAGTGTGACTGTCTGTGTAGACATGGCCTAAGTCTAATCTGCAAGTGGGATCAAGGTACAGGACGTAGTTATATTGATCTGTTCCCCAGAAGGTGACTGATAAATAGTTGAGGAAGGAGTGTTTGAGGGAATGGTTTCTCTCTCATTCTCCTGTTCTGAACCCACTCACTGTCGGGCTCCCCCCCCCCCATGTTGTCCCCCACCCCCTTTTCTTCTCAGCTTGCTCCCTCATCCAACCCATAGTGCTTTTCTCAGTCTGGAAATGCAAGGGGAGGGGAAAGAATAGCTATGTTCATCCATGGTGTGAAAAGTCTGTCTACTAGGCTACAAGAGAATACCCTCCTGGGTTCTTATCTGTCTCAACAGGACCAAGGAGCCCAAAGATTTTCTCTGAGGGGTGTTTGGGTGTGAAGTGGATTGTGCAGAACAGCGCCACCTGTGGGGCCTTGCTGGTAAGGATTGAAGCAATGGCTGATGGGGAAAGTGAGGTTGGGAGGAACCATAAAGGCTTGTGACAGGGATGATGAGGTGGTCTGACAGCAGGGGAAGGGAATCTGACTAAGGGAGAGATGTCAACCGGTAAAAGAGTGAATCATCATTGAGCAGGTGGGTTTCCAGTGAGGTCCCACAGGGATTGGTCTTGTCCCTATGCTATTTAAAATCTTTATCAATGATCTGAAAGAAAAAATCATAACTGATGAAGTTTGCAGACTGGGGGGAGGTGATAAATAACGAAGAGGAAAGGTCACTGATTCAGAGCGGTCTAGATCGCTTGGTAAACTGGGCGCAAGCAAACAATATGAATCTTAATATGGCTAAATGTAAACATACTTCTGGAACCAGAATGGCGGACTCTAACCTGGGAAGCCACGACTCAGAAAAAGATTTGTGGGTCACGGGGGCTAATCAGCAGAACATGATCTTCCAAGCGTGATGCTATGGCCGAAAGAACTAATGTGATCCCAGGATGCATAAACTGGAGAATCTCAAGTAGGAGCATAGAGGTTATTTTACTTCTATATCTGGTGTGACCACTGCTGGAACAGTGTCCAGTTTGGGGTCCACCATTCAAGAAGGATATTGATACGTTGGAGAGGGTTCAGAGGAAACCCATGAGAGTGATTAACGGATTAGAAAACATGCTTTCAAATGAGACTCAAGGAGTTCAATCTAGTTAGTTTAACAAAGAGAAGGTGAAGGGGTGATTTGATTACACCCACGAATACCTACATGAGGAACAAATAATTCAATAACGGGCTCGTCAATTCAGCCGGCTTGATCCTCAGGCTGGAAGTTGAAGCCTGGAAAATTCAGAGTGGAAATGAAGCGTACATTTTTAACGGAAAGAGCAATTAACCATTGGAGCAATTTACTAACAGTCATGGTGGTTTTCCTAAAAGCTCTGCTCTAGGAATTACGTTGGGAAAGCTGTTTGGGCTGTGTTATACAGGAGGTCAGACTAAATCATCACAACGGTCCCTTCTGGCCTTAGAATCTATGGCTCCAAAGCTAGGCTCCATGCAGCCTGTTCTGGGAAATGTTGCCCAGTTCCATGGCTCGTTCTTATTTCTGGCCAGGCTTTTATCAGTCTATTTTGTTATTTTGCATGGAGGGAGAGGAGGGAAGGGAGGACGTGAAGTCGGTGGAAGGAGAATCGAATAACCTGCTGTTTTAAAATCAAGGAGACTGTTCCTGCATGGAACATTTCCCAGCCCCCCAAATCTCATATACTCTGCAAATAAAGCATGACTTGAAACCTGTCCAAGAGTCACATCAGGCGAGATTGCTCAGGCTGAGTAAACAGGCTCTGCACTCAGGGTATGGGGCTGAGACACTGAATCCTGACCAGGTGGTGCAGAGCAAAGCAGAGGCCACTGTTAACAGGGTGCGTGAGGACAGAGCAGTTACTGCTTTGACACGTACTTGTGCCAACACATTAGCACAGCTCCTCTCTCCTCTCTCCCTTCCAGCAGAGAACGCAGGACAACTGAAGATAGGGTGACCAGATGTCCCGATTTTGGGGTCTTTTTCTTATATAGGCACCCATTACCCCCCACCCCCTCTCCCAATTTTTCATACTTGCTGTCTGGTCTCCCTAACTGGAGAGAAGCTTATCATGCCTCTCTCTGATGTCGCATCCTGCCATCCTTCCCCCGTGTTACTCCTCCCACTTGAAAAGAGCTAGAAGCTTTCTGGAACCTCGTCCTAGGATGCTGTGCCAGATCACAGTCTGTTCATACCCAGGTTAGCAAGGCACAGAACCAAGATCTTTGATCCTTGGGCAGGCTAGAGGGACAGTATCTTCCTGGAAATAATAATAAAAAAACCCCCGATTCTTTGCTTTAAAAAAAAGTCTCTGGCTTCCAGTTGACAATGAAAATCTACAGTGGCCTCTGCTGTTCCTTATTTGTAGGAAGATTTTGTTTGTTTTAAACAGATTTGGGCCCAACCTATTATGAAGTGGATTTTGCTTAGAGAGCTTACCATGGAGCCGTTCCCAGATCTTCACTTTGAGTGGTGGGCAGGTTGGCTCCGGTGTCAAATGGGCCAGGATCCTGCTCTGCAGTAGGGTTGTGAAAGGAGGCATTCCGTCCCTGGAAAAGAATTAGGCTTCCTCTTTTCTCTCCTTGTCTACCTTTGAAAGAAGCACAGGGAGTATCAGTGAACGGGACCAGAATTGCTAGAGAGTTACAGAACAGCAGTTTATTAGAAGAACTCCCACGTTGCTACAGAGATGAGACAAAAGTGCAATCTATTCGACAGCCAGAAGATCCCTTTTAGAGCAAACACAAACCAGGGAACAAAACCATAAGCAGCACTTTAATTCTCAACTGGCTTTAACAGGCTGATAATTCTCGTTATCCCCGTTGTGCAGGCGGAGAGGGGACACAACTTGCTCAGGGTCACCCAGCAGGTCTGTGGTAGAGCCAGGACTGGAACCCAGGGTTGCTGAGTCCCGGTGCAGTGAAATGAATCCGCATTTCAAGGCAACGATTACACAATGCATTTAAAGTAACTGTGCTGTGCAGCCCGGCGGGCGATTGACAGCTCTGGGGGCTCTTAATTTTTTGCAAGGGAATCTGGCTGCATGTGGTGAGCCTACCCTGAAATTCTTCCGCACCCAGAATCTATAGGTGCTCAGCTCCTGCACAGGTGGGCGCAGTATAGAACTCCACCAGACCGTCAGTTCAGGCCACGCACCCAGTGCACAACTCGGCTCCACATCTGGAATCTGGACAGGGCCATTTATTAACTTGCTTGAAGTAATTCCTCCTATTGGTATTTCCGTTCTCTGAGAAGGGGGGTTGATTTCTTCTACCCCTTTGTCCCGGAGGGACAGACTCTCATGCATTCTGCTTTTTGCTTTGCTGCTTAAGGGGAATGAGACTAACCAGTGGATGTGTTTGTGGCTGGTTTTAATGTGATGCTACAACAAACAGTGCAGTCTGATTCTCTGTTTAATGGGCCGTAAAACAATGCATGCGTTTTTTAGAAATGTTAGAAGGAAATGAAGACTCACCAGGGCCTAGGACCTACCACAATAGCAGTGTTCCCTTCCTAAAGCCAGGCGGCACGTCACTGTGTTTAGCAGCACGCTTTCCAGTCTGCTGGAAACCCAGGGTTAATCTGCCCCTGCGCACACATATACAATATGCATCAGGGCAGCATATTCTTTTCCTTGTTGGAGGGTCTCACTGTGAAGGCTGGGTGACAGCAGCCTCTGTGTAACTGGGAACACAGCGGAATCAACTAGGTAATTCATACAAATCACCTGCCCAGAGAAACCTCTACAAACAACTCTGACTTCCTAGGCAGCAGTTTCATAGCTTGCAAGCTAGTTACAGGGAGGGCACCAAGCGGGCCGGTATCCTACGAACACATACCCACAAACTCCATGCGGTTGCAGTAAGTCTGATGTGGCATTTCGGGTGCCTATTCTGGACCTGCAGAATTAGTATCTTCCTGACTGTGGGGTCCAGTCCTGAAGTGCCTCCATTTGACCCGCAGCACCCTCCTCTATCCCAAGCAGGCGAAGAAAGAAGCTGACAATCAGTGGCATTGTGGAGTTCTGCTGTGGATCCAGGGGATATTGGAGTACAGCACTCCCACCACGACCAGAGGCCTTGGAGACTCAGAGGAGATTAATTTGGGCTCAATATGGGGGTATGAGAGGATTAAAAGAGAAGCCTCCTC
The DNA here is from genome assembly GCA_032164245.1 of Sternotherus odoratus. Lineage (NCBI taxonomy): Eukaryota > Metazoa > Chordata > Testudines > Kinosternidae > Sternotherus > Sternotherus odoratus. Next base: position 28,070,110 of record JAVMKO010000014.1, read on the forward strand.
TATAAGGAAAAGAACAGGTTAAGGAATATTTAGATACGTTAGATATATTCAAGTTGCAGGGCCTGGTGAAATGTATCCTCGGGTAATTAAGGAACTAGCTGAAGCCATCTCCAAATCATTCGTAATTATCTTCAAGAAATAACTGAGGATGGGTGAGGTCCCAGAGGACTAGAGAAGAGCAACCATAGCACCTATCTTTAAAACAGAAAACCAAAGAGGACCTTGGGAATTATTGACCAGTCAACCTAACTTCAATACCTGGAAAGATACTGGAACAAATTATTAAACAGTCAGTTTGTAAACAACTAGAGGATAACAGAGTGATAAGGAACAGCCAGCATGGATTTGTCAAGAACAAATCATGCCAAGCCAACCTACTTTCCCTCTTTGACAGGGTTAGTGGATAAGGAGGAAGATCTTTATTTTAATAAGTCTTTTGACACAGTCTCATATGATGTTCCCATAAGCAAAGTAAGGAAATGCGGTCTAGCTTAATTCAATATAAGGTGGGTGCACAGGTGGTTGAAAGACCATACTCAAAGAGTGGATATCAATGGTTCGCTGTTCAAGTTGGAAGGGTGTATCTAGTGTGGTCTTGCAGGGGTCAGTCCTGGGTCTGGTACTATTCAATGTTTTCTTTAATGACTTGGGTAATGGAGTGGAGAGTTTGCTTATAAAATTTGCAGACAACACCAAACTGGTAGAGGTTGCAGACACTTTGGTGAACAGCATTAGAATTCAAAAGTACCTTGATCTATTGGATAATTGGTCTGAATTAAACTAGACTAAATCAAATAAAGATAAATGCACTTTGGAAGGAAAAATCAAATGCACCACTACAAAATAGAGAAGAACTGGCCAGGTGGTAGCACTGCTGGAAAGGATTTCCGGGTGACAGTGGATCACATATTGAACTCCAGTCAAAAATGTAATGCAGTTGTGAAACAGGCTATCATCATTCCAGGGTGTATTAGTAGCAGTGTTGTACGCAAGACTTGGGAAATAATTGTCGTTCTGTATTCAGCACTGGTGAGGTCTTGGCTGGAGTTCTGTGCCCTGAGTGCCACACTTTAGAAAAGATGTGGACATTTTAGAGAGTCCAGAGGAGACTAGCAGAAATGGTAAAAAGCTTTAGAAAACCTGACCTATCAGGAAAGGGTTAAAAACGGGCATGTTTAGTCTTGAGAAAAGGAGGACTGAGGGGGGACCTGATAAGTCTTCAGATATGTTAAGGATTGTTATAAAGAGGACTCTGATCAATTGCTCTCCATGCCCACTGAAGGTAGAACAAGAAGTAATGGGCTTAATCTACAGCAAGGGAGATTTAGGTTTGCTAGGAGGAAAAACTTTCCAACTCTAAGGGTAGTTAACCTCTGGAATAGGCCTTCCAAGGAGGTTGTGGAATCATTGATCTTGGACAAACACATGTAAGGGATGGTCTATGTCAGTGGCTCTCCACCTTTCCGGACTACTGTACCCCTTTCCAGAGTCTGGTTTGTCTTGCATACCCCCAGATTACACCTTCCTTCCAAACTACTTGCTTACAAAATCAGATATAAAAATACAGAAGTGTCATAGCAACATTATTACTTGAAAATTGCTGGTCTCTCATTTTTACCATATCATTATAACAAATCAATTGGGATATAAATATTGTACTTGCATCTTGGCGTATAGTATGCAGAGCAGTATAAACAAGCCATTGTCTGTATGAAATTTTAGTTTGTACTGACTTAGCTAGTGCTTATTTTGTAGCCTGTTGTAAAACTAGGCAAATAGCTAGTTGAGTTGACATACCCGTTCGAAGACCTCTGCATACTCCTGGTTGAGAACCACTGATCTAGGGCTGGTCTTCACTACCCGCTGGATCGGCGGGTAGCGATCGATCTATTAGCGATCGATTTTTCACGTCTGGTGAAGACGCGAGAAATCGATCGCTCGCGTCGACTCCGGAACTCCAGATTGCTGGGAGGCGCAAGCTGGAGTCGACGGGGGAGCGCACTGCCAACTGCCGCCGCTGTGAGAATGGCAGGTAAGTCGGCTGCATATATGCAAACTTCAGCTATGTGATTCATGTAGCTGAAGTTGCGTATCTGCAGTTGATCCCCCCCCCCCCCCCCCCCCGTAGTGAAGACCAGCCCCTAGGTTTATTTGGGCCTGCTTCAGCACAGGGACTGGACCTGGCTTCTCAAGGTCCCTTCCAGTCCCACATCTCTATGATTCTATTATTTCAAATTCTTCTATCTTCATCATTCTCCGTGCACGTCCCTCTCCATTCTCAGCTCTTTAAAATGCCCCTGATGCAAACTCTTAGATCGTTTTTCCTGTTCTCTCTTTGCACTGGGGTTGACTGTTGTCTTCTACAGTCATCTCCAGCTACCCTCACACACTGTCCCTCTAGCCAGCTTTGCTAGCCCAATGTCCTGGAGATGGATTTCACTGCTATTCAAGCAGAATCCATGTAACTCATCCAGCCCCCATGTGTCTCAGGGGAGGCTCGATGCCCTGTCACCCCTCCCAAGCTACACTTCACTTCTCCAATCCTGCGGCTTCTTGCATCATTTGACCTAAGCAATGGCAGAGCTTCTGAGCTCACCTGTACAGGCCTCTCCCTCAGCGCCAGATGCCCAGATCCCCATTGCCATCTATGCCTTTTGCCAACAAGCTGCTGGTCTTGTTGCTGGCTCTGGTGAGGAAAGCAACTCTCCCCAGACGTTGTCATAAAACCATCCCACCTCAGGGTCACGCCTTGAATTTGCGCTTCCATGGTGAAACCTAGGCCCCACTGAAAGCAATGAGAGCTTTGTCATTGATTTTGGAGGGGGGGGGAGGGCTAAGATTTCACCCCTGGTAGGCAACACATTTCAGGGGGGAAGAGATAGCTCAGTGGCTTGAGCATTGGCCTGCTAAACCCAGAGTTGTGAGTTCAATCCTTGAGGGGGCCATTTAGGGATCTGGGGCAGAAAATCTGTCAGGGGACAGTACTTGGTCCTGCTAGTGTAGGCAGGGGACTGGGCTCGATGACCTTTCAAGGTCCTTTCAGTTCTATGAGATATGATAGGTGTATCTCCATATATATATTCCCTGGTTGCAGGAAATACAGCCAACCCCACATTTAAATAAATGCCCTCAAGAAAGTCTACACCAGATCTGCTGATTCTTGTCCAATGCCTGAGGGGTAGCAAGAGGGAAGGCTAGGAAGTACCCCTTGCCCTACCTTTTTCACAGTAGTGGCAGGGATGCTGAAGGTCCAAGAGCCAGTCTGGTGGGACCCCCCAACCATCTGTTTCAAGATTTCACATTCACTGTGGGGGGTGGGAGGGTTGCTGCAAGAAACATGACTGGGCAGAACTCATCAATGGACCCTCAGGCCTCTCTTAGCTTTTCCAGCAAGCCATAGAGGGCTGGAGGGGTCTGGTTTTGTTAGCAGAGCAGCCTGAGTGCTAAAAAACCACCCCCTACTGTCATGAACCTACCGGCTTCAGCTTGTCCCGGGAATTAGAAGCTAGACCTGGATAGCAAAACCTACTCTTCCCACATGGCAGCACAGCATACTATTCAGTGGGTTACCCCACAGCCACGCTTTTGCTGCAGACCTGTGCACCAAGGGGTAGGGCTTTGCCACTTGCTTTGATATCACCCTAGTTTTTCCTGATGCTGAGTGAAGATGAATCCTCGAGACATAGAACGGGATCTGCAGGACTCATCAGCATCTTGTTGGCCAAGTTCAGTAACAGGACCTAGAGAGTTTTTCCCACACTGACAAATTCAAACGGAGCTGACTCCTGGCTAAGAGCCACGGCTGGGATGAGCTCTGTAAAAATATCCAACATTAACACAAAGGTCCATATCAGTTGATATAGGATCAGGGCTAGCCATTCCTTTTAAATGAGAAGCTTAGAGTCAGCCTTAATCTGTTTTATCTGAGCATTATATTGCTGAATTTCAGAGTCCTTTCTGTCAGTAAATGAAAACACAGAAGAGGGACTTAGCCATCATCCCATGCATGTAACAATCCAGGATATTTTTGGCTCCTTCACAAGGATTCTATTGCCAGACTCCACAGTTTTGGCAGGATAAATCTGTAAGTCATGGAAATTTCTAGCTTCATGACACACACATTTTATTCCAAGTCCTAGTCGATAAAATTAAAGGCAGTAAAGAGCCAGCTTTTTATCCAAGTCCTTAATTAGGATGTGGAATCCGAGAGCTGATGTAAGAGCAGACATTTACACAAAAGGAAAAAAAAATCCTCTCTCAAATGGGGAAGGAGACGGGATTCTATGAAAAACACCGATGGCTTTTCACTTGATCTGAAACATGTAATCACTTGCCAATAGATCTTGGATTTTCTCGGAGAGGGACCAATCCTGGAAGGCACTGAACAGCCTTAACTCATTCTAAAGTCAGTAGTTTTGGAGCTTAAATTCCGCTGGCAGCCAATGGGGTTTAGGCACTTTGGAGCCTAAATCCCTTTTAAAATGGGTAGCCACGCCTATGCACCTTCAAAAGTCTGGGACTTCGAGGCTTATTACTCAGCACCAGCACCTTAAACTGTCCCTGCAAAGCCAGAAGCAGCCAGTGCACACCTCAGAGCACTGGAGTAACACGTTGATAGTGAGCCCACCAGTGACAGGGTGACAAATGGGCTATTGCTTTCTGAACCAGCTGCAGCTTCCAATTGTATTTCAGGTTCAGCAACACACAGAGCACAATGCAGATATCTAGTGGCAAGGTGATAAAGGCATGGAGGAGGACCGGGAGGTCTCCACACAACAGAAAAAGGGCATAACTTCAAAGCCAGACATGGATGAAAAACACCAAACCCATCCTGGTCACTGCAAATCCCACCTGTTCTGCGCACAGTACCTGGAGGTCTTGCCCGACCCCGGATTGTGTATTGATTGACCAAATGCAGGTGCACATCCTGCCAAGGAGAAAATATAGTCTCTCCCACACCTCAGATATATTTGGTTTGAGCCTCAGACAGATAATTCTCATGCATGCTGTGATCTCCAGATGGGTTCCCACTGGATCAGGGGAGATGAAGACCTGGGTTGTCTTCAGCATACTGCAGGCACCATAGCTCACGCAGCCTTGCTGAAGGCTAATGGCCCCTCATTGAATGAGAGGGGGGCTATGGTGGAATCGGTGGCACCCTAACATGAGAGCACCCTCAGGGAAGAAAAATAACTTTCTTCAAATCCCCCTGAGATCTCACTGACAGAAAAGGAACAGAAGCACTTAGGAACAGCCCCATCCACTCCTTGGAGGGCCTGTGAGTAAACCTGATGCAAGAATTACTGAGTGAAATTCAAACCAAGTATCATATGCTGGAAGTCTCATGTTGCTGGTACTAAAACATCTTCCAATGTCTAAACATTATAGATGACTATTTCCTTAATGCTCTATATTAGACCTCCTCATAACAGATAAAGAGAAATTGATCATAGAACTAGGTGCATGTGATCATGACTTGATTACATTTCTTATGTGCAAACAGAATAAAGACCCAACCAGTTATATATATAAACTTGGAGCTCCAAAAGGGCCAGTTTCACAAAGCTGAAAACATATGAGTCAAATGAACCAGCAGAAAAAATTTAAACAGAAAAATATGAATTGGGAACAGTGTAAGAACATCTTACTAAATTTCCAAAAAGCCCCAACCAAGAAAGAAGGCATACTTGTTTAAAAACAAATCAACAAACAGCCTGACTAGGAAAGAAAGTGAAATCAGCAATTAAAAAAAAATGCATGACAATAAAAAAGGGGATGCTGATAGCAGTGAATATAAATAGAAGCTAGAATCTGTAGAAAATTGATAAGGGAAGCAAAAGAACACAAGGCAACGTCTATGGCCAGCAAAGATGTGGAGTTTTTAAGTGTGTCAGGAACCATAACAATAATAATTGTCCATTACTAGATGGAAATGGTAGACTAATCAAGCCACTATGCAGAAAAGACAGACGTGGTCAATAAATATTTCTGGTCTGTATTTGGGGAAAAGCCAGAGGATGTATATATAGGATAATGATGATCAAATAATCTCTATTGCAACCGTAACTAAGGATTTTAAACACCAGCCCCTAAAGTGACATGTTTAAAACAGTAAGCCTGGATAACTTGCATCAAAGAGTTTTAAGAGAGTAGGCTGAAGAGCACTATGGACCATTAATGTTGATTTTTAATAACTCTAACAATTTTGAAGTTCCAGAGGACTGGAAGAAAGCTATTTTTGTGCCAATATTTAAAAAGAGTAGATGGGATGACTTGTAAGCCTGACATCAATCCCGGGCAAAATAATGGAATGGCTGATCCAGGATTTGATTAATAAAGGATAAAAAGAGGGTAATATAATTAATGCCAATCAATATGGGCATATGGAAAATAAATCTTGTCAAATGAAATTGATATTTATTTTTGTCTACCTTACAAGTTTGGTTGATAAAGATAATAATGTTCTGTGTTTCTAGAGGGACCCCGTAGGCATCAATGTTTGGTTAAGCAGAAGGTCAGGCTAGTTGATCATTCAGAATGGTACCTTCTGGCCTTAAAAATCTATGAATACAAATGATGGAAATGACAGGATTTGTAATCAGATATCATTTTAATGGTATGTGTGTGAGTCTGTGTATCAATCATAATGATCTTTAAAAAAAAAATCCCACTGGTGTAGATAGTTCTCAGATTCTGATCACCACCTCCCCCTGGGTGCGTAGGGTTTAAATAAATAGATACGCTCTTCTCTGGGGAGAAGGGAACCAATTGCTTCTTCTAAGAATAGTTGGCGCAAATCTCCTTGTCAGTTTGCTTCTGTTACCATGTAGTTATTTAGCTACTATGGGAAACAATGTGGCTACGTGTAATGTGGTGAAAAAGGATCTGTGTCCGTTCCAGCTATAGACATGTGACCAATTCTTTCCCTGGACTATATTTAGATACTGCTTTCTGCATCCATCTTATTTTTCTTCTTGCAGTTTAGTTTCTAATCTAACTCAATAGAGCAGCGATTCTCAAACTGAGTCAGAACCCTAGTGTGGATAGGGTGACTAGACAGCAAATGTGAAAAATCAGGACAGGGGTGGGGGGTAATAGGAGCCTATATAAGAAAAAGACTCCAAACTCAGGACTGTCCCTATAAAATCAGGACATCTGGTCACCCCAAGAGTGGGTCACGATCCCATTTTAATGGGGTCACCAGGGATGGCGTCAGACTTGCTGGGGCTTGGGACTGAAGCCAAAATCCGAGCTCCATCACCCAGGGCTGAAGCCCTCAAGCTTTGGTGCCCCCCCAGGATGGCAGGGCTTGGGCTTTGGCTACCCCTGGCTGTGGGGGACCCCCTTTTTGTTGTCAGAAAGGGCCATGGTGCAAAGAGAAACCCTGGACTAGAAGATCTCCGGGAAAAGCGGATTTGAGCAATCACATCTCCTTGTAGGAGAAAAGCTGCCCTCGCCTGTGAAATAAAACATTCTTCCTTAGTCCCCATCTTCGTACAGCAAGACTTGATTAGCTATGGGTATAAGAGAGGCTCTTTTCTGTACCTCTGATACATCGGATACTGGGGTTGTTTGTTACAGGCAATGTGTCCCACGGGTCTGATCCATTTTGGCAGCTCTCCCATCTCTAAAATGATGTCGTATCCATCTAACGTTATTACATTGCCAGAAATAACGTTTAAAAACTCAGACATGTTGCACCGTTTATCAATACCAATGGAAACAAAGAGCTAAATGCGCATGTTCAGAGGTGCACCTACTGTGCCCCATTCAGATGTGCAATTACCACTGTGTGCATGCAGATGTCAGGATCTGCACACAGAGGTGTATACTGACGCACACAGCCACACCCTGCAGTTGTATATTCGTCCCCTTGTTGGGCATGCTCAGAAATGCTGGCCTACTTTTGTGCGTGGCTATTTGAAAACGTTATACAGCTAAACCACCCTGAACACGCCCGATCCCGTCTGATCTCAGAAGCTAAGCAGGGTCGGGCCTGGCTAGTACTTGGATGGGAGACCTCCTTGGAATACCAGGTGCTGTAGGCTTAACATGGGCGTGGGGCTAGCAACTCCACCCCGTAAGGGCACCAATTGCTACAGAAACACCAACGACAGAAATGGAGAGATCTGTGGTTGGTGGCCCATACCCCGGCTGGGGTGACGGGCAAAATTATATATATTTGAAAACGTGGCCTTCAGCTGCCAGATTTGTCTCTTTGCTTTTGAACAACATGGAGGGGGACTGAAGAACTAAAGAAGCCACTTAATATTATCAGGGAGGTTATTTATATTAGGCAAGAAGAATGGTTTTGATCATAGTTTTACTCAATGTTCTTCTAGGACACAACGGTGGGATCTTTTGTGTTTTGGGAGAGGAGGCGAATCAACCACTGTATCAGTGGAGAGGTTTTAAGAACAGTTGGGTTTCCCACAGGTAACTTGAACAGCAACATGGTCTAGAGGTCAGAGCAAACGACTGCAAGTCAGGCCCTCCCGAATTCAACTCCTAGCTCAGTCACGGGTTTGCTGTCTCGCTCTCGATAAAGCACTTAATGGGTCTCAGCGTTGCCATTGGTAAAACGAGAACATTAATATTGGGTGGTTATTAATTTTTACCAGAGTGCCTTGAAGACGTTACGTGCTCTGCACTGATGTATGATGTGTTTATTTGCAGATGGACAGGAGTTTTGAGCAGCTTGCCAAGCACAGCTTTTAAACACTCCTTACAAGAAGCGTGGAGACAATGAGAGTTCGGCTCAAAGGAGATGCGATCTGCACCCTTTTCCTGGTGGTAGTGCTTTGCTTCTTACTCTATTCACAGTTGGAGCGAACTTCCCCAACAGGAAACAGGGAGCAAACGCACAAGAAACCTTCACCAACGCAGAGGATCTTCCCAGGCCCCGAAGCCCCCAAGAGGAATCTTCAAGCGGAGGTGACATTTGGCCAACCCAGAATCATTTATATTGCTAAAAATACAGAGGTGGCAAGTAAAAAGGCCCAAACTACCACTTCACCACCACTGACTCATTCTATCTTCGACTTCAAGCACTACCTTCGAAACAAGGACAATCGGAACTTTGATCTTCTCATTAACCAGCCCAAGAAATGCCTGAAAATACCCGGAGGTCCCTTCCTGCTTATAGCCATCAAATCGATGGTTGAGGACTTTGACAGACGTGAGATTGTCCGTAAGACCTGGGGCAGGGAGGGTTTGGTGAATGGGGTGCAGGTTCAAAGAGTTTTCCTCCTGGGAATACCAAAGAATAAGACAGCATTTGCAGCATGGGAGATTCTTGTCCATCAGGAGAGTCTGATGTACCAGGACATTTTACTCTGGGACTTTCTGGATACTTTCTTCAATCTGACCCTGAAAGAGATCCACTTCTTGAACTGGGCTGATGAGTTTTGTTCCAGTGTGAAGTTCATTTTTAAAGGGGATATTGATGTTTTTGTCAATGTGGAGAACATCATTGACTTCCTTGAGAGACATGACCCTGCAGAAGACCTCTTTGTCGGGGACATCATCTACAATGCTCACCCCATCCGTGTGCAGAAGAGTAAATACTACATCCCGGAAACGATGTACGGGCTAGGCACATACCCACTCTATGCAGGGGGAGGGGGCTTCTTATTGTCCAGCAGCACCATGAAAAAGCTCTTCCGGGCTTGCCAAGAGGTGGAGCTCTTCCCCATCGATGATGTCTTTTTGGGCATGTGCTTGCAGAGAATCAATCTCAAACCTGTTTTGCACGAAGGGTTCAAGACATTTGGCATCGTGAAACCCTCAGCTGCCCCGCACCTGCAGACGTTTGACCCCTGCTTTTACAAAGATCTCATGGTAGTCCACAGTCTAAAAGTAGCCGAAATCTGGCTAATGTGGAACCTGCTTCACAACCCACAGCTGTCCTGCACCCAGAAGAAGCAGGTGAAGAAGGCTTTCCAATGGAAGGGGAAAAATACTGAAGCAATGAGAGACAGCAGCAGTCTGATTAAGCAGGCTAAGCATGGCAGAAGTAGGTGATGAACCAAGCTCAGAAGAACCTCTGGTGGTTGCAACTCAACATGCTAATTTAGCACATCTCATGGAAACTATTAGGAGACCAGGCCACCCTATTGCAGACGTTTGCCAGAATTCCACATCAGCACACACTATATGCAGGAGGATTTTTCCCTTAACTTGATTCCAAGTAACTGACAAAACTAGTTTTAATTTATTATTATTTATTAGTATCGGAGTAGAGCTTAAAGACCACGAGCTAGGACCATTGTGCTATACAAACACACAGTAAAATACAGCCCCAAAGAGCTTATAATCTAGTTTGAGACTTAACATAAGTGAATGTGACATACAAGGAGTGTGGTAGGGTGGAAGATGAGGACAAGGGTCGTGAAGGAAACAATATCATTGTTACGTTGGTCTGGGATTACTGAGAGCTATCTAGAACCACCAAAGTGTACAATAGCTAAAGTAAAGAAAATCCACTCTCCCCAACTGATACACAACCCAAACTACCATCAGCTGGCTCCTAGGAGGCATTAGAGCGGATGTGGGTCTTGAAGGAGAAGAGGGTAGTGGCATTATGGATTAATTCAGGGAGGGGGCTCAAGGCAGAATGGGAGGAGGGGAGACAAAATTGGAAGCAGAAGCTGGCAGACTGGAGGATGGGTGAGGGGGCAACATAATCAGAGACCTGTAGATAAATAGGAAGGGTCATAGCTGTGAAGGGCCTTGCAGGTGAGGATAAGAAGTTTCATTGTTCCCTCTCCCTATGCACGGACGTCTCATTCATAGCAACATATCAATTAAAACCCTGCTAAATAGATGCTGAGTCAGGACACAAGTTGGGCGGGTTCATGGCAATTTCCAACAATTTATGTTGTAAATTGATTTTGCATCTGACATCAGCTGATCATCTTCTCACCTTGATGGTCCAGATCCTCCATTTCAGACCTCTGTTGGCAAGCAGAACAATGGCAAATGCATACTTCTACCCCATGTCTCTCTCGCTGGGTTCTTTGGTCTGGAAGAAATAACTGCCATACAGGACTAGTTTAGAGATTCAGGCCTTTTTTGTATTGGATGCAGGCAAATATGAGAAGCAGCTGGGTCTCTTCAGACACTTTTCAGACACTGGGAGGAAGGGGGGGGGGGAAGTCCCTTCAGACACAAAGGCTTTGAAATAAAAGCTCTTCAGGACATTGCAGCAAAAAACAAGAAAACAAAACAGACACCTTTCTGCCATTAGGTGACAGTCAATTTATCATTCAAAGTTTTTAAACAAGCATTTAAACTTTTGGAGAGGATCACTGGGTTGCTTGATTCATCACAGCCTGGACAGCATTTTAGCACTTAAAGTATTTTATTTTCTGATCACAGGTAACCTTAAAAATAAATACTCACTGGCCAGCACAAGTAGGAAGTGGATCTCTTAGAGAGGATTAAGAAAGGCCTTTCCATCCAGGTAGTTATAGGCCCGGATGCACCGTTGAAAAGCTGAAATTCTGATTGCTAATTTAGGCCCCTAACTCTCTTTAAAATCAATGGGAGTGAGTCTCCTAAATACCTGCCAGGATCTCTGCCTTAAGCATATGCTTACATCCATCCTTATTGAGGAGAGAACTTAAGAATGTGCTTAAGTTCCACGGACTTTAAGACCGTGTCTAAGTGCTGTCGTGCAGGGGGCTGTTTTTCCTGATTTGGGGCCTATCCCACAGGTCCCTTTCACAGCTGCATGATTGTGCACAGAACCAGCTTTTCTTGTTTTCCCATTTGCCATACCATGGTCTCAATTCTAACTTTCACTATGCAGCACAGTGGGTGGAGAGGGCATCTATTGATGTGCTGTACAGCTTACAGATGAAGTGCAGTGATGTCAGGGACCTCAGGAGATCATCTAGTCCAACCCCCTGCTCAAAGCAGGACCAATCCCCAATTAAATCATCCAACAGATTTTTGCTCCATAGCCCTAAATGGCCCCTTCAAGGATTGAACTCACGATCCTGGTTTAGCAGGCCAATGCTCAAACCACTGAGCTATCCCTGCCCCTCTTGGTTAGAAAGGGACTTATAATAATGCATCTTCAGGAGACCTGTCAGCTGTGGATCATCTTATGATCCTTCTGTTTGTGATATTTTGGCAATTCTGGGAATAAATACTTTATGCATACAATGTTCACACAAAAAACATGGATGAAATGTATGACAGCTCTGCAGAGACTGGAAATCAGCCCCAGCTTCATCTGGAAAACCATCACACGAGGTTGGGTAAATGTGCCATATGCATCTATTTATGAACTGTATAGAAAAGCTTTATGTGATGATTAGTTTACTAGTTGGGCAATTAATCCTATTGCAATTAAAAGAATATATGAATGTGCATCTCCACTTATCAAGATGAATATAGGCTGTGTGGTTTAGTAAAACTACTATACGCTTGTATTTCTGAGCAGAAAGAACCTGACGACAGTTGGATACCACAGTAATTTTTTTTCTAACGGCAGTTTTTCACGCTTACAGAAGAAAATTGTGCTTAGCTTAGCTCAGGATTTCTTACCACATCACGAGTCAGGGTCCTGCAGTCCTTTCTTGCAAGCTGGGGTGCAGAAGTCGATTGGCTCCTTCCGCTCGTGCACGGTTTCCATAGCTGCTGCTCACTCGTAATGTAGTGACACAGTATCCACTGGATTCAATGTAAGCCCTCCCCCCCAATATGATGGAGGCAGAATGATGAGGGTTTTGCAGAGGAAGGAGCTAGGCCACAGCCTTGACAGAACGGGTCTTGTTTTGACTCTAGCTGAAACGGAGGGGTAAATGCAGCCAGAAGACCGGCAGAGTCTCACATTCAGCAGCTGCACACATGCTCTGAGGGCTGGCAGGGGTAGAACTGGCACATGCACCTGGCCTCCATTTTCCCAGCCTTTGGAATGTCTCATTTCTTCACTTAAGAAACATGAGGGCTGTTATCTGTAGAAAGGCCAGAAAGGCCTTTTCATTTGTCAAAGTTTTCGGGGTGGTCCATTCAGTTTGAGTTTAAAGCAGTCCACATGCTTGCAAAATGTCAGCATCAAGATACGAATTTACACCAAGAATAAAAATGGCCTTAACTGTGTAATTATTAAAAAATTCCCACATTAAAAAAATAGCTCCAGTCATTCAGGATACAACCCACCTATTGACCCCCACTAAGGCTGCAACTCCCCAACTTTTATCAGGCTGATGAGCCTTTCCTAGCAGAATGAGATCCCAGACCCCATGATTTGTCCCTTTCAATATTTTACTCTGCAGGCTATCTGGAAGGGCTCTGCCCTTTCATGGCAGTAACTTTTCTGTAACGTCTGGGATGTGGGCTCCAGGAAGGCAGCCTGTCTCCTGAGACATGTCAGGTTGGCAGAAGGATGCCTCCATCTCCTTCAGAAGGATGAACCATGGAAGAGCAAAAGTCTATATTTCTCTATAAGATGATGAGAATGTTGCTAACACCCACCCGCCCCTGGACAGAGCTTGTAATCTGGAGTCTCGTGCAAGTCAATTTTCAAAGAGATTTAAGAAAATTACCTAATAATTAGGCATCATATTTTAGCTTTATATTTAGGAACATACATACATCTATACAGCACCTTTTACTCTAATATCTTAAAGTGCTCTATAAACACTTACATTTCAAAAATCTGTGAGGCAGCTAAGTTCTGAAATAAACACATTTTTAAGGGTAAACTAAAGCACAGATAGTTTAAGTGACTTGTCCAAGTTTACACAAGCCAGTGTTAGAGTTTTCCAGCTCCCCGGTAAAACTATCCTGCATATAAGTAAATGATATGAAATAAAGCAGAAGCATTCACCACTTTATTACAAAAACACCCAGCAACTGTATGCAACACAAAACAGTAACTGAGTCGCATTTTATTTGTCTTTCAGTGTACATGCTCATTATATATTCTGTTTAATTTACAGAAGGGCTATGTAAACCAAAATGAAAATTAGAGAGAAAACAAAGAAATAGATTGAGGTGTAGAATTTTCTCAGCAAGCAATGATCACAGGAAACAGCACAGATTGAACAGGAATTCAACAGGAGTAACACCTAAGAATAACGAAGGAAAACAGTAACTTTTTCCTTAGGTAGATTCTCAATGGGGCTTTTTTGTTTTAGTAAAACACTCTAGAATGTCACAGTATACAGGAAGACTAAATGGCAAAAAATATCATACGCACAAACACACACACACACACCCTCCAAATCACATTTATCCCTGCTACTGGTCCAGGATCCAAAACACTAGTTAACATTCTATTTCCTATCTCCCATTCATTGATAAACTATACAGGATTACACTGTACATGGCGCTCAAATTACAAAAATGTCATATTTACAAAATCTGTATACACATTGTAAAACTCACAAAATCGTTGTCTATGTATCACAAGTTGCTACACCAAAATATTAAAAATGAGACAAAATTATACATATCTCTTTTCCACTTTTAAAAAGGGTTAATATTTCAAAGAACACACACTATTTTCCCCAATAAGACTGTAAGAGAATTACAAACCCAAAGCATCCACTTGAGATAAAATGCAGTGAGCATTTCCTGACTAGAGAAAAGCCTATATCCTGTTTCCTGGGGGTGGGGTGTGCAGTTAAGATTATACATACAGAGATGGTAAAACTTGATTGAGGATGTCTTTGGCTAAAACTTTGGCATTAAATAAAAGTTATAGTTCAGAAGACATGGGAAGAGGTTTCTTGGTGCTGGAGGAGTTGGGGAATTTTTCTTTCAATAATCTACATACTCACTACAAATTCTCTGTCCTTTCTCCTTTCCTACCGGAAGTAGGAGGAGCTAGGGGTTTGGAACAAACATATTCCAATATATTTGTAGATGAGGCAACTGCATTTTCTTATATGGGATGGATTTTTTATTTGTAAGTATTAAGAAAAATGGTATAAAAGAAAAACCTCTTTCAGTCATAGGAATCTCTTCCAGATTTTTTGTTTTTTGTTGGTTTGTTTTGGAAACGGCATATGAAAAAAAGTTAGTAAACCAAGCATGGCAGAAAAACAATTGCTTCAGCACGTCAAGTAAATATTAGTGCAGGAAGGTGGACTATTCATCAATCCACCACATAAATAAGCTTAATGCGCAGCATACATTAAATAACCATCACGCCCCGTACACAGATGCTCCTCAGTGAAGATAATGTTTATCAAGTAATTAAAGTGTATGTAGTGCAAATGTTACACAACCAAGTATTATGCACATGCTACTTGCTTGTTCTGAAGTTACACAAAGATGTGGTGCCTGAAATCATGGACATATATACACCCATGTCACACTTGGTACCATGTTCTAAGCCACAGAAATATCGATGTGTTTATATTTGTGTGTGTGTGTGTGTATATATATCTAATGTATGTATATATACTTAGTTTCTTAAAATAGGACCACCACATCAATACAGTAACACAAACACGGACTAATATCAATACCTGTTTCCAGATGCTCCAAGGCTCAGAAAGTTTGTGCTTCTAATTCTTGCAGTCATTAATGCTCCTTCTGCCAGCTCAGGAAGGATAGACAGTCTCTTCGGGTCTGTGCTGCGCAGGAGACGGCCAACCGAGAGGAGTAAAATGACAACACAGGCATCTAGCTGCTTTCCTCCATCACTAGTTCCATGCCTTATGATGAAGGGTTGAGAGAATTTCCCCTCTGCACCACGCATGGACGGGAGGAATTTTATTTTGAAAAAAAAAATCATACCATGCTTTCCATATAAGTGGCAGTAAATCAAGGCACGCTGTACTAGTTTTGTAGCATTGAGATTAGCTGATTTTGAAGGTGATGCTTCATTGAGGAAGGTCCGATGTTCTCAACTGGCTGCTGGGCCTTGCTGGGCCGTACAAAGTAACAGATGCTATGTGATTATTTTGCATCACCTGCAAAAGGAGGGCAGAAAAAAAGAGAAATAATAAAAAAATCCACATGCTAAAGGGAACTCAGAAAGTTGCCAGTGACACAGGCACAGTATTTATATGCTTAAATGCAGAGATTAAAATATATATATATATTAAGCAACTGATAGGTGGAATTAAAACATTTAAAGATCTTTGCCAATTCTGAAAAATTACTACTAAATTTCTAGGCTTCATTTCAGGTCACACCTGTTGTTTAACACGGCACTCAACACCACCCAAAAGTATTTAGGAATAACTAAGCACGTCTCCCAATAGCAGGAGTCATGGATGACAAGACAGATGCACCAGCCTTCAACACAAGAGACGGATTAAACCTTGGGAAAGGGTTGGTAAATGTCCCACTTGTGCCATGTTCCCTGATATTATAGCCACTCTTGAATGCTGGCTCTCGTAGGTATATAGAAAAGACAAAAAACTGCATTAAAATCCAGAAGCAAACTCCACACCATCTTCTCCCACCCAAACGAATGTGAAAGTTTTTTTCCTAACCTCAAAGATCATTCGCTGCAGTCCAAAACAAAACGTTGATCCAAATGGGTTAGTATTGTTTGGAGAGGACGACCTTAAAAAAGAAAAAAAAAAAAAGGGTGCATAAGAGGTTGGAATTTCTTAATGTGAAATAATAGCCACCCATGATTATGTGGCATGTTGGTCACATTTCTCTTATGCCGAGATTATTTAAATTGGGAGGGATTACATTTATCTGTACTATGATGCTATGCTGCTTTTGGATTTCAAATGGGCCACTCCTCAGAGTGGTGCTGAAGTATGGGGGGAGGGGACTTAGGAGGACCTAGTGGGACAAAATAAGCAGCTATTAGTGACGACAGGTGACCGTTCTTATACAACCAAGGCTGGAAAGGAAAAACCAAACAACAAAGAAGGCGGCACTCAAGAAAAAGAGGTTTTTTAACTAGGCCTTTTTCTGCATGCACACGTGTGCATCTCTCCCCCACTCTGTTTACAAGTAAAAATTACTAGGAAGCCTATTTTTCTGCACCATGTATATTAATTTAGTAATTTTAGCATACTGACTCTCTAGCAAAGTAGTTATTTATGTCTGAAGTGACATACCTAATTAAATTTAGTTACCTTTAAAAAATTAATGCATTTCTTGACTTTCACATACGCTTCATAAACATTTAAGTTATACAAGAACTAAGCGCTGTTTTTTTTAAGAGAATTGCACCAATCACTCAATATGGGCCCAATCCAAAGCCCCTCTGAAGTCGAAGGAAAGACTCCCATTGACTGCAATGGACTTTAAGTCAGATCCTTAAAACACCTGGAAAATATAAACTTTAAAGACTTGTTTATGCTGTAGTTTCAGCATAGTTAGGACTGATTTCTGGGTATAGTTTTCTTCCAGATATAGTCCATTAGTAAGTTCTGGCTTCTTCTACAACTGGTGAATTTCTTTAACTGAATGTGACATAGCAAATGTGCCTTGTAAAGCAAGTTTGGCTGAGCTATTCTAAACAACCCACATTAAAAATCAAGTTCTATCTCAACGTTGCTCTAGTGATTTTACAGGAGTAAACTGGAGTAATGCAGTGAGGAATCAGGCCCACAATAACTTAAAGCAAACTCAATAGTAACTAGCATAAACCTGGTGAAAATAGGGCCGAGGTTAAGCATTTCTGAAATGTATGAAAGATTTTCATCACTTCCATGACTTTCAGCCTCACACTGCTCTCACTCTTGTACTTGACAAAATGATTACAGCCATGCAAACTGATGGCCCGTGTTTTATCCGTACAACTGGCATAATGCAAGAAGAAGTGCAAATTTCACATACTGCTCCACCCTTGTTTATCAGACTTGCATGGAAGAGCTACCTCCAGAAAGGGTGAGGAAGGAAGTTTTGATTCCGTTCAATACTTTGAGACCAGGTACTAACAAACGGTGCTAATTATGTGGATAATTTGCATTGTGGCTACCTGCCCACTGGTCTTGGGCTGACATCACTCATGCTTCACATAGGCCATCACATCATCATCATGTGGTAATGCATCTTACATTGATTTGAACCAGTGACCTACGATGAAAGGGTCCATATGTCACCACTAATTCTCTGGGCCATCCAATCTCTCAACTACTCATTTTACACTGAAAAGACAGGATTGTACCCAAATTAATTAAATGTAATAGGGGAAAGTATCCACAAACAGAATAGTTCCTTAATTTAAAAAGACAACCCCAAATTTTTCAATAAATAAGTGAAGTCTAAATTATTCTGCCTATTATTGAAATGCTTATATCAGTGAATATGCTGGATTACAAAGAGAGACTGTCAAATGAATATTTTTATGCACTTTCACAGACTCAAAATTGTGTAAAATTACTCATATTCCAGAACTGTATGAGACCAACTTAAACTGACACTATTCTGCAGATTTATGTAGATTTACAATTGAACATGTGCACGCAGGCTAGATGGCAAGCTCTTGGGAGAAAAAGATTGTGTCATGCCGTATGTTTACACACTGCCCTAAAGAATAGGCTGCCGCACAACACAAAAATAATGTGTGTTATTTGTTAACATCCACACAACCACTATGTTATTTATCTATCTATAGCTATCTTCACTGTGCAACAGAGGATGGACTTTGGCATTTAACAGAATTGCTGGAATTTCTTTGTTACATATTACAGATTCTTGGTTTCCCCAAATGGGAGTGAGCTTTCCTAGCCAGAGGAAGCAGAACTGAGGCTTCAGCAGCAAAGAGATGGCATAAATCCTGATGATAATTATGACCAGATCTATCCTTGTGGTAATCATCTGTAAACAGCTCACTTCCTGCCAATCATACAGGATAACAAGACAGACAGCATTATTACCTATGAAGTACCACTGGCTTTTCCACAGGATGTCCCAGAAGATCCTGAATACTATCCCACTGTAATCACATTAAACAGGGTGTTAGAATAAGAGAGTGACATGAAAGCTTTCCTTTATACAAAAGGGGAGGTTCATGCAAACTAGAGTGTCATGAATTATGAAGGCTATGTTTAGAGAGTGTTTACTCAGCAGAACCTGCAACTAGGAATCTGCTCCAGTTTAAAACTAGTTTTAATTTTAGACGGAAATTGGACTTTAATTGAAAAAAAATGAAATGCTATTGTAACCTGCTTGCATCCGACGAAGTGGGTATTAGCCCACGAAAGCTTATGCTTCAAAACTTTATAGTTAGTCTTTAAGGTGCCACAGGACTCTTTGTTACCATTGTAACCTCTGTGGGTTTGATAGCAGAAACACAAAGCACTGTGTCCATCGTTTTAAGGAGATATTTCCAAGACGAAGGCATCTGAAATGTCCCACAGGAAGGCACTCTCATAGAACTTTGCTGAGATCAAGTTAGCATCACTGCCTTCTCTCACTCACAAAAGCCTCTGGTTGGTTCAGCATGCAAGACATTCTCAGTATTTATTTGACTGAGAATTCCCAGTACTATCCACTCCTGCAGCACGACAGCTTATGAATCTACAGCTTTATATTGAAGGGCTGTAACAGTGCAGTGAAGCACTGAAATATATCAAATAATTCAATCAGAAAGCAAGGGAAGATACGAGCCTCCTGCCTTCAGTAAAGCATTCAATGCTCTGCACTGTCATTTAGATAGTCTAATTACCAAAACACCTGGGTTCATCTCCCAGGTCCCGTCTCATTCTCTAAGCTAGCAGGAACCAAAAGTGCTGCAGGGTAGAAGTGTGTGGCATTGAACAGCCCTCACTGCAGAAGCTAATTGAGTGGCATTTATGCCAACCTGGAAGTCAAAGGCATCTCTGCATGTGTAGTGGAAGCTTTTCTACTTAATATTTCTCTTGCCCTGCTTGGTAAAATACATGATGTATTTAACCCAAAAGACTGATTTACTGTTATCTGGTGGGTTTTGTGTTTTTTTTTTACACTGTTTTCAGAAGGTTTGAATGATGGGTCATTCTTAATGCAATAGCAACCACTCTCAAAAGTTCATTACAAAGTGCAGACAACCCCCAAAGCAAGTGCCAAAAAAACCCAAAACAAAACATGGGTATACTCTGAAAAAAGTACCTGGGTAAATGAAATTCCTAAGAGTGCAGATTATCTTGTCACTACTCTATAGATATTTAATTAATCTGTAACAGTTACGGTCAAATCCATCCATGTAAAATGATTTCTAGCTAAACTTCTGATTTCCTCCATTAATATTACATTTTAAAGGTTTCTCTAATCTTTCTAACTCTTAGCTGCCTTAAAATGGGAAACATAATATTATTTACAGGAAGACAAAGCCCAAGTTTCAACTGCACTATATTTCTGACAGTGTTAAGAGTAAAAGGTTTGTACTACAATTTCACTGAAAAAATCCAAATCCATAAAAAAATTAAAATTAAATTTTGGTGGGAGGAGAGTAATCTGAACTCCTTTATTTTAAAAACCATCTTTCTATATTGCTATGATTTCTGCAACGCATGGTAAGAGTTCTGCACACTTAGCAGCCAAGTAACTGTTCTGGTTGGTTTTATGAAGACTCACCTTACTGTATGTTGTGCATGTTTCAGTCTGTGAATCCACACTATCTGTGGAAGGTAAACAAAACAGGCTCTTCTGGAAATTAAATTTGAACTGGTACTTTCTTTGAAATGTATCCAATATGAGAGTTTGAAAAATGATTTCAGAGATCAGGGAACACGAAAGCATCACACTGGAGCAGTAAAACTTACTAGTAACCAAAGTGGTCATACAACACAAAACAAAAAAAGCCCACTGATTAAACATTAATCCACTCGATTAAACAATAACACTGGAGAGACAGATTTGCCCATTCACTATTTTAAAATTAAGCATTAAAGCTTAAATGGCTTCTAAGAGAAAAAAGGAAATGTAGGAGTGAAAGAAACAAGACATTATTTCTCTGTGCACTGAATTGACTTGTCAAAACAGTACAGTGTCAGGTAATATTTATACAGTAGCAACAAATCAACTCTTGAGGATGAGTGACTTTGCAAAGACCAAGCACTGTATGCATTTGAAAAGCCAAAAAACTCTCTGATTTGTCACAATCACTCCCAAACCAACATGGCTTAAGTGGCGGGACACTCCTCCCCACCCCACCCCAAAAACATTATAAATATATGGGTACAAGTTGTGCCAACCTCTGCTTTCCAGGCTGGTTCAATTTATATGAGCTGGTAGAACTGAAGTGTACAAGAACTCTGCTCTCTGAACAGAGAAAGAAAGAATCTTGGGGATTTTAATTCCTTATTTCTCAAAAGAATGAAAAAAGACAGAATGGAGGAATGGCATCACATATGGTTTGCAGTCCCAACAAACCAGGCACTCGAAATTGCTTGCCGGCCATTTTTCCAGCTTACGAATGTATTTCCTTCCATCTTTGGACTTTTTAAAATGGAAACCATCTTATCTGAGGGCAACATAAAGTGTTCTTCAATCCGACTGAAGGCTCATTTATATGGTCACTCACCACGAAGCAAGTGGTTCCTAATACAGCTGGGTTCAGTGTTAAAAGTAATATGTCCATTGTTCACCAATGAATGGTCAGCAATAGTATTGCACTGCACATTGCCAGGCCATGGAAGGATATACAGACTCTTCAATGGGCTTCACACTATCGATGTTGTTACGTTTCAGGGTGGTGGGGGCATGTTGGGGAAAGAAATCAAATACAATAAAAACCTCCATTTAACGGACTAATTCGGGTGAGGGGGTGTCCGTTAAATCAAAAAGTCCGTTATTTAATTTTAAAAAAAACCGAGCTGTCGGAGCAGCAGCCCGCCTGTTGCTGGGACCCGGGCGGCAGCCGGGAGCCGTCAGCCAGGCCGCCCGGGTCCTGGCTGCTGGGACCCGGATGGCAGCCGGGAACTGTCAGCCAGCCCGCCCGCTTGCGGGACTTGGGCGGGAGCCGGCAGCCCGCCTGCTGGTGGGACTCGGGCGGGAGCCGGCAGCCAGCCCGTGAGAAATGGATTTCAGATGCATCAGAATTGCTCAGAAATTTTTTCCGTTGCATCAGAAGTCCGTTAAATCGAGGTCCGTTAAATCGAGGGTTTACTGTATATCCATAATAGAGGCACAAAACAACTGGACTGAATACAAGTACTCTGAAATGGGAGTATGACAAATTGCATAAGAGCCTTAGGAAAATATATTTAAATAGGAAGGGAAGGGAAGTAAGTGCTGGTACTCTCAGGTACATCGTACATTTGATGTTCATTTAAACACACTCGAGTGTACACCCCATCCCCCTTCCCTTCCCTTATTTGTATCCCAACTCAGATTCTCGCTGATGTGACTTCCATCAAAGCACCGTGCTTTATGCAGGGGAGTGCTTTCAAGGGAGACAATCAATGTTGTCAGTGGATGTGACGACAAAGGGATCTCTGGCAGCAGTTTACCAAGCATCCTATAGCTCTTCTAGGATATTAAAGCAAGTTCAACAAGGTACACATGCCTAGCTTTGTAATGCTGGAGGTTAAAGTAGACTACTATAAAGGACTCTTTTGACTTTAAAATTTATGATTCTTTAAGCCTGCAAGTATACCTGTACTTTAAAGAGATTAACTGCATGCTTAAAAGTTAGGTTTTTAAGTATCTTGCTGAATCAGGGCCTGAGTGCAAGAAGAGATTTAGGAGGCAAAGTCCTAAACTCTTTCCTGAGCCTGGAGATTCCCAGATGATAGTTACATAGAGACATATGCCCTATGCTGTAGGGTCATAGTTAGGAATAATTTAAATTACATTAAATATAATAAACAGACCTTGTGGGTGGGTGAAGGGAAAGGAGTTTTATGAGCGACTATCAAGATAAGTTTAAAAATTAACAGCAAAGGTAAATTGGAAGGATCAGATCAGATTCACTTTGCCCTACAACTTTTGGGCCTTAATGAACATAATAATTCATGTTAACAAAGCATGCAGCAGCACTCCTTCAGGAAACTAGCAATGCTGTGTTATAGCCACACACCTGTAGACCTGTTCAGGGTAAAGAAAGTTAGCCTAAGAATGAAGCTGGAGTGGCCAGAGAACTAAAATCTTTAAATATTTTCCTTACTACACATACTAGAAAACTGTTCAGAAGATCTCTCTTTTCTACTATCATCAGCACTTCTATTATCTTCTGTTGTTTGAGACTGTATTTGAAGTAAAAATTGGTCCACTCTTTTTCCTTTTGTATTTTCTTTTACAAACCCATGGAGTAGGAGTATGGATTACTGACCTCGCTTAACAGCAAGTGGAATCTTGAATTCACAACGATGGTATCTAGAACATTGAAATTATAAAGCTGTTACAAAACACAGGAATCAACAGAAACTAGGTAGCACAAATTGACCTAGAAATGCTTTAGAAAGCAGTTGATTGTGACTAAGGACACATCCACACTGCCCTACAGTTCGGACACAGTGTGCAAATAGCAGTGCACACCACAGTGCTGTACTGTAATACTCCCATGTGGATGCTGTGGGCATGAACTTGAAGTTTGCAATACTATAGTCAAGATACCTACCGAGATTAGAAGTGTGGAAAAAAAACGCCACACCACTAACTGAAATAGCTATATCAGCAAAAGCCCTAGCCACAGTTATAACTGCAAAAAAATCCTTTTGCTACTACAGCTTATTTCATTCAGCAACCTGGTATAAGCTATATTGCAAAATAACTTTGTTGATATAAACTGTGTGTCCCCAAGAGGGTTTTCTGGTATTGCTATACTAAAAACCCTTCCTAGGGTAGACAAAGTCTATGAAATTATAGTCTGATGTGGAAAATATGATGTCGGAGGCTTGTATTATCAGATGGGGAATAAACAGCTTTAAGAAACAGTATTTACAAATCACTCTTCTGTCATACAGAGAGCAGGAATGAAAAATACTAGCAAAAAAATTACAAATAAAATATAGCAGTTTCTAAACAACATTTGCCAGTAGGGATCACCAGCTCTTTAAAGGAAAAAAATACTGGGAACATTTATAGGAGAATACCATGTTATTGGTTAGATGTGATCTCACTGTTCTCTGTACTCTTGTGAACAGACACTGAAATATCTACAGGCTCTCCACAGATTATTGCAACATTCACCACACTCCAGTGTATTCACTTTTATAGTTTTAACAGCTAAAACTTCCCAAAGGCTGTTTTGTTTCTACTTGTCAAATATACAAAGTCCACCTTGTACAAGTATTGCTTATAATGAGTAAGCTAATAACTAAGGAATTTGGAATTAAGTTTAAAAATTTGCTAATGCTCATGACTATCCTCTCTAAAAATGTATGTACTCTCCATCTATGATGCGATGTTTTATTATTAGACATTATGTGGAATGTGAGTTTGAGGTAGTGCTTGCTGTCCCCATTGAAGTCTTTTTCTAATGTATAGTTATTAATGAACAAGAGTTAAGAACAAGAACTATGAAGTGTCCTAACAATGGTGGCCTGAAATCCTTCCAAGTACCCACTAGATGAATCAAAGCTGCTCTACTGAAACTACAGGACCTATAGAAGGTTAACACAGGATTTACTACTCACACATTTTGCATTTTCACAGACTACTTCTCTATACTCACATGTTAAAGTTATAATGACCAGGATAATTTGTATGCAGGACAAATTTCTTCACCTTGTGAGTATTTGCATCAAAAAGAATATCCTGTTGAAGACAAAGGAGATAGACATGAGCAAAACCGTCTGGTGAGGGAATGTAGTTTCCCCTCAATATGCAGTAAGGAGGGTCTAACCATATACTAAAAGTAAAAACAAACAAAACAAAACAAAAAGCCTTTACACTAGAAGAGTGACATTTTATGTATAAATTCAATCTGTATTTCTTCCAGCAAGTGCATATGCCACTATAACTACATGGCTAGTTTGATGCTGTAATTGCTAATCTTAGCAGTTTCTCTGAGCAAGTCTATTTTATCTGTCTATTATAGTTCACTTTACAGTGATGCAAGATGGAATGTTAGTACTTGTATCAAACACCAACTTGAGATACTTTAGTTTCTAAAGGGTACATTGGATGGCTGGTTCAAATTTAAAATGGCTTATTTATGGAAGTCTTCAACTTACCACTCCAAGCGTGAAGTAATTAAAGAAGTAGTCATTGCACTTTGATGGAACCTGCTTATGTGGGGAGGGGGAATGAATTTTCATCTGTAAAGAAACCCACATATAGATTTATCAGTGCTTACCATAGCTAAAGTATTATCAATACATTTACTTTAAAAACAATTTTCCAGGGTCTGGTTTCACACAAGCATCCACACATTTCCCCTCAGATTCAAATTCTAAATCATCTTTGTGCAAAAGTATTTTATATTTTAATACTGTGAGGAGTCTATACAATATGGGCAATGTACAACCCAGACTACCAAGGGGTTTTATTTCAATTTGGAGATAAGGGAATTTTATCAGACTATTTATGTAGTAGTCAGCTCCTGATGTCTTCAACAGGAGGAGCTGGGATTGCCTAGCACAGACATAAGATTATACTACTGGCATTATACAAATAGCAAACAAAAAGATTATTCAAAATTAAAGGAATCCCTCTTTAAATACTCTGTTCTCCTCATGTTAACACACCATATATCCCTGCACTGAAAATGCCTCCTTCTGGCAGTAAAGTGAAAAGAGTAGATATCAAAGTCCTCCAGGTATCTGTGAAAAACTTATTTTATTGCCTAATATAGAAAAAGGTTAATACGCCTCTATCTACACATTTTAGTGAAATAAAGGATGAGGCAGGAGGAATCTACTAAGAGTTTAATAGTGAAAACTGCTGTGGAGGTAGCTTTAAATAAATATAAA
Organism: Sternotherus odoratus; assembly: GCA_032164245.1. NCBI lineage: Eukaryota > Metazoa > Chordata > Testudines > Kinosternidae > Sternotherus > Sternotherus odoratus. The sequence continues at coordinate 28,095,885 of JAVMKO010000014.1, forward strand.
TGATAATTAGTTTAAAAATGTAAAGCTTCATGCTTACCACAGGATCACAAGCTGCTGGCAATAGTTTGATCTGACATGAAGCATGTGTGTGTGTGTGTGTGTGTGTGTGTGTGTGTGTATGTATTATATACATAAATAGTGAGTGTGTTTTTTCATATTATAAACAAAGAACACACATAAATTTTACCTAAAAGTTACCTTTAATTTTCATTAAAAAGAAAAAATAACCCAGAAACCAGCATACCATTGTTAGGACTTGTTCATATTCAAAATTGTATCAGTTTACATGGGTTTTTAAGCAGATTAAGTTAATCCAGTGGAAGATGGTGCAGGTACCTGTAGTTTGATTTAAATTAGGATAATACATCAATTTAAATGGATTCCTTACTATATTAAACTAAACCCATATAAACCAGGTTTAAATCAGATTAAGAGAGTGTCCAGCCTGTTTTTCACGTGTTTAAAATCAGTTCAAAAAACCCACACCACCTTTAAACTGCAGCAACTCTGAATATAGCCATGCCCCTAGAATTAGGAATGCCTTTTCCTACCTTGTCCTCTGACTTGTAAAAGACCTTGTGCGGAGACCCCAAAGTGCTCAGAACATCTTGGCATGAATCACCAAAGTACACACAGCGCTCAAATACCCGCATCTTGGCATCAGCTAATACACCTGGGCCACAGCCTGAAGAATGGGGAACAACAGCCTAATGTTCAAAAGTCCTCTATCACAACACTACACAAAGAATGAATAATCACAAATCCCAGCACCTAGGTAGTTAAGGGGATGGAATGCAAAGAGGTTCTTTTAAGACATTTTTGCTGTACTGAATTCAGTTCTTAACTCTGATGGCAGTTTACACACAAAAAGATCTCATCTAGGTAATATGATTAATTGTCATAGACCCATATCTTAATGGCTACATTCATTGAGTGCAATTCCCTGAGAAATAGATTAAGAACAACTCTTCCCCTATCTCCTTTCATTTTACAAAATTCAGTTTACTTATTTGTACTATCAGTCTCAAATTTGATCAATTGGTATCAAGTATAAGTGCGAGCAGTTAGCTCAGTCTGTAAGAGGTTTAACTGCAATGCTGAAAGCATACTGGGAGTTGTATGGTTTTAAAGGTTATAAAATAGTGTGTAATCTGACCAGCAAAAAAAATAAGGCCCGTGTAATAGAATTATTTGTCAGTACTGTTTTAGGCCAATATATATATATATCGCATTTTCACCCGAGAGTTTCTAGCTTTTATTAGCTTCACAGTAAGTAAATTCATATATACACAATGCTTATTTAAATAAGTGCACTGAATCACAGCTACATCGCTGCATGGTTGAAACACTGTTTGAAATTATGAAGGGAGTCACTGTATATATAATGTTCCATTGCTCTACTTTGTTGCATAGGCATTACAACTCAAGGTATTTTTCAACCAAAGTAGCTTAAATCCAAAACAAATAAACAACCTACCCCAAACAAAAATCAGATTAACAAATCAGGAAATTCATTTCTTTATATATTAGATGACACTGAAGTGCAATATACGGAAATTAAAGTTTTAGCTCAGTTGGTTGCTGGATAGGTATAATGGGCAATTCTCAAGGCAAGATTAATTGTACTACGTCGTCAATGGCTCCAACCTGAATCCCATGACCAGACGTTCTCTACATTTCTAGCCCTTCACTGCCAAAAATCACGTAACTAAGGAAATCATGGTGTGAAAGGGTCCTGAGCCACAACATAGCATTTGCCTATCTGACTATGTCTTCACAGGGCTCATGAGGAGCCTAAGATACAACATGGCTTCAGAAGTACAAGGATGCAACCTAACAGAGCTTTTCAAATGTGTTAACGCAATTCTCTCACCCACACATACACCACACACACACACTTCTTTGCCCATTTTGACATTTGCACTATGTCTAGCTAGTGGTTGGGCAGTGATATAAGTCAAGGATAAACGTGCCTTGCCTCTGAGAGAAAAATGTTAAATGTAATGCTGAGAGGGTAATTTGTATTTTTATTTATGATTTCCAGAAGTGGTTTTTCAATTCATGGAGAATTCAGTTTTTTTACCAAACAGCTCTTTCGCCATAATTGAGAAAGTTTTCCTGAGAGCCTAAAGACAGCCAACTAGTGCTGCCTCCTGGTCTATGATATCTCATAAATATTATAAAGAGAAGGAAACCCAATCAAGCCAGCTTTGATTTCTTCAGCAAGTGTTACTGTAAGTTAACTCACTTACACAGAAACTAATTCTAGAATAGGGGGGAAATGAATTAACTAAAGCAACTCAGTTCAATCAGGAAAGAATGATACATGGCAAGTTTGTCCTTTGGCAAGTTCCAGACATCTGACCGCGAATATAACATTTTAATAAAGATTTTATTTGTTGCTAACATCATTTCCTTTAAATCTCAGGTATGTATATTATCTAGACATGACACTCTACCTTAAAAGTATCCAATTTTTCAAAACCATTTATATTATATGGATAATATAGCTAACTCCTTCCCTACTACACCAGGATATATGATCCCTGTCCTAGGCAGCTCTCCATTATCTTCCTCTGTAAAGACAGAAGCAAAGTAACTTTAACAAATCTGCTACATTTTTATTCATTGTTTCTTACTCCTCATTTTTTTAACGCTTCCCCCACACCCATTTTTTACCTTCTCTCAATATGGCCACGTCTGAAAAAGTCATAACACTGAGAAAATAAACCCTGCTACTCAAAAGAAAAATCTGAAATAAACTGAACATGTTTTTTGTCAATATTTTTAAGTTCTCAGCAGGCAATAAACCTTTTCTCTTATTCTATAAGTCCAGAACATGGGGTAAATACCTAATTAACATGTTGTAATGCCACCTCCATTGAATTTAGAATGACAGTGGCATTGTGTAGTGCTGGTGTTACAATGTACAGGACATCACCTACCTGAAGTTTCTTTGTTTCTGTCAGGGTTTTCCTATGATGTATCTGTTTATTTTTCAGGCATATACACAAAATAAACCAAATTCTACTGCCAGCAAGAAACTCCATGAACTTGGAATTTAAAGAAGTTTCCATAGCCATCTGTGATTTCTCCATGAGGGTGGATATGCAGCAACAGTAAGATACTACAGTCGAACCTCACAATACCGTGCCTCGCTATAGCATGAATCTGCTTATAACGCAGGGCACACGGGGCTCCCGATGGTGGCAGCGCGCAGCACTTTGATGTCACACGACCCTGCAATACCGAGACCCCGCGTTTACCGCGATCGGGTATTTTTGGATCCCGAACGTCGCAGTATTGCGGGGTCCAACTGTATTTCATAAAGGGTTTAAAATAAGATGTGCAAAACATTTTGAAACCCACCTATGAAAATACAGTAAGTTAGCTAACGCATATTTCATTCAAATTTGTCCCTCCTTTCCTGACTAAAAGTGAGAGCAACACAACATCTATTCTCATTAGTACCTGCAGTGAGTAAGCGGAGCCGTAAACCTGAGGGTCCAGTTCCATCTCTCAGAACATCAATGTTCTCTGCATACACGTTACCAAGGAAACAGCTGAGGGGCATGAGGGGAGCCCTGGAACAGTTAGATCAGATATAACAAAAACAAACACTGGAAATGCTTAAGCTTAAATTTTTTTGCTAACTCTCCCATGACAGAAGCTACTACAATACATTAAAGCAAAGCATATTAATGTTGACAAGGGAGAGCCTAACACACCTGGAATGAAGGGGCTGAAGTAATTTTTGAGACAGTCAACTTTAAAAAAAGCTCACATTGTCTACAGCCTTGTTAAGCAGCACAATAAATAACAATGCAACATGAAAGATTGGGTCCTTTACTAATTAAAAGCCAGTTTGAAAGGATCTAGAAATTACATTAGCTGCATACAGCTCTTGGACTTCATAACTGTATATCTCACACTATACCAGAACACATTGTTTCAGACAGCTTTTGGTTTCAAATGTGTTTCTTGTGAAAATAAGGGCCATATTATGCTTATACTTGCTTAACTCACGTCTGCCACTAGAACTAAACAACATCTGTGCGCAATGTGGAGGCTTCTACACATGACACTGGCAGTGTCATGACACTCATGCTTCAGCTTGAGTATTCCTGCCAGTCCAGTCTTGGACCATTTCTGAATACAGATGGCGGAGTATACTGATTTCTACAGTGGTTTGTTGATGTGAGTTGGCATCTAAAGTTTATTTTAAGATCATAAAACACATGTCTCCTTGTCCCTAGATTTTAATTGATTCATGTTGTCATTTGTCACCACTTCTAAATGTCAAAATATCTGAATTATTTTAAAGGGGCATCATCAGCATGAAATCTAGACAATTAACATTTTTTGAAGAAGTTTAAGTTGCACCATCTGTGTCTCAGTTCACTTGCCAATTTTTATTTTTAAATCTCTTTCACTTATAATCACCTAATTAATTTCAATAGTAGCAGGAAAGGAATTTACAGAAAGTCAATATACTTTTAAGAGAGTATGTGTACTTCCCTTAAAGTTATTTTTTCCCAGTGATGTGAATTTTTCTCTCCCTGAGTGTATACATGACTTGTCTGTGAGCTGAGGCTTTTATGCATGCACACGTACATTAAAACCCACCATGCTACAGCACTTGATTCTAATTAGACTACAATCTCCATATAAACAAGGTCCATTATAATGTATCCCCTTCTCTTGCTCATTAATCCACCAGTGTGTTAGTCTTCCCCTGGCATTAACAATACTTTTGTTAGCAAAACAAATGGTGTTATCAGTGTTGGTATGTAGATGTATGATGAAAAAGCAACAATTTACAGGAATCCCTTTGTTTCCCATCTTGTCTAAGAAATCGCTAGGAAGAAAACTACTTTCAGAAATACTGAATCTTGAAGTAATGGTAACAACAGAGTATTGCTTAATATGGGACAATGAAATGCCATGTCAAATATGAATGTAACAGTTTGTCAGATAGAAAAAAAAGACATCAGGCTTTATTCTCCTATTGATACAGGATTTATACAAGTAATTCCCATTTAGACGCATGGGAGTTAGACACACAAATACCCTGAGCATCAATGGGATGGAAATAAGTCAAATATGACATATTATGCATATGCTAAACAAGCACAAAGATTGCTATTTTATTATTTTTACTGCAGTAAAGCTTAAGGGCCCTAATCAGAAATTAAGGCTCAAGTATGATGGACACTGTACAAACAAATAGCAAAAAACCTTTCTTTACCCCAGTCAGCTTGACTTAGCTAAATAAAGGCATTAGTGTACAAGTAAACTGTGTAAGTACAGTGGCTTTTCCAAATACAGCTCATATCTTCACTCTTGGAGAAGTCTTTCCTTCAGTCTCACTTGCTTCTTGCATACTACCCCACCCATCCTCTGAGCTTAATTTTGATCTTGATTTAGTGAAGTGAGGACTACGAGGGATGTGAATTGCTTTGCTCTAAACTGCCCCATGTGGACGCTGCTAGCATGAACTAGAAAGGTACCTGGTTCACGTTAACATACTCCTGTTTGAAAGAGGATTAAGTTAACATGAACTAGTACTTTTTCGTCCACATGGGGCAGCAAGTCCAACACTTGCATGCACTCTGCAGTTCACATCCCTGTAGTCTGCTCTGCAGAACAGTGTACACATAGCCTTAGATTAGTGCAACTAAACCAAATGGATTTGCACCAAATTCATACCAGTGTAAATCAGATCAGAATTTAGCCTTGTTTCATAGGAGAGTATGTGCTCTGTGTGCAACATCTAGACATATTTGAAGGAGCATCACCACAAAATGATGCATTTGGCACCATTCAAAGAAAGGGACAAATGGAACTAGACACTGAATTTCTTACACATTTGGCATTCATTCAAGTCTAAACAAATGAATACATATGAAGGAAAAAAAAAACATGTTAGATATTGGTTAGCCACCCTTGACAATTCAGCTATACATACTTGGTATCCTGCAGGCTGTTTCCATTATAGATGTACATACGTTTCACAGTTGCACCATGGGGAATTTGCAGAGAAGCTAGGCCATGAGCAAAGTTAGGCTGTGGATACATAAAAACATTCTAACTTGCTACTATATATGACAAACATATACATTGCTCTAAAAACACCTTTCCATTCAAAATATTGCACCAGACACCTGTATTTGTAAACACAGACTGTATATCTCTAGTTATAGTTAACCTGAATGTCTGTACACTACAACTGCAAGAAAAAAAAAGCCACTGGAAAATATTAGCTTGCACTGTTCATTAAAGCTCATGGTGGGATGGAAAAGCTCGATTCTTTTACCTACTCTCTGCAAGACAACTATAGTTTTTCAGTTCCCTAACATAAGCCACACATATACCCAAGACACTAGTTCTGGACCAGTGTTTGAAAAAGTTTATTGGCACTGAAAGCATTTGTTCTGGTATGCTACAGGTCCAAGAAAAGTGTAGAATATGGGGCCTTTAACATGTGGGTGACACTTTGTTTTTTGTTTTTTTTTAAATCTTATCAATTTTTGTCGTATTATTCATGCTTGCTTTCTAAAACCTGTTAATAGCTCCCAAAAAATTTAAGAATGAACGTTTGTACCGCTGCTGGTTTGGAGAACGCCTTTGTCAGAGAAAATATTTTGACTTATCTGGTTCCTTTCAGTATTCTTTTCATCTCCAATCCCTCCAAAACAATTCAATGTTATTTATGTATGGACAATTTTATGATGATTTTAAAATCCTGTTGTTAAAGAAGAGTGGTGCTGAAGAAGGAAATCTGACACTGTCCTAGGTGAGTCTATTTATAGGGATGCCTATTGAACACACACTTCACCTATAAAAGACTGTCTCCACAACACTATTCAAATACACGCTACTGTACTAGCCTTGGAAAGGAAAATAATTTGTCATGCTATGTTGTTCCCTGGCATAACATACAAACACAGAAATAACACACACTGAAAAAATAAATATGCAAAAGTCTCCTACTTTAACTGTTTTACTTCACTAGGACCTCAAACATGTCAATGTTTTTTAATATGAAAAAATATTTTGTAAGAAAAAACCAGACATGTTAACAGGAATAACTGCCCTTTCACTGTACCGCTATCATTTCACACACTGTCTTGTTTCTAATGTAATTAGTCCTAACAATCTGGAAGTCTAAGACAAGGGGAAACCAAATTAATAGTATTTTAGGAAAATGACTGTCAACGTCATTTTAATATGTTCAGTATTATTCTCTACTCATTTCTAAATACAGACTAACTTCTTGTTTGCCTTTTGACTACACTGAGCTGAAGTTTTCATTGTGTTTTCTCCAGAAGGAGGCTTACAGGTGTTCTTTACCCAATGTGCATCAAAAGTTCAAAGTGTTTTTTACAATACGTAGTACTTTGCAACAGATATGACATTCATTGCTCTGTGAGGTCTTTCTGGATTTCCACACAATTCTTCCTAATCCTCAGACAAACAACTGTCATCTCCAGATTTCACTACTTCACTGTTCAATCACTTTTCCAGGACGTTTTGATGTGGGAACTCCATTGCTGATCTCCTACCATGCTGACCATTTATTCCTAATTTTTGTTTTCTACCTCTACAACAATTTATCTATGGAAGAACTTTACCTCTCGTCATAGGAAAACTTAGTAACTTTAATCACCTCTTGTGAGTAATTTTGTGAAAGGCTTTGAGAGTGAAAATCAATTGTAGTTTCTATTTTGGAGACTCTTGTTAAAGAACTCTAATAGTGCTGAGAGGCACAATTGGCTTTGTCAAGATATGCTCTTATTAGGTGTTTTGTAACTACCCTTAGTTATTTTTCCAGTTGGTCAATCAAAGTTGGTACTGAAATAAGATGTATAGGTCTGCAATGGTTAAGATCTTTCCTAGCAGCTCTTTAAAAAAAAAAATAGGCACAATATTGGCTATTCTTCAGTCTCCTGGTATAATACCCGATAAAAATAAAATCTTTCATTAAGCAGTTCAGGTAGCTCATTCTTACATTATTTCAGAACTCTTGAGTGAATACCATATGATCATGGTGGTGTATTGCAATTTAGTTTATCAATTTGTTCCAATGCTTTTTTTGACACCTCATTTGCTGACGCTATCTTAATTGTCTGCAAAGAATACCTTTTGGGTAGGTATCTCCCTATTCTCTTACTCGTTGAAGACTCATATAAAAATCATTAAGCTTCTTTGCAATGCCCTTAACCTCTAAATGTTCTCTCTACACATAGCTAGCCTACTGATCTAGGAATTAGCTGATATGAGAGCATATGCCACTATACTGGCTAACCTATACCCCCCCTTTCCAGTTTTCGTCATGGAATCCAACACTGCATTGCCTTTAGGTGATGAGACTGGCTCACACAATAGAGGGTATTTTCATTAACACAGAAGTGAGTTATACATATGCCTCTATTAGCATTACCACAGTAGGTCTGATCTTGAAGTCAGCGTGATATATGTCAGGCTCCCTTAAGCATTTAGTAACCTATCAAAACATATAGTGAATAAGGAAACCTACATAGCATAACACAGGTAATTGTGACTCCCAGACTCTCCAATCTAGCAAATGTATTTTATGCATTCTGTTTTAATTAGTTGCACAATCATTTTGGAGGAATTCAACCAGAATTTATATATCATCTGAGATTAACTAAAGCACAAGCAAGGCTTACTTTAACTGAAATATTTTAGATATCAATTGTGTGTTCACATTTGAGAAGCAAACTTTATAGAGATTCTGCTCAATAATGAAAATGCTACTCCCTATTAGTTTTGGAAGCAAATCCTCCAACCACACCCTTCTGCTAAAAGCCAGGCATGATCTTTGGCTTTGAAATTATTATGTTCAAGGTAAGAAAATGGGTCAGAGCACAATTTAAGATTTAAATTTCACCCAGATGAAGGGTTTGTTTTGCTTGCAGGCAAGGTAGACTATAGGTGATATGTTGCAACAGTTACAAAGACAAAAAACAAACAAGCAGAGTATCTATTAACTAAGAAGGATTCCTGACCTCGTACTTTGGAGTTTCAGCCCATGAGTCCAATTGAAAAGAAAAAGACAGCCCTCTGAAATTGAGGTGAAAGAGTTGTTCAGCTGAGTTGTACACTGGAAAAAGAAAGAAAATGGAATTACAGAAACAGACAGTATTTTTTCTAGTTCAGATGTAGCAGCACATTGTATCGCTTCAGTCTGATATTTCTGCATGCTCCTGACAAAGCAAAATATCAGAGAAGAATAAAACACCATGACATGAGATGGAATTTTAAGGTTTCACATCACAGCAACGTTCCCCGTAAACCACGCACACACAGAACAACCCTGAATATACTAGAATCAGAGAGGTAGCCGTGTTAGTCTGGGATAGCAGAGGTAACAAAGTCCTGTGGCACCTTAAAGACTAACTATAAAGTTTTGAAGCATAAGCTTTCGTGGGCTATGAAAGCTTATGCTTCAAAACTTTATAGTTAGTCTTTAAGGTGCCACAGGACTTTGTTACCCCTGAATATACCGTATGTCACAAATCTTGCTGCTCAGCCCCAGGACAGGTGACAGGCAAACAGCCACACTCCCTACAACAAACATGATGGCAGGGGGGTGGACTCTAGACCATGTGAATGCCAGGACACAGCAAGGAAGAGGCTTCATGTGAGATTTTGATCCCTATCACGAGAGGAAGATGGTTCCAACGGTTACAGGCCATTTGCCAGTGAGAGGCAGCATGTTACTTGCTTCCTCCCCTACTTTGCAAGAAGGCATGTTCCCTGCCACCCCTAGCACAGAACAACTTCATGTCCATGTGGGCCTGCTACCCTCAGGAGCTCCACAGACCTCGGGAACAGGAGCTGTATCTCCTCTGATCTTTTCCAGGGATGCTGTTCACCAGAACCTGCCCCCACCATATACATTCCAGGGAAGACCAACATCCCAAGAATTAAGATTAGCAGCCGTGTTAGTCTGTATCCACAAATAAGACGAGGAAGACTTTGTAGCACCTTAGAGACTAACCAGTTTATTTCAGCATAAGCTTTCGTGGACTATAGCCCACTTCATCGGATGCATAGAATGGAACAGAAGTAAGATGCATTTTAGAATTGATATGCTGATGTACAACATTTTTTTTTCTTTCTGTGTGTATAAATGCATCTTTCTTCTGTTCCAGTCTATGCATCCGATGAAGTGGGCTTATGCTGAAATAAACTGGTTAGTCTCTAAGGTGCTACAAAGTCTTCCTCGTCTTATCCCAAGAATTGTCTTTATGGCTCCTCCTGACACATTCCCCCTTGGTGGCCCCTCAAAATCAATTACCCAAAATAACTCTCTTTGCGTATCCCCCAAATCCTCCCTCCTCGCTCACAAATGCTCCAGGTACCCCTCATCCTATATTCTGTAGCCCTGACAATGGGGATGAGTCTGCCTCCAGGATTCCTCTCATTCCATGGGGCTGAGCAGAGAGGATGCACCCTTCCTACGCTTGGCTCTGCAGGCTCTGCCCCTCCCTGTGCTCCCCATCACTGGTGCTCAGGCTCACGCGCTCTTCCGACAGTCTACACCATGCAAAGCCAGAAGGTCCTGATTTCTAAGGTGGGTGGGGACTGGATCTTCTTCATTTTTCTGGGGCTGCTCATGACCCTACATACAGACCCTGCAGAGCCCTGCCACACCCCTTAATCTCTGCAATACGTTGTTCAAGAAGCTGCCTGAAGAGCAGTAATACTGCAAGAGATGGGAACGTACATCCCTACGCACCATAGAGTGTCTTGGTACTAGTCGATGGAGGACCATCCTGGAGCGTGACAACTGGACTGAGCATAAGGCCAAAAGAGAGACCTGAGAAAGGATGCCCTAAATGGTATTTTGCCTATTCTGACACAAGCCCCAGGCATGGAAGAAATTATTTCACTGTTATGGCTGTGCTCAGTTTTGGTTGTCCAAAGCTTCTCCCCAGCAGGTAATTCAACTCTAGTTACCCTTTGCCCTGGGAGTTGCAGTAATCATTGCTTCTTTTCACCACCTATCAAAAACACTGGGTAATGTACTTCTGTTGGATTTCCCTATTCTTCAGTGATTCTATATAGTAGAAGGTTGAGTAAATGATCAAAGGAGCAAGTGCCTATGGAGAACAAACTATTAAGAATACAAAGGGGCAACCTTATGAGATAGAACTCAGTTGAGCAGAAGTTTTCAAGGGGGTATTGGGCCCATTTAGAGAATTTACAGATTTAGAGAATCTATTTACAGTCTGTACTTTGTCTTGTTTCTTCTGTACACAGATTGTGTTTGTGTTAATAAATTAGAAGGCCACACCTTGAAGTCAGTGTGATTCATGCTGGGAGCGCTGTGGATCCTGTTGACCACATCACATGGCAATGTGGTCTGTTTACCTGTTTACCAAGGATACCTGTGCAGGTGCTAAGAAGGTCTGGCTGCTGTTCCACTCTCCAGACTGGAGAGGTGCCATACTGAAGCAGTCCGGTGTTCTTACCCTGTGTCTGAGGGGACTCTCATTCCCCACCCACTTTTCTGTATTTATCCATAGTTTAGTTAACCAGGCACTGTGACTTAGGGCATCGCTACACAAACACTTACTGAGTGACAAGCTTGGGTATATCTATCTATAGCACTTTCAGCACACTGCCTGCATGGACTTGCTGATGCATGATAAAAGTGCAAAGCAAACTGACATGAAGCTTGTAGTGCCCATCAGCAAGGTCCACATGGACAGTCAGTGCACCGCATGCTAGAGCTTTACACCCCAACTTTCCGCGCAGTAAGCATTTGTGTATACATGGCCTGAGAAAATTCTCTCTCCATCTAGACGAGATAAGAATAAAGGAAAGACCTCAGCAGTTCCTTTTATGGTGAGTTCAAGTGAGCCCACTAATGCTGCCTGAACTTACTATTATCAGGCCACAAAATATTTCACGTTATTTTCGTTAACTAAGTAGGCCACCAATCAAATTTAAATATAATGGGAATATCTTGTAAAGTACAAGAATGTGACAACTCTCTGAAAAACAACGTAACTCATTTCATTTGAGATCAGAAGTCTTTATCGGCTTCTCATATGAAAACACGGCATATTCTTTAGAACAGCTTGTCATTCTTAATTTTAACCAAGAGATGAATTCATTTGGATGAAGCCAGTAAGTGAAGTCTATTTGTGATGAACTCAGAAATATCATAGCCTACCTCCTGGATGTGTTGCTCCAAACGACTGATCAATCTGTTCTATGGTTGGAGCAATTGCCTGAGAGTTAAAATGGACACCACTGAAAAAGAAAGTAAAAGCCACTGAATCATTGTTAAGGAGTGTGCTATTTAGTTGGCTATTAGTTAAAATCATTTCAATATAAAAATAAGAAAACTAATTTTTCAAGGGAAAATTGTGTTACATTTATCTCACATAACAGTCCAATACCAGGGAAAACACCTCTTGTTTTAATAAGGTAAGGAGAATTAACTATACTTTGGGATCACTCACTTTGTTGCTTCTGTCAGCCAGGCTCATTCCACACACCAGAGGCTCCTTACAATGATCCTTAAGCCACCCTCCCATTTCCTTCTATTTTAGGAGGCTCCCTGCAACCCCCTACTCTCTCTTTAGTAAAGAATAAAATTGTCAGACACATAGAAGAGAATAAATTGTTGGGCAAAAGTCAACATGGTTTCTGCAAAGGGAAATCGTGTCTTACTAATCTATTAGAGTTCTTTGAAGGGGTCAGCAAACATGTGGACAAGGGGGATCCGGTGGACATAGTGTACTTAGATTTCCAGAAAGCCTTTGACAAGGTCCCTCACCAAAGGCTCTTACGTAAATTAAGCTGCCATGGGATAAGAGGGAAGATCCTCTCATGGATTGAAAACTGGTTAAAAGACAGGGAACAAAGGGTAGGGATAAATGGAACTTTTTCAGAATGGAGAGGGGTAACTAGTGGTGTTCCCCAAGGGTCAGTCCTGGGGCCGATCCTATTCAACTTATTTATAAATGATTTGGAGGAAGGGGTAAACAGTGATGTGGCAAAGTTTGCAGATGATACTAAACTGCTCAAAGTAGTAAGGACCAAAGCAGACTGTGAAGAACTTCAAAAAGATCTCACTAAACTAAGTGATTGGGCAACAAAATGGCAAATGAAATTTAATGTGGATAAATGTAAAGTAATGCACATTGGAAAAAATAACCCCAACTATACATACAATATGATGGGGGCTAATTTAGCTACAACCAATCAGGAAAAAGACCTGGGAGTCATTGTGGATAGTTCTCTGAAGGCATCCACGCAGTGTGCAGCGGCAGTCAAAAAAGCAAACAGGATGTTAGGAATCATTAAAAAAGGGATAGAGAATAAGTCGGAGAATATCTTATTGCCCTTATACAAATCCATGGTGCGCCCACATCTTGAATACTGCGTACAAATGTGGTCTCCTCATCTCAAAAAGGATATACTGGCACTAGAAAAGGTTCAGAGAAGGGCAACTAAAATGATTAGGGGTTTGGAACGGGTCCCATATGAAGAGAGATTAAGGAGGCTAGGACTTTTTAGCTTGGAAAAGAGGAGACTAAGGGGGGATATGATAGAGGTATATAAAATTATGAGTGGAGTGGAGGAAGTGAATAAGGAAAAGTTATTTACTTGTTCCCAAAATAGAAGAACTAGGGGCCATTCAATGAAATTGGCGTGCAGCAGGTTTAAAACAAATAAAAGGAAGTTCTTCTTCACACAGCGCACAGTCAACCTGTGGAACTCCTTACCTGAGGAGGCTGTGAAGGCTAGGACTATAACAGGGTTTAAAAGAGAGCTGGATAAATTCATGGAGGCTAAGTCCATAAATGGCTATTAGCCGGGATGGGTAATGAATGGTGTCCCTAGCCTCTGTCTGACAGACGGGGGTGATGGATGGCAGGAGAAAGATCGCTCGATCATACCTGTTAGGTTCACTCACTCCGGGGCACCTGGCATTGGCCACTGTCGGTAGACAGGATGCTGGGCTAGATGGACCTTTGGTCTGACCCAGTATGGCCGTTCTTTTGTTCTTATGTTCTTATGTTATGTTCTCCCTCTTGCCAGGTGCTCTGTGTCCTGATTTTCCCCCAGCCAGTATTACTTTGTACTCCTTCCCCATTCCCCCATGCCACCGTCTGCCACTCCTATTCTCCTTTTCTCTCTTTTTCAAGGTGCCAACATTTGTAAAGCATATGTGAGGATGGGTAGACCTAAGATGAGGGGTTCTATTAAAGATTCGCTGTAATTTTGGAATTGATTCAATGCTACTGGCACCACAAAAATACTGATCCAACACGCATCATGCCTACCCACCTTAAACACTTAAACGCCTGTTCAAAATGTACCCAAAACTTATTTCTGTTGAGAACATGTTCTTTAATTTGATATATTATGAGAATGTCACCTATAATTTTTACTTCTGAATAATTAAATTAACTTCTGATGAAAAAAAACAACCACCTATTTTCCTGAAGAGAAATTAATGAGAGAAATATTCAGTGCAGTCTAGTAATTATGACTGGAGTGAAAAAAAGATGGTAACTAATACATCATGTGTGACCCAATGACACAAGGTAATCTTAAATCACTTACCAATATTTTAACTTCACCTTAGTCAAGTCATAAACTTCAATCACCTGAAAGACAGAAAATAGAAAAAATAACTGCAGTTTCACAGGAGTTTGAAATAGAATATTTAGGGCAGACTACTGACCCAAGGTAAAAGTTATTACTGCAAGTTCATCTTCTCAAGTGGAAATTTCTCTGGTTTTACCTGAATCAAGACAGATCAGAGCAGTGGTGGGCAACCTGTGGCCCATGAGGGTAATCTGATGGCGGGCCGCCAGACAGTTTGTTTACATTGACTGTCCACAAGCACGATGACCTGCAGCTTCCAGTGGTCGTAGTTCGCCATCCCTGGCAAATAGGAATTGCGGGAAGTGCCACGGGCCACAGGGACATGCTGGCCAATGCTTCCCGCAGCTCCCACTGGCCAGCAACAGCGAACCGTGGCCACTGGGAGCTGTGCATGGCCATGCTGCAGATGGCCAGTGTAAACAAACTGTCTTGCGGCCTGCTGGTGGATTACCCTGACGGGCCATGTGTGGCCCAGGGGCCACAGATTGCCCACCACTGGATCAGAGAGACAAGATGGATGAGGTAATTTTTTTTTTTTTTGGACCAACTTCTGTTGGTGAAAGAGACAAGCTTTCGAGCTACACAGAGCTCTTCTTCAGGTCCTGAAGTTGGTCCAATAAAAGATATTACCTCACCCACCTCATCTCTCTAATATTCTGGCACCGAGACAGCTATAACACTGCACACAAATCAAGATAAATTAGTGAGCATCAATTTTCAGAATTTACCAGTTCTAAAACAAGCACAAAAAAAGCCCCAATCCTGGAACTGACTCTACAAGGGTGTCAAGAATCAGAGAGGTAGCCGTGTTAGTCTGGAATAGCAGAGGTAACAAAGAGTCCTATGGCACCTTAAAGACTAACTAAAGTATTGAAGCATAAGCTTTCGTGGGCTAATACCCACTTTGTCAGATGCAAAAGGGTGGATCCTTGCAGCTGCATGGAACCAGCTGACTTCAATGGGGGTCTGTCTGAATGGATCGTTTTGGCAGACTGGGGGCTAAAGTAGTATCTACAGAGCAACAGGTTTGCCTTCAATACATTTAAAGATTCTTTGGGTTGGACTCTTCAGACCGCCTAAAAATGGTGGTTCCTTGTACAGCTTTCACTATATTCAAACTTCTCTCATTTTTTCACTCATCAAAGTGATTTGTGGCAGATATAAAATTTTTTTAAATGTAAACACACAAGACACCTATCCAAAGGTTTTAGGTGCTCTAACGGATACTTAAAATAGCAATCCATAAAAAAGGGTAACAGCAGACTAGAGGCATAACAACTCTTAATAGTTTTGTTTTATGTACATATATTGTTTTTGTTTAAATTTAGAGAAGATCTCCTCAGAACCTCCATTATGAGGGCCTAATTATGCATACATTAGTGCAGGCTCTTTCACCTACATGGATTTCTGTTGATCTCAATGAGTCTCCTTGGGGATCAGGAATCTGCACTAATGGCTCCTGATGCTAGACTGGGCCTAAAGCAGATTTTCAGTGAATAAAAAGGGATTAAATTTGGCCCCCTCCATCCTCGCAGGCTCTCTCCCAAATCTGGATACCTTTCTTCTTGTGCCAGCTGCTGCAGAGAGAAAGAGAGAGGATGGTGTCTAACGGCTGTGGGGAGAACAGAACCCTGTGCTGCCCTAGATAATCCTTTGTGAAGCTTTAACATAAGCACTCCCTCTGTGGCTGGAGGAAACACTGCTATGGACACAGAGTCATGGAGGATAAAGGGGAACCCCAGGAAATCTCCCATCATAAGTAGTACTGAAAATTTTTGAAAGACTTGTAAAAACTCTAATATGCTGCATGTTAAAGGAACACACATGGTTTTAAATTCATATGAATGCCACCAACCAAGAAGGAAATCTTGATTTAGTAATTCATTTGGTGAATATCCCTATATAAAATATTAGAATGTACATTTAAAACTACACACAACATCCTGTATAATAAGAATCAGAGAGGTAGCCGTGTTAGTCTGGAACAGCAGAGGTAACAAAGAGTCCTGTGGCACCTTAAAGACTAACTAAAGTATTGAAGCATAAGCTTTCGTGGGCTAATACCCACTTCGTCGGATGCAAGCAGTGGAAGAGCTGCAATTCATTTGCAAATTTGACACAATCAATCTGGGATTCAACAAAGATCTTGAATGGCTTGCTAATTACAAAAACAGCTTCTCCTCTCTCCGAGTTCACACCTCCAATTCAGCTGCTAGAGGAATACCTCACCCTCCCTGATTTGAGATAACAAGCTGGTTCAGGCTCATTGGACTAACCTTGTTACCTCCTACCTGGTTCTTGCCTACTTATCTATACCTGCCCCTGGACACTTCCACTGCTTGCATCCAACGAAGTGGGTATTAGCCCACGAAAGCTTATGCTTCAATACTTTAGTTAGTCTTTAAGGTGCCACAGGACTCTGTTACCTGTATAATAAGTACTTCATGTTTAATGGTCTACTGTTGACTAAGAAGAAAATGGAATTTTCCCCAAGCAAAATTACAAGTATATAGGAAAAAGTCCATATAGTTTAGACACCTAAGAAGCTGAGTAGAAACAAATTTTTATTTGGCAAACTCAACTTCAAAACCCCCCGAAAACAATGAACTAGTGTTTCTCTCCTGTTCATTAAAGCAAGTTTATGTATAAATATAGTTGTCCTAGTTCTGCTTCTTAAAATCCTGGCTATTTTGTATTATTAGACCATAGCAAGAAATCTAGAAGAGTTGAACGAAATTCTAATAATAAACTTCTGTTTTAAAGACAGCAAGATCCCATTAATACAGGAAGGATTTCAAAAACAGAAGCCTCCACAATTCAATTATAAACTATAATCCAGCCCATTCTGAAGGAGGAAAAATATCTGATCGCATCTCATTTCATTTCCATTGACTCTTAATGGAAAATTAGAGGATGGGCTATTTCCAGGGGAATGCCTTCCTGCTAAATGAACTAGCAATTGACTGAGCTCTCAAGGGTTCTCTCTTACACTCTGCAGAAGGAAAGAAGGTAAGGCAAAGAGAAAGAGACACACACCCTGTGTGTGTGAGAGAGATTCCCCTTTAAGTATGCAGACTCTTAAGTACACATCCTTGATAATTAGATCAGTTTGCAGAAACCAGAGAGCTTGCAGAGAGTGCCCTCCTTTGTGTGTCTCCCCTGCTCTATGGAAGATGGGGTAAGCGGGGTGCAGGAACATGGGGGAGGGGAACAACCTGGGGGACATCCTGACATTATCCCTCCTTCACTCCACCCTGCAACACAGCAAGCAGGAGCAGCTCCAAGGCAGAGGGCAGGAGCAGCACATGGCAGTGGGGGGGTAGGGACAGCTGAACTGCCGGCAATTGATAGCCTACTGGGCAGCTGCTGAACAGGAAATTTAGAGAAGCGGGGAGCTGCTGGTCCACCCTCGTTCCAAGCCCCCACCAGCTAACTGTAACAGGCTGCTCTTCCCCCAAGCAGTGAACAAAGCAAGTGGATGCCAAATGATGTTAGAAGGGAGCACTGCACAACTTTAAACGAGCATGTTCCCTAATTGATCAGCAACTAACAACAAAACAACATGAATCGGGACGACTTTAAGTGAGGAATTCCTGTACTGAAGTCCTCAAATCCGTGCAGAGAATCCTCCAGCAAGTGAATTGTGACATATGCTGCAGAGGACAGAAAAAAAACCCCAGGGCCTCTGCCAATCTGCCCTAGAGGAAAATTCCTTCCCAGCCCCAAATATGGCGATCAGCTAAACCCTGAGCATGTGGGCAAGACTCACCATTGCAACACAGCAATAGTCTTGTACTGCAAGAATGTGTTAAAGTTGGCATATAAACACTATGCAAAAATAAAAGGATTTGTTACTGATTCTTACAATTACTTAAGTTAAGAATCTATCCTAATTACCTCCCCCCCCCCCTTTTTTTTTACCTTAAGTCTCTGATTGAAAGCATCAAACAGCAGTTTGATTCCGTCCTGAGTCAGGTTAAGGATGAGGTCATGGCTAAGAGGAGACTGTAAAATGGATGAAAAGCTGATTATTGCCACATATATAAAAAGCAAAGAAAAATATTTTTCCCAAATGGTCAATTCAATTGGCATGGCAACCAATTGTTCTGTTGTGTGTATACACCTAAACCAAAGTACATGTGGCCAACCCACTTCAGTTTTCCAAATGAAAGAGAAGCGTTGTTGATAAGCTCACACCTTGCATGAACTCACAATCAAATAGGAATGTAGCTTTCTTGCTGCTTTTACAGCTGGAAAAAGGGCAATTGAAACGAACAGTACCAAAGATAAAGATATTTTGAGCATTGGGAATGGTGCTAAACACATTTATGTTTTGATTATAATCACTCCATACTAAGCATCACATCCACTCTTACAGAAAACCAGGTACATTCTACCCAAGCAATAAGGCAGCTGGCAGAAAGTAAACATGCTTAAGTACCTTCTAATTCTAGACAACCTTGCACATTTGCATGTCATACATCAAGAGAAAAGACTATCTGTGCCAGCATTAGAGCCTTTCTGATGCCTTAGAAAATTAATTCAGAGAGCTTACCCACATAGTTAAGAACTTCCATTGTGATATGACAGACATACTAAATAACATTTTTGAATATATGGGATGGGCTCTGCATTCCACTGCTTTTAGTAGCTCATATCCAGGAGATTAAGCAAATTGAGTTCTAAGGTTCTAGGCAGAATGTTTATCAATTTAATTCAGGATTAGTGAGAAAGTTGAAAACATTATTAACGATAGCAAACAAAGCTCTGAGAGAAGGCTTGGTAATTACCACAGCCTGTAGCTCATCTTCCCTTCTGGCAGATTTTATGGCCAGGAGGAAGAAACTTGGGGGACACAAGTTAAATTTAATATGACTTTTAGTATTCAAAGTGAAACTTCAAGTATGACAGAAAATCCCAGGATATAGTTGAGATCAACCCTTCCCAAAAAGAGGGGATCTCTATACAATACCACTACACAGAAGTCTATGGACAATAGAAGGTATCACTATATTCTGACAGTATAAGATGGAGGGGGAGATTTATAAAGGCACAAATGGGAGTTAGGTGCCCAGCTCCCATTGACAGTCTAGAAATAAAGATATTAAATATTCATAGATCAAAATTCACCAGCGATAAAATCCCAGAATTCAGCTTTGTCTTCCATTTACAGTTACAGAGACAGGTTCATAAAGCTTTCCTGCTGCATTTCAGGCGTCCCATGTAGGTTAAGTCAGACCCTTAATATGAACAGAGCTGGCTGAATTTGAGAAGTCTTTTCAGATAAGCTTTTAAAGAATTAACACACGCTCTTGAAGTTTCAGGATACTAGTTTAGATGTTCAAATATTTTAAGCTATTATATTCTATTGCAGCATTCCTCAAAGTTTTTCCGCGGTGGCCCCTCTCCGCAGTCCCACGTCCACTCGCGGCCCCCGGGGTATGTCCGCCAAAATGCTACCAAATAGAAAGCTTCCGCTTTCAGTGGCACTTTGGCAGACAAAAATAGACTGCTTACAATTTCGGTGGCGTCCCGGGGCCAATCCCGCGGCAGCGCCGGGGTCTCGCGCACCCCACTTTGAAGACCACTGTTCTATTGTTTAAACATATGTTTTAAAAAACATCATGGGGAAGAGGAGTTATCCTCAATGTTTAAATTCAGGTATGTGAACATAATTTTTTTTGACCAGACAACATAAGAGATACTTCATTAAGGCCTTGAAACCAAGTGACCGCACCTGCAGATCCCTGCACCCATGAAGCCCCACTGAAATCACTGGAGATCTATCCCAGGACAAGGTTGGGCCCACATGCAGTCAGTTGTAGGGCTGGGGCTTAATTAATATAAGTGCTTAGTATGAAGTGGTTATAAACTAAATACATGTTTAGTACCACTCCCAATGCTCAAAATATCTTTGGTACATTTTTCCTCAGGAAACATGATACCATAAAGACATTTCTAGATTTATGATCATTTGAGGAGTGAAGATAACAAAGGTCTTTGAGGAAAGATCCCTGGTCAATCTCAGTATAATCTTTCTAAAAGCACAAAGCTCAACCAACAGTATGCTATGTTTTCTAGCACTGTGATATTAATCCTTCTATTACACAACATCATTAGAATGAAACAAAGATGACATTATTCTTCTAAATCAGCAGTTATCAAACTTTTTGAGACCAGGACCCCTTTTCCGGCTGCGTCTGCGCAGCGCGACCCCTCCAGTCCCCGCCGTGGGTGGGCTGCCGGGTGTGCGCTGGCCCCCTGGCCCCGCCACGGGTGGGCTGCCGGGTGCGCGCCGGCCCCAGTCCCCGCCGCGGGTGGGCTGGCGGCTGTGCGCCGGCCCCCCAGCCCTGCCGCCCAGGAGCTCGGCGACCCCCTGGGGAGCGCTCGGCCACCCCCGGGGGGGGGGGGAGAGGTCGCGACCCCCAGTTTGAGAAACCCTGTTCTAAATAAACCCAGAAGATATTCTGCAGTGCACTGTACTGACAGGGGTTAAGAAAATGTGGGACACAAACTAACGCCGTTACTAACCACTGTCATACAGATGGTCTAGTGTATTATTTGTAATTTGCAAAATAAATACGTAGCCATTAGGAAAGCCATAAATCTATATTCCCTGGAAAGAAAGGATAAAACCCATTTAATTAATGAGATATGTATCTAGCAGTAAAGCAGAGTCAGGATTCTCCCTTGATTATTTTTGTACTCATATGTTAGAGGATCTCTTGCTCAGTATTTAGACTGTTGATACAAATTCAAATTGTAACAGATTTAGTTAAGGATAATGTGAAAAAGTCTTCTAATCTACTGTTTCCTAAAAACAACAGGACACACAATATGCTTATTGTGGCTGAGAACAGGCAACTCATGTACATTTTCAGGGTATTCAGTATCCCCACCTCCTTTCCTCATGCTCCCCCAAAAACTAGAAAAAATCAAAAATGTATTTTATTGCACCTAGTTAATAGATTTTGCCTCCAGCACACTATAGCATGCAAAGCAGGAGGGACATCAAAAGCATAGGAATTACAGTAAAACCTCCATTTAACGGACTAATTCGGGCAAGGGGGTGTCCGTTAAATCAAAAAGTCCATTATTTAATAATTTAAAAAAACGAGCTGTCGGAGCAGCAGCCCGCCCGTTGCTGGGACCCAGGCGGCAGCCGGGAGCCGTCAGCCAGCCCGCCCGAGTCCCTGCTGCTGGGACCCAGGCAGCAGCCGGGAACCGTCAGCCAGCCCGCCCGAGTCCCTGCTGCTGGGACCCAGGCAGCAGCCGGGAACCGTCAGCCAGCCAGCCTGCCCGCTGGCGGGACCCGGCAGCCAGCCAGCACGCCCGCAGACGGGAGCCGGGCGGGAGCCGGCAGCCAGCCCGCCTGCTGCCTGGACCGGGGCGGCAGCTGGGAGCCGGGAGCCGGCAGCCAGCCCGCGAGAAATGGATTTCGGATGCATCAGACTTGCTCAGAAATTTTGTCCGTTGCATCCGAAGTCCGTTAAATCGAGGTCCGTTAAATTGAGGGTTTACTGTAATGTAACACAGGCTAATGTTAAAATCAGCAAAAGCATGCTTAAATCATCTAGGTGTTTTAAATGATTGCGTTTGTTTTGCAAGCACAGAACTGCAGATGCACAGAAGAACAGGAGCAGCATTTCCAAGGGGCTCATCATCATTGCATCAGACAGGAATGGAGAAATTGAGAAACTTCTCACCATTACAAAATATTACAACACTTGACAGAAACAATGCAAAAAGACTGGAAGATAACTGCCCAGCTATTTAAAGAGCAGAGCTGCAGAAGCCCTTTCCTATACTATAAAAACTAAACTCAGTTTCAAAACAGCTGTTGATTGTTTAAATCCTTTTCTATCAAGAGAGTCAGAATGACTCAGTACAGCAACCCTTTCTCACACTGTTTTTCAGAGCTCCCCATCCTACTAAACCATGTCAACATAAAAAAGTAGCATTCACCAAAGAAAGAATGATGGGTGCCTGAAAATTCCAAGCTACAGCAATATCATGCCATAATAACGAATACTAGGTGCTGATAAAATATTTTGATTACCCTCCTCAAAGAGTTATTCAGAAACACACACATAACATGTAACTAGCCACTTTTAAAAGCCACACACTTCAGGATGAGCAATATTAGACAACAGCCACAACATGTGGCTGAACAATACACATTGTGTAGCATTACGCCACACTGACACACCTTTAATTCTTATTGCTTAGTATCACAAAATTATTACTGTAACAACCTGGCCTGGTAATTCTCCACTCACCTGCTCACTGTAGAGAACCTGGACGTTTTTGATAATACGACAGTGTTTCTGAAGAATTGCTACAGCTTGAGCCAAGGGCATTCCTGTAAATAAACACAAGTCATCTTTCTCTGATGTGTCCACACAGATAATAAATTTGGCCAACAGGTTTAAGGTGAGGTAAAATTGACTCATCACTGAAAAGAGGCGAGTTGCAACATAAGGCTTTGCAAAACCATAACAAAATCCTACCTCACTTGTGACCTCAGCAGTGTTTCTGGAACAAAAAGGGTTGTGCTTATCCACCAAGCAATAAAGTTCTTTTGCTCAAAAAATACAGACCAATTATCTCCAACAAAGGCAAAATAAAAAGCCAGAGTTTATGCAGAAAGAGTCCATGTTTTTCTTACATGTATACAGCAGTTTTCTATTTGAATCCCCTTTATTGGTGGATTTAATTCCTCAATAATGTGTCTAAGGGCCTGATCCAAAGCCCATTACACACCATTATTCCTAAAATAAACTCTTTTTGCAGAGTCAAGTAAAATATGGGAGTTAATGTAAGTATATGGTTTAATAGTAAGAGCCTGCTGCAATTCAGTTTCTAACAAAGCTTATTATAGACTTTAAACTAGATAATCTCTTGTTTTCACGGTTGACGTTACATAGCTGATTCTGCATGTGGAATAGTGTAGTGTCAGCTTCTCTCAGCGATATGGTCAAAACTTTAGTTGTGTCTTTTAATGAAACGTGATCTCATGTAAACAAGTTGTACATCTAGGGCTGGTCTTCACTACCCGCCGGATTGGCGGGTAGCAATCGATCTTTTTGGCGATCTTGTGAAGACACGAGAAATCGATCGCCCGCAGCACCCCCGTCAACTCCGGAAGTCCAGCTTGCCGGGAGGTGCAAACTGGAGTCGACGGGGGAGCGTGCCGCCGACTGCCGCCACCGTGAGGACGGACGGTAAGTCGGCTGCAGATACGCAAACTTCAGCTACGTGATTCACGTAGCTGAAGTTGCATATCTGCAGTCGATCACCCCCTCCCCCCCATGGTGGGGACCAGCCCATATTTATGGTTCCAACATCACAATTCGGCAGCTAAAAAAAAAGCTTATAAACCCATACAGAAATGTAATGGATTGCTACATATCAATTTAACTTTTACAGTTCTGATTTGTTATTTATTTTAGCTCCTTGCCTCTAAATTATTTTAATAGTTCTAATTTTTTAACTTTAAATAAAGAAATGTGTCCCCGCTGAGAAAAACATACCATGGTATGCGTTATGTGTGCTAAAGAGGCTGCATAATCAGTCCTTGCATGGAACAACTAAGCTTGTCCAACACTTAATGCACAAAAAATTAGTAAGTTATATGAGCGGTAGTTCTAAATCCTCCTTAAGAGCAAACAGGAATAAGGGAGGTGAGTAAGAGTGGGGTGTGGAAGCAATATATTGTTTTGTACATTTCAATATGAATACTGGATCAACATCTACTGGAGCATGGTATGCACCAGGAATAGTAAAGGTGGGAAACAGACCGAGTACCTTCCCCTTTCTCGCAGTAGACAGGAAAGCCAAGGGAGGGGCAAAGTAACTAAGTACTTCCACCCCCAAAACACCTACAAACCAGAAGACTCTGTGGTGAAAGAAGAGGATAGTAAATGCTGTTTCTCCAGTGTGCTTTCTGGCAGGGTTTGGGAGGTAGAGGTGGCTTCCAATTTATTAGATGGTAACCAGTCACATTCCAATATGGAAGATGGAGACCTGAAGCAGAGCCCAGTGTCAGCACCCTGGTATCCCAGCGTCAGCATCCTGGTATCCCAGCAGCCTTTCCTATTCCAGCAGCTGCGATGGCAAGGCTGACTTCTCAGAACGCATTGCCCATGGTTAGTGGGCCCTCTCTGTGTCTGGGAAATTTTCTAAGCCCCACCTTTGTGTGTTTGTGGGGAGATGAGGTGCGGGGAAGGAAAGCAAAGATGACAACATGACTGAACACGACACTGAGGTCAATGCAGGAAAAGATGCACCATGACTGAAAGAAACATGAGTGAAACTAAGAAGGGAAAGGAAGTATAACAAAATAAAGAGAAATGTGAGGTTTTTTTAAAGTATCTCAAATAGAAAGTTGATGACAATATGGCACTATTATATGCAGTACATCCAGGAACAGAATCTAAGGTCTTGTGTACACCAGGAAAATTGTGTAGACATCTCACACTAATCATCTCCACTAGTGGTTTAATACTCAGAACCCAAGTCATCAGCATTTCAAGAACCACTTTATCTATTTTTTCCCAGAAGAGGTATAGACATCATGGTGCTCAAAATATCAGGAGCAGCCAGCAATTCATTTACAGTAGGGGTCCCAACATTGCTACAACTGGAGGAACTGAAACAATTTTTAGCAACAGTGGGAAATTTGACGAGTTATCCCTAAAGTAGACAGAGCTTAAGTGTCTTGACTGACAGTTGGTCCCCTGCTCTAATCTATCTGGCCACACTACTTATATATTACACACTCATATGGTAAAGCTATGTTTACATTCAGAACTATAACTATGAAGTTCCTGTTGCATGTGCATGAATATGTAATCTCAACTTTAAGATGGCATTAGTAGGTTTGTTTGCATTTTATTTCCTAGTGCTTGTTTGTTTTTATAAATGTAAGAAAAACACACCAAAATAAACCTGTGCGGTGTGATGACTATTTTGAAATAGCTTTTATTGAACTTCAGATAATACAAACACAAAAAGATCAGTTAAGTTATGAAGGGCTGGACCAGCAGTGAGCTCACTATAACAACACATTATTAGTACAGCGAGAGCACTGATCTCTGAGCTCCAACAAGGAGTTTTAGTCAGAATATGTGGCACATAACTAATCTGAAGATGACAGCCTTGTATTTACTTTGTGATAAGATTCAAATCGTTGCACACTGAATTAAATGCACAACAAGTTTATTTCTATATTCTCAGGTATACAATACATCAGTGGTCACCACCCGGTCGATCACAATCTCCCAGTCGATCCTAGAGGATCTCCCGGTCTATCACGATCTCCAGTGGTGCAGCAGGGCGGCCGCTAAGGCAGGCTCCCAGCCTACCCCAGCCACAGGCCACTCCTGGAAGTGGCCAGCGCAGCCCTGGGTAGGGGTCTCCCTCCATGTGCTGTTTCTGCCTGCAAGCACCATGCCGTAGCTCAGGAACGGGGAGCTGTGGCCAATGGGAGTTGCATGGGTGGTGCTTGCAGAGAGGAGCAGTACACGGAGCCATGTGGGGAAAGGGTGGGGTAGATCCTGGGTTGCCCTTAAATTCAAAAGTGACATGTAACTACCCTGGACTGTGCGTGTAAATACATAAATACTCCTCTATTTATTTCAGTAACTATTTGGATATACAAATATTCAAATTAGTTGTACAATTAAAATAGTAAACAGTGAAATATTGCACAAGCTGCTAGTTTTTAGTTTTCAGATGTAGGAATTCGAGCCTTGCAAACTGAAAGCTAAGAATATGCCAAATCTCTGAGCTTTTCAAGGTTCACATCCTGAAAAGAATTACACACGCTTTATGCAATGTAAGTCTATTCACAACTCATAAAATTAAACATATACATAAGTCTTTACAGGAGTAGAGCCAAAATGAATTAACTTTTGATTTAAGAGAGAAAAAAACGAATATAGTCTACATCTTTTCTTCCCCTCATCCCATATTGTAGTGACTTCAAATGGTCAAGCAGAATTTTATGAAACTTTATAAAAAAAAAGAACTTCACCCTTTGGATTGAGAACAAGCATGGAAAATGTCAGCTTTCACGAACAATTCAGAAAGACAGTGTATCGAGAAGCAAGTGTGGCTTTGAACAGGCTTAACTGCACTGCTGCTACCATAATCATAATATACCCATTTAAGAGCTGCTTACCGAAAACAATTGCCTAATATAGACACGAAACCAAAACCTTTTCTGCTTATAGGTTCTTGACTGAAACAACAGCTTCTGTGTTGTTTAGATTAAAAATGATGCCGAAAATGCTGGCACCCATCTGTAGCTCTCTCTACACCAGTACCCCCCACCCCCCATTGTTACCCCAGTGGCTCAGAACCAGCAATAGCAATGTTGGAAAATTACAGGAAAAGCAGTACGGTGCAGAAACTCCTAGTGCACACAACTGTAGAAGTGGCAAAGAGTCCTGTGGCACCTTAAAGACTAACTAAAGTATTGAAGCATAAGCTTTCATGGGCTAATACCCACTTCATCGGATGCAACTTTAGAATAACCTCATAACTGCTTTAAAATTAGGGTAAATTGTAATAATGTTTAAATGCTGATCACTTATTACTAAAATATAGGCTTGAAGAGTCAATCATTTGTAGGAGGTCCCACAACAAAAATCACTCTATAAATGCATAGTATTAGTAAGTTTTTGAGCAGGCTGATGTCACTTGATTGATGTTACCCAGACTATGGTTAGTACATCTAGGTCATCTCCTCTGGGTGTTATTCAAAATGACTGGTTCAAAATAGCAACAAGAGGCTTTGGAGAAAGTATGAATACAAGGAAACGAAGATGATAAATAAAACATGAGTCAGTCTGAGAGCATCCTTAAAAACAAACATGAAGTATTCTTACATATATACATTAATATTCTCAGTATTATAGCAAAGTTAGCATTACTTTACCTTTTCAAAATAACCGTCAAAAACAAAAGAGACCAAAAATAAGTCTTAAGGAATTTCATCTTCAGTAATTCAGAATAATGCTAGAAGCATTAGGGAAACCTCTAGCTGTTGTTACTTCTTATTAACACAGCATGGAAAAATCTGATGACAAGGCAAGTGCCAAACAAAGGACTTACCCAAGGTGAATTCCCATTGTTCATTCCCAAGAGATCGCTCGGGAACCACTTCCAGATCTAGCATTGGCTCTGCCAGAGTATAGGCCCAGTAGTCACACAGCAGATCACAACGTTACTGCAGCTGGACCTGTGCTGAAGCACGACAAAAACACCTAATTTACAATCCTCATCCGACTCTCAAACCAACACGCAATTATCCCCCTCCCTCCTCCAAATCACTGCTCATGGCTGGCTTTGTGATCTTATTCCATTCCCTCCCTTGTCTGTTGTCACCAGACCCAAAGCAAGTCTAGCTAAAGCTTGATCTACACCTAAAACTTAGGTTGACTTAGCTACATCACTCAGGGCTATGAAAAACTGTGACCGCAGCGATGCAGTTAGGTCAACCTAACCTCCCATGTGGATGCAGCTAGGTTGATGGAATTATTCTATCTAGTTATTGCCTCTGAGGGAAAGTCTACACTACAAAATTAAGTTGATCTAAGTCATCAACATAAGTTACAGCCACCGTAGTAATTGAATTGGTTTTATACATCCACACTATGCTCATCAATGGCACATGTCTTCACCAGGAGCGCGTGCACCAATTTAGCTGTCAGTGTTGGGCATTGCGGGATGGTTTCTGAAAGCAACTCCACGTAAGCAACCAGTGTCTACACAGATGCTCTATCAACCTATCACCCCTCCCATGGAGGTGGAGTTATTAAGTCAGTGTAATGGGCAAATTATATCGGTGGGAGCTACATTTTAGTGTAGATGCACAGAGTTAGTTCAACTTAAACTGCCTTATAGCATCTTAACTCTGTAGTGTCGACCAGACCTCAGAGAGGTGGATTATGCGTACCCACAAAAACAAACAACCCCCTTTCACTGACAGGAAGCATCTACACTGCAGCTATTCAGAGGCACAGTGACACTGTAATGTAGACACACCCTTTAGACTGAAAGCTTTGGGGATAGGACAGTTTGGATTTTTATTTCACTAGAGTGCCTTACATACCTAGGACACTATATGCTATTAAACAACAGATACTACAACGATGTTCATAAGAAATTCATAGATAAAAGCGGCCAGAAAACAGATGGGGAAAGCTGGGCTGTCTCATTACTTCTGGTTCTGCTGCAAGGACGAGAAGAAATCCGTGTCGGGTCACTGAATCGTAGCCAAGCCACAGGGGTCCCATGGAGTGGGAGACCCCCTCCCCCCGTTTTAAGACTACCCTGCTGATCCCTGTGTGCACCCCATCCCCAGAGTCCTTCCTGGCACCCTCCACTCCCCGGATGGGCCCTTGCCATTGGAGAACAGGCTTCCCCCAATTCTCCCCACACTGGGTAAGAGGAGATGAGCCACGGGCCACCCCCTATTACACGGTCATGTCCGTGCAGTGAAACGTCGACCGGACACAGTCACCCCCCCCGGGCCTCACCGCCCGCCAGACCCTCACAGCGGGGCCAAGAGCCCCGCTCCCCTGGGGACGGCGGCTCAGGGGCTCTGCGCCCCCCACCCCGGAGCGGGCCCATAGTCGCCCCCCGCCCGCAGCCCCAGCTCGCCCGCAGCGAGGAGCAGCTCCCGGCCGCCTCGCTCATCCCGCTCCGGGAAGGGGGGACCTGCCCCCCCGCAGTGGTGGGGTCGGAGGGCGCCCCCGCCGGGGCATCAACACCTCCTCCCCCCGCTCCGAAGGGCCGCGACTCACCTCACTTGCGGCTGCTGAAAAAAAGTCTTTTGCAACGGCCGTCAGGCGAGACCGCCCCGGGTGGGCGGGGCCGGATGGGGGGGGGGAACTGGGGCCTGACGCGGGCGGGGCCGCGTGCGTGTGCGCGCGCGTGCCAGAGGCGCGAAGCCGGGGGGGGGGGGGTGTGTGTGTGTGTTAGCGCCCTCCTCTGGAGCAGGGGAGCGCTCGGTTCGAGTCCCGGTTGTGCCACAGGCGCCCTGGGCAGCCTTGGCCAACTCACCTAGCCTAGGCGCCCCCTGGCGGTCGTGCCCCCAAACCAGAGGAACCACTCAGGGAAGGGGCAGGCAAGGCTGGGATAAGGGGAGGGAGGTGGGGTAAAAGCAGCAGGGATAAAGGAAAACACGGTGTTGTGGGGATGAGAGAAAGGGGGCCTGACCTCTCCAGTACCAAGAGGGGATGGTTGTACCAAGGAGGGTGTCCTGGCAGCACGGTAGGGAACTAGGGACAGCGCCTCCTTTGAGCAGTGTGAGCTCCCCAGCATTCAAAAATCAGGGGTCTGCTCCCCCAAATCCTGAGATTGGTTTTAAAACCAGGCAGGTTCTCTGTTTGCCTTCTGCTTTCTGGGATTTTGGGGTGCACTTGGGTCACAGTTTCAAGCTTTCCTCGACAGAGGGACTGTTCAACCTGCGCAACGATGATGGTGTTTAAGACAAAGGTGGGTTTTTATGATGAGAGAGCCAGCATAGGCGCAGCTAAAATTTTAAATTCCTACCCGTGGCAGGGAAAGGTGAGTTGTACTTCGATGGAGCTAGTTCTGAACAATCCTAGGCTCCCAACTTCCTCCTAGATTGGAGGAGGGAGGATGGATGTTTTCTGACGACCCCCCTCCTCAGCTCAGTTTAACACACACAAATAGACCAAGGCACCGCAGAAGAGTTGCAGGCTGTGTGCTGACAGAGGCCCGATGGAAAGGAGAGTCTCATGATACGATTCCATGTACTCCAGGAGTCACAACTTACCAGCAGGTTGATCTCCAACCTTCACAAGCTCTTTCTGAAACAACAAAATCTAGAAGGACCAAATAAACATGGTTTCATTCTGTCTTCTCAGAGTCAGTGCAAAGTGAAAAGTCAGTGCCCTCATCTACCTCTGTATCTGTGGCTAGAGAATGTGTTTATAAAAATCAAATGGACTTCAGGGACTGATCCTGCCCTAACCGAGAGATGGACTAATTCACCTAATACTGTAGGTCTTTTCCATTTCATAATTTGCATGATTTTGTGACATCATAAACCATTCCACAAAGAAACGTGCATCTCACCATTCCAAAAACTTATTTTTTATACAGCTTCTCAGGAGAAAATACCCTGGATGTTGTGTGTGCTGACTTCACATTGACCAGAATTTCAGATGCTCTGAAGCAGGACCTTTAAAATGCTCTTTGACATGCATATAGGGCAAGACATGCTTTTGGAGAAAGGTTTTTATTTTAATCCTGCCGGCAGTACTTAAAGTGAGAGGAGTTGAGCTCTAGATTTTTTCCTAACAGGTGCTAAATAGCAGCAGTTTTTTTAAAAAAACCCTAATTAGCTCCTTTGAAATAAAGTGTAGATATTGTTTGAATTAAATCTCTGGGCTCTCCCGAGAATTTATCTTTCAGAGTTTTAGTCTAAAATCAAAACTTTGCTAAGAAGTGTTAAAAACATCTGACATTTCAAGTGTAATCAGCTGACTACCAGTGGTGCATGAAGCTTTTGCAGGCTGTCTACCTAGCTGGCAGGTCGTGTGATACTGACTTTTCCTTGTTTCTACCAATACTACACATCAACTTCCTCACTGCAAGAGAAAAGTAGTTGGAAATGGGTAGATCTAGGGGCTATTAATACCGGAGGAAGAGGGAAACAGAAGACTCATGGGGACAGAGTGATCCACAGGTTAGGAGCTGCTAGCAGGAGAAGAATGTCTAAGGGGAGAAGGAACCCAGGTGGCACGTACAGAGTTAGCAGGAAAGAAGAAAACCAAGCACCCTGTGTTAGGGGAGAGGAGGACAAGGTGGCAAGGGGCAAAAGAATAAAACAGAGTTAAACAGGCTACGTAGATATTCAGGTTCAGTAAGATTATACATTATATTGCTTTGAGAACTATCCTCTTGTGAGAGGGAAATGGATAGGGGAAGAGGTCCTGGCATGTATTCTAGCTGTGCACATTTCTTTGAAAATCTACCCCTCGTAGATAGTGGTATTAGTGATATAAGAGGGCATAGTGCACAGGGGCACTATCCTTCAAATGAGACATAAAACCACACTCCTTTCTGGGGCTAAGGAGAAGTCAAAGAGCTCATCACATATTTTGGAATGGAGTAAAGTGATAACCTAGTGTCTTAGCCAAGAGTTTCTTGGTGAAACAGGTACTAAGTGCCCAAGACTGGAAGTTATTAATATTGAGCCCATCATAGCTGTTCCATTTGCTTCCACAGTTCCACACTACCACCAAAACCTCATTACTTTGTAAAGCACTTTGAGAAGCTTTTGCATTCAAGGGTTTGTAGAGCACAAATGGCTCCATTCTTTTATTCCTTTAACGAACAGTGAGCATAATGAAATTCCTCTTCCCCCTACTGTTGTATCAAACTTACTCCTAAAACAGATTCTGCTGATGAAACCATAACCTAGACAACAAATCATTAGATTCAATTTAATAATTTATGACACTCACCACTGGCCACACAAAGATCAAAACATTTGAAAGTGGCTCCCTGAACCAATCAAATAAGGAATATATATTGTCTATAAAATTATAATGCTGTAATTCATAAGCAAAGATCTACTGAAAAAGATTAGATGGTGACCAATTGTGGAATGGAAAATTCAAATAACCTTTCCTAAAAGTTATACAAAAAGACATCCAGCAGAGAGTGTAGACTTGGTATAGCAAACAAACATCATTTATGTTCAAGAACTGGCATGAATTAAAAGGCCTCTTGGTCTTTTCTTCATGCTTGCATCTGCACTGCACCTGCCTCTGGTTCCAGCTAACCCACCTGGCTCTTTGGATACACACAAACAATTCCCAGAACGTCATCTCTTTAAATAGGAATCTCTGCAAGACCAATTGTGCATAAGACATAGGTAAGATTGATATCTCACTGGATGGATTGTGACAAAATAAACCACAGTTAAACTTTATTTATTATTAAAAAAGGATGCACACTTCAATGTACAAGGGAGTGTGAGAGAAATTAACCATGGGTGTTCTATAAGGTTACTGAAGCTACACTAGGAAAGAATGTTGCCAGTGATTTCAGTGGAAGTAAGAATAGTCCCATAGTTGACAAATAGATACAGATAAAGCTCTGGCAGATCATTTTTCTTCTGGTGGAATCTGCCTCTCCTGCCGCTGCTTGTGGCAGGTCAGGGGAGACTCAGGCAACTTCCTGTCACTGCAAAGCCCTCTTGCTATGGAGGTCCAAAGGAATACAGGCTGAAACTTTACTGGCAATGCAGATAAATTAGGCATAGCTCTTTGCTTCTGTCAGCATAGAGCCTGAAGAACTTTGCCTCCTACTGTTCCTTGTTAGCTATACCCCTTCGCATCCAGCTTCCTTCCTGGCATGAGAGGATGGGATCGGTTACTCTCTCTGGTAAGACCATTTGCACTGGGCATTTCAAGATATATTTGTTAGAGCTGGGGAAAAAACTTCCACTGAACATGTTTCTGTCACAAAACACTGATTCACTGAAATCAAAGTGTTTCACAGGAGTGTATCTCATCAAAATGGTCTATGAGAAGTTATGAAAACATTTCATTTTGACTTTATCCTTTTGACTTATATCATAATGTCAACCTATTGTCAAAACTATTTCAAAATATTTCTTTATAGGAAGAATTCTGTGATTTCAACTTTTCACTCCTGTTCAGGACAAAACCAAATTTTGAAATTTCCTGCAGGATGGAATATTTATGATTGCTTGAGTTTACATGGTAATTTTGGTAATTTTTAAAAAAATTCCTCTGTGTGCCTCAGTTTCCCTCTTTTTATACAGTCGCCTTTTTATAGTTTCCCTCTGTGCTTTGCATTGGTATGCAGCATGTATTAGTAGAAAGGGAGATGCTAATATATCTTTTGATCCAACTGTTATGTGACACAAAGCTCAGAGAAGCTTCTTAACCCCTCCCTCTCCAGGGTGGGGTTTTACACCCCATCCCAAGGTGTGGAATAGAATACTTGTGCCTTAAATAACTAGTGTCCGGAAGCAAAGAGTAAATGGAGGGAAAGCTACTGACAATTCATCTGGGGAAAAATTCAGTGCAAACAGAAGACTGTGGAACAAAGTCTTAAAGGAAAGAACTAAGCAAACACTGAGCAAGTGCAGGCAAAGTTATTGAAAACAGATGATGAATGACTCGGAAAGAGAAGAGTATTAAACCAGAGTCATCAGTTAAGTAATGTGATTTGGGAAAGCAGAGGCTGCACCAATGATATCCCTTGTCTTCCAGGACAAACTACTGGTGCATAGAAAACCACTCAAGGCTGTTCCTGCTGCGTATACCACCGCAATGTTGATCTGCAGCTAACTTTAGTTAATTGAAAGTTGCATTGGTTGCCTGCATTGGTCTGTTATGGAGAGGTTTTTGAATGGTTTAATAGAATTTCTCTTTGGTGCCAATGCCCACTAGCAAGGCCATACATACTTATCACTGTTGATGGGTTAGAGAGTACAAGTGACATTCACCATATATGTTGCCTGAAACAGGCAGATTAGAAAACGTGGGTGTGAGTTAGTGCTAGCCTTAGATTGGATAATGTGCCCTTTTGGTGTTTTCATGTGTGTGGTGACTAGGAATTTAAATTGTGCTTTCTGGAGCCCTGCACCATATAGCTTCCCAAAGTCAGCAGGTATCAGTCCCATAGAGCAACAGACTGATGTATTTGGTCTTTTCACCATTTTAGATGCTTGCCCTTGAACCAGTAATTTACTGCCCGTGATGCTGTGTCAGACAGCATGAGATTTCAGAGGATATTATTCATTAAAATATAATAATAAAACCTTCAGTAGAGGTGCTCTATCTTAATCCAGCAATGAATTTGGCTTTCTGGGCCTGGGGGTATACAGAACATGTGGATTTAGCCAACAGCACTTTCTCCCATTTATTTTACACATATAATCCCTAGAGAGCGTGCACTTTCAGACACTGATCATTTGCTCTTCCTTAGCATGTTATTTTTTTCATTATAATGGTCAAGCATCCGCAACATTCTAGCCACATTTGGCTCTGATTTACACCGTATACAATCCCCCTGTAGTCATGAAGAGAGCAGGTCAGGAAGCTGCTTTCCCCTCGGAACAAAGAGGGACCAGAGGCTGAAGGCTAAGAATCCAATACAGGGAAGTCCCCACGAACAGCCGCTTGGTAACAAGAAGAAGTGGAGAAGGGAGCAAGGCCATTTTAACTCCATGCCCAGTGGTCACCACACGGAGTGAGACCATCCGCTCAAGGATTTTCTGGTTGTGCAATGGATTCTTGTTCTAATTGAGTGTTGACTTTGTGTTTGGTATCTCTTTATTGATCTCCCTCTGATGTGCCAGGACGACAAGTGGGTGGGTGAGGGAGACACATTGCAGTAGGTTTCAGAGTAGCAACCATGTTAGTCTATGCATCTGATGAAGTGGGCTGTAGCACATGAAAGCTTATGCCCAAACAAATGGGTTAGTCTCTAAGTGCCACAAGTACTCCTCATTCACATTGCAGTAGCACGCTACAAGGACTCTGTGCAGTATTTTTAAAAGGACCTGATGGGAACATTTTCCTCTGGGGAAGCTCCTCAAACATTTCACAGTCTGTCTCCTGAGCTTTTGGCATAGCTTTCCCCTGGTTGGCAGCTTGTGTTCCTTTTGCAAATAAAGCTTTCTGTGTTTATTTTAGGATCTAATCCCACATTCCTTATTCAGACCGAACTCCCATTGGAATAAGGATGGCAGTAGGATCAAGGCCTTGATTGCTCTTGTGTCCACAGATAATTTTATTCTGGGGAATCTGTCTGCTGGATACAAAATAACATGTCTGTCCACACAAAAGTGCTCAATGTTAGTCTAACTCCACTGGCATTGAAGATTAGGAGAGTTTTATTGTTGATTTCAGTGACTGCAGCTTGAGGCCAATGCTGGGTGCTTTTGAAAAATCCCATACCATAGTTTTGCCGTGGGTTAATGATGGAAGAGAATACACACCAATCCAAACCAGCAGTAAGAGTTCCATGGAAGACAGACATTTCTGATTCTTCTGCTACATTTTTCAACCTGCTTTATTTCCACAAAGGGCCCATAAATCATGTCTGACGAGCTTGTTGTTGTATTATGAGCAGACAGATAATCTCTCTACAATCAGTCTAGTCTGTCTCAGTGGACTAACAGGTGGTTTATAATCCAACTGTGTATCCAGTAATCTGGATCTGTCTCCAATCTGATTTGATGCTCACCATATTCAATGGTGATTAGAAAGAGACCATCCCACTTTAAATCTGTTTATACTCCTGGGGCATACGCTTGTTTACAGGATTTAAGTACCGTTGTCCTTATGTTCAGGATATTGGGAGCAATGTTCTACACTGTTCCCACTTAGTCTGCTGTAGATGATGGCTACAAACTCCAGAATGGCAAAACATGTCTTACAATGCCAGCAAATAATGTAAATATCATTATGCTCCAACAGAATATGCATGCACGGTTGAATAGAATGGTTGCGATTAAAAGCACCTTTCCCTAGCTTTTGGGTTTGAATGGTCATTTGGGATATGCACTGGGTTTGTAGTTTTCTTGTGGAAGCAGAAGACCCAGGTTTCACTGAGGTGTTTCTATTTAGCAATATATAAACAACATGATGAAGGAAATCAGATGCAGTATCTTATTCAGAGGTAACAAAGTCCTGTAGCACCTTAAAGACTAACTATAAAGTTTTGAAGCATAAGCTTCCGTGGGCTAATACCCACTTCTTCAGAGAACCCCTACACTCTGTCTGCCCCTCTTTCTAGTCTTCCACCTGTTAGATACCTGTAGTTCCATAAGATGGTGCAATGAAGCAGGTTTGTGACTGTATGAGCACAAACATTTCTTTATGAATCCTGGGCCAAGTATCTTCCTGGGCAAGACTGGGTATAACCCACTGTATTTTCTGAAAGTGTATTGACAGCCAATTTTACTGATTGAGACTTGGCTTGCTGGGCCCTTAGACTTACCTGCCTTTAGCCCACATACAGGTTTTACATCTCACTTCAGTCTGGGAAGTCTCCCAGATGCAAACACCCCTCTGCTTCTGTGTGTGGGGAGAGGGGGTGGGGGAAAGGTCTGACCATCCTTAGATTCTCTACCATTCTCTAGTAGTTCTCATTTCCTCCTAGGAAAACAATTCTTTAATCAGAGTTTCAGAGGCCATCTTAATGGAATCCATCTCGGTATTAAGTCCCTCCTGAGAGGTTCTAACAGGGTATGGGTTCACTGAGGCCAGCTCGGGTCCCCAGTGAAATGATCTTCAAGCCATAAGTGGCCATCTTCTCCTCTAATCGTGACTCTATCAAATTAGCAGTTATAGCTGTGAACAGCTTTCCCAATGGGTTTTCCTGCAGGAAGTGATGCACAGGTATTAACTGTGGATCAGGAAAGAGAATGAGGAGATTCCGTGAGGACACCATTCCCCGTAGCCTCATTCCCCACTGCACCCCACTCTCTCTGAGTCTAACAACATCACTGGTGCTGACCCAGTTTTTCATGGTATGTGTGCTGCCTGCCAGCAGTGAGCTAAACAACAATAATCCTGTCCTGCACAAAGCAAATAGAGCAGCAGAGAAGTGTGGTTCACAGTGAAAAAGGCAAATGCAGTTCCCCCATCCGCCGCACACTCAGCGAGTTTTATTCAGTGAGTCTACAACAAGGGTAGGTGGTTTTGTTGTCTTGGACCCCATCTGAGGGGGAATCTCTGGAAGTATCTGAGCCCTGCCAACTGTGCCAAGAGACTGCACTGGGAGGCCTGTTTCAGAATATTCAGTGACCCTCCTTTGGTTACAAACCAAATAATCAGTCTTACCAAATCCCCTCTATTTTAGGAGAACACACAAGAGGTTCATTGAAATACTCGCTCTAATTTTGCTCTGCTACCATGCAACTCCCCTGCACTGCTGCTGTAAATGGAATAGCAGCAGGATACCAGGAAGGAGAATTTGCTCCCTTATCTTGGAGTTGCTACAAACTGATAAGTAGCAAGGGAGAAAAATGTCCTACATGGTAAAAAGTCTCATCCCTCACTCAGTAACTCATGGCCCTTAAAAATCCGAGTCTGGGAGCTAACAACGTCTAATCATTACAAGGAGGGCCGCCCTTGAGATAGTAGTTGCTGGGCCTGATCCTGAGCTGGTTTAAATGGATGTAGCTCCTTGACTTAAAGGGAGCTGTGTCCATTTGCAGAAGCTGAGAATCTGGTCTGCACTTTAGTAAGTGGCACTGTTAGGGCAAACTCAGTTTCCCTCGCTCCTTCTCACCATCCGGAGTGTACGGTAAGGGGGAGGGACGCGCCATTAATTTTCCTCTGACAGCACCACATGTGGCACCAGGGGGTTAAAGTTAATATTCTCTGGCTGACTGCATATCACATGTATCCAATTTTTCTCTTCCCTGCCCTGCAAACTCAACCTGAGAGTCAAGCTGGGTTCTTCCCATCCTGCTCATCCCCAATAGCAGAGAGAATTAACAATTCTGCTGCTGACAGAGCCCGAACAGAGCTCTATATATTGGTCGTCTTTTAGTCAATAACATGAGCACATCTGACTGGGATTTTCAAAGGCATTAGGCAACCAGCTTCCAAAGCTGTCCCTTTGCTGACGAGAACTGCCCCTTAAGTACTTTTTCAGATAAGGCGGACTCTATCAATTGAAAGATCCCCAAAAGAGGGTTTACAAAAGTGACAAAAAGAGTCTTGTTGCTTCCCTGTTTGTCAGTGATGTTACAGCCACCTGGGTGAGAAAGAGGGAGACAGTTAGAAAACAAGAGGCACAGCCGATCAACAATAAAATACCTGAGCTGGACATCATAGGCTGAGAAAATGGCTTTGTTCTAATAATTGTATTGTCCTTCAGTTGCTGAGCTGTCACGGCAGAGTAGCTTTGGAGTATGGAGTGAGCCCTTGGGAAATTAACCTTTCCTTGAAGTCTGCTGAACATTGTTCCACTTATTATCCATGTCTCACGTTTTTATTGAAAACTAGACTGAGGTGAGAGAAGGTGCTATTTTTTTCCCTGTCAACCCCATGGAAGGTGTTTATTGGATCTAAAGATATATTAGCACCTCCCTTCCTACTAATAAGAGTTGATTGTGATAATTCGTTCTGAGCTGTGGCAAATCAGAACACAGGCTGGCAATACTTGTTGAATTAACACATACAAATAATTACAGTTATACATCAGCTGTCTAAGCTACATAGATCCATGTGACCATCCAAACCAAGTGATTAGTGATTTTGGGTGCCTCATTTTTCAAGGACACAAGTGGAGAGTACTTTAAGGGTTTGTGGTCATGATTGTCAGTTAACTAGCTTTTACATTCCTATTAGTTTAGACACCCTACAGATATTCCAGAGCAGAAATTATTGTGGTTTACCCGAATGTGAAATTCTCTCTCCTAGTTTATTCCTCCTCCCAACCGACTGAGAGATTCCACTGGAATAGGCTCAGTGGGCTGACGCTAGCTTCTTCCAAACAAGAAACAGCAAGCACTTAAAGCATCTAACCTTCCATTGGATGTGGAATCACACTTGGTCATGACATCTTGAGTAAACTGCGCAGCTTTGGTAGCAAAAGAATCGAAATCCGTGCATTCGTCTGACAGCGATCAGGTCCCCTGCAGAGGATGGCTCCAGCAAACAGATCCTTGATGTGGAGCTGCAGAATGGGTGAGTATCATCCCAGCCTCTAAGACCTTTTCATGGCTGAGTAGCACCAATGTCTCCAAGCAGCATACTATGCCATCTTTTGCAGTGACACTTTTCTAGCAGGTCCGCAGATGCCTCTGCAGTGGTGTTTCTGTGCGCGTGCTGCGGAAAGCCTGGACAAGAAACACACATTGCTCTCCTCGTCCAAGGGATGGGCTGTGGATTCCAGAAAGCACTGCGGGGCGCTGCTTAGAATCCAGTAGGAAAAATCCGAAAGAGAGAGAGGACCATTTTGTAATCAGATCGACAGGCTTGACCTTCCATCTGAATGAATGCTGTATATGTCTGCCTGGTGTTTTCTGCTTGTAAGAAGGTTCTTGTAAGAAGCTTGATTCTCATCTCCAATTAATTATTAAGTAATCATCATTACACTGACTGAGTACAATGGCCATTGTGTGGGGAGAAAAATCACTCGCTTACCAGTTCCCTGTGGATGATAACTGCACTTTTCATTTGTTCCCCCCTCCCATTTAGGTTTTTGTTTTCATATCTGTATTTCACTCATTTATAATTGCTTTCTGCATCCTGAATTTGGTACCCATGTGGTGCTCTCTACAATGTATATACCACATTACACACAAATAACTACACTAAATTTTTAAGGGTACAAAGGCAAACACTCAAAAGTTAGGAAATGCCACTCTTAAGACTGCCTGTGTGAGCTTAGTGTGTGTGCATGCATTATGATATGGCCCTTAATTATGGGGTCACGTGCTATTTTTTCCTACAGGACCCTGTGTGTCATTCAGCACACTGGATGGATGGGGCTCACTTTCTGAGTGACTAGTTTGTTTTCTCATTATTCAAAGGGGGGGGGGGCGCAGGAATTATTTACATCACATAACTGAAATCCTGCATTGAAGACAGAATTATTCATTTTCTCCAGGGCTTTTCAATGGTGCCCATCACTCCAGAATCTGAGTTCTTCAGAGACCATACTGAATGGACGTTCACAACACCCCTGTGAGCTGACAGAGTAGGATCTCCATTTTACACATGGGGAACAGAGGGACAGAGATTAAGGTCAAAATAGG
This sequence comes from Sternotherus odoratus, assembly GCA_032164245.1. Lineage (NCBI taxonomy): Eukaryota > Metazoa > Chordata > Testudines > Kinosternidae > Sternotherus > Sternotherus odoratus. The sequence continues at coordinate 28,136,347 of JAVMKO010000014.1, forward strand.
AGCGCTGTGGCAGAGGGAAGAATAGAACACAGTTCTCCAGGGCCACATTCATCTGCCTTACGCATGAGATCATCCTTTCTTTCCCTGCTATCCTCTGCCTCATCCATGACACACCTTCCAGCTTCTGCGACAAATAAGGCAGGGGTCCTAGAGACAATTGTCTCCTTCACTACACAGCCACAATTCATCCTCAGAGCCAGTCCATGCTGCGCACCGACTCAGGCAGAGGTCCTGCTGAAAACAATTGTATGTGATTGTATAATTATAGACAGTTGTACATTTGACAAGGAGCCAATGTATGAATCTGCCAGGGTGCCAGTTAATTTTTAAAGCTGAAATCAAACAAACTAAGTTTGCCAATATGATATAATCCAATAAAATAACCCCTTTTTATGGAGTCCAGGGAGAATGATTTTACTAATTTAACATTAGGAAGACTTTGTAGCACCTTAGAGACTAACCAGTTTATTTCAGCATAAGCTTTCGTGGGCTAAAGCCCATGAAAGTTTATGCTGAAATAAACTGGTTAGTCTCTAAGGTGCTACAAAGTCTTCCTCATCTTATTTACAGATAGACTAACATGGCTGCTAATCTTAAACCTAATTTAACATGAATTCTTTTCAGGTCAACTTTTAACTCGACAGTATTTCTCAAATCAGGACACTGGTTTATTTTTAACCAACTAACAATTTATTAAATCACCCAGAGCCACGTTCATATATAATCAACTGTTCACCACTCAAACATAGACAAAACTGATAGTGTGCATTACATAGACCATATAGTCTTGCAAGCAATTATCGCAGACTCAAGATGAAGCTCAGCACTTATAGCAAAGAACAAACCAAATTACCAAGATTTCTTATTACATTTACTTATGAGCAACAATTCTCAATTCTTTAAAACCTAACATATATTTCCAAGGGTGCACTTATCTTTAAGGCATTTTGTGGAGTATGGTTACTTCTCTTTGACTAGACTGGTCCAAAAGGAGATACTCTCAGTTAGCCATCGTAGGTTCTGTTCCTGGGGAGAGGCCAAACCTTGGCTGATCTGAGGGTCTTTAGACACCATATCTCACATGATGTGGACCATTTTCTTATTGTCTTTATCAGTGGATCCTATTCTGGGATAAAAAGAGGTGGATGGTTTTTCTAATTCTTTTTGAGACAGAGAAGGAATCATTGGTTATTAATCACCCAAAGGATAGCTGTTCCATATATCCCTTACACTGGATCAGAATGCACACACACAAGTCTCTCTGCTTTTGCATAGCGGTAATTAAATACCTTGTTACTGAGTTTTAGAAATCACAGCCCTAGCATGCACCCCTACGTGACAATCCCAAACCGGAGCGGTCAAAGCAATGGTATGGTTCTGGAAGATCTGACTCCTGATTTTTAAACACGTGGAGGAGAGGGCAGGGGTTTTAGCCTGGGGCTCACGTGTTTGTTTAACGTACTGTGACAGGACAGGTGGCTCCTCGCACCCAGGTTTTCAAGCCCTCATCCCTCAGTCAGGCACCATATGGGCCATGTTTTCAAGACCTCAACATCCAACATACCCACAGCATGTGGAGCTCTTTTGGGAACTCTGCAGGTGTGTCAAAGGCATTGGTTTGGGGACAGCAATAGCAGTGCTAACATCCAGGCTCATCACATTAGATCTTGCTGTAAAGGAGGAGGTTGCTCAGGCCGTCTATGAGATACGTGCCCCCCCACCCCCCAGTCGTGACTCACCTTGTACGGTTGGGCCGGTGTCCCAATTCTTTGTTTGCCATCGGCTTCATTTGGGAACTCTGGCCATGTTGCGTTCAGTAGGGTGCAGGGGGACAGGTCTGTGAATTCAGGGCATCTTGACCTCGTCCAGATGCTGCTGCCAGTTCTCAGCTGGTTTCTGCGGGTACTGCCCAGGAGTCTGTAGCTCCGTAGGCTACTGCTAAGTGTGGACAAGGAGGTGACAGTGAGTCCAGTTGTCTCCCTGCAGAGGGAACTGTTGGGCTAGTCTGACAAGCCACCCTGAGGGGTAGACCGGTGCCTGTTTCTCTAGCGGCACCCTCCCATTCCCCACTTGCTGGGGACAGCCCAGCCCAGTTCTAATGGTGGCAGTCAGAGGAACTGAAATAAATCCCGCACCGAGTGACCGCCAGGCGCCAGCTGCAGCCCCCCAGCTTCCTGTCATCATGTCCTGCAGCTGAAGCTATGGAGTTTGGTGCTCCAGGAGCTCCCACGCCGGGACCCCTCAGAGCGAGCCTTGGCATGGCAGAAATTCCTCAGCCCCCGGCAGGATAAGGATCCCTCAGGAGGACACCTATCCAGAGAGAAGTAGAGGAGCACTGAGGGAAGGAGAACAAGTACCTCCCCCCATCATCTGCACCCAAGGCACAGCCGTGGGTGATTGGAAAATTAGTTACTGCAGAAAAATAATGACACCCAGAGGGGATGCCTGCTGACGACAACTCCACTCTGCCTCTGCTGAATGCACTGCCAGCAGACTCACCCCGTCCAGACCAATAGCCAGAGGACGTCCCGGCTCAGCTCTGGTTTTCCTCCAGCACTCAATGCCAAGCCAGCCGTGCTTGCCTTGGGCTTCCTGTGGCTGTCACCAACAAAACTGCCTATTAACACAGCCATAGCTTTTCCAGCTGATGAGTCAAGCAAGCACACAGCTGTTCCACTGGCTGCCCGCATTCTCCTCGGAGAATTGCTTCCTGGAGGAGCCAAGTGCGGAACGCTGTGGCTCTGTGGACCTCCGGGGGCTATTTGGATTCTTCACAGCTAGTATGTAGTTATCAGCAGGAGACGTGACTGGAGTACGTCTGTTCCTGATGTTGTCCACATGCTCCCTTGGGTCCTGTTTTTCACAGGCGCCTAGAGCGATGGAAGTGATGTAAATGCTAGGTGCAAACACTCTAATCAGCGGCTATTTCCTAGGTCACGCTGAGGTGGGGTGTGTAGCAGAGCCAAGGTATTTTACCGATCCATTAAAATCCCTTGTCCTGGGTGGGTGGACAGGTAGAATTTTTCAAATCTAGTCTGTATGTGTTCAGACGTGGGAGAGGAGTGGTTTGAATATGTGACCGGGAGCCAGGAATTCTGGAATCTGAGCCCTGACTCTAACTCACCATATGACACATCACCTACCCTCGCCACTTCAGTTTGCCCACCTGCTAACAGTGTTACATACCTGCAGTATCTCCCGGGGCTGTTGAGGATGGGTTGGTTAACCCTGCAATATGCTTCAGAGTCAGCGCTGAGTATGTGCTTGTCTTCAGTTGCGTTGTACGAAAAGTCTCACTCCATAAAATCTTTCCACATCAAAGGCTTTGCTGACTCAGATCCTCCTGCAGTTTCAGCTTTGGTTCTCAAACATATTTTCCCAGTCTCCTCAGTGAAATTGGTTTCTCTTCTGGCACCCAACCCGAGTTCAGCTGAGTGAGATGAGACGTTCCGGGTGGAGGCAAACTCAGTACAGTAAACCCTCGATTTAACGGACCTCGATTTAACGGACCTCGATTTAACGGACTTCGGATGCAACGGACAAAATTTCTGAGCAAGTCTGATGCATCCGAAATCAATTTCTCGCGGGCTGGCTGCCGGCTCCCGGCTCCCAGCTGCCGCCCGGGTCCAGGCAGCAGGCGGGCTGGCTGCCGGCTCCCGCCCGGCTCCCATCTGCGGGCGTGCTGGCTGGCTGCCGGGTCCCGCCCGAGTCCCACCAGTGGGCGGGCTGGCTGACGGCTCCCGGCTGCCGCCTGGGTCCCAGCAACGGGCGGGCTGCTGCTCCGACAGCTCGTTTTTTAAAATTATTAAATAATGGACTTTTTGATTTAACGGACACCCCCTCGCCCGAATTAGTCCGTTAAATGGAGGTTTTACTGTAGTTTCAATTTAGGATTTTTTAGCTTAGAAAATGAGAATTTTCTTTCCATGTTTCTCAAACAGCTTCATAACGCTGGGGGGGGGGGGGGGGGAGGGAGGGGAGAAAAAAGACACACTGGGACTGGGGGGAGGGGGGCGCTCAGCCCAGCTGGATTATGGTGATTATAGAATCATAGAATATCAGGGTTGGAAGGGACCTCTGCTCAAAGCAGGACCAATCCCCAACTAAATTATCCCAGACAGGGTTTGTCAAGCCTGACCTTAAAAACCTCTAAGGAAGGTGATTCTACCACCTCTCCATGGAACCCATTCCAGTGCTTGACCACCCTCCTAGTGAAAAAGATCTTCCTAATATCCAATCTAAACCTTCTCAACTGCAACTTGAGACCATTACTTCTTGTTCGGTCATCTGCTACCACTGAGAACAGTCTAGATCCATCCTCTTTAGAACCCCCTTTCAGGTAGTTGAAAGCAGCTATCAAATCTTCCCTCAGTCTTCTCTTCTGTAGACTAAACAATCCCTGTTCTCTCAGCCTCTCCTCATAAGTCAGGTGCTCCAGGCCCCTAATAATTTTTGTTGCCCTTCTCTGGACTCTTTCCAATTTTTCCACATCCTTCTTGTAGTGTGGGCCCCAGAACTGGACACAGTACTCCAGATGAGGCCTCATCAATGTCGAATAGAGGGGAACTATCATGTCCCTCCATCTGCTGGCAATGCCCCTACTTATATAGCCCAAAATGCCATTAGCCTTCTTCGCAACAAGGGCACACTGTTGACTCATATCCAGCTTCTCATCCACTGTAACCCCTAGGTCTTTTCTGCAGAGCTTCTGCCTAGCCGTTCAGTCCCTAGTCTGTAGCAGTGCATGGGATTCTTCCATCCTAAGTGCAGTACTCTGCACTTCTCCTTGTTGAACCTCATCAAATTTCTTTTGGCCCAGTTCCTCTAATTTGTCTAGGTCCCTCTGTATCCTATCCCTACCCTGCAGTGTATCTACCACTCCTCCCAGTTTAGTGTCATCTGCAAACTTGCTGAGGGTGCTGTCCACACCATCCTCCAGATCATTGATAAAGATATTGAATAAAAACAGTCCCAGGACCAACCCTTGGGACACTCCGCTCGATACCGGCTGCCAACTAGACATGGATGTTTGTCCTTAGCCCATTGCTCTCACTCCTTAAATAAGTGAGGGTCAAACATTCCGACGTAATCTTGGGGCCAGATTCTTTCCTGCTCTCCATCTTATCTCATCCTTTCTAGCTACGCACAGGGGCTGGGGAACGGCAGCAGCACGCTCCCACTTTGCACTGGTGTATATGATTGGGCAAGACTAGTTTGATTTGATTTCCCCCGTTTAGAGGTAATGGGCCAACCTGGACCTCCATACCCCCAACTGCAGAAACATGCCTGGGGAAGGGAGACGCAAAACCCAACGGAACGTGGCAAACCTCTGCTCTCCGGGGTCCCCCGGAAAATTCCAGATGGAGGAAACTGGGGAAAGGCTTTAAATGTTGGGCGCCACCTTGTGACAAAACCGGATTAATTCTCAAATTGTAGACACTGCACTGGCTGTACACCGGCACAGCAGCCTCCTGCTAGTGGGCCTCTTCCATTACACACAAGGCGCACGCTATTTACTTTGTCCCAATGCCTGGATAGAAAATCCTGGCACAGATACTCAGCTGGCAGAAATCGACAGAGCGCCATTGATTTGAATGGCGCTACTCGACGAGGATATAGCCCTCGGTGTTTATTTGGTACTGCTGTCAGATCAGGCCTCCATTTTGGAGGAGGGATACGTCACCAGCGTAACGGGAAGCACGCTCCATTTCCCCCTTCCTCCCTCTGTCTCCAGCCCCAGCGTTACCAACACTTGTGATTTTGGTGGAAGGCTCCTGATATTTGGTGGTTTTAAAGCCCCAGTTCCTGGACTCGGGTGATTCTGTGAGAACCTCAGCTTCTAGCCATCACGTTTGTGGACCACACTGGCAAACGTGACCTGTGTTTAACCTAAAGGTTCAGAAGCTAGAAGCCAAAGAAAAAGACCGAAATGTATTACTAAAAACAAATCTCGTGATTTTTTTTTAGCTTGATTGATGATTTTTGAACTGATGTTACTGCATCCAGGCAAGCGGATGGAAGCAAGACATATGCAGAGTTGTTGTAGCCATGTTGGTCCCAGGATACTAGAGACGCAATCCACCTGGTATCTCTAAAGTAGGATGGTTGAGCTGGGATGTCCTGCTGGACGATCAAACACATTTTGAGTCGGGAGTGCTAGTTGCAGGGATCTGTGGACTTTTTTTCCGTTGCCTTCTAGTTCCTGAGCCTTTAGGTCTCACAGGGGTCTCATTTTTGAAGCTTTTGTCCACAACTGCGAGGGGTGGGAACTCACCTTCTTTAAAAATGTAAGCAGAGAGTCTCACTTGCAAAAAAGTGCCAGGGGCTCTTTGAGCTAGGAGGACGGAGGTTTTGGCAGCTTGTTCCTCCTCGCTCAGGAAGATCCGTCCACTTTATATGCCTGTCACATGCCCTGCGCTGGAGGCCAAGGTTGCTCTATAAATAATAGTCATCCCGGGAGAGCCAGCTGCGGCGAGAACATCAGTTCAGCGCTGACTCTGAGGGAAGAGCACCACCTGCTGAACACCAACAAAAGTTATTCCTCAGACTAAGACAGAGTCATGGGAAAAGGGAATTCATGCGAGGCAACGTTTGGAGATAGGCTTGCCAGGCGTCTGGTTTTTTACTGGAATGCCCGGTCGAAAAGGGACCCTGGCAGCTCTGGTCAGCAGTGCAGCAGGGCTAAGGCAGGCTCCCTGCCTGCCCTGGCTCCGCACAGCTCCCTGAAGCAGGTGGCATATCTGGCTCCTAGGCGCAGGGGTAGCCACTGGGGCGCTGCGGCCGCCCCAAGCACCAACTCTGCAGCTCCAATTGGCTAGGAATCACAGCCAATGGGAGCTGTGGGGGCGGTGCCTGTGGGCATGGGCAGCATGCAGAGCCCCCTGGCCCCTCTGCCTAGGAGCTGGACCTGCCAGCTAGTTTCAGGAGCTGCTGGAGGTAAGCGCCGGCCGGCCAGAGCCTACATCCCAAAGCCTTTTCTGTACCCCAAACCTTTGCCCCAGCCCTGAGCCCCCTCCTACACTCCAGCCCCCTGCCCCAGGTCAAAGTCCCCTCCCACAACCAGCACACTGCATCCCCTTCTGCACCCCAAATCCCTCATCCCCAGCCCCACCCCCTCATGCACCTGAACCCCCGCCCCAGACCGGTGAAAGTGAGTGAAGGTCGGGGACAGCAAATGACAGAAGGAGGGGGGGGGCTGGAGTGGAGGGGGAGGGTCTGGGAGGAGGGGTGGGACCGGGGCAGGCCAAGAGGGTTCAGGTTTGTGTGATTAGAAAGTTGGCAGCCCTATTTAGAGAAATGAGAGAAGCCCCCCGAGAAACAAGTGTACGGGTGGGACTTTGGAGAAGTGCACTCGCTGGTGACGGAGCTTGGATTCCACCATGAAACAACCTCCCCCATCACTCAGGCTCTGGGCTTCAGTCAGAGCCAGCCTGACGAGCTGATCTTTACTCTCTACTATTCTTCGTATTACAGGAGCACCTCATGGCCTCGCCTGAGACAAAGGGACCTTTTGTGCCAGACTCAGGATGCCTCTGCCCCAAAGAGCTTACAATTTAATAGACATGCGGGGAAACAGGCACGGCGAGGTAACGTGACGTGCCCAAAGTCACACACCAGCCCAGGGGTGTAGCTGGGAATCAAATCCAAGTCTCCCGGGAGCTGGTACAGTGCAGTGAACCTCCCTGCCACTCGAGCGATAGCGCTTTTGTAGCTGGAAGCAATGGATTGAAGGGCAGTCACGTCTCTGATTCAATGGGGAAAACGTTGCTCGGAAGGCCTTGAGGCCGATGTTGGCTGGCCCCAGAAGCTCTGTTACTCCTACAGGAGTCACTTTGGCTGCACTTTTTACTAGCGCTGCTTCCCCCTTCCCTCCCTTGGAGCTGAAGGTAAATCCTGGCTGGATGGTTTCAACCTGCCAGAAACAGTCTCAGTTCTCAGCCAAGCTTAACCGGGGCAGAATTTGCTGAGTAAGCATCCGTGGGAAGTTGGGGGCGGGGGGTAACTAGCTGCGCCCCAGCACTGGGCCTTGATAACTCTGCCCCTTAGGGATGTTTTAATTTTTCAAACAAAGCGGTTGCTTTTCTGGCTTGTGTTTAACTGACAGAACCGTTGCGCCTTTCCGAATGAGAAAGCCAGACTTCACCGAGCTGGAGCCGGGGCAGGACACAGCTGCGTCCCCCAAGAGCAAATAAGAGAAAATGGGAGAGACCTTTTACGGCTTTAGTATGCGGCGCAGAGGTGGGTTTGGAGGGGTGCAGATATGCATGGAGGGGGAGGTTACCAGAAGTGAAAGAAAGCCGGTAGGTCCAGTGGCTGGAGTCCCGGGCCCTTTAAATTGCCACTAAAAGTGGCAATTTAATCCACAGTGACATTATTAACGACGTTTTACTGAAGTGGCACAACCAGCGGAGTGTACCCCTGGTCCTTGTCTGGAGCTGAACATGAGTGAGACAAGCTGGAGACTAGACTGGCATGTGTCAGCAAGACTGGGAGAGAAGCCAGTGGGGGAAGAGGATTACAACACTGTGTGCTGGTCCCCCAAACACAAGGAACAGCTCCAAGAGCGAGGGTGAGCCCGAGTCGCAGCAAACTGCAACAGGAACTCTTCCAGGCAGGCTTCATGGCTTCTTTCCCACCAGGAAGGTGGCCATTCCAGGAAAGACACATTCAGACAAACTCATTAGAAGTGTGCTGAGTCCCAGAGAGCTCGATCCTGCACTTACATACATGGATGTAAAGCGAGACTAACCCAGTGGAGCTGCCTCTGGTTTATCACTGGGATCAGAACCCGGCCTCGGGAGATTAATGAAATAAACCCAAAGCATGTGCCCCCAAAGATTCCCAAGGGAGCTTCCCATGTGTTTAAATAGGAAGCCTGCTTGACCCTGCCCTCCCATCTCCTCCTAAGAAACCCTTTCCCACTGGTCAGATTTAGAAGCGCTTCAAAAGCAAGTGAAATGTCCGCATTCTGCGGGACTGAAATTGACAAGAAAGACTTCAGCCCGTCCCCACAGGCCGATGGGCCCAGCAACGTCAAAACATCGGGGAGCAAGTGAAAATCAGCAACATGCATGTCAATAAGGCTATGATTTCAACAAGGAACAATCCCAAAGCCCCCTACAGGGCCAAGGCATTTAACATCTACAGCAGGCCAGCTGCATGGTAGGTATGAACGTCAGCTCAAAGGAGAAATCAGGGGGAAACGTGTTGGCCGGGTGAAGGGGGCAGACAATTAAATGATTCAACTGTAAATAATCCCTGGCTGAACAATGTCCCCAAATATGCTCTGAATTTGACCGACCTTTGCCAAGGCAGAATATGGAGGCATCCCGTTCATTTACTGAGCTACTCGTCCATCCAGCTAGGCTTTTATATCATGCATACTGCCCTACAATAAAGATATTCTACTTTGTTTTATAATAGCACCCACAGGCCCCCAGCTCAGAGCATTCTCCATATACACAGTAAGACGCCTGTGCTCCGAAAAACTTACATTTTAAGGAGACAAGCGAGGCAAAAGAAGGCTTATTACCCCCATTTTGCCCAGCGACTTTGGCACACTCACCCCATTAGGAACTAGCCCCCAATTTCAGTGCCCCCAGCGCAAGACCAACCCTCCGCTCTGCGCTATCCATCTAGTGCCGCAGGGAAATTAACACCCGTCCGAAGGGCAGACAAGAAGCTTCCGCGTCTCATTCAAAGACATTTTTATGGCTCTTGCTCTTAGAAACAGAAATTTGTGATCGTATTAAAGGACAATTGAATCGAGTGCCGCACAGGAATCAAAAAAGGCAGCGGAGCAACATTAGGGGTTCTGCTCAGCCACTGCCCTGTCAATCTGTTTCAGATTTAAACGGAATCCATCCTCCCGCCTGCCAGCGGGCTCAGGAAAACAGAATCCGACCACTCTGGAGCATCAACATCTGCTTATGGGACTCTTCAGATCCACCATCTCGCCCTGGTCGTAAGCTTGGACTTGGGGGCTGAACATGAGGCCTGGTATCGAAGAAAAAATTATAAAAAGTAAATCAAAAAAGTAATAAAATAGCCGTGGGCGTGGCTTTTAACCACAAAACAGCAGTTCCTCTTAAATGCTTGCTGCTATGCTGATTTCCTCTGTGACGCTTTTCCACTCCTGGCCATTACAATTATATCAATTTCACAGAACTTGGCCCCTCTAGATATATTTAAAGCTATGAGTCATGCAGAGTTAGATCTAAATTTGTATGTTTCATTAGAAACAGATGTACAAGTTTCTCTTTATTTTAAAGAACGTTTACTTTAGAATAATACATCTCGCCTGTGGGCTCAGATACGATCTACTCTGCACATTAAAAGGGAAGTGGGGGTACAAAATGCTATCTCCACTTCTCGCGGTCTTAAATAGACTAGAACTTGGTACGGCTCACACCCAGCCATCATGGTGAAACTAATTCAACTCTCTATGGATTACTCAGTGCAAACGCATTGAGAGATTTGTTATTGATAGAGTGAGAGGTTCCTTCTAGCAAAGCAACACGCAGCTCTTTGCTCTCTTCTGTCGCTGCTGAGGTGTTTTCCCTTCTCTGCAGGTCAATGCACCAATTCACTCCAGTGCAGAGGATCAGAGGACAAGGCATGTGCACTGATTACTGTAAGTCCCACTCAGGGTCCCTTATTTTGGAAACTTAAGTGAGACTCAAGAGGTGCCCGGACTGTACGCTGGTCCTAGGCACAAGAGTGAATTTCCTCTGGAGTGAGTTTCCTGCAGAGACATTCCAGCATTAAAATAGGGAGAGAACTCCAACTCCGGCATGTGCACCTTTAACTCGATGACTTCCAGGGTACAATCTAGGCCAATGAGGGTCTGGGTCACCCCAGGGGTGCCTCACAGTGTTATGCTGTAGCTCCCAGCTGGGGCACTCGCAAACAGCCTGTCAGTATGCAGCTCACACCCTGCGTTATACCCAGAGCCCTGGTCCAGAAGCCCTGACTCCAGCAGCCTGTTGGCAAACTCCAGTCACTCACTGGCTTCCAGCAGCCTTGGTTACTATTTGCAGCACCCAACACATCCCCAGAATTTCCCTCCAGAAAATGTGTGTTCTGCACGGTCCAGCCTTCTTCTGGACAGTTCGAATATTTAATGTCTATTGTCCCTGTAAGGGAACAACCTACAACTCCTCTTTTAAACGGAGTTACCACGCAGCCCAGTTTAACCCCAACACTGGATTCATTTTGATTAAAAATAAAACAAGTTTATTTAACACAATAAGATGGGATTTTGTGTGAGTGCAAGTGTAGGCATTCCAGTTAGAAATAGTTACAAGAAAAATAAAAATAAAACGCTTCCTTAGACTAAAATTTTACAAAAGGAGCTTCGGTCTAGGTACGATTTTTACCATGTACTCCCAACAGCACTTCCGACCAATCTGCAACTTACTCAGGAGCTCCCCCTCAAAATCAAAAAGCTGGATTCTTTTGTCTTCTTTGGTGCAAGAGAGATGGCTACGGAGAGATATCCAGGGGGTGTTTACCCCTCAATTTTATAGCTCAGCCACCCTCTGAAAAGTATCTTCCTGAGACCCCTTGTTAAAGTTCTTTCCAGCTGAGAGCAAGGAGACATGGAGTCTGATGGAAGGAGAAAGCCTTCTCCTTGCTCTCAGCTGCTTCCACCGATGTCTCCTTGCTCTCGGCTCCTTTCAACTGTTCAGGCTGAAATGCAGCATTTCTTTGTCTTCCTTTTTTCCCCTCTTGCTGTCTAAGGACTCTGTTTACAGCTTATATGCAAATTGAGATAAACACCCATCCCTGTTTAAGACAGGCCTACTTGACCTAACTGGGGCAACAGGAGTTTGAACATGGGCCTTTAACATCATACAGCGGGGATTTTATATCTTTGACGATAAGGTTGCTACACACATTTCACTAGGATATTATTTACCAGTGAGGAGTTAGTTTGTCAAATTATACCTCACAAGGCATATCTTGCACCAAGGTGACTACAATAGTGTGTAGGGTGTGTCGCACTGGAGTGACTCATGACTGTGTCTACATGAGGGCAGACTGTCAAAAAAAGGGCAGACACCTCAAACTGGTGGTATGTTCTAGAATTAGATTTCACTAAGCCAGTAACAAGTGTGAACTCCTGGATCACTATACCAGGCCTCCCATGAAGTCACAGCCAGTCCCCTTAGCCTCTCCAGTCTGTCGCCACCCAGACAAACTGGACTGTGACACAAATGATCACTTACACCAAAAATCACACACTATTCAGATTGCTTCCAGTCCCAAGAGACCAGGCACTTACCCCCATTCCACTGGTATCCGAGATCGCATACCCAAAACAATCCAGTAATAAAATATCGAAAGGTTTATTGACTCGGAAAGAGAAATCAGCGAGTTATTTACAGGTTTCATGCAGTGGTTCTCAAACTTTTGTACGGGTGACCACTTTGCTTTGATCTCCTTGAAAATAATTAGCATGCATCAACACTTTTCAGGAGAAAGTTGTTTAAAAGGGCAGGAAATTAAAAGAAAGAGGAGGTTTTACCATAATAGAGCCGATGACATTAAATGAACAGAACATGAGCGCAAAGTTGCTCCAGAGATCTGTAGTTCGCAGTCCACGCCATAAACGTGAGGGTTCACAAACAAGAAATCTGCTCAAATGCAAAACCTAAACCCAAGTGAGACAATGCACATTGGGCCCAGCTCTATTAAAGTCAAGGCACTGAGCAACGGGGCAATCAAACAACTGACTCTTCGGTTCAATCACACTAAGTATAGCAAATTAAAACAGGGGCAGATCATCAATACAATCCCGAAGAAAGATTTTCAAGGGGACGGTTATCTATAACAAGCAGACTGACCTGAAGTACTTGTTACAGTAGAATGTGATTTGAGAGAGAGAATCATAGCACACGATTTATTCTTGTCACAATCAACAGTCTTCATCACTAGGGGCTGTAATGCTCCCCCTCTCCAGATTCCTCTAACAAAGACCTGGAACAAAATAGGGCTCATGCCAGCCAATTTTGTGATCTCCCAGTGCACAGAGCATGACGAGATACCCTGCTCGCGGCTGCAGGACCCACAGGCTTTTCCATTGGCGCGCACAGAGCAAGGAGCAAGCCCCAAAAGAACTGCAACCCGCCAAAGCTTATTGCAAAGTATCCAGGCCCTACCGCCCAGGGGCCCAGGTCTCCCACTGAACTTGCAGAATACTCAACGGGAGTGACCCACATTCTGCAGGGAGAAAATGGGGCCCAGGAATGGCTTAAAAACGGTCACAGACTCGGGGCTTAATTCATGCCAGGGACAAGCCCCGGCACCTCCGGGCTCGGCAGTTCATATCTCCGGCCCCTCTGGGTTTGCCGCGTCAGTTATGAAAGTAAAACAACTGCTTGATCCCCAGTACCGCCTTCATTACAAACTGAGCACAGCAGAGGCGTCCGACTCTAGGGTATGTCTACTCTGCAGCTGGCAGGTCCATCTGAGGGCTGAGTGGGTGGCTAGCCTGAGGCACTGCTCAAGTGGCAGCCCACGCCAACACCTCCCAGCTGCTGTGTAGACAGACCCCTCGCCCTTAGCTGGAATAGAACTGTGGTACAGTAGTAGGCCATGCAATTCATCTCCCTGACAGCACAGCCCTCGCTTACCTCGCTGCATGCATTCAGTGCTGAAGTTCTGAATCTTAATCGGGGGGGGGGGGGGGTGTTGCACTGCTAGGGGAGGGGTGAAAAGGAGAACAGCTCTTCTCTCCCTAATCTATTTAATGTGCCAGCACTATGGTGTCCGATAACCTTCTCTCTTTTTTTAAAAAAGCCTGCCCCTTTAAAAATCCTCAGCCTTGCTTTTCAGTGGGAGCGAGCATGTTGTGTGCAGGGTATGTTATGGAAGGGAAGACACGGGACTTGGTAGTAATGAACGCTTTACGGAGACTCACTCGGTGGTTTTCTCTGGCTCTCTAGCTCAGACTAATACAACTTTGTCTAACTAGCGTCATCAGAGGGGTTCCCCTCAATCTTGGATTAAGAAGCTATGGAAGGATGACTCTGCTATCGTACAAAAGAGTAACTTTAAACCAAGCATTCTTTAAGCTAGTACACTGCACCTGCGGCACTTTTCATTTCACCAGTCAAGAGAGGTCACTGTTTTAGGACTGAATTGGGCCAGAAATACATGTCAGCATAGAGGAGATCTCCAAAGTCACAGCTGTCCTTTCAAAGTAGAAGGGAAGGGGCAGGACACAATAATCCAGCCGAGTATGATCAGAAGAGATTTTGGCCTCAAGAGGATGTGCCCCTGAAACTGGGGACTGGAGGTTTGTGTAATGAGGAATCTAAGGGGACCCGCTGGAATGTTAAATGACAAGTGTAAAAATGCTTGCGGATAAAGATTTTCAAAGGCACTGAAGTGCGTTTGGGGTGCACCACTGAAGATACCTCAGAGGGGCCTGATTTTCAGAGGGGTGGATGCCCCGCACATTCTGAAAATCAGGACTTGTAGACGTGTCCAATAGCGGGGCACCCAAAAGTGGAGGGTCTAGTCACTTCTGAAAATGCTGGTCAAATCGCAACTCTCTCGGATCTGTGAGCCCAGTATAGAGACCGTTTCCCCAAGTCACTGAATTCTGAGCCTTTAATGGGTTTTAAATACTGGAAGGGTTTGTTCCAGCTTGCTTAGTCTAAAATCATGTCTGTGGGGCTTCAGTGCTTTCTGCCGCATTATGTGCTCAATATCAGAGATCACTCGCTTGTTCCATCCAACTTCAGGGCTTGCATCATCTCCCTTGCGGCAGTGATTTTAAACACACTAGTCACTGCACACTCCTGGCACCTAATTCTGGGCCAGCAAACAGTGTCAACCTCATATCTAGTAATTTTAGTTCACTAACAGCCCCTCATGTTCCTAATTCTTTGGAACAGCTTCCAGAGTTCTTGGCTGACACTGGAGACTTGCTAGTACCAAGTGTACTGATGAGTTAGTCGCTGAAGAGTGGTCTCACAAGGCTGAGTTATTAGAGGCGACAGGATGGTGGTGGTGAGGAAGACTGGTGATTTCCGTTGATGGAGTTTAACCCAGCAGCTCCTCCTCACAGCTTATCTTGCAACGACTTATGGGAAATCCTCAACACATCATAAATCACCACGTGACAACTCAAAGAGATGAAAACTGCCAAAGGAAGTGCGGTCTCAGAGCCAGAACAAGGAACCGAGAGTGCAGACTCCTGAGTTTCTATTCTTACCAATTCCCCGCAGGAGGTCGGGACAGTCGCTTGGTCTTGGTAAATTGGGGATAACAGTATCTACTTCACAGGGGGTCTCATGGGGCTCTACCTTTATAAAGTACACGAGACCCCGGTGAAAGAACAACATCTTTACCGAGTGTTATCACTTTAACCATGCTGGGCTAGACTCTGGGCTCCGTTACAGAAGGCAACGTTTGCAGTGGTGGAGGTCCATACCCTAAGGTGAATTGGATGAGTTCTCCTGTGAAAAAAAGCGGCACCGTAAGTTACAACTGTTTCAGAAAGTGAGTCATGGGCTTCACAAGCCAACTGATAGTGTGTCCTTGTGGTCACGCAAGACGTGCTTTTGCCAGACAGAACCAAAAGCAGAACTAAAAAGAGGACGTCTCTTTGGTGTGGGAATATCCTGTCAAGTAGTTCGGTTACCGAGGCTCAGACCATAGTGGCTGCAGCATATTTTGGAATCAATTCTGCACGTCTAGGTCTCTCAACAATAGCGAAGCAGAATCTTAGCCAACTGTCAACAACAACAAAACCATGTCTGAACTGAGGCTGAGAAATCTGAGCTCAGAGGAAAACTCATGCAGAAAGGGTGAAGGACCCGAAACAAAGGTTTAGTGTGAAAATGCTTCGACTTCTGCCATTTCATGAGCACGATGCTCTGGATGTATCATAGAGTCATAGATTCCAAGGCCAGAAGAGAAAATATGATCATCTAATCTGACCCCCTATAACACATGTCAAAGAATTTCCCCCAAACAATTCCTAGAACAGATCTCTTAGAAAAATACCCAGTCTTGATGTCAAAATGGTTAGCGATGGAGAATTCACCATGACCCTTGTTAAACTGTTCCAGTGATTCATTACTCTCACCATTAAAAATGTACAACTTATTTCCAGCCTGAATTTGTCTAGCTTCATTTTCCAGCCATTGGCTCGTGTTACACCTTTGTCTGGTAGACGGAGGAGCCCTCTATTAGCAAATCTTTTCTAAGGTCGGTGATTATCGTCTGTGATTAAGTTACCCTCACTGAGCTCCTGGAGTCAAAGTCTGTGCAAAGCAATGCACTCACTGATGGATAACAAGCTATTTTACTGTAAAGATTTTTTTTAGGCTCCTATTTCTATTCTACTTGAGCATCATTCAAGTTAAACAAACACCACACACACTTCACTTAATCACTAAACACGAGATGCCCTGAGCCATCTGCTACCTGCCAACCCACAAAGCGCACCTGACCGGGAACCCTGCAATTAAGAAAAAGCTGCATTGGGAGGGGTGGGGGGGAAGTGTTAGAGGCAACAGATTCTCATGGAGCCGCAGAGGAAGAAATTCCAGAGACATACAGGCTCCAGCAATCATGCAGTATTGCCAGCTCCCCGGTGTTCAGCCTTGGGGATAGACAGCAATGGCTACTTCAGCGACAGGTGGAAGGATACGGGCAGGCCTCGCGGCTCCTGGGACCTCAGAGGAGAACCAGCAACTTAAATTGAATGAGAATTTCAGCAACCACCGTTTCTAAGACTGCCTCTCTTTTGCAGTAGCGTTGTCACTGCCCCAGGGAGAAGGGTTAGATTTGGATGCAAGAGGGACGGCCAAGAGCATCCTTTAAATCCGACACCATGAATTTCACCATAGAAAAACTATTCTGGGCACATTTATAACTGTAGCAGCCAGAGGCCCCAGCAAGATCAGGGCCCCGCAGTGCTAGGAGCTGCGCGAACACAGGGACTCTCTCACTCGGACTAAAGAGGGCACAGTCTGAACAGACCTAACAGATCAATGGCGGGAGGGAAACGGAGACACAGAGAAGGGATGCGACTTGCTCCAGGTCATCCATTAGGTCAGCTAAAGAGCCAGAAAAAGAGCAAGTCTCCTGACTTCCAAGGCAGTGCCCTACCCACTAGAGATCACTGCCTTTTCCCTCTCCATCCCCCCAGCTCAGAGGGCCAGGCACATTATACCCATGTACCACTCAGAGCCCTTGGCAATGTGGCTGTGACCTCAACTAAGCTTGTTAGCATATGTGTAGGTTCTTTTATTGTTTTTAATATATTTTCTATATAATGCTTTCTACCTTAAGAATAAATCAGCTTGCTTAGATACAGTAACGTGGTAGTGTACAGTAACGTGGTAGTGTACAGTAACGTGGTAGTGTACAGTAACGTGGTAGTGTACCATCTCTGAGGAGAGATATGAAGCAGGCCTAGTTAGGCAGTTTATCTTTTGCTGGGAAAAGTCACAGTACAGCCAGGGAGTTGTGGAGCCTGGAAGGACTCTGGGTAATAGGGGGAAAAATGCCTAGCTCCACCCAAGAGAGGCAATACCTGGAGGGCCCACATGCCTGGGAGTGGGTTCCCTTGCGGACCAATGAAGGGGGAATACTAGGGCAATCACTTTGAACTGTGATGATGTAGAAGTTAGAACAAAATTAAAAAGCTGTCATTGCCATGCTTTCAATCGATCTCCTCTACAGCATATGGGGCCCAAGGAGGTATCAGAGTAAGGGGGGCTGGGAAGGAGACTGAAGAATCAGCATGGAGGAAGCCATCTGACAGATCTATTGAAATCACTTCCAGTCCGAGGGTGGTCACGACTGCACATAGGATATTTGTTGAGCTCAAATAATTTATTCACAAAGGGGAAGAAATACCTGGTACTAAGAAGCAACTCCTGCATTTCCTTTCTTTGCACGTCACCTGTTTCCACTCTCTGGGATTTTTATCTCTCAATGCCATATGGGCATCATCTCATTTCCCGTGGCGAAGAAGTCTGTAAGAAAGCTTCTTGCCAAAGCTGCGTGTTTAAACAGATGGCAGAATCCACTTCATCTGCCGCCTTCCTTTAAATCCATTTCACCTTTCTCCAGCTAATTTGTCACGTACAAATGATTAGTTCATGCTTTCTATCAGATCTCTCGGAGCACAGAATGAAAAAGCAGCACTTGGTCCCCACTGGCAGCAAAGGAAGCAAAAAGCCTGAATTATTCTTAAAATATGCAGGTAGAGGTACTAAAAATATCAGCCACGTGCCACAAGTGTGTATTGAGGCTGGAGACTAAAAGCCAAATGCCTCCAACAACCAAGAAGTTGAGTTATCTCCCATTACCTGACTCACTAGAGGTCTTCTCCTGAACTCATACATAGAACTCAGATAGGACCTGATTGAAAGACTGCCTTTGACTTCAATGGACTTTGGATCTGGTCCCATCAAGAATATTTTCATCTTTGTCATTGAAACTCCCTCCCCACACTCCCAGCAGGCAAATGTTTAGATTTTTCATTTTGATACTCATCTGGAAAGGGATTTAAAGCATGTCCATCTGCTCCAAGATTTCTATTAATGGCTGTGTTAGCTGACAGTTAACCTGTCAGTTTGAAATCTGTGAGGGGGGAGGTTATGGTGGTCTGTAATATTAGTTTCTAATTGTTAAAGTCATTAACTAAAATGGTTTTTAAAAAAGGTTAGTTTCAAGCTGTGCAGTGGCTTATTTATACTTCACTATGCACACCTCAAATTGTTATTGGTCAGATTGCAGGATAAAGATCCAAAATAAGGGATGAGAATAATAGTGCGGAAAACTTACAGTGATACTGCATTAGTTAAGTTTACTCACACAACATTTCCTACAACTCATTTTCTGGATTCTGCATTTAGGATGCAAATAAGTGGTAAAAGTAATCAGTTAATACACAGGATAGTGTCCCAAATGTATGCAGCAAGGAAAAAAAAAAACTGGAAAGAGACCTAAGTATGCAACAGACTATGTGACATCATCTCAAAATTGGTTTTGTATTGGATTATCCAAGTACGCTTGGACTCTTTCCAAAACTAGTTCCCCCCATTAACTTCTGAGTCCTTCATTTAAAGGAAATTGAAGATCAGCATCATGTAAAGGATGGTTTAAATTCACAGAAGGAACAGTTCATTGTTTTCATTGACAAAGAGCAATTTTACTAATAGCCTAATTAAAAGGTGGTTAGGTGAAGTAAGATCACACAGGGCCAGGTGTTTAAACTGCCACCCCCTTCAAAGGAAAATACAGTACTATTCATTTACAAACAAGTAAATAGACGAGAAACCAATCAATCATTCTTAACTCTCTCAGAGCAGGAAGGTGTAGTGACTGGTAAGACTCCTAACATGGAAAGTTAAAAATTACTTGATTAACCAGTAAACATTTCTTTTTCAGATGGACAAATTGTTCGAGACCTCCAAAACCAATATTCTTCCTCCTCCTGCCCCTGAGGAGTAATATTACCAGCCCTATTTTCTGCTTTTGGGAACAACTGGTCTTTTTTCCTCTATACATCTCAGCCCTGCATTAGGACAGCTTTTGACATCCTCCTGCAGGAAACTTGCCATGTACAACATTCAAAGAGTAGGCAAAATATACCAAATTTCACTTGATAGCTGAGGATGCATTGAGACTGTCATTTAAAGCAGGTATTAAACAGCTTTACATATGAACAACATTGCATATCCTTACTAAAGCTGAGCAAATGATTGATTTTTTGGGGAAGGGTGGAGGTTCCACTGGCGGTTAAAAATAGTAAAATTTGGTTCTGGTTGGACAGAATATGAAAGTTCTGAAAAATGTTGTTCAAACCAAAACATTGTTTTCAAAGGGCTAGAGTCACAACATGCTCACAGGAGGATGTCCCTGTCTAAGCTTTTGCCCTTTGGTTAGTGCATTCACCTGGGAGGTGGGAGAGACAGGCTCAATTCCCCCTTCTACGTGATGTGGGGAGGAGATTTGATGCTGGGTCTCTCTCATCCTAACCACCAGGCAATGGGATACTCTGAAAAAGGCCTCTCTCAAACTCTCCTGTTGAAGCTGTTCTTCAATAATGTATAAATAATGATTGTTGCCAACTCATGATTTTGTCACAAGTCCAGTGATCATTGTTTTCCTTAAAGCCTCACCTCCTGAGGTCAAGTGGGTGTGTGATGATTTCAGCCTTCATTCTTCAAGAAAAAGTAAAGTTTCTAGCCCTCGCAGCTGTGGAGAAAGCGTCAACATGTGACCCGCCAGTGCACCCTAAAGGCACAAATAGAAAGCAAATAAAAAAGCCACCAAATCTATTCTTTGTACATACCGTCATGATTTTTGAACATGTAGGGTCGGCAGTACTGATTACATAATCACTGATTACACAACCCAGGGTTGTGAGTTCAATCCTTGAGGGGGCCATTTAGGGCAATCCTGCTAGTGTAGGCAGGCGGATCCTGCTAGTGTAGGCAGGGGACTGGACTCGATGACCTTCAAGGTCTTTCCAGTTCTAGGAGATTGGTATATCTCCATTTATAAATATAAAATAATCACTGGAGCTGGTGCAGGAACCTGGGTCTTCCCTTTCCCAGCTGAATGCCTCTCTCACCGGCCTTTAAACTTCCAGATTCTCCTATGGCACTGTACTACTTTTAAAAACGGATCCTGCAAGCTGTGAGGGATTTTTTTTTTAAGCCATTGAATTTAGCAGTACGGATTAATGGCTCCTGCAAAAATCTGCATGCAAATGATCTGTTGTCATCTGTGCGCAGAGCTTTTTGCTGGGTTAGAGAAAGCCATGGTTTTTTAAAAAATTGTTTGCCATTGTCTGAAGTTGTAGTATATATGGTTAGAGTAAATCTGGTTGTCAAATTACATGCAAAAAAAGCCTTTCAAGAAAAGCAAGTCAAATTTTCAACCTTGACAGCATTCCCTTACCATTATTGTATGTACTTTAGGAATCTTTAATATTTTTGGAATATCAATGCTAAAAGGGAATTTTAGCATTAGATGAAATGACCACTGGATGTCACTGTTGCTTTTAAAATGGATAATAAGTTTTGAAATGACAAATGACAGCAGTTTGGAAACAAAACCTGTTCACGTAGATCACTAAAATGGTCAGAAATAAAACTGACAGCCATTTGTTTTCACTACACAGAAGTTTATTATGAAAGTTAAACATACAACACAAAAGGTAGCAAAAGCAATCCTGTAGCTTAAGGCAACTCTTAAAGGAGACGAATTCAAGAAAGGATGATGCAACTTCTGTTTAAATAGAAATTATGAAAAATATCAAATTGCATCAATAACTTAAAACGTACTTTAAAAAGTCTGCACTAACCAGCAGAGGGTAAGGGTTTCTGATCTTAATGCCAGCATTAAGATATAGTAAGCAGCACAATGCTAAATGATGATAGGGAAAGTTCAGTATTTACACAGAGACAGTAATGTTTACATCTGATAGTATAAGTTCCTATGTACTTATGGTCTGGAACCATGATCTGAAACCGTTAGGAAAATTACGTAAAATAAGTCTTCATACTATTCCATTGAAAATACAGGAGGATGCAGAGGATCCAGGCCTAGAACGATGGGTACCTTAAATATCACATTACAGAAGCTTTTTAGAAAAAAAAGCTCCTTCAGGGAAAGGGAGAGGAAAAATAACATGAGCCACAAAGAATGTGAAACTTTATCCATCAGATTAGCCAAATTTAAATTTATCTATCAATATCAAAGTACCTGTATTTCCATTTTATGATGTTGTCACAGCAGTTACAGACAACTGTCTTAGTGAACTCTTAAATATTCATGGTATTAATGTACAAGGAGTACCATTCACATTTCCATTATTTGTTTATAGTTTTGTAAGACCTCATATAATTTCAATTCATACGTTTTGCCATCAATAAGGGTACCATATAAAAATAAATATTTAATGACCCTAATCAAGCACAATTTCAGTTCATTTTAAAAATTTATCATAACCATATTTTTTCTTTAAAATAAGTGGTCTAGCGTCAGCATTTTAATATTAAAGATTATTTCAAATGACAAAATGTAATTAAGCTATACAGAAAACATCAGCTTCCAACAATGCCAAATGACACTGCCGTTTCCAGTTGTTTCTTTAAAGTAATGGATGTTGATGGAAAATTGGGAATAAGCCCGTTTACAAAAATTATTCAAACAAATTAATCCATCCCAAATCTTACCCTGTTGGAAAATGCCATATATACTGTAAATGAGTTTTACATGTAGACGATTTAATAAAAGAAAATGTCCTCTGGACAGTATGAGAGATTCTAAACAACCCCAAATCTCTCCTTTCATCATTCAGCATAAATTTACAAAAAAGCATAAGATATAAAATACACTTAAAGCAGATATTTTAAACATGATTTTTAATACAATATCACCATTGCAGCTGATCACCTTTGTCCCCATTTAACATGCTGCCCAATCCAATCATGAAGTTGCAATATCCCTTTCCAGAACTATTTTAAAAAAATCCCTGAATAAAACAGAAGCCAGCCTGCAACTTCCTAGGAGTCTCAGTAGGTACTAAATACAGGGCTATATTAACCACCCAAACTTAGTACAGAATAAAAACTAGGTTAGATCCTGGGGCAGAATACACAGACATCAAAAATATTTTTAAAACATTTTATTTTAAAAAATGGAACCAATGAATTGCTAGCAGTTAAAAGGATATTGCAACTTTAACAATCAAACATGCATGTTAGAAAGTTGATTGACTGCTCTGTGCTACTGGGTTTAGCTTGTAAATAATGCAAAAAATGTCAGCAGTCTTTAAAATATCTTGCAAATTTTGAAGATAAAAAAGAAAATTGCAAAAAAGACAAGAATGCATATCTAAAATAGAGCAGGAGTACAATAATGACAGACAACCAAAACTTCCAAAAGCCCATATTAAAAAAAATTAAGCTTGGAATGCCTTGGCTTCCAGCAATTTACCAAAAACAAAAAAATTGTAATCTGCAATGTCTTGACCTATTTAGAAGTGACAATTTTTTTTTATTACAGTTGAGAAAAATGGTTTATAGCTGCTTAAGTTTCCATTTCACTAAAATAGTGCCAACAAAAATAAGCTTGCATAGAAAAACAATCTCAAATTGCCACTGGCTACATGCTTACAATAGGAAATGCAGATATTGTAACATAAACATAGTGCAAACCATGGCAGTTCATGCTGGTTGTGACTGCCGCAGGTCAGGAAATAGACCATAGTAACCCAGTTATCACAGTTTCTGGTCTTTTATTTAATCTTTTGCCAAGTATAAGCAACGTATATGTGCAGACCCATGGCATGTCTGCCATTGCTGTCGATTAACGCAGTTTGAGGTCATCACCACTTCCGAGGTTAGATCCAGGACTAGGGTCTTGTTGTCTTCTTGCCTGCATTAATAAATATATGTTCAAGATCAAAGGTATGGAAATATCAGTTTAGTTGATTTTTTAAATGCATTAATTATAAGCTTATGACCACAAATAATTCCACAACATAAAATCTACACTTCAAACTGTTAAATACATACTATAAATACCATCAATACCCTTTACGTAAATCACCCATCTTCACGCAAAAACCTGAGTACAAGCAAAACTTCACACAATCCTTTGAAGCTCTGACTCTGGTTTTGATGGACCAGCAGAGGAAGAGCACTCTGGAGTAAAAGACCCCACTGAAAATGCGGTGTCACAAGTTCCTGATGTTCAAATCTAAGGATTGTTAAATTACTGCTTAAATTTATTATAACAGATGGGAGAGGTCAGAGGTAGCAGAATAGCTACTAAATATAGTACAGACTCCAACCCTCTAAGGCTTCATAGATCAAATTCAACACCTTGCAACTAGAGGACAGTGAAGTCTACAGAGCACAGGTACAATAGACTTGCACCAAATAGGCAAACGGCAGCATTCGGTCAAAAAACAAAGTGTCTAGATGTCTTCAAGTGCAGCCCTATAGACAGCATATTGCAATAATACAATCTGGAGGTAACAAAGCCCTGGATAAGTATGGTTAAGTCTATGTGAGGACAGACCTTTATGTAGTCTCTTCGCATCCCAAAAGTTGTACACCTCATTTTAAAAGGATGGAAACATGCCTTTAACAGGAGGTGCAGATATCAACCCTGCTGTTTCCTGTAAATTCATCCCCTACCCATCAGCATCACCTCCCTCTTGTCTGACTTGAGTTTCTGCTGACTTCTTTATTCATATCTTAACTGAGGCCAACCATTCGGAAAGCCAAGTGACTGCACTGTCTTGGTCAGACAATAATGCAGAGCTGAGTGCCAGTGGTGACAATGCAGCCCACCCTGTTTCACAATCTCCCCTACCACCCACATACAAAAACTGAACCAAAGTGAGAATAGAAGCCTGCAAAAATGGTTGCTGTGCTGGGGGCAATGAGAAACTGCCTATCACCAGCCTCTGGAATCTTTCTGACAGGAAGGAATAAGAGTCACTGAAGCACAGTCTGTCCACTCCTGCTAGATGCCACGTGAAAAATTTCCATAACCTCAGAATCGATACTATGGTCAAAGGCTGATGACAGCTCCAGGAGACTCATGGATACACGACCCCCCATGTATCCCATGTTTTCCATAACAAAAATCTAGTATGGCACATCCATGTCTGCTGGGGTTCTAGCTCTCACCTGGACAAGCAGTCTGGAGACAATAGTCAAATCATTACAAGGATTTGGTCTTCACTCTCCCAGTATCCACACTTAATATTTTGTTAAAGATCTGTAGTACATCCATCCACCTGTACACTGAATTCTCTTTTACCTGGAATATGTACCATGAAACTATAGTATTTCAAACCACTCTGTAAGAGATTCATCCACTCAGAACTTGACATCAATCAGAGACTCCAACACTGGGCCAGAGAAGAAAGCTGTTAACGTGGGCCTTGATCCTGCAAATGGTTGACTTTGTCTAAGTAATCCTATTCAAGTCAATGGTACTAAGCACGTGTGTAAAATTAAATATGTAAGAATTTGCAGGACCTTAGATGGGGTGTCAATACTATAACAGGGCAGCTTTACACACAATCATTAATTCCAAATAAATCCTCTCCTGAAATTTATTAGTATGATGGATGTTAACTATAATCCTGTTTTGGAGTGAAGAACTTCCACACACATATATGAAATATCAATAAATCCATTAAAATTGTATCAGATTTTCTGCTATTTAAGTCATGAGTAATAATACCAACATTTGAGACAGAGACCTAGTAAAAAAATATCTACAGTGCATATAATGTATTTTCTTGTTCCATGACAGAAAGAACACACATTTTTTAATGTCAATGCTTCTAAAAATGCAAGAAATGAATCTGTTTAAATATTTGAGTGAATCACAATACCAACTCCATCAGTGTCTAGACTGATCAACACAATTAGAGGAGAAGCTGTTCAGCTAATATAAAATGTTACTTGACATAATGAACACAGTATTATGGCAGGTCTGTCCTCTTAGTGGCATGTCAAATTGTCTCTCTTGCCTGACTAGTTAAGTTTGTATTTCCTTATTGTGCAAGCAGTAACAAGCTCAAGTGAAGAAGTATCACTGCACAGAATAATAGGATTCAGAAACTATGAAGAATATTTTATTTTCAGGAGGTGTTTGCCTGCAGATATAAAAGCTGATACTTTTTTTGATCTGTGGGTAGAGGAAATCCATTTAAGACTGACAATAGTCAAACTGTTCATAATTTTGAAATCATATATATTCTGGTGAGAACATTTTAAGAGCCGAAAAATGAATCCGCAGCCAACCCCTCCCCCCCCCCCCCCCCCCGGCAACAAATCATTAACCTGCAGTCAGGGTTATAAGTATAATAGTAGAAGATAAACATATGAATAAGATGTTGTAGTTTTCATAAATAAAAGTGTCCAAAAGCAAGGGATTTCTAAGTTGACAATTAAAAAAATATAAATCTGGAAGTGGAGAGTTAAGTTCTCTAACCTTTGTTCTCTCCTCCAGTCTATCCCCACCTCAAGGGCCGGACAGAATGGGCCCGCGGGCCATAGTTTGCACTACTGCAAATGCAAATAATATTGCAGACAATATTTTCAGCAGGTATAAATTAGCAGAGCTCCAGTGAAGTCAATGATTTACACCAGCTATAGGATGTGGCCCTTTCTATTTTTTTTTTTTGGGTGGCTCCAGCCTTACTACATAAGGCCTCACTCCTCTTTGCTGTAACACTGGCATTGGTTATTTAAGTAATGATTAAGGCCTCACTTGAATTGCTGGATGATTGTTAAATAATTGCAGTTAAGTTACAGACAAGACATGAATAATGGTGGGAAAGTAATCATTATTTGTGGTAATTTGGAAAACCCATCTCTGATGTTAACAGCCCAGGGGGGCCGATGGCCCCCGCTGCCAGCCACCTGGATGGAAAAATTGCGGTGAATGCCTAATATTGCGGGATCTGCCATTTCCGCAATATCTCATATTATGTAGAGCCTTAGTAACGATCTAATTTACAAGTCAACACTTAACAATGCAAATATTGTAATTAAAGTATAGCTCTAGAACTGTAACTAAAATTGACATCATTACTGTACTTATTTGTTCCTTGTATTTCTTCTGAGTCATACTTTCTGAATTTATTGAAAGAGGAAGTTTTCGAATCATTACTGCAGTTTGTTCTCGGCTAACACCAAGTACTAATTAACCTCAACTTCTAATCATTTGACACATGCTCAACTCCATTCCCTCCTAATCCCAGACTTTTTTCCCTCTCATTGCTTCCTGTCCCTTACTCTGAAACCATCCTCTCACCTGACTCCTTTCTCTCTGCCTTCAAGTACAACATGTTATGTCATTTTTTAAAAAACAAAATCAACCCAATCTGAACAGAATAGCCTCTTTTCTATTTTCATCCATTATTTATTTGCCAGTGTTAAGAGTCAAGTCTTCCACTCCTTACTCTTGGACTTTTGTGACACTGCATGCTCTTCTCCTCCACAAACATACCTCAGAGTCCTTTATTCTCTCCCTCACACTTTGTCTCCCCACTCTCCTGCCCCAGCCAAACTGATGACTCTCAAATTTTCTTCTCTTTAGCTTCTTCCACTCTGTTCAGTCTTTCACCTCCAACTGTCTTTCCGATATGGTTTGCTGGATATCCTGTTAGCTCAAACTAAGCATGGCAAAAGTTGAACTCTTTCCTAACCAAACCAGCTACTCTCTCCATCATCACTATTGTGAACTTCACCGTTTCGCTTGTGACTTGTATTCAACTTCTTCCAGGTTATCTGACTGTAGCTAAATTCTGTCTATTCCTCCTTCCACTACAATTACTCTAAAAATTAATTTTATCTTTACTGCTCCCACAGAAAAAAACCAAAACCTTTTGTCCATTTGTAGTCACTGGATCTCTTTTGCAGTTTCCTCTCTAGTCACCTGGCACCTCATACCTTTCATTCAGTATGGACTGTGACTGCTAAGATCTTACTTCTTCAATATTCTGATCATATCACTGAGCTCGTAGATTCCTTCCAAAGGTTTCTTCTCATCTTCTGCATCCAAGCTGCAGTTCCTCATTCTCACCCTCAGGTCTCTGCACAACTCAGCTCCTGTCTACATCTCATTTACTCCTGTTATCTATACTCAATCCAAGCTCCGCACATAAGTGCCCTTTTATCACCTTTCTTCCATGCAGATCCTTATGTGTCCTCCAAATAGCCATCCTCTCAAGTCTTCCTTAAACACACTTCTTCTATGAAGCCAATCAGAAATAATCAAATAATTGTGTTAAAAAATCAGACCTAATTTGAGATCAAAATTTCATCTAGTGATCGGATGCATTTGTGTGTCCAAACATTGTCCAATTTGGATTATAAACTCTTTGTGGCATGGACTGAGTCTTCCTTTATTATACCATTTACACACTGGTGATACTCAGAGCAAGCAGTATTCCTTTCTGTCTGCCTCAGCTGAAAATTGACAATTCCAGCTCCCATCATTGTAATGTATATAAAGCTTGATTTTTCAGAAAGCTTTCTGTGTCCAGACAATTGAATTAAAAAAGGAAAGAATGTATTCGTCACATGCAGCGCTAAAGCTTTTAAATGCTAGTGGGCATCTGTCCCTCCCACCCAAGGAAGCCTTCTTTATATAACTACAAATTGTTTAAAATAATTTTTTTCACATTAATTCATTAACCTTTTTACAGTGTTAATGACGGTATAACCAGAACTATTCAATTCTAATGAGGCTGCAGTTCAATTTTCTTCCAACAAAAGGAGAATTGTGATGCGTAGTTATTTCCTACTACAAAACACATTTTGTAATTTTGAAAAGTAAACCCAAACTATCATTGAGACTAGCTAGCAAAAGGTTAACCTGATTTCTTTTTCTGCTTACATTATTGCTTCTAGTTTCAAGAGTCTCCCGCTGTTTGGAAAGAAGGGGAGTGTGATCTACATTTACGATTTTGCTGATTGTCTCAGTGCAAAACCTTAGATAAATTTACTTTCAGTGCATGTTTTCACATCTAATGGTAAAAACAGCAAATCACTTGACAGTATACTTCTGCTTTAAAAAAGTTTATTTTCATAAAAATAATAATTTCCACAGTAGTTTTACTGTCAAATCTCAATGAAGACTCCAAAGTACAAGCATATGGTTGCATTTATAATTTTCCTTATGTAGCCTTTTCTTTTAAATTTATGAGAGTACCCACATGATTTATGATATCATAGCTAGTTGAAGTTTTTGCAGAAGCCACTGCAGAACTACCACCAGCTCTGCCTTTTCAAATAATGTGAAAGGAATGACAAATTATACTCAAGTGTACTGAAAAGCATTCATTACGGTATCTTATTATATTACTAGTAAATACTGACAAAGACAATTTTGCATTCCAACAAGTGGGGATTTTCACAGGCAATTCTGACAGTGAAATAACAGCTCAGTCAAACTGAGTCATCCCCATTTATTTGTACTGACCCGCACATATATGAAACATGTACTTGTTCTATCAATCACCATTCTGCCAAACCACGTGGGCCACTGTATATAATACATACATAAAAAACAACAACAAGATAGTTCTTTAGATTCTGGAATATGAATGAACCTACACATACACAAAATACACACACGTAATAAATTAAACACTTCCTCACTAAAACTTTGTCTCTTCTCGGGTGGAGGGTAGAAACCAAGCAATGAGCAGGTGGCAAGAACAATGCATAATACTGGGCAAAAGTATGGACATTTTTGGCCATAGCCATGGGCTAATCTACAATTTTTATGGGATCTTTAGTATTCATACAGAACCTGAGTTTTCAGTAAGGCTGTATCTGGAAAACCTCCACACAGTATCTATCAGGAATTCAATTTATCCACCTCAGAAACATAAAAAGCGTAAGTCAACTCTGCCAAGTTTAAAACCTATGATTTGAAGAATGCTCTGTATTTTAAACCTGATGCTTCTATACCATTAAGAAATCCCTTTGGTACTGGTTAATAATTAGCCATAAGATACATATTTCAAAAATTAAAGAAAAGACTAAAAAGGTCACACACAGAGATCTGTTATTACATATTGTGCCGAGTTTTGAACATTGAGGGAGACCCATTTAAACAAAACTGCATCTGCCTTATTCAATTTAGAAACAAAAATATTTTTTCAATGAATCATACACCAAATTTGAGGGGGAAAATATCTTACTACTGCATCCTCCACTTTTCAGTAGGATGCTGAAGTTAAATTTGAATAAGACATTATTTGAAAATCCTAGGTTTGATGCTCAAGGAACTGTTTAATAATCAGTAAAAATGTATTAGCAGAGTTTGGTACTTTTCACTAAGAACAGATGAATGACAATTATTTAAAGTGATAAAATAGAAATTGCCTTGGCATAAATATTTGGTTATGAGAAGAGCTTGTATTTTACCAATTTGTTGACTTTGCAAAAATACAGACAAGACCCAGTGTACTGACATTTCTTAAACCTAACTTGTATGATTAACAGTGACAGTTTCATTCTAAGTATCCTGAAATAGAACAGTTAATGCTGTGGAAACACAGGGAATTTCCAACACCCAAGAAACTTCACTCAACTTTCAGCACACGAAACCATGCAACTCTTTTGCAATATGGAAGGAATTATAACTGGCAACAAGCCAGTAAAGAAAGTAGGGAAGGGTATGATGACTGAAAGAAATGCAGGAACCTATTTGGCAGAAGACATTTGAAATCCTCCTCACGACATGTTAGTCTAGACTGTTATTTATACTGAACTGGTCCAGACATTGGAGAAAAAAAATTGGGTGGGAGAGAGTAGAGAATATACTATGATCAAGTCCTACAAAGAGAATAATCATCATTGTTCTCAAAAATCAACAAAAAAAGGGTGTTTGGAGTCAATTTTGTTGCTATGCTCTTCTGTATACTCACTTTGGCCATTTAGGTCAGAACTGTACTCCAGCATACTTATAGGCCAAAGGATAATTGGGTAGGTGGTAGGTTAGTACAGAATAAGTTTAATTTTTTTGTTAATTTATTAAAAACAAAAACTACGGCTGACTCAAAAGCAAGTACTGTTTAGTTAGAGTGTAAGCAAAGACCATCTTTTTGTTCTGTGTTTGTAGAATGTCTAATACTGTGGGGCCCTGGTCTGTATCTTGGGTTCCTAGGTGCTAGCACAATACAAATAATTAATAATCTAAACTGTACAAATAGCTAATCTATGTAACCATGCATTATCGCTGTTACCTTATTCCCTCTTCCCCATTTCTTCCATTTGTAACATAGGGTGACCAGACAGCAAATGTGAAAAATCGGGAAGGGGTGGGGGTAATAGGAATCTCTATAAGAAAAATATCCTAAAAGCGGGACATCTGGTCACCCGATTGCAACACCTATTTATGCAATCTCGTTTTAGGCCCTGGCTCCACTATGAGCTCTATGTGGGCACTGGGCACATTGCAGGATTAGGGCCTTAGACTGTGAGCTCTGCAGGACAAGGACTGTCAGATGTTAATGTCCCTGATTGTCACTCATAAACCGATGCAGAGAGAACCGTATACACTCAAGCCCCCCATCTCTTTGGCACTGTGACCTCACTTCCGCTTTGGAGCTTACAGAATCATCTCAATAAAATCAGAGACTCTTGGAGAAAGAGCCTGGAGAGTTGTCCCAGAAAAGACAATATAGCCCCAAGCTGCTGCCCCTCTCTAGAGATCCTGGGGACAGATATGGGTAAGGAGATCCAGAAGCACGTGGAGACCTTGCTGAGAGTTAGATTTGGGGGAGAGACAGGGGGAAGGGAAAGGACTTTCATGAAGATGGCCTTGGCTTGTCAGGAACCACTGGGTATCAGCAATGTTTAGGGGCAGGGGGGAAGACAACGGCAGAACACTCCCCCTCTCCACACACAAGATGGAAATGTGCGCATGAGCAGTGGAAGGCAAGAGAATAATCTCAGAAGGAATTTTACATGACACTGTCCATCCCCAGAGTCCTCCCTAGGTTCTTCTGGTTAAGGAGATGATCTGGCTAACACCTACTAAAGTACTAGCACAATGGGGTGAGAAAGAATGTACAACAGCAAAGGACAATTTAAGAGTCCATATAATTTTCCTTCAACAACAGTGTGTTTATTAACTACAAACTACTTTGCTTACAATTTCCTTACTCCTTAGCCAACAGCACAAAGTTATTAAAAAATTGGTAGACACTGTTAATTAGGTATTTTTCTGGTGCAATACAACCCTGGGTGGGATAACGCTAGAACAACCTGCTTTAGTCTATCCCACTTCTCACCACCCAAGGGCATGTCACGGCTGTAGATCAGCAAATCAGCAATCCTTTGGCTGCCAGAACAAACCCTTGGGAGTCAAGACAGCCAGCTATAAGTCTGCTCCAACTTGCACTGGAGGCTAAAGCAGTCCCTGGAAGGACACACACATGACTAGGTGTGAATAGATAAAATGCACCATTACCCAAGTTTAAGGGTCAATTAAGACCAAATATTTGAAAACCTTTGGCTATCAAGTCCAGATTTTAGGATTCTTTGTTTGTACACCTCGTACGGTGCATGAGAACACATCAATAGCTGCTGGGAGCAAAAATTCTAAGTGCAGACCTGTCAAGTAATTAAGCTGGGACCTAATTTTAAATAATAGTCTTAGAATGTCAGTTAAGAGGATTAGAAGTACAGAGTTATGGATCTGACATTTTGCTGATGTGTTGCCCACCTTGTTTATTTATACAGTAAGCTCTTCAAGGTAGGGACCAGTTTATTTGTTTTGACAGGGCCCTCAACAATAGGGGGCCCTAATACTGACTGAGCTTTTGGATGCTATTAATATTAAATAATCATATTTAATATTATTTAAATAATTATTATCATGGGTATGAATTTAGGCAATTTTTTCTAAAGTAGAAGCCCAATGGTAGGTTCCTAATTCCATATGTTGGATCTTAAATAGGTAGCTTGATTCTCCAAAGTGCAGAACATCCACGGAGTTCAATAGGAGCTACTGGGTTGAACACTTTTGAAACGTTTGTGGACCTTATCTTTAGGCTCCTATTTTGGAAAATCATGGCCTTAGGTTTAATCAATACTTTGATTGCTGAAAAGAACATATACAGTATTCATTTAAATGGAAATGAAGCTACACATGGTATTTACCATTGATGACCAGCAACAACAAAATTTATAGTTTTTTAGTTGGTTACAGTTATTAGATCATATGATATCCTTCAAATGTCTCCATATTTAAACATAAATTTCCCATGGAGAGAAGAGGAAAGAAGAGATCAGAAAATCTAAAACAGAAGTTGAATCAAGAAATGGTCACAAAAGTCTCTTTCATGGTCAACTAACATTATTCTTAACTGTATTTTGGCAGCTACATAGTACTGGCATAAACAGATTAGATATGCTATATTCTTTGGCATCAAGTATCTGCACCTATTATTTACTAAATAATAAATGAAAAAATCAAGCTACATTATGAACAATAAAAAACCTGAACAATGAATAGCCGTTAGTTGCTTTTAGAAGGACTTCCTACTTACTGACAAGCTTTTACAATAATCATTGGAAACATAAAATTTAGTCGCTTTCTTTACAAAAATTACATAAAGCATTTAACATCAACCTCTAGCAAAATTCCATTCTGTGTTTCCTACAAATTCTATTTTCTAAAGACACACTGTTTCCTTTACTAAAAACCCACAAACAGTTCAACTTCTAATAGATTAGTTGCATTTTGTGTTTAAGTGCTGAGTGTAAGAAAGATCTGAAACTGTGCTACTGACTTCAAACACAGACAATACAAGTGAGACTTTCGTTCTGGACATATGCCAAGCTCACCCAAAAGCTTGAATCATATTGCAACTTATCATCTATTGGTAACTAGAAGAAATACCCTGCGTTGCTCAGGTCCGTCGGGGGGGGAGGGGGTAGGGGACCCAGCGTTGCTCGAAGAGAGCTGAGCGAGTGTGGGGTCTGTTGGAGGGGGGAGAGAGCTGAGCGAGTGCCGGGGCCATTGGAGGCGGGGGGCGGGGGCAGAGAGCTGAGCGAGTGTGGGGTCCGTTGGAGGGTGGGAGAGAGCTGAGCGAGTGGGTGGGGGGCATTGGAGTGGGGGGAGGAGGGGGAGATTTTAAAAATTTTCGATTCTTACCTGAGGGGCGAGAGAGCTGAGCGAGTGCAAGGTCTGTGGGGGGGGAGGGGGTGTTGAGTGAGTGCGGGGGCCATCGGAGGGAGGGAAGGGGGTGAGATTTTAAAATTTTTTGATTCTTTCCTGAGGGGGGAGAGAGCTCAGTGAGTGTGGGGCCCCTTGAATGGGGGGGGGGGGGGCGGGGGAAGAGAGCTCAGCGAGTGTGGGGTCCGTTGGAGGGGGGCGGGGGTAGAGAGCTGAGCGAGTGCGGGGTCCGTTGGAGGGGGGTATTATTACATCATAACTATGTCACAGAGAACAGCAGGTATTAACCTGCTGCCCAGCTGATGTGAATGGGCTTTAAATAATTTCACCCCTGGGGGGCATCAGAGGTGACATTTGAAAAATTTTCAACTTTTACCCTGATTAGGACCCTAAGGCCTATAACTGTACCAAATTTCAAGTCTCTAGCTCAAACGGTGTGGAAGGAGTAAGGGAACGTACATACACGCACAAACGCATACACCATTTGACTTTTATATAGATCTATCTATCTATCTATCTAGATGTGTCTGGTCCAAATGACAGATTGGATCTTTCAAGTCTAATGGAATTCATCACACAGCTATAACTGACCTTTTATTATTTTATTGTATTTAACCAATTTCAAACGGAATGTAACTTTTTTTTTAAAGTCTGAGATCATAAGATGTGAACATAGTCAAACATTCAAATAATCATTTCGCCATGTTACTGTTCCACAAGAGGTTCAAAACAGCTAATATTAGCCTATAAGTGCTATGAAGTGCATATATTTAAAAAATTCCAACAATTTATGTTCCATACACAATCAACGCTGAATATACTACAGAGAAAATCAATTTTCCAAATCAGGAAATACTGTAATATAAGCATCTTCTTTCAGTCAATGAAGGTTAGAAAGGGGCTGAGCAATGGAGAAATACTGACTGAAAGAGATCAATACTAATTATATATTTATAACAGCTATACTAGCCTTTAAACAATACTGCCTCAAAGAAAATATTTCAGATTTTATCACGTCAATATGACATCTTAACTATTTGATATTTAAAAACTTTTCTTTAAAGTTATACTGCCCCAAAAACTGATATTTCACTACAGAAAACATATTAGATTGAGTCAATTTTTCAGCATAAGATGCCAAAAGCTGCAATTTCATGCTACCTTTTAAACAAACAGCTATTGTGATGACTCTAGGCAACAGTACAGATCAGGAATTCACACAATCCAAATTATTAATGTAAATTAACAACTCTTGGCCTGATCATGATTTAAAGCGCTTTGGGGGAAAGTAGGATCATAGTTGGAAAAGCAGCACATGGCCTCTCCATGGGTGGTCCTTATACATCTCTGGAACCTTTATGGATGGGATCCAGAGCCAAGGTTTTATCCTTTACATGTAGAAGGATTTCCTTCAAAATTTCTGGGATTTTTTTTTCCTCAGGGTGAGACAAGAATTAGGAAGAAATCAAAAATTAATGAAATTTCCTTAAAATAGGAAACTTGGAACTGTGAAGTTCATTTATTTATTTAGGAATTATGGTGGAGAAAAATTTAGTGAGAATGAGTTGTAAGAGAAAAATCCTTGTGGGGGCATTACCAGAGAGGTATGTTGGAAACAAATTTGTTATTGTATTGTATCCTAGACATAAAAATGTGCAAATATTTATCACAGGACACCAAACAGACCAATTGCTATACTGGGCTATTTCAGGGGAGAGCAAACCACTCTGCTTCTTTACTTGCAGTTTTGCTACTGAGAGAGAACTGCCGTAATATGCAAAATGAACACAAAAAAGAAAAAAAAAATATTTTAACCACTGAATTTTTTTTGCATGAAATGTATTCAGAAAGCTTTGGACAACTCAATTTAAAGAAAAGTAGACTCAGTAGAACATCTCTGGCCAAACTTATGCACAATGGAATGGACTGGGGAAAAATAAATAAATTTGAGCTTTTGTCATAGAATGCATACAATCCAAGCTTTCAAAAAAACTGTTTCCATTATCTAACTAATTCTCACAAAACAAAGCTAACCCTCACAAAAATGATTTGTAGACACCATGAAACAGGAGCATATAATTTTTCCATTCCACTTTACCCATCCCTTGCTGTAAGAACACCATTTTGATACCCCTGCTGTACTCAACATTGGCAGAAAGTAGAGGATTACAGCTTTCTGTGACTGAATGCAGACCATGTTACTTCCAACATATTTTGACTCCACTAGCCTGGGGTCTTGCAATCATTTCTTCATCAAAGTCTTTCTAGTCGGCACTTTATTAGAAGCTCAGTTAAAATAAGAAGTGAAATTTCTACTGAAATAAACTGTTATTACGTCCACACAGCATGGAAAGCTACTCTTGGAATTTAATTTCAAGAGCCAGAGCACTCCAATCCACCTTTCTGGTGTGGAAATAGACTCCTGCGAGAGAGAGACAGAGAGAGAGAGCAGGAGCAGCAATATCACTTAGCAGCAGAGAACCTCCTGTCAGCTCAAGACTTCAGCGAAGACTCAATTCAAATAACTGCTGCTTTGTCCAACCATTATCACTGGATCTCTAGTATCTGAAATAATTATCATCCACACATTTTGGCACCTTACCATTCACCTTTGCTTCCAGATCTTTAAATAAATGTATTAAATAACAGCCCTACCACTGATGCCTGGGTCATCCATATTGAAAACAGACCATGACAGGAAGAGATTGGAAGAAGATGAAAATAATTTCAGATATACTGTATATATTTTTTAAAAAGCTTTTATTATTCCTGTCAGTGTAAACAGATTTTTTTTAAAAGCACTGCTTTTCTACTGTTTCTATTTTCTACTATTCTATTACTCTAATAGAAGTTTCATTATGGTGCAGCTATTGCAATCTCTATTTTATGTTTCCAAAAGTACCACTGTGCGTAATCTTGTCATTAAAAAAATATATACTTTCTTCATTAACAAAAAATAGTTGAACTGTTCAAATGCCTAGTATAGGGATCATTCTTTGGCAAT
This sequence comes from Sternotherus odoratus, assembly GCA_032164245.1. Classification (NCBI taxonomy): domain Eukaryota; kingdom Metazoa; phylum Chordata; order Testudines; family Kinosternidae; genus Sternotherus; species Sternotherus odoratus. The sequence goes on from JAVMKO010000014.1 coordinate 28,173,068, forward strand.
GATCTACCCGTTTGTTACATTTGAAAAATAATCTATGTCAAGACTTTAAGAATAAGCAAACGTCTCTAGTAAGAAAGCTGTATAAATAAAGAACAAAATCTGTGATCATTTTCATATGCTGCCAAGCTCTGGATGACTATTTCCAAAGAGCTGGCGCCTCTCTTTTGGATAGGGGTGGGTGGATTTCTCTCTCTCTCTCTCAAACTAGAATCTGGTCTCTATTAAAGCTATTTCAACTATAGTACTGCAGTCTGAAATTTTCTAATTTTATACAGACATTGTTGCAATCCATAGGAGAACTAACTGATGAGATGTTAAAAAGTCTAGTGGTTCCCAGATTTGCTGACCATGCCATGCTAAACAGTATAAAAAGTTTAAAGATTCACAAGTTTTTAATATTAATTAAAATTGTAGTTTACTCTCAAAGGAAACCAATACTGATATTGGTGGGGTTCCACCCTTATTGTATTTCAACAACTACAGATTAAATGTGCTCAGTTTCCAAGATGTTAATTCAAAGATGTTTCTTTTGTCAGCACGGTGAAAACTCGTTGAATAAGATGTTTGCTGGCCAAATTATTCTCTTAGTTACACCTCTGAACTCATCCACCATTAGACTTCACTGGGGCTGTACAAGCTTAACAGTAGAATTTCAGTTTTCATTAAAAACAGTAACCAGCAAATCCTCCCTTCTCCCTCTTTTTGTCGGGATCCCCAGTTTGAGAAACATTGGTCACCCGCTGTGAATTCTGTATAGTATACGGTAAAAGTACACAAAAAGACCTTATTTCATGGTCCATGACTCATTTTTCATGACTATAAATTTGGTAGGGCCCTAGTCATGAGTCTGCAACCAGTAATTGGGGCCACCTACAGGGAAAATGGTAACACCAACTTACGTTTACGCAAATAAAAACATGTTTTTCATGTGCCTTTTCAAGTTTTAATAATGTAAGTAGGAGATTAAATCATGCTTTACTATTTTCTTAACAGCAAAATTAAAACAAACAGGAATCCCCCAATCATTGTACATACAGACAAATTATAGGAAACAATCTAGATTTTTGGTAAAGTACTAACCAGTTACTGACAGCAGCTGTGAAACTCTCACCTCCATTTCCTCCCGATGAGACCTGTCTCTGTCCTCGAATTCACGAGTTCTTCTCCGAGCTTCTTCAAAGGCTTGCTGTGCTAATGCATCCTCCTGCTACCAAACCAGAAGACAAAATTATGAAGCTATGTACATTTCTCCCAAGTTATGTTCTATTTAACTCCAGGCGTTGTTTAAGGACAAAAAGGTTGACCACAGGGAGCAGGGGAGAAAAATCTGACCTCTAGAACCTATTACTAATGATGACACAGAAGTCAGAAAGGACAGAACTTGACCTTCAGACTGAAGAATGAATGTGAAGGTTTAGCAGTTGGATAAGATATCAATTCACGTGGAAACTGAGAAAATGGGATATGAAATCATCTAGACAAATCTGGAGCTACATGGTGCCACTTTTAAAAGTCATTTTGCAGGCAGATCAGAACTGCTGTTTAAAGATTTAAAAATACAGTTTTGAAGTGGAGTTTGACTAAGTTTCTTAAACCAAGAAGTTAAAGGAAACTTCTAAGCTTATATTAGAGGCAATATTTTTTCTTCTTAATCTTGAAAAATGAAGTAGTTTTGTAAAATAGATGACAGCAGTAAACAAACTAATGACTATTGTAAATAAGAGAATCAGGTTCTTTACATTCAATTTTTATGCTCTAAAAACAAAAAATGTAACAGATTAGCAGTAAAACTCATCACTTTGCATTTATAGCAACATCTGACCAAAAATGAATATTCATATCCCTTAGTACATCATTTTAAAAAAATGTATAAGAAGGTGTAAAGAACTAGAAAATATTCCTCCCCCAATTCTTGTGTATACAAACATCCATAGGTGTCACTGGACTCATGTTTTGGTGGGAAAAAAAACCCCAAACCCACCACATTTTAGTACATCTTTGCAACAAAAAGGGTGCATAGCAATCTTAATTTAATTGTTTTTATAAAATCTATTCAATATTTTCTATTAAAAATGGTAACATTTTGGATTTAAGTTTTATGCTGTCTAAGCCAATATTACCACAACAATAAATCTGCATATACCCTTTATTTAAAGGGACATGCTTGGCCAGGTTAGAAGAATCTGTGCTACCTTTTTATTTTAAATGAAGTTCCTGTTTCTCCCACTTATGTGTCTAAGGATCAGCAAGAGATGAGTTGACCATAGAGGTCAACAGTGAAACAAACAAAGAAAAAAATAAATCTCTTCTCACCATTAACTTTTTTCAGTCATAGTAATTATAGATTGCACTAGTGGGTCTCTCTCTTTAAAAAACAGAAATATTAACCTTGATTTATAGAGGACAAAAATGTTCCACTCCCAAGAACTGAGTTCAGTTTTTATATACCAAGGGAGTAAGTGCATTAACTTTTAAAATTTAATAGAACATGTTTCTAGCCTAAGAGAATGTCAAATTGCTCTTCTTGCCTGATACACTATCCTACCCCCTTAAGCTACTTTGTGAAATGAAGCAAAAGTCTCTCTCTTGTGGCCTAACACAGTTTAATACAAACATCTGTCAATCGATATATCTTCATAGCTCTGTCTTCAGAAAGATACATCAAAGGACAATGTTTACAGCTGCCATTAAGATATCATTTTATCAGTAACTTCTATTGTTAAAATGACAAATTTGTCTCCTTTTGGCAATTTTTATATTGGTGTAATATATATCAAATATGGTGGGATCAGTGGAAGGGAAAATAGAGTTCATTTATTTTTTTTCTCCCATTGATAATGGCCCCTCCAAATTAAACAGCCTCTTAGAATTGGTATGCTAATGTACAACTTTTTTTTGCTTTCTGTGTACATAAATACATCTTACTTCTGTTCCATTCTATGCATCCGATGAAGTGCTTAGACGAAAGCGTATGCGGAAATAAACTGGTTTAGTCTCTAAGGTGCTACAAGTCTTCCTCGTCTTAAGAACTAAAAGAGGTGGTCTAGCTGATTACTGATGACTAAAGAAAAGCTCTCATTTTTCAAATTTAGGCAACCCATGCAGAATTACAATTACTCACTTTACCAATTTTAATGAAAATGATTTTTTAAAATAAGAGATCAAAAGTATTTTTAAGCTAAGCAAAACAAGTTTTCAAAGATAGCTGTATTTAAAAATGTAAATGTATACTGATGTGTGTGTGCATACTGAAGAGAAGCACTCCCCCCCCCCACCTCCAAGAGTACCCCCACCTCCAAGAGTATCTTTGATCCCGAGAACAACCCAATAATTTTGTCATTTACCATTAACAATTTGGTAACCATTTAGATGCTGGAAATGTATCTACAAGTCTTTTTAAGCATTTGTCTGGACGAAAGGCTGGAACACACCATAATTCTAAGAAGTTAAGTAATGACAGTTCTGAAAGGCTCATGGGAACAAAAATATTTAAATAACTATTCCATCTTTTCAGGCAGGAACTCTGTTTCAGGTTGGAAGTCAAGGTTTCAAAAGGTGGCAAGTAAGCCATGGAATGATTTTGTTCAATAAAGTAAACTAGAAGATGAATCAGTATAAGCGTCTCTAAATTCTAGCTTCAGTCAGAATATTAAAAAAACAAAAACTAATAAACCTGGAATAAAACCCAAATCAAGACTTCAGCGGAGGGAGAGAAACAATCTGCTGATAACCAGACTAGCCATGCATGTTGATGGCGGAAAGGATGGCTCACCAATCCCTGGGAAAAAACGTGAGATTGTCATTTTCTTAAATAAAAAAATTCTGCTTTCAGGATATTGCAGCCTATTATGAAGTAAATTAAATGAACATTCATCAAGAACTTTTATAGACAGTGGATTTGGGGTGACATCTGAAAAAAAGTCAACAGTTTCAGCTTGGAGAATTGTGCAGTACAAAAAATAAACCAAATTATCTACAATGCCTTGTTTTTACAACAAGAACAATGTATCTAGTAACAAAATACTGACAAAGTATCAATGGGGAAAGCATAGGAAGTAGTATAGGCTGCAGTGAATAAACAGTTCTGCTTCAGTAGGCATTGCAGCTACTTGGTCAGAAAAGACAGGAGTGAAATGATCTAGATCTATATAGCAAGTATCAAGAGCTAGAAGGAAAGAATCTAGTGTAGTGCTAACATATCAAACTACACAAGCACTGAAGCACAGACAGATGTGAGACAAACAGCAAAAATCTATAGATTAAAAGATGGGAATTTTGGACCCAGTTCAGTAAAGTACTCAGGCAAGAGTAACGTTAAGTACATGAGTAGGTCCACTGAATTTAAGGGGACAATATGCATGTTAAATTTACATGTGCGCCTGAACATCTTGCTGAATAGGGCCTTAAATACGGGTAGTGTGCTATAGGCTGTTTAATAGTAAATGAGAAGATTGGTACATTACATATCAAACAGCAAAAACATTACAATACTCCACTGTAATTTTATTTTTAAAATTAATTACCATGGCATCTTTTGAAAAAAGTATATATGAAATTCACTGTCAAAAGACTTAGAGGTAGATAGTTTCTTATTCCAGAAAGGTGAAAGAAAAGAAGAGCAATTTAGTCCGAATCCAGTATTAACTAAAATAGTAATGAAATCAGAAAATGGGAGAGGTTGCACTTTAAAAAGTAAGTTGTCCAAAAATGGAGGCTATGTAAATTACAAAATTGTTTATATAGTAGCTGTGTGTGTAATATGGACAGAGACCACTTAGTCTTCTGAAATTAATCACTTCTGGGCTGGAACATTGCAGCCAGTCATCCTCTATTAACAACATTACGCAAGAGTTTCAGAAGTGGAAATAAATTATGATTTAACCAATTTAAAAATACAAAGGAAAAAGGAAATACAGGAAGAGTGTTAAAGAAATAGCTTAGTGGCTTACAGTACTAATTACACACTAAAATACAAGGAAATTAGAATGTGTCTTTTGAGGAGTTGGTAAAATGGAAAGAAGAATTATATTGCTCAAATGGCACACTTTCAGTAATGGGTAATTTGCTTTTAAAAGAAATTTAACCTCTTTAAATGGAAAATTCAACATAACATAACTATGTACTCATTAATACTAAGATATACAAGAGAAGGAACTGAAAAGGAAGGCTACTCACCTGTAATTTTGAGTTTGCACAGGTATATACCTATGCAGATCCACACTCTTGGTGTGATGCTTCCACCTCAGCACCCTGAGCTCAGAAACTTCAAGAAAGCACTGACATTAGAGGCTGCATGTACATTCCCTCATGGATTTAAATGTTCAGTGCGGGGATATATTCCAAGACAAAAACATTTGTTAAAATGGTGTTAAGGCTGAGTGTATGTATTAGTAGCTTAAGGGTGAAAACGAAGTGGAAATTCAGAGTTATGGTTAGGCTTAAAAGAAATCCAGATTTGTTAGGGTACAGAGAGAGACAACTAAGGCACTCAAACAGCCTTAACTCTGGCCCGTAGCAACGGTACACAATAACAGATAGTGGTTCCAGATTATATTAACCTGATTTTTAAAGACAGTCTTTCATAGTTTTCCTTTCATGGTATCACTACAGGACACAGATAAGTTTGATTGGGCACCTTAATTGCATGTTTCCATATCTTATTTGGATTTCTTTAAATCATAAAGGCTAGAAATCCTTCCCCTCCACTCTCCCCACGAAAGCTTAGCCTTTATACAAGTTGATGGCATCAGTCCCCACCTTTGTTCACTCAGGAAAACTTACTCACCACAGTCAGTATTAGTTAAATCACCTGGACAAAATAAACTGATAGAGTTAAAGGATGCGCCCAACATCAGTACCTTACAGCTGAGGATAGATAAGGAATCATGGACCTAACACCAAGAGCTCAGATCAGTGTGCTCAGAACGCACACAACCCCAAAGTTCATTGCTTTCTAGAAGTGTCTGTGATCATGGTGCCAAGAGCATGCAAAACATCAAGAGTTTGGTGATTTGCAATGGAAATTCTCCCTGGAATACCATCCAACTGCTCATCATGGAATTAAAACAAGGAATTCAAAGCAAAATGAAATAATGCTAGCGATGAAGTGCAACAAATACATGGTTCCACACAGAAAAATATTTCTACTTCTGCTTCTAAGTGTTTCTTTGTTTTAAGATTTGAAGAATGACGTTGCCAGCACTGATACCCTTAATTGTAGATTGTGTGTCTATCACAACTTCCAGTATTCGGGGGAAAAAAGATTGGCGCACCTTACATAATATGCTGTGGCAGTATCCATAACTTAAGTTAGTCTCATCGGGCATGCGAATAGCTTTTCAGGGAAAGCACATTCAATCAATTTTGAAGATGTCTCGTATGTTATATGACAAAGTATCATCCCTGTATGAGAAACCATACGACTCAAACAATAAATGTTCTCAATGGAACTAGCAGATTCATGTTCAGAACAGCTATGAGGTCTTGAATGAGGTGAAATCTGAGGCACAGAGATATCTGAGTAATGCTCATACATTATAACGGCTTGCTTCTGAGCTGGTAGTATAGTGGATTTGTTCCAATGTAACCACAGCCCCTTCTGGAATAACTGACAAATTGTTTTGAGAAAATATTATTTCCTGAATCACTCAAATTCTTATCAATCATCCATGTAACAGTAGACATGACACCTTTTATTCCTGAGAAAAGCCATGTCACCAATGTTAGGCATTTCATATATAGACACATGGTGCTGTGGACATTCCAAAGGGAAGGCCCCAATAGTGAGAGTGCTTCTGTCTGTCCCAGAAATACATGAATTAACAATGACATGGCCTCTCTGAAATGTGCATCTCTCAAGTTGAGAGCCTTGAGGACACTAAGGGATTATAGCATTAATATCACCATATGGAACTTGAAATAAATTACTGAATTTAAGACTATTTCAGTATCAGACTTAAGCCCTCTCTTCCTTTTCGGAATAAAGGAATAGACAGGGGTCAGCAATCTTTCAGAAGTGATGTGCCGAGTCTTCATTTGTTCACTCTAATTTAAGGTTTCGAATGCCAGTAATACATTTTAATGTTTTTAGAAAGACTTTCTCTATAAGTCTTTAATATATAAATACTATTGTTGTATGTAGAGTAAGTAAGATTTTAAAAATGTTTAACAATTTCATTTAAAATTAAATTACAATGCAGAGCCCCCCAGACCAGTGGCCAGGACCCGGGCAGTGTGAGTGCCACTGAAAATCAGCTCGTGTGCCACCTTTGGCACCCGTGCCATAGGTTGCCTATCCCTGGAACAGAATCTCTGACCTAAATGTATACTGCGGTGGAACCCATATGCTTGAAGTAATTCTAAAAAAAAAAAAGAGAGACTATCCCCAAAAGGAAACAGGAAAGGCAAAGGGGAAAGGTTTGTCAACTGTGCTTTGAGGTTTTCTGTAGTACTGTCAAACTTACTGTCTTCACGACAGTGAGGAACAGGTTCCAAGCTACTGCAGAATCCAACCCCACCTTCCTTTTCTAATCTCACAGATCACTCCATGCATGAGCAAGGACCTTGTGGCCATAACAGTCACTGTTTTTAAAACGATTCTTGCCTTTTATTCAGAGGGACGTGTATCTCAATGATGGGAGTCTGTAAAATTAATTCTTGGAGAAAAATGGGTTTATTTCTTCCAATTTACAGAAACTGCCCATCTGAAATGATGCACCGATTCTACTGAAACAAAATCTAAGCAAGAAATATAAGGTCACACTGACCCAGGCAGAGCGCTAATAAGCAATAAAATTATTAACTGGAAAACAACTATCTTAAATAGAAGCTTGAGAAAGTAGTAAATATAATTTTGCAGCAACATTTTGCAAAAGAGACAATGCTATTCTCTGATTTATATATAAGAAGTCATAAAGCAAAGGAGGCAATACTGTCATTCAGAATGGCCTTGTTTCAACCACATCTGGAACAGGGGGTAGTTCTGGGCCCCAAAGTTTAGGAAAGATACAAGGAAGGGCAGCAAAAATAATAAAATGATCGCTAAAACATGTAAATAGATTAAGGCAGATGCAATTATATAGTCGTAAAGATGAGAAACTCAGGGAGGATAAGAATAGCAATATAGATAATGAAACATTAGGCAAAAGAGCAATGGCCTCAAGTTAATGAAGTCATATTTAGGCTAAAAATTAGGAAAAAGTTTTAAACAGAATGAGTAAATGGAGTTAATCAAGGTACCATCACTACACATCTAAAAGAATATATGAGAGAGAGATTTGCTGGGATACCTGATCCCCCATATGGAACAAAATATATGCTTAACATATCTGCTTAATCTTTCTGCTTTATATTGCATCCCTTCCCCTCATCTGCTACCTCCTTCTTTATTCAGAAGCTCTTTGGGGCAGGTGCCATATATTCCTGCATCTCTAACGCATCTACCACCATTTTGGCACTATAAAAATAAACACTGAGTAGATCTGCAAAATGCAGGTTGATAATGGATGATCTTTACTGGTATTATGTATCATTGTATACCTCTGAATCCTTTTTCTTTTGAGGCAAAGGTAGACGCAGTTGACAGCTGTGACAAATTGCTGCATCAGCTTTCAGATAGAAGCAGAGGAATTAAATTCTGAATATATGCTTTTTAAGCACGTGGTTCTGTCCTGGAACCATGTCTTTAGTAAATAATCTTGCAGAAGTGCAATCACATTTTTATGTACAATTTGTATTAAAGAGTCATGTCCCCATCTTATGAAACCACAGATTGTAAATGTTTGCTGCACTCTTGTATGCTTCAGAAAGACAATTATTCACTTTACACTAGTAACATTGTCAGATTTCTCAGAAGATGTCATACCTATACAAAGCAGAGTCAGCCACTATAAAGAAGATAAAGAAAAGCAAAGTAATATGACAAAACTGTTCAGTTGGGAGGGTGTTGGTGGGGGGAAAGAAGGGGAAGGACAGTAACCAATTGGAATGGGCTTTTTGGTTTGTTTTTAGTTGAATGGCATTAGTTATTGAAAACTTTCATAATTTTTAAACAATCTGCACTATTTGGTGTCACTACTAGGTTTGCCAATCATTTCCTGCAGAGTGGAGAATTATTATTTTTACGATACTCAAATTTGTACTGTGTGCCTCTCAACATGTGTAAATGGCCCAAGATCCATACCCAAAATAACTCTCAATCTCATTTAAAAATGGATTTAACTGCAGCTACAGATGTTTAAATCCATGGATTCCTACACTAGAAGTTTTCTGTGAAATTTTTACAAATAGGTGAAGGCAGAAGACACACACATGAAAGGTTATGATTACTTTGATGACTAATTAAATCCAAAGCCTCCTAACTGCATGTATTCTCTCTCCTGAAAGAAAATGCACTTGTTTAAATAGTAGTAGTAGTAGTAGTAGTTACACTTCTTGCACATTCAGTACATGAGTAGCCCACAAGGTTTGAGACTGCCTTACCTGTGCTCTCTCTTCATCAAATTCCAGGCAGCCCATACCATCCAGTCTCTGCAGATCTATCCAACCTTTCCAGATAACACAGACACCATTCAGAATCATAGGTGCCTTTAAATACACCTGAAATATAGGCAGACACATGCATCTGAATTCAAAAGCATTTGTATATACAAATGGTTAATGTATTTATTTTTTAACTATTTTTCTAGGACTACTCTGATACAAAGTAATGCTACATGCAAAACACATCTGAACCAGTTGGTAACTTAACATTCCCTTTAACTGTTTTTCCCGTCAACTACATTTTAATCAAAACCATGTAAATACTATAATTAATAATCTGGATATTTTATTTTGCATACTATACATACTGGAATTTATTTCCCCAGCTTATAAACCAGTATGCACCAGTGTTTGGTGAAAATTCTGTTACTGCTTGTGCTTTCAGTAATTTGTGATTCTTATCAGACCACCTCATGTTCATGTTTCATATAGTATGTTTTATATTATATATATATGCACACTATCAGCAATGTAAGATTTATCACAAATTTGTTTTAAAGTGTTAAACAAATTTAGACAAAACACTTTTCCACACTCAGAGGGAATTTTATTTTGTTTTTGCCACAAATTTATTTTTCTTAATACTAAGAGAATAAACACCAATTTCTCTTCCTTCTCAAGCCTAAAATAAACAAATGAAGACTGAAAAAAGTCAGAGCTTAATGTAATACACTATCCAGACCACAAAGACTTTGTGGCATGTCTTAATTTACAGAAGACGGAGGAAGCCTATTTTCTTACGTTATTTTCTAATATTTTTAAAAGGTAAATTGAAAAATGACAGGAGATTAAATATTTCTACTGAACCACACTTTGAATGGTACCTTACACAGTAATAAGAGAAATTGTAATTGCCACTAAGAACCTACAGTCTACATAGTGGTACATAATACTGTGATTTAAAGCTGAAGTATTTCCCTCTTCAAAGAACAGAGATGAATCTCCTCACAGGAAATTTAAAAATAAATGGATATTTTGTTAAAGGGGTTTGACAGCTTACATTTGCTGACTCAAACAAAGCAGTATGGTGTAACTCATGAATATGTTAAGCAGCTTTCAAAAGTTACTATGTAATATTGTCCTACTCTGTAGACATATTGTACCCAGAGTAAAAGATTATCCACTTTCTTTCTCCACATTTAAACTAGGGTGGATGCTGTTTTATGCATCCTTCAAAAGCTCCAATTTCAGAAGCTTATGGACCTCTTTGGGACTTGCAATTCTCACTGTTTTTATAAATACAAAATCAAGAACTCTAAATTCAGGATTTTGGCCAGTATTGCCCATATTTTTATGGTCCTTCCCAAGTACTCTCTGTCCCAACAGAAGTTCCAGCCAATCAGCGATGCATTTTAAAAAAAATGTTCTTCGTTTACTACAAAACACCATATAGAGCAGTGGTGAGCAAACATTTTGTCCTGAGGGCCCATTGGGCTTGCAAAACTGTATGGAGGTTCTATTCTCCATCCAAAGAAAATCAATACATTTGTGAATTCCAGGCTTGGTTACTGGAACCCAACATACCTCAGTATGAAACAACACAGCCTGAAAAGGCTTGAACTAGTACAAAATAAAGCAGTTCATCAGCTCAAAAACAAAGGTTACTGTAAACACATCACTACACTTCCTGCACTGGCTCTTCACTGGATATAAGAGGTCAATTCTAGGTCTGTCCTTTTATTCAAAACCTAACTACCTGAGATGTCACCTTTCCCTTTACAACAACGTCTTCCCAGAAGAGCTGCATTTCACCTAAATAAATTGCTGACCAAGAGGAGAGCTTTTTGAGTGCAGGAGACTGAGCTGGACCTAGAATCTCTAGACTAATCACCTTGGCTCCAAGAACTAAAACAGGCTACTAACTTCAACACATTTTAAATACAACTTTGCTTTCCCTCAGCAAGGTCTACACACACATACAGAGTGCCAAATAAACATTATTTCTCCTACACACTGGCATAGAAAAGAAAGATTTGTTTCAGATTTTAAGTATAGTAAATCAGGTACTATGTAATGGGTACCAAAGTACCTAGAGCAGCGATTCTCAAACTTTTTGTATTGGCAACCCCTTTTGAACACTAAGCCTCTGAGTGCGCCCCCCCCCAGTAGAAATTAAACACACATTTTTGATATTTAACACTATTAAATACTAGATTTAAACCCTATTGCTTAAAATGAATTTTGTCACTGCTTTTCTCACTGCTTTTAAATCAAGAGTGAAACATATTTTTAGAAAAGTTATTTTAAGTAAATATTTATTTTAATACTTGACAGTAATCAATGACCTGAAACAATCCGGGGTCAGGGTTCACAGCCTGGTGCAGGGATTGGGGTTGGTGGGTGCAGGGGCTCTCAGGCAGTGCAGGGGTCAGGGCTTACACTCATCTTGGGGCTCAGGCTCACAGCCACCTATAGGCACTGGAGTTTGGGGGTTGGGCTGCCCACTCACAGCCCCGCAGCTCTGCCCGGGGGCGTGGCTTGCAGCCCCACTCCGCCGTGCTGGGGCTTGCAGTTCCACTACTCCAGTCTGGCAACCCTTCGGCTCCGGCTCAGGGCTTGGGACTCACCGCTCCACCCGGGGTTGGGGTTTGTAGCCCTGCTGCTCTGGGTCCGGGCTCACAGTTGGCAGCCCCTGAGCTCCAAGTCGGGGCTCGCAGCCCCACCGCTGCACCAGGGTCAGGGCTCACAGCCCCGCCATCCCCGCCGCTGCGCCGGGGTCACAGCCCCGCCGCCCCAGAGTCGGGGCTCACCACCCTGTCATCCCCGCCGATCCATCCGGGGTCGGGGCTCGCAGCCCCGCTGCTCCAGGGCTCTCAGCCCAGCTGCCCCAAGGTCAGGGCTCGCCGCACCGCTCTGCCCCGGGATCGGGGCTCGCAGCACTGCTGCCTTGCCGCCCCAGGCTCGCCACTCCTTCTCGGGGTCGGGGCTTGCAGCCTTGCCGCCCTACCACCCCAGGGTCGGGGCTTGCAGCGCCGCGCCGCTCCAGGGTTGGGGCTCACAGCACTGCTGCCCCTCCACCCTGGGCTTGCCACTCCCTCCCGGGGTCGGGGCTCACCGCCCCGCTGCTCCGGGGCTTGCAGCCCGGCTGCCCCTCCTTCCCGGGCTCGCCACTCCTTCCCGGGGTTAGGGCTTGCAGCCCTGCCGCCCCGGGGATCGGGGCTGGAGCCGGCAGCCCACCAGGGGGGTTGAGGCGGGAGCCAGCAGCCCACCCTAGGGATCAGGGCTCGCGACCCCCACATAAGTGGGCCGCGACCCCCAGTTTGAGAACCAATGACCTAGAGAGCGAGAACAAAGCAGCAGTTGTAAACAGCCCATTCAATGAGCACAGAGACAAAGGAAACAAGGGGGACAAGTGAAGAGTCAGACTGGTAGTATCTAAAGTCAGCTTTCTGAAGCCTTCTCTACATTGCCACTTTACAGTGCTGAAACCTTCTCACTCAGAGGTGTGAAAAAAACACGCGCCGAGCGATGCAAGTTTCAGCACTGTAAAGTGACAGCATAGAAAGTGCACCAGCACTTGGAGCTACGTCCCCAGCACTGGTAGCTACGTCCGTGGTCCGTCGGGGGGTGGGTTTTTTTTGTTTGTTTGTTTTTAACAGTGCTGGGAGAGCTGTCTCCCAGCGCTGGTGCTGTGACTACATAGCCACATTAAAGTGCTGCCATACCTTGAGTCAGCTTTTTTGAGGGCAGGAACTAGAAGGAAATGAGAGGTCCAGAGGATATCAATTGCACCTATTTTAGGCTCATTAAAATGTAAAATTATTTTAAACAAAGGACCCACAAAACAAGCTTTCCCAATCCCAAGAAAGCCGCCATTGATCAACCACAAAAAGCTTGGGTTGGGAGTTGGATAGCACTTCCTAAAAGTCACCAAATCTGCTCTTAGACCAAGGAAGTGACTTCCAAAGCAAAGGAGCATGCTCTGATAACACCTCACTTGCCAGCCTCCTCCCATTGACTCTAGGAGCATGTTGTGCAGAGTACCTCTGATGATTCCCTGTGTGAGACCATGGAGTTGCAAACAAACAACCAAGCAGCCAGGATGCAAACCATTTAGGGCTTTAAAAATCAAAACCAACACCTTAAATTTCCTCTGGTAACCAGAGAAGCTCAAGAAGCTCTACCCTCAGTTGTACTGCTTTCAGCAGCCATACATCAACAACTCAGGGGTGAAAACTAATTGTAATTCGAAAGGGGGGATTTTTGAATGAACTACAAGTATGCTAGAAAGACAAGATGGGTTAACAAAGTCCTGTGGCACCTTAAAGACTAACTATAAAGTTTTGAAGCATAAGCTTTCGTGGGCTAATACCCACTTCATTGGACCAACTTCTTTTGTTGAGAGAGAAAAAAAAAACCTTTGAAATTACACACAGCTCTTCCTCTGGTCTGGGATAGGTACTCAGTGTCACAACTAAATACAAAGTAGAACAGATAGTTCAGTATAAGTAGTTAGTACATATTCTAAAGGTCCATTATAAGTTGAAGTTGGTCCAATAAAAGATATTACCTTCAATCACCTTGTCTCTCTAATATCATGGGACTGACACAGCTACACCACCACTGCATATAAGTACAAAGACAATTTTCAAAATTACTTGTATAAAAAATAAAACCGGATTTAAAAAAATCTTATTGGAAGCCGTATGTATTTATGTCACCCTCGTTCCCCCTGCAACTAAACACATTTCTCCCATCAAAACATCCAGCCAGGCATATTGGTGCAATTTCCTTTATTTTAGAGAAAAACGTAAAGGCTCCCTTCTTCCAGAAAGAGGGGAGAAAGAAAGGAAACAGCTTGCCATTGTAGCCTAAACCGTTTAACCACATATTTCCTTCTTTTCAGATATAACTCTGCTGGTTCCCTTTCCATTTTCAAACCTTGACAAATTTTAATAAATTCCTGTTGCAGAGCAGTTATCACTAACACACCTCAAAATCCAAAGGCATGGCATCTTTTAAAATCTGATATTAATACTCCAAAGTCATTTCTTCAGAAGTGGCTGGATTATGAAGTAAGGCAGTCAAAGACGACAGTAATTCTATTAAGACCCCAAGATTCTCCTTTCCTATTACAAAATTATTTTTAGTGTTTATGATTAAAATTAGGCTGAGAAATGCCATCAATACCATCAAAACTTAAGTGAGAATCTATTTTCAAGCTAAAATGATTTACCCAAAATTTTGCCATTTCCCCCAATGCGGCTTGTCATGATATCTGAAATTCATTCTGGTTTGTGAAGCTCAGATACTATAGCTATACACCTATATCGCTATTATAATATACACCTGCTGCTATATTCTTATTAGAGGATGGAATTACTATCCTTAGAGATTCTATGGTACAGTTCATTTAAGATTTTTATTTCATTTGAGTTTACGCTTTCTTTCACATATAGTGCCACTTCCCCACCAGCATGACCTGTTCTGTCCATCCGATATATTTTGTACCCTGATACTACTGTGTCCCATGAATTATTCTCATTCCACCAAGTTTCTGTGATGCCTATTATATCAATATCCTCACTTAATACGAGGCACTCTAGTTCACCCATCTCATTATTTAGACTTTTAGCATTTGTATACAAGCACTTTAAAAACTTACCACTTTTTAGCTATCTGCCATTATATGATGCAATTGAATGGGACTATTTAATTTGACTGTTTCTCATCAGATCCAACCCGTATTTTGTCATTTTCCATTCTCCCCTTTACTAGGACATAGAGAATCTCCATGAATTGATCCTCCCCTAAGGGATGTCTCTGTTCAAGCCTTGTGCTCCACCACACCAGCTGGCTTTCTCCCAACCCTTAGTTTAAAAACTGCTCTATGACCTTTTTAATGTTAAGTGCCAGCAATCTGGTTTCATTTTGGTTTACGTGGAGCCCATCCTTCCTGTATAGATTCCCCCTTTCCCAAAGGTTTTCCTAATTCCTAATAAATCTAAGCCCCTCCTCCCTACACCATCATCTCATCCACGCATTGAGACCCTGCAGTTTTGCCTAATTGGCTTTTTACGTGGAACTGGAAGCATGTCAGAAAATGTGACCATGGAGGTCCTGGACTTCAATCTCTTACCTTGTATCTAAATTTGGCCTGCAGGACGTCTCTCCTATCCTTTCCTATGTCCTTGGTACCTGCACATAAGTCTATCTAGATGTCCTGAGAGATCCGCAACTTTTACTCCAGGCAGGAAAGTCACCATGTGGTTCTGCCTATCACCACAAACCCAGCTAACTATGTAGAAACGACGAAGAATCTTGCAGCCCCTTAAAGACTAAACAAAAGTATTGAAGCATAAGCTTTCGTGGAAGCATCCTTCCACTGCATGCATCCGATGAAGTGGGTACTAGCCCACGAAACCTTATGCTTCAATACTTTTGTTAGCTTTTAACATGCCAGAGTCGCTTCTGCAAACCCAGACTAACACGGCTACCTCTCTGATTCTTGACACCAGCTAACTATGTTTCTCATGATGAAATCCCCCATAACTATTACCCATCTCTTCTTAATAATTGGAATTCTCTCTCCCAGCGAGGTATCCTCACTGTAAGAGGATACCATGACATCATCTGGAAGGAGAATCCTAAGTAGCCCTGTCCCCTGGTTAAGGGTTGATGAGGGCTGAAGGGCTTAGGGATCAAAGCCTCCTTAAGAAGCTCTCAGCCTTGCCTAGTAGGCCACTAGGCTCAGCACAGTCCCCCAAATGAACAGACCATGGTTTATTTCAGTCAAGCAGCGAGCACACCACAAATACACAGTGTGTTAAAAAAACCTGCATTTTTTAAAAAAAAATTCCAACAAAACTGAAAAGGCCAAGCATCCTAAAGATAAGTAGAGGTAACAAAGTCCTGTGGCACCTTAAAGACTAACTATAAAGTTTTGAAGCATAAGCTTTCGTGGGCTAATACCCACTTCGTCGGATGCAAGCAGTGGATGCAAGTACTTCCACTGCTTGCATCCGACGAAGTGGGTATTAGCCCACGAAAGCTTATGCTTCAAAACTTTATAGTTAGTCTTTAAGGTGCCACAGGACTTTGTTACCTCTGCTATTCCAGACTAACACGGCTACCTCTCCGATTCTAAAGATAAGTGTTACTTACTTCCCTCATAATTTTTTACACTGTGAAGTATTCTTTTCTCAAAATTAGTGCACATGCATTCCACTGTCCTATCATGACCAACTCCACCTCCAAAAGGGCGAAGGACTGATTTTAAAAGAGATTCAGTATGGTGCAAATATTTAAGAACTAAAATATGACTGAGTCCTGTTGCATTTACTAACTAGACAAGAGGAGAGTGCTCAATTGTTTTGAAAGACATAAAGGGCCAATTTATTTGTATTCAAGACACTTCAACCCAGTTCTCAGTTTCCCATACTATTTAAATCCTCTGGTAAATCCTTATCACACAGTACCAGGGTGATTTACTGATGTGATTAAGATGCTATCTGTACACTTCATCCACACATCCTGCAGTTAGAAAAAGAAGTGTTCCCGCTCCCTAAAGCAACTAAGCCATTTCCTCCCCCACAGATTGCACACAGTTCTCACCACCCACTGACTAATGAATCAGCACACTAAACAGCAGCCATCGCCACCACTGTGACAAACTTAATCCCCCCCAGGAAATAACAGTCCCCAGTGAAACAGTATGCCCCGTCTCTCTTGTTTTCTATCAGATTCCAGCACACTGGACCAAGAGGCATTCTTTTAAAAGACATTCAGCTCTGACTCATTGCCCCAGTCTCGTCACATGCATCTCTTCATTCATAAGTGTTCGGTCAACTGCCTGTTTGCTAGCTGATCACAGTAATTAAATTCCAGTGTTGATCCCACCTGTCTCTGAATCATACCCAACACTAGCTATTTAAAACAGCAGTCTCGCCAATGGTTTAATTTACTAAACATTGTCTCCTGTGTAAGAAATATTTATAAAATATTTGCACCTAGTGAGAGAAATTTCATAAGGTTAAGCTCAACTTTTTATGATCTCATCTACTCAAAACCTGGTTCATGTACAGGGCCCACTAGTTAAAAGGTACAAACTCTGTTCAAGAGAATCAAGTAAAATATTCAGTTAGGAAGTTATGTATCCATCTTTAGCTTTCAATTACTTTAGAAAACCTAAACGTTTGTACACGTTTAATTGCATTATCAACTTCTATTAAAGACCCCAAATACAACATCATTAGAGAGTCACAAAGCTTCTCACGTTACAAGTTGGAGAATATACTCTAAAGGCCACTTGAGAGGTGAAAACATGATAATTCTTTGTAAGATAGCATTTATGGTGCTAAATGAGGGGATGGGAACTTTCTCCCCCAATATTTTAATAATTTTAAGTTTTATATATGAAAATGTAAATTAGGAAAAAAAGCCCTTTAACTTCTTTTTATTTTAAAAAGTAGTACTTGCATATCATTAAAAATAAATCCTTTTGGTAAAATAAGATGGGCACAACAGTAATTGTGACATGCAGATTAATTAGCAAAGTTTAAAACAAGTTTAACAAAGTCCTGTGGCACCTTAAAGACTAACTATAAAGTTTTGAAGCATGAGCTTTCGTGGGCTAATACCCACTTCGTCGGATGCAGGCAGTGCATCCGACGAAGTGGGTATTAGCCCACGAAAGCTCATGCTTCAAAACTTTATAGTTAGTCTTTAAGGTGCCACAGGACTTTGTTACCTCTGCTATTCCAGACTAACACGGCTACCTCCCTGATTCTAAAACAAGTTTATAGCTTAAGAGCAGTCAACCTAAAACTCCTGCTTCAGATAATACTTTTACATATTGATCATTCACACAAATCTGCTCAAAGAAACTAAGGAAAAACAGTCACCAAGTTACAGGTGATACACTGAACTAATCAGGTCTGTTAGTTTCATTACGCACTCTGTGCCAACTAGTTTTCCCCAATAAGGAAACAGTACATTAAGGTTATATTAGCCATCACTAAAAGATACAAGGTTTTACATTATTACTATGAACATACTAAGATCAAGTTCTCATTGATTCACTTCAAATGGGTTATATAAATCTCCAACAAATTTTTAAACACGTATGAACCAGGAAGAGGCACAGCATTTTCTAATCTTAGAGCTAAACACAGTTTATTACCTTTACACAATAGTTTTAAGTAAAACAGATATATTTTAATTAATGAAGATTTGTAATCAATCCTTAAATTATAATTTGGGAAACTGTAATTCTGGCTATCAATAGTGCAGACTATGGTGATAACAAAAATAAAGAAACTGGATGACATACTGGACTTGTACACAATACACCACGATCCAAATACTGATTTAGATGAAGTGTGACTAGTGATTTATACAATACACCCTGCTCGAAACAGTGCTATTAGTTCTTCACTATCATAATATCAAGTGAACTCTCAAATTGCTAAATTACATCAATGTGCAAGGTATTTTTTAATCTTATTTTATTTGGCATTCCTGGACAAATTAGTGACTTAAATTTGGTCTTAAAGACAAAAAGGAAGCTACTACATGCCTGACAAACTAGGCCCCATCTCCAATGGGTATGACTTTTTTCTTCCCTCAGTAAATATCACCATGTTTTGTAGACAAAACTAATAATTTTACCATGGGTATCTTCCCCTTTTCATTGAGTCACAGTAAGCCACAGAGTCTTTTGGTTGTTCCTTATTTAAACATCTTCGATGATCTCGTAGTACAGAGCCTACCCCTTGGTTAAATCTGATTGCAATTCTACCATTTTTCCCTTTGCATTACATCACCTAGACCTCATATCCAAAAAACAGTACTAATTTTGTAAATCACATTCCACAATTTTTAGAAAGCTAGAATTCAAAATCAAGGCTTATATTTACTATAAGGGGTAAGCCATTAGCCTTGGGCAACTGAGGAAACCCCGAAGAAATATGGAAGTGAACTTTACGGCACATTAGCTCTTAATATCTACATGCTGGATTATTAATATAATATAATATAATAAATATAATAGAAATTATTCTAGCATTTTATATAAAATAAGAAAAATTGTGTACTCTTTAAAAATAGCATTTCATAATTCAATATTTCAGGGCCAAAAAAATCTGACATTTTGAGTTTTGTTGAATTAAAAAAAAGGATAAAATACTCTTTAAACAAGTGAATTGCAAACTTTCCAGAAGTTCTTATGAATTGCTAATAAACTAGCGCAATTTTGCTAAAATTTGGAATGGAAAAGTCTTTAAATATTTAATACCAGGCTCAAATATTTTTATCTGTAATTTATATCTAAGCAAGTCAAAGTGTTATTAACATTTATAAACTCCAGCGAGTTTTCCCTCTCCCACCATAGAGCAAAGCATCTTTGCTCATTCTGTTTTTGTACTTTGGAACCTGTTACAGCTAAATTAAGAAACAAAATGTTTCCAGGAATGATATACGGTGAATCAACTCCACCCTCTACATTCTCAGAAAAGTGTGTCATTTAGTTTTAACTTCAGCAATGAGTCTATCACCTGCCATATTCAACATTCAAGAACAAGGAGGGAGAACAGTGCTAATTTTCTGTAGTTTTAGGTGTGCAACAGGAGCATTTTCACACGAATAGCTTCATAGTTATCCATTTAAATGAATACTGAACTACTTTTGCTAATCAGGCTCAAAATGCTAACTCTTCAGAACATTCTGCTGCTCAAATGAATATCGAAAAATGCTGCAATAATTTCTATCCAAGAATGCCAACACTGACTACATCTGTATTTTGGGTCTCCAATTCTGGAAGAATTATTGGGAAAACAAATAGCAGCAGTCCATCAGTCCATCAGTATAGCTACTCAATATAAAAATATGGATTCAGATTCAGAGTAACAAAGTCTAATAAAGGTGATATTTATTCCAAATTTTTCAAAAACATGTTCCTACCAAAAGCCAATGGATTGTCATTAAGCAGCTTAGCACCATTTAAATGGTGCCTGCTTTAATTATGAACAAAGAAATCTTTTTTCAGGACATTATTTTTAAAAAGTATTTACATATCTCAGTATTAATGGAGTGCCATTCATTTTTACTAACAAAGCTAGAAAAACACTTGTTTTAAAATTTAAAACAGTGACAGAAAACTTTCAGTACTGCTTTACATATTGCCAAAATAAATCAGGGATATATTTAAGTTTTGAGACTATAACAGGATTCAGAAAAGAATTGGATGAGTTTATGGAGCATATGTTCATCAACCCCCCTGCTCCTTGTCCCTTGACTGCCCCCTCCTGAGATTCCCCCAGCTCCTAATCACCCCTCCGGGACCCCGCCCTACCCCCTGTCTAAACCCCCGTTCCTTGTCCCCTGACTGCCCTCTCCCGAGATCCCCCATCCTAACTGCCCCTCCCAGGATCCCACCCCCTACCTGTGCCCCCTGCGCCATCCCCTGACTGCCTTGGCTCTTATCCATTTCCCCTCCTTGAGACACACGTGGGACTCCCAAGCCCTATACACACACACACCCCATTTCCCATCCCCGACCGCCCCCCTAGAACCTCCGCCCCATCCAACCACCCCCTGCTCCCCACTGACTGCCTCCTGGGACTCCCTGCCCCCGCCCTGGGCAGCACTCTGGCCAGGAGTTCCTACGGCCCACGGAAGCTAGACATGCTGTCCCGCAGGAACTCCTGGCCAGAGTGCTGCCCGCGCAGAGTGCTGAGGCTGCGGAGGAGGGGGGACAGTGGGGGAGGCCCCCAGCCGGGAGCTCGGGGGCCAGGCAGGAGGGGCCCATGGGCCGTAGTTTGCCCACCCCTGCCCTAGCCTCTGTTTGCCAGAAGCTGGGAATAGGCAACAGGGGATGGACCACCTGATTGACTGTTCTGTTCATTCCCTCTGGGGCACCGGGCATTGGCCACTGTCCAAAGACAGGATTCTGGGTTAGATCGACCCAGTATGGTTGCTCTTGTGTTTCTGAAACGCAAGGAAACAACAGAAAAACACTTTTCCTGCTACACTGAATAGCATAGAATTTTCTAACGTAGCTTTTAGAAAAGTGAGAATCATATCGCTATTAGTGCAATTGTATCTTGCTCCTACAGTGACTATGTAAACATGACGCCTTTTCCAGGACTGTTAAATGGTTGGTTACAATAAACAAGCTAATTAGCAGTTTTAATGAACCACACAGTTGGTCTGAAGAGAACCGCTAACAATAACAGAACAGACATGATTAATACAATTTTCAATACTACAGGTTTTATTCCTTGATGAAAAATTGTCAGTGCTATGTTTAGAAGTCACTGGAGAAAAAATTAAAAGTTAATTGTACTGAAACTTAAATGAGAGATAATGATGAGGAAGTAACTATTTTCTGAAGAGAAACAACCTGATACAATAGCATTCTGGAATCCGGGTTTGCATGTTGGAACCTGTAGTAATTCCCATATTCAAGAATTCTGAACTGTTGGACTGAGCATAGGGCATACATATACTTGACCAAACCCTGTAAAGACTTTTAAACTTAAACCTTACCTTCTCTACTATACAAATGGCAGGTTTTGAAAAACTGCAATTCTTTAATTTTAACCCGGCACAATACATACATTTTAAAAAGAATAATGCTGTCATTTTGACGCAATATTAAAAAGACAAATGCTTCTGCGCTTCTATTAAAACTAGGCTTGGCAGAATTTGATTTTTATTTTATATAATTTCAATGGATATATTGATGTTTATTTTATCTATTTAAATTTTTCACAGGAAATGATGGGAAGTGCCAATGACCGATGTTGAGATTCAAAAAATTAAGAGCTTTATAAACACTAAAATGAAAACTATCAACTTCACAAGTCTAAGTAAATATCCTTAAATCAAACTCACACCATATTTTTCTTACTTTGTCTATCTGTAAATTCTGATCGTAAATGGAAATATTTCTGTTGGTTTCTTCATTTACAGATAAAAATCAAATATTTCCAAATTTAACTACACATACATTTCACTAACAAATCATACTCACATAACTAAAATTTTGCTGTTTTCTCCCATGTTTAGATACATTATATGCTTTCCGGGTGGAAAATTACAAAAAATTGGTGAGGAAATTTATTTTCAATATCCTAAGAGGGTATGAGAATACAGAATTACAATTAAACTACAAAAAGGACTTCCTCTAATCTAAATGTAGACACAATACATGGTAAAATGCAGCCTAAATAGTGGGGCATGGGGGAAGGGGAGAATTAAATTTACAAATATATTGCTGCGCTCCCCTTAAAGCATTTATACATGGCAAGGCCACCATGCTTGCCAATTGGAATTCTGCCACACATCTGGGCAGCAGACTAGTAAGGAATAACCAGAGTAGTGCAGAACACTGAAATAAGATAGTACTTAAGAACAAGAGTGCTTTGGCTACTAGGAATAAAATTGACTAGGGTGGCATTATGGTAAATAGCATTTGCTCTCAAGGTGGGGGGGGGGGGAGAGCGCAGGAGGACAAGATAAGGCAGGCAGCTCAGAAACAGAAAAAAGATGCAACAAAGGGATAAAGAGATGAAGAATAACGGATGTAAGTGAAACAGGAGTTATCCCAACACTGGTGCGGCATGGTTTTTTCCACCAAGAAAATGGAATAGCAAGGTTTAAAGGTGAGCTATTTTATATTGTTAGTCTGTTAGACTACCATTTCTGAACTGGGGAAGTGAACTCAGAAGCGCGTAGCAAGGGCGCACCCATTAGAAAACCCTCAATGTTTGAAAGAAAAGTCGCAACTATGGATGCTACTAGGACCAAATAGGGGAGAGGGGCAAAAACCAGCGACTCACTTCTTCTGCCCCTTTAACTATCATCTAATCCCTCAACAACTTTTCAACCCCCCTTCTTCCCATGTACAACTTGGCTCTGGAGGGCATGAAGCGATATTATAGATCATGCATCCAGTACCAGAGTTGTGTTCACCTAGGAGAACAGAAGGAAAGATGAGAGAACCCTTATCTATCCATTTCTACAAAACAGCACAGAAAAAAAACTGATGGCTGGAAAAGCAAGTTCAACTTTTTAGTTTGCATGTGTTTTGCTTATAATTATTGTATTATTTTACCCAACTTCCAAATTTTATATACATGGTTAAATAAGGACCTTTCTGAAGGAAATTAAGCACCTATGGTACACAATGCTGTTAAGAATCTAATGTATGAATAATTCAATAAATAGTATGGTATTAAGATAAACTAATGCAAGTTATTCAATGTTTGTCTTCTGTACTTTTTGTAGCTCTTTAGCTTTCATCATCCAATAACATTTTACAGCATCTTGTTTATTCCGCATAGAAGACAATCAGCTTCTAATGAGGAACATTCCCAACAATAGCTGGAAATTTTCTTTAAATTTCAACAAAGTAGTGATTTTTCATAAAACTGCCTTAGATATCAAGTTTTTATACCTCAAATTCCTGAAAAATGTACTCTAGTCAAAAGAATAAATTAGATTAATTTCAGTTTTGTATAGACGAGAGATGGTCTGAGGAGAACTTCCCAACAGTCAGACACCATTAACAAATTTTTGAAGTGGATTGATTTCCTTAAAACTTACCACTTCCTGAGCTCTCCACCAACCATTCAATTCTCGACATTAAAATAAACTGACACAAACTACACTACCTCAAAAACCTGTTTAAACTAAATGCACTTAATAATTGGGTCTTGATTTCCAGACAAGTTGAAGGTAGATTGAGAATGGGACAAAATGTTTATCCTGATTCTTCCATTCTGTCTGTACATGATCTGTTGCATCTTCTTATAGCTGTGTCTTTAAGATCAGCCAAAGCAACTGGAAATGCTAGTTTTCTTGTCTCCTCTTATCTTCTCTAAAAGCCTGGGTCTTGGGAAAGCAGAAGAAATGTATGCATTTTCTACTTAGACCAAACATCTGAAAATATAATAACCAGTAAACAGGAGATATGATAATGGTTACATTGGCAAACACCTGTGGGTGGCATAATAACCCTCGGTATAAGAAAAGTTATTTTGTTCCTATATATTGGGCACAAAGTATGATGTGTTAGGCCAATAAGCCAACCTGCTTGACTTTGTAGCTGAATATCTACTAAGCATTTAATTGCTTATTTCATGCAAGAGATCTTCATTTACTAAAGGCTGGGCTACAGTGAAAAACATACATCAGCATAACTACATCTCTCAGAAGTGTAAAAAAAATCCACACAATAGATGTAGCTGACCTAAACTCCATCATAGACATTGCTAGGTTGGTGGAAGAATTCTTCCATCAAACTAGCTACTGTCTTTTGGGGCAGTGAATCAACTACAGCAGGGATCAGCAACCTTTCAGAAGTGGTGTGCCGAGTCTTCATTTATTCACTCTAATTTAAGGTTTCACATGCCAGTAATACATCTTAACATTTTTAGAAGGTCTCTTTCTACAGGTCTATCTATATATATATATAAAAGTCAAATGGTGTATGTGTGTGTATGTATGTTCCCTTACTACTTCCACACCGCTTCAGCTAGATACTCAAAATTTGGTACAGTTATAGGCTTTAGAGTCCTAATCAGGGTAAGAATAGAAAATTTTTAAAATTTCACCTCTGACACCCCCTAGGGGTGAAATTCTTTAAAGCTCATTAACATCAACTACACAGCTCACATATCAGCTGGGCAGCAGGTTAACACATGCTGTTGTCTGTGACATAGTTATGATGTAATAATACAGATAACCAGAGAGCTTAGTGTTGTGTAGCTCAAACATAATTAAATACACTGTTTTTTTCTTTAAAAGAACCCCATTCGTTATGCCGTGTAAAAAGTGAAAATGTATCGGAGAAACCACATCTAAATGAAAGAGAATGAAATTAATTAGACAAAATGAGACTTCTGAACAATGTGAGAAACGGCTACATAATAATAGAATATGAAATTATCAATCCAGGGCCACAGAAACAGCTGAACAACGCCAAAGAAGATTAAAAGAAAATACCCGAGCAACATCCCAGTTTCCAATTACAAATACTCCGAGCAACGCTGGGTATTTCAGCTAGTAATATATAACTAAACTATTGTTGTATGTAAAGTAAATAAAGGTTTTTAAAATGTGTAAGCAGCTTCATTTAAAATTAAAATAAATGCAGAGCCCCCCAGAACAGTGGCCAGGACCCAGACAGTGTGGGTGCCACTGAAAATCAGCTTGTGTGCTGCCTTTGTCATGCATGCCATAGGTTGCTTCAACTACAGTAATGTGATAAACCTCGCCACGTCGCTGTAGTGAGTGTCTTATACTGAAGTGCTACAGCTATAAGCATAGATGAAGCCTTAGAGTCCTTTCCTTTAAAATGATATATCCTCAGAGGTCATCCTTTTACTCTCCACATCAGTGGCACCCCTTTGCTACCAGCTTTTCTAATACTCAATAGCTTTTACCATCAAAGAACACAAAAAGGAAGATTTTTGAAGCAGCCAGTTAGGCACCCAGTTTCCACTGACAGTCACTGGAAATTGAGTGCCTAAGTCTCCTAGGCACCTTTAAAAATCCCTACCAAAATAAATGAACTTATACCAATTAAAGTGTATCTGGCAAATCAGTCCAGTTCTAAGGCCCAATAATTATCCCACCTACTAGTGCATTCCAATACTCAATTTGGATGATAAAATAACTTAAGATGCATTCCAATAATTTACAGAAAAAACATTCTAAGTTACCAAGATTTTTACTAGTGTCTCGATAGCTCATAGGTTTGCACAATTCCTTTAAAAAGGTGGAGGAATTCTTTTAACTGAATTTCACAAAGAGCTAGACTTAATGAAATCTTTAATGAGATGAAGTTTTTACTTCTCTGCTACATGAAAAAAATATGAAACCACACAACTGCAACAATTCTGTCTAGTAAACAGAGGTCAACGTGTGAACAAAGCAGAATCACAAATATCCCAAATATTGGATTTTCCCCAAACCTATGCTGCAAGGACTTCAGGAACTATAGTAATCCATGACACACTCATAAATCTTATAGCTGGTTCCCCACTATAAAAGTTAACGTATAATTCTTCTATTTTCATTCTCACTTTGACAAATATTAGGAGGCTAGAGGCTGGTATTAGGAAATTTGAAGTCTTGCCTTTACAGCATGGATGGCTGAGTTTCGACAACTAGAAAAAGATGAAACATATAAAATGCTATTGAATAAAGCAATGATTCTACAACATGTAATAAAAGTTCAAGTTAAGGGAAAAGAAGTTTTACAAATCGCAGACATGAAGTACTAGAGGGACATAAAAAAGGACTGATAGGAATCATATGAATCTCAGTGGGGATGCTAAAAAAGTTGCTAAAGTTTTTGTTCTAGAAGCGTGTCGGTCTGCAATGACAACATTACTGCATTTATGTCTTATGCATAATTCTATAAAGACAAACTACTGTCCCTTCACTGCTTCAGCTACTTGACAGCAACCCTACTGAGGTGGCAGACAGGGAACTGATGTACAGTCTAAGAAGATGAAGAAACTACGTCATGGTTTGAGAGGCATTTACATGCATGAAAAACTAGGTAAGAGAAAACAAAACAGGAATAAATGGTCAAGTTACATCTTGGCAAAAGGTTAACAGCAGGGAGCCTCAATGTGCTATACTCCATCTCCGGTGTTTAATATATTTATGAATGATCTCAAATGTGGCATAATTTAAAGAAGAGTGATGAATGTCAAAGGAACTTAAACTAGGGGAATGGCAGACAACAACAATACTAATTAATGCAAAATGGAAGATGAATTTTCAATTACTCACTTTACAAGGGTCTAAAAATTTACTATACGAACTCAACAAAAATTCCGGCATATTGGAGGCTGGCTGTGTGGAGGACCTCTGATCAATGTGCAGCTGTTGTCCAAAAAAGCAAAGATGTTAAACTGCATAATGAATGAAATGGAGATTAACATGGGGAAAAATAAAAAGTTTTATATGACTTAGTGGCACAGCTTTCTCTGGAATATTGTGTGCCATATTTGGTTGCTATACATCAAATAGAGTGCTGCAAAATTAGAATGGGTTCGGAGAAGCATGACAAAAATGATTACAGATCCAGAAAAACCTCACTTGGACAGAGATGGAAAAGAGTAAGATATTTTTAACTTTACAATAATAAAAGCATTTAAAAATATTATCAGGCTTCTGTTCTCTCATAATCAAAAAACAAATGGAAAACTCAATGAAATTAAAAGGTAACATTCAAAATTGATAAAAGCAAATACTTTCGCACAATACAGACCACACTGCCATGGTATGTTGTTGATGTCAAGAACAACGCAATATTCAGAGACAGATTCAACTATTACACAGATGATAAAAATATCCAGAGTTACAATAGATAATACTAGCAAAGAGAATCTGAAAAGAAGTAAAACCTTCTTTAAACCGATCTCTAACTCAGGGATGAGGTTTGAGAAACCCAACACGTGTGCCTACTGTTGGGTTTCTCGACCCTTCCTGTGAAACATCTGGTGATGGCCACTGTCAGACAGGACCCTGGACTAGGTGGGCCACAAGTCTGATCCACTGCGTAACTCCTACACTACTTTTGAGCTACTTACTTGTAGACGATCATTGAAAGATTTTGTTTTTATGATCGTTAGCCTGTAGAGGTAAATTTTCTAGAATGTATATAGCCTTATAGGTACAAAATAACCTAAATTGCACATAGATGTCTGTGAAGATCTATCCCCCACAGTCCAAATAACTATTAAGGAATTTGTTATTCTCAAAAAGGCCTCATATGTCAGACTCATATTCCGTGGATAAAGAACAGGATACTAATTCATTATCCCTGGACAACAAACTGGACTCAACTATGGAATTTTTTTAAAGCTTCCTTAGAAAACTGTTTATCTGGAGAATAAAATTACAGGATTAAGGACAAAAACTGTTCATAGACGGCAGTAATACACTTACAAATTCTGAATAAACTATTTCTGGGATATTAGTTGGTTAACCAAACACTCTGAAACAGTAAAGAATTCTAGAATAAAAAGATTCCAGTATTTGTAAGTTTAACTTTATCTACGTTCAGGATCTCCGAGTTATGCCTAGAATAATAATTAAATGACAGCTCCCTCAATAGCCTATATTTTATTCATATAATTAAAAACATGCCTTGCTGGCACAGCTCCAGTGATGAACAAACACACATTATGCCACTGCCTCAAGAGTTAAAGCTTACAAAAAATTGTTGCATGGAGCTACAGAAATCATATATCTGAGTGTAGAGACAGTTTAATATGTGCAAAAAAAATCATAGTAAAACTCCATACCAAGTTATATGAAGAATAAGTGACAGACAACTAAACTACAACACTATAATGCCATCATGTGCTTTCTGTTGATATCATAACACGTTTCTACCCCATTTGCTTCTCTTCTCAACATGCTATGGGAGCAGCTTCACTTTAAAACAAGTTCTGTAGAGTATAAGCTTGAGGTCTCGTGATTTATAACAATGTTAAATCACACCTAAGAATTCATGATTTGTTCAAAGTACAGTACAATATCATTAATGTTTTATTGGATGATCTTCTATTTCTAAATGGCCTTAAATGAAAAAATTCAGAAGGAGACTTACATTTAGCGAAATATTCTGAAAGTTTATAGTAAACTAACATGTAAAAAGCAAATAGCAGCATATAGTGATAAGATCAATTCTATTTGGCTTTGCAGTAGTATGTACTAAGTCCCTGCAAATCTGGTGGCTAAGTTTGCAGACAGTACAAAATTATTCAAGATCGTAGTCAGCTTTGGAGTTAACTAAGAGATACAATAGCAAATTAAATGGAAAGTAATGCACTTGGAAATAATAATCCCAACAGTACACACAAAATTAGCTGTTACCACTTAAGAAAGATCTTGGAGACATTGTGGATAGTCTTCTGAAAACATCTATTCAATGTGCAACAGCACTTCAAAAAAAAGACCAACAAAATTAGGAGCTAGGCAAAGCAATAAATATAATGCCAATGTATACATCCATGATATGCCTATTCCTGAAAAACTGTGTGCAGTTCTGGTCACCTGATCTCAAAAAAGATATTAGAATTGGAAAAAATACAAAGAAAAGCAAGAAACATGATTAGGGGTATGGAACAGCTTCCATATGAGGAGAGATTTAAAGGACTGGGAGTGTGCTTAGAAAAAGATGACTGAGGAGATGAGTATGACAGAGATCTCTCTCATCATGAATAGTGTGGAGAACGTGAATAAGAAGTGTTATTTACCCCTACACAATACAAAACCAGGGGTCACCTAATGAAATTAATAGGACGTAGGTTTAAAACAAACCATAAGAAAGTACTTCCTCATATGATGTATTGTCAACCTGGGGAACTTGTTGCCAGGGATGTTGTGAAGGCCAGAATTATAAATGAGTTAAAAAAAATTAGATAAGATCATGGCAAATAGGTCCCTCAATAGCTATTAGCCAAAATGTTAGGGTCACAATCCTATGCTCAGAGTCTCCCTAAATCTCTGACTGCTGGAAGCTGGACTGGACAAGAGAGGATGGATCACTTGATGAATTAACCTGTTCTGTGCATTCCCACTGAAGCATTTGGCACAGGCAACTGAGCTAGTTGTACCATTAGTCTGACCTAATATGGCCATTCTTAAGTTCTTAATTCACCCCTTTAAAAATTCATTCAAAGGAAACAAAGTTAAAACAAAATCATGGAAGTAAATAAAATTGTTTATTTTTGGAATAGGCAAAAACAGACTTCAGTTTGTATATTACAAGAAAAAAAATCCTAATTCAATTATGAGCCAGAATCAATATTTTTCAGTAAAAGCCAAACTCAATTCATCTTGTTCACCACAGAAGCCAGTACCCAGCCTTCCCCCACACACTCTGCCCAAAATGTGTTTTTAAAAAACTTTTGCAGGTTTCCACGGTACAGTAGAATAGGTTTACATAACACAAACATGATACTAACAACTTGAAATCCAGTCAATTTCAAAATATGAGTTAAAAAAACTTCAGGTACCACATTTGACCCTGAGTAAGTCCTTTGAGAATTTTTGTGCTTTTGCAATCAGATTTTCCTATTTATACTGATGTGGGAAAACCCAATAGGCTATTATATAAAACTTTATGAAATACTTCCTTGTTTTTCAGCTTTTTTAATGTTAGTAGTTACTTGTAACAAAAGAAGGTTGAAAACAGTGTGAGTTTTAAGTTGAGGAAGTCCCTTTATAAAAAGAGAGTTGTTAGAAAACAATAGTACAGAAAAGTTACCCGGCCCGGAAGTCCAAGAGTATATACACTGTCTGACTCAAAGCCCATGGTCAATGGAAAAGCCCCACTAACTACAATAGCTTTGGATCAAGCCCACATAGCCTACATAGTATAGAGAAACATCACTTAAGCATTGTTTTTAAGTGTTTTTCCTATACAGTGAAACCATACATTTAAAAAAACAACAACCCAGTGACCTCTCAAACAAGTTTTCTGAGATGAAAGATATAACCTAAACACTAATAAAGTATCACTGTGCCATTAAGGAATTTTAGTCTGTGGATCAACCATTTCAGAATGGCAAAGTCAGCAATTTATTTAAAGTAGTATTTAATCTTTATAATTTGTGATGGTGAATGTCAAGCATAAAATGTCTAGTGGAAGAACAAGAGCAAACAATTCCTATACTTTGTATGAATTGCCAGCCTGAGCCCTGCCAAGGGAGTGTGCTCAGAGAGAAATTTTTATTAGTCTCAAAGATAACTTGCTAGTTGGGGTCTGTAATTTTAATGCAGTCCCAATGGTGTATCTACTATGTATTAAAAACTAACAAATTTCAGTTATTCCTAAACATTTTATTATGAAAAAGTGGGCTTCTGTCCTCCAAAATAAATGAAAATTAATAGAAGGAAAGAACTAAGTATTATCCCACATGCCTTGCCCCAAGAAATATAAAAAGTGTTTTAAAATAAAGTACCATTCATTTTTAACAATCTTTAGAGAAATTTAGCAGACTTCATCTTAATTTTCATTAGTATTTTTATAACTAATTCTACCATGCATTGAACTGTGAAATATTAAGAATTTTGGACACCACACAGTTTATATTAAAAGCCCACTGACACGGCACATAAAAATCTTTGAATTGCAACAATTTCCTTCTTACCTTGCCTCCTTCTCTTTCAAAGTCGACATATTCCCGAGTCGGTGTCTGTCGCTGCTCCCCCTGCCAGCTGGCCGGAAAAAACTGGAGAGACAGATTGGTTCCTGTGGCCACAAAAGCCTTTTAGAAAAATCAATACAAACAGGATCAGGGAGCAAGACATTACATAAATTATGCAGGCAGTCATTTATTTTTACATCAGTTTATGTCTTAAGCCAAGCAGCACAGAGAATACTTAAAGTCAAAAACATGCACTCATCATTTTTCTTAAGTATTAAGTTACAAACATCTGATTCCATTTTGACAACATTTGCCAATGGCTGCTTCGGATATAAAATATAACATGGAATCAATACTTTCTTTCAAATCAGTTTTTGCTAAAATTACAATCTGTTATTTCAGAATTCTGTCAGGAAATCCCGTACCAATGACTCTCTACTAAAAAAGTGCTTACATATTGTCAAAAGTAGAATTTTTCCCAGTTAGAAGAACTTTCAGAAGAAAGTGAGCTGCAGAGACTTGTTACTGGGAGCACAGATTCTGAACAAAAAAAAAATCTTTTTTTTTTTCCAGAGATTCATAAATCCACATCTAAAGACAAAAATGCAAGGAAAATATTTATTTACCCTTATTTTGCATGCTGACAGACAGGTGAGTGAATGCACCATCAACAAACTATATAATATTACACCATCAGGTCGTGAAATCTTGTTGCCACCATAGCTAGTGCATGAGTGGGCAAACACTTCAGCGAAATCCAGATTAGTGGATGTTCCATGTATAAGAAATCTGTTGTATTCTTTTTCAAAGACTCTTGATGGGACATTGACTTAACCTTATCAGAAATGAGTACCCTCGTATTCAATTAAACCATGACCTTCAACTTCAACTGAAAATAAAGTTTCATTTTCATTCATGAGAAGTTTAGACTCATGCATACCACAGCAATTCAAACAGGGAAAGAGAGCTCCAACTTGCACAGCTGAGAGGGGGAAAACAAGGTGGGTAGAAGTAGAATTCTGATTCACTGTTTCAGTTATGATATAGTACAGTGTGTAAATATGTATGTACGGATACACACTTAAACCAGAACATACCATTAAAATAGAGTTATATAAAACAATGTCTTGTAATCAAATTTCCAGACAGACTACCATTATTCACTTAAATTTTAAATAGTACTAATCCAAAAAACTGTTTATTCATAAAAAGTACACAAAAATATAGCTAAAAATAAACTGAATTTATAGAGATGATTTACTGAGGGGAGCCTAAAATAGATGTTTCCTCTAAGCAACGCAGAGGAAACATCTATTCAGCAGCTTGGTGGTAATAAAAAAAAAGCACTCTACTGCACTATCACTTAAAATATAGCTCGCTCTACGTCATTTTGTATAAGTCATTGTAGTATAACAGTGTCACCAGATCAATATCTCTCACTTTGAAAATGAAACCCGCTTTGCCCTGACATTTTTGTAGCAGAAGGAGACTAATATCCCATGATTAGGTTTCATCTATTGACTTTCTCTTATAAGCAGTTTTTGAGCATTCCCATTAAGCCAACACAGACAGTTATTAAAATTGACGACAGCAAAGTGATATTGCACCAGTATATTAATCTGTTTAGAATACAAAACATACAAAGAAAAACATTTTAAATAGTATAAATGTGTAGCAAAAAGCTAGACAGAAATGTAACTTAAGGATGTACTCCATCAACAGGTTCAGATAACACGTAAACCATAAGAACAGAACTAGAGACATTGTCATCAGAACTCTGGTGGAGATTCTTTGCACTACCTCCTTTTCCCTAATTGTAGTTTTTTGTTTGCTCATATGTAAATATAATATTTTGAAAAACAATTTTCTAGATTTACACACTGTTCTGAATCAACAATGCAGAACACCAACATGGCCAAGCAACTTTACAACCTCTCAGTATTGTAGCCTTTAAAATCTAAGGCTGTTATTAAAAAAAAAACAAAAAACATGCACACGCTAATACAGAACACTGAAAGGGCTGACCAAGCTGAATTTTGCAGCTTTCCAAACTGCACAAGTTTCTAAAGGCCCATGGATGCTAGCTTTGGAGTAGTATATTCTATTCTGGGAAAAGTCAACCTAGCATGAAGCACCAAGAGAAGAAAGCCTTATATGTATCCAGGAAAATATAGAAAAGCTTGAAGACGTGGAAAAGAATAGAAAAGATAACAGAAAATATGAATGTACGCCAGCATCCACTGGAACTGTGCAGCCTTAGTTTATAGGACCGATACAAGCTACCTGAAAATACTGTGACTTATCACGTGAATTTTTAGAAACATTTTGTTATTCCCTTCCCCCCAAAACTAATTATATTAGATCAATAGTTCATGAACAAAATCCAATAGCCTATCTAATGTATCATGTAAATGTGGCTGTTATTGTCATGTTTCTCCAACCCTCGCCCTCTCACACACACACTATTGTGTGTAGGCTGGGGATGCCTCTCCTCTTCTCCCAGTCACCAGATATGCATGTCTGAATACAATTGGTATGTACGTAAAAAAATCAGTGATATATTGACCATCATTAGTGTTTTGTAGGGAGCTAGCAAGGAGTCTATAGTCCCATAAACCCTATTTCTGGCTTTCTTGTTGATCTCTAGAAAAGAGACGCGTCTGTCAATCCAGGGCTTTTCAAGTTCTTCCCACATTGATTAGATGTCAGCCATGGAAGGAACTCCTGTATTCCATCCTCATCAGGATGTCATTCCCATGAGTCTGACTGCCATAAATGACAGAGCAAGTGGAACGTGATGGTCATGTAACATCTAAACCGATATTATGCAGTCACAACAAAGAGGAGGACCAGGTCACCACAACAGTGCTCTGATACCAAAGTTATAGAGTGACTTCAAAATATGACAGACTTTCTGCACGTCAGGCAGCCAGCAGTTGTTTTAGGTTGGATATGGCCCTTTAAAGCTCTTGGCTTTTGTCACAGTGTTCAACAACAACTTCCAGTTTAACTTAAAAGATTTACCATAAAAGATTTATAAGTTATTATAAAATATGTATACGCAAGAGACCAAGACTATTTAAATCTACCCAGAAAATATGGTTAACACAGGGTTTTGGGGGTTTTAAGTTTCAAAAGTAGTTTTATGGATCAATAGACTGTAAAGGTTATTGGTTGTATTTATTTTTCTTTTCCAAAAGGCTTTTCATTACCGAATAGCCTAGAAGAACTTGTTCAGAACCATTCAGGTTAACTGAGTATTTATGTACAGTAAGTGTTGGGGGAGTTACTGTACATGCACAACCACCACTTTTGGAAGATTATTGTGGCTGCAGGTAGGCTCTCTCCTCAAAATCCCAACACTGATAATTTAAGACTATATCTCAGTAATGACTTGTTTGATTTTAAAAAATTGTTCATGACATGATCATTTTGGTCTGAAGTTAGAGAACTGTGACCTTTGTATTACACATTTATGTCCAAACCCATCTTTATATTACATTTAGACTACTTCTGGACATTGCCGTCACAAAGCACAATGTTCCTGCATAGAGATAAGAATAAATTCTTTATCTGTAGCAAATCATCTATACAACCTCTTTTTTTACTGAATTAACTGGTTAGTTTAAAAAACTTTGATCATACAGTACCCTCACTTTCTAAATGGATGTGTAGAAAGCAATCAACTTTACTGGACCAAATCAGATGTCTTAGGTCAAGAAAAGAAGAAGCTATTTCCTATTATTATAGTAGACTGAAAAACTGTTTTAACAGGCATCACCAGAGATTTTAAGAGGCAGAGCTCTGGCAGGGAGAGATGGCAGGCATAGAAATGAGATGGTGAAAGGACAGTAATTTCCCACTTTACACACATAACTCTTCACAAACCGTATTAGCTGTAACTAATTATAAGCTTAGATCTGAAGTTTTCAGTTAAGTGCTTAGTTACAGATGTATACTGTGCATTGCCCCCAGTCCAGGAACCTTAAAAGGTTAAAAAATTATGTTTTTCTCCATCCATAACTGTTTTCAGCAGTAAACTTTTTAAAATTAAAAACAATCAAGCTCAGTCACACAATCATTTAAACAAACCCAAGAGATTTGCTATGCAGGGATTCAAATTTCGACTTTTTTCTACAGATTCTCTATAAACCTTGCTCACTTACAATATACACCCCCCTCTAGCTGTATTAGACAACTGCTGAAAACGGATGATAACTAGTACAATAGGAATCTGTTATAGTAGAATAGTCCCTGCTTCTATTCACAAATTAAAGTAAATATAGGAACTTATTTTAATAATTTTTGTAAAGGTGTATTCCACTAGGTACACTGTGCATAAAAAATCCCTAGTTCTACTATGTAGTAATGTAGGTTTACGATAAGTATATGGAAGTATTTTATTAAGCTAAATATATGCCATTACAAATAAAAATACTTATGAAAATAAAAAAAAACAGGTAAATCCTCATCTCACTTGAAATAAACCCTTAATGAAGAGGAAAACTCTGCCACCATTTTCATTGTTTTAAATAAAAAAAATCAGTGACTTTTCAATATGAATGTTTTAACGAATTGTACAAATAACCACATCACTAACAAGAACACTACAAGATACAGATCTTAGTCAAAACATAAAGGAGAAATACATCAGGAAATAAGTTCTAGTCACTTTTTGACTACATGGAGCTATATTAATCTTCTGTTTTACTTCATGGATCAGAGTGGTCTACTAGCACCATCACTAAGAAAAAATCCAATATTTCAAATTTTAGACTTTAGTTTGAAATGTGCCTAATTTGGTTTAGTAAAGATTATTTACTCTACTTCAAAAAAATTTCGGTGACTGCATTCTCTCCTCCCAATCCCCTGCATTTTAAGTTTCACTATATCAAGGTTATTTACTAATTCATTTTAACCAAATGATAGGCTAGAGTTCAGAACAATTTCAATTAGTCTTCTATATTCCTGGAAGTCACTACTTCGGAGGCAAAGGAATTTAAAGTTGAAATAAGTAATTTATAATTTCAGCATATGCAATGGTGAAGGAAGAACTGCCAGTGTACTCTCACAGATCACTTTATAGCCAACAAAGTACTTTTTTACATACATAACACTACTTTTAAAACCTAATGTACAAGATACATATGTTTTTATTCCTCTAGTAAAAGCAAAATTAGCTATTACTATTAGGCAAAAAATGTTTTCTAAAATTAACTTTTATAGATACAAATACCTGCATATGGAAAATATTAAATGTTAATGAAAATTTATCTTCCCTTTCTTTTCAAGAGTACAGATATATAAACTAAAGCTTTCCACAACTGGGTGCTATACTTTAGAAGCACAGCCACTTCTATGTTCCAATTCAAGGTCCACACCCTAGGGGGCAGATAAGTAAATAATTGTTTAAATCAACATTTGATGTATGTATATTATAGTACTTATTTTTAAATAAATCAAGGGATATTTTGTAAACAAGTCACAGTATACATATTATGAATCCTACATACCAAAACTGATAGTTTCTACAAAACATTTCTACAAAACATCCCTCAAACAGCATCCACTCTGCCCCACCCATCCATGAGAGTTTTAAATCAAGGACTACCGTAAGTGTTCCTCTTCCTTAAAGGTTTCAGAGGGGTAGCCGGGTTAGTCTGTATCAGAAAAAGCAAGGAGGAGTCCTTGGGGCACCTTAGACACTAGCAAATGCATTTGGGCATATGAAGCAAACAGTGTATATATATATATATATATATATATATATTTATTCATGTGCTGTAACATATATGCAGTTCACTATTTGTCATTCCATGCCACTGATGAAGTACACTGATGAATACATTTGCTAGCCTCTAAGGTACCACAAGGACTCCTCGTTGTTTTCCCTCTGCCTTATTTTCCAAACGCTACTATAGATTTTGGTTAAGCTGCGGGACAGGAGGACACGTTTCTTTCTGTAAAGCGGGGGGCTGGTTTAACGGAGGCGGCTGGGCTTTCAGTTTCCCGTTTTCATTCCCTCCAGAGAGAGAACATGGTTGTCCAGACACTTTGGCTGGTAGCAACAATTAGTTGCACGGGGAGCGGGGGGGTTACGCAACCTATGGAGACGGGGGAGTTGGGGGGGGGGGTTGCTCAAGGTTGGGATTAAGCGCCTGGCCGCGCCAACAGGGGGCAATTCACATCCCCCGCCGCCGGCTCCCCCCCCGGGCGCTGGAGCGGGACAGACGATCAGGAAGTGGCTCCCGCCGCTGAAGTGTGCGAGCATCCGCAGCTTCGTTTCCCCCGCGAGCGGGGCGGCCGGGCTCGGCACAGTTCCGGGTTGCTCAGGCGGGTGACGGGTCGGTGCCGCGCGCGCGGGGCGGGGGGGACCCGGCGAGCGGCCCGGGTGGCGGCTTTGGGGCGGGCGGGGGCAGCGCGGCACTTACGATCTCGGAGCGGCCGTCCCGGCAGGCGTTCTGGAAGCGGGCCTGCCGCTCCTCGTGGGGCCGGTCCCTGAAGCCGGTGTACTTAATCTGCGGGGAACAGGAGGCAAATCAGAGGCGGAATCCCGCCCGCCCGGCCGCGAGCGATAAGGGGAGGCGGGGTGCGGAGGGAGCGCCGCAGGCGGCCCGGGGGGGGGGGGGGCCGCTCGCCGTCGGGCGGGGAGTCCCCGGGGCGCCCCCTCACCTCGCACTCGCGGCTCAGCTTCCTGAAGAACTCCTCGTTCTCGAACTTGCTGCGCTGGTCGGGGACAACCCGCGGCATGGTGGGGCCGCCGCTGCCGCCCCAGCCCCGGCGGCTCGCCCCGCTGCCCTTTGTCCGGCTCCCGGCGCCCCCTCCCCCGGCCGCGCCGCCGCCTCCTCGCGCCCAGTGCAGCAGCAGCAACCGCCAGAGCTCGCGCTGCTCCTGCCGCTGCCGCCGCGCGTCTCGAGCCCCCTCCCCCCCCCGACTTCCTCCCCGGCTCGTAAACTCCGGCCAAACAGCCGCACCATTCACAACTCCGGGCGGCTGCTGCCGCGCATGCGCGGCGGGAGCCGGGGGCTCGCGCTGCCGCCCCTCCCTCGTGGCAGGCGCTGGGCGGGCGTGAGTCATCGCCCCCGCGTGGACCTCGGGAGCGGGGCCGTCGCCCCCGCTCAGCCCGTCTCGCCGGCTTCCGGCTGCGCCCCCCCACGGGAGAGATCCTGCCCCCGGCACCCCGCGGCGTGGGGGTGGAGGGTTGGTGCCCTTCATCCTCAGTTGGCAGCGCTGGGGGGCTTGGCTGCCCCATGCCAGCCCCTGGGGGTGCCCCGGCTTGGCAGCCTCTAACGGGGCGTTCACAACAGGCTCCGGTACCGCACCTGCACCAGAGTCCCCTCCCCTCCGCAGTGCCGGGAGAAGGGAGGGGGTTAATTACACCCCCCAACACACAAACACACCTCTTTGTGGGTTGTGGTGTTGTGTTGGAGGCAAAGCCCCCCAGGCAAGAGAAGCAGGTCTGCTGGGGAAACTGCTGCCAGGGCTATTCCTGCTCCTTGGGTGAAAGGAATTTTGTGACTTGTAACCAGATTAAAACACAGCAGGGAGTGCGATTGTTAAATTGTTTCTATGCATCCGATGAAGTGAGCTATAGCCTATGAAAGCTGATGCTGAAATAAACTGGGTAACAAAGAGTCCTGTGGCACCTTAAAGACTAACGAAAGTATTGAAGCATAAGCTTTTGTGGGCTAATACCCACTTTGTTGGATGCAAGCAGTGGAAGTGTCCAGGGGCAGGTATAGATACTTATCTATACCTGCCCCTGGACACTTATCTATACCTGCCCCTGGACACTTCCACTGCTTGCATCCGACGAAGTGGGTATTAGCCCACGAAAGCTTATGCTTCAATACTTTAGTAAGTCTTTAAGGTGCCACAGGACTCTGTTACCTCTGCTATTCCAGACTAACACGGCTACCTCTGATTCTTGAAATAAACTGATTAGTCTCTAAGGTGCCACAAGCCTTCCTCCTTTTATTTACGGATGCAGACTAACACGGCTGCTATTTTTAAACTGACTGTGGCCTTAGCAAAAATAATCTTTTTGGAAACAATATCCTCTCCGGGACCTAGGGTGACCAGATGTCCCAATTTGGGAGTCTTTTTCTTATATAGGCTGTAGACTCTGCGGTAATGCATTCTAAGGTACGCCGATTCCAGCTATGTCATTCATGTAGCAGGAGTTGAGTAGCATAGGTCGATTTACCACGGTAGCGTAGACATAGCCTGAGCCCCAGAGCAATTCAGAAACCAGGGAAAGAGACATTTGGCCACCTAAATCACATGCAGGGCCTAATCCACTAGGCAACCTACTAGATCAGGTCCTATTCAAAATCCTGACAGAGAATGAGATGTCACCATCCACTTTATAACTTTATCCCCATTATTAGAGCACTCACTTGGGTTGTGGAAAACTCAGGCTCAATCCTCCCTTTGGCCCAATGACTGTTCCACTATAAATACGTAAGTAGTTAGTAGGCCACAGTACAACAGCAGAGGTTTGAGGGATCAGAATATTTCACGGAGTATTCCCCTGATAGCATTTGAACAAGGGTCTCCCCCATTTCTCCCCCCAGCAGAGAAGGAGATTGAACCTGGGTCTCCTGCATCCTAGGAAAGTGCTTTAACCGGTCGGCTGAATGTTAGAAGATTGGCAGTGGCACCCCCAGCCCATTTTGTGGAGTGCCTAATTCAGTCCTACAAGAAATCACTTAGACTCCCAAGTCATCTGACTCCATGTGGGTTCCCATTTGTGGCTCCCTAAACAAAACTGGGTGCCTTCCTGCAGCCCAGAAACTTAGGTACCTATCTCAGAGAGGGCCAGGGCTTAGCCCACACCCTTCTCCTCCGCATCCCCCATTGGTTAGCTTAGGCAGCTCCCCACTTAGCATGCCTCAGATTACACTCTGAGGTGCCTGTCTCTCCTCATTCATTGTATACAATTCCTAGGCACCTAACATGGCTTTGCAGTTTAGAATGTTGCTCCTGTGATTTGTCGGTGAGATGATGCTCAGTGTTGCAATGGATAAGTCCCTTTGTGGATCCCATCTACGGTATCTTACATAAATGTAAGAATACATAGACATTCCTGATTGGCACATTTACCAACTGATATTTGACCATTTCTATTTCAGCAGCCTTTCTATTAAAGTTTAGTTAGGCTTGTCAGAACTCATTTTTTATTTTTTAAAAATATTTATGTTTAAACATTTTTCCCATTTTTTATCAATTTACATTTTCATTGTTGTGGAGGTGGGTGTCAGACCATAATTATGCAACAGTAGACAGCAAGATTTGTAAAATTAAAGCTTTATAGCCATTAAACACAACTTGTCAACATGATGGCAAATTATATAAAGTAAATATCCTTAAACTCTAATAAGTTCCTAAGTAACATTTTTTTTACTTTCCCTGTTTGTAAATTTCAATTATTATCAATGGAAATATTTATAAGTTTGTGTGTGTATGGTGAAATTAACATTTGCCAACATTTACCAATAAAAAATTAATCCTTCCAAGCCTAGTTAAAGCATATTAAATATATAGATCCCTTGGTAAGAAAATGAGGTTTTATAGTCTCTTAGTAACATGTTCTTAACTTTACATATACTCATGCAAATTAAGAGAGAGCAAAGCTAAGCCTGAATGGGAGTCATGATTTGCATGCAGTCCTTGTAACTTAAGGAGGAACAGATGATATGAACAAAGTGGCTGTATCCCTTAATTGTTTATTTCTAGACTTTCATACATTAGGATTTTATTGCTGTTGTTGGGGAGGGGAGAGGGGAAGGGATTGCGGTAGAAGAATTATTCTATGGAAAGTGTAAAGCATTTTCCACGTCTACATACTTTCAAATTTACTAATTATTAATATTTTATTAATTTCTTATTTTAGTATGAATGTACCTTTTGCCATAACAATTTCCTATATCTATCCTGTTTAAAGGTTATAGCACAACAAAATAATTGGACCAACTTCTGTGGGTGGAAAGGAGAAGCTTTCGAGCTTCACAGAGCTCTTCCTCAGGTCTGGAGAAGGTAATCAGCATGTCCAAGCGAAATGCCAGGTAAATACCTTTTATCTTGGACACTGGTTATGTTCTCCATATCTGAAGAAGAGCATTGGTCCTTTAAAAGATATGACCTCATCCACTTTCTCTTGTATCCTAGAACCAACACAGCTACAACAACACTGCAAACAGCATAATTGACAAATATTTGTTATGATTTCTTCTAGTTATGGTCAAAGTGAAGGGAAACTATATTTTGATTGATATAAGAATAAAATAATAATGAATAGTTACTTTTTAAATTAGTACTTCTTAAAGTAAGTGAACTTCTAAGGCAGGCAAAACATATTTAAAGGACAAAAGAAAAAGGTTATACACAAGTCTCCCAGCAGGATCAACAGCATCTGCTAACAGAGTGGCCTCACCAGAGAACTGTCAGTTTTTTACAGTAGCGATCCAGCTGCTTCCTGATTGTCGGTAATCCTTCACCACTTACTATTACCTCCCCCAATATATTTTCCTTTCCTGAACTTAATATTATTTGGAGGCAAAGTTTCCAAAAATATGTGCCAGGTCAAAACAAATTTGATTACTGGCTATGAAACCTTTAAATAAGAACTGGGAATTTATAATCACCTAACAATTTGTTATTTTCACCTTGGCATATATTTTTCCAAATTTTATTCCAAAGTTAAGTTTAACTGATTTGTTCTCCACCACCCTTGACATGTAACTTTTCTTTAAGTTTTCATCCTCTCTGCAATGTTTTGTTTGAATAAAACTAGGCAATAATATTAGTGGACTGCTCACAACAGAACAAAACACTGCCTCCCCTTTGTTGTCTCCATTACTCTTAATACAGAAACAGGGCAGTAAAGTCCCCTGACAACTACTAGTTGTGAAACACTGGCACAAAATAACGTATTACTCCGTGCGATTTTTTTTTCTTTGTCTTTAAGCTGAGCCGATATTTTAAAATTCATTTTTACTCTGAAAAATGACACCTTCTTACTCAACAGATCTGGTTCCTCTTTATAAAAGCAGATAAGACTCTTCACAGTGATAAAACTACATTTTTCTGTTTTTTTATTTTTGGGCACTGCAGAATCATCACAACAAAGGATGAACTAGATTTCGTTTCTTCTTGTGCAGAACCAACACGATTGCTTGCTAATTCCCCCTCAGTGACACCTGTGCAAATCTTTTGAAGACCAGGTGTCACCCAGGGTCTAATTTGGACTGACAATTCTTTTGGTGTTGGTTCACAAGATGAGATTTTAGCCTGCCTGTTAGCTCTGTAATGGAGTGTGCATTCACAAAGTAGAAATAATTGAGCATCAATAAACATGTGGGTTTTACAGTCACTTTTTCAGAGCAGAACTGCTTTTCAAAGTAACTTTTATAAATTTTGATGGCATATGAATAACTTGAAGTATGATGGCGCTTTAATATTTACAGAGAAGTTATTTCTGAGCAAGGGAATTTTATTCAAATTGGAGGTTGTGTATATGCCGTGGTTACTAAGTTCTCTCCCACAAAGAACGCCTTCATTCCTTAGGTTGCAGTTACTGATGAGCATTATTTGAAGCGCAAGCTACAGGTGCTGTGCCCCTTTTTAATCTAGATTTCATGTATTGTGCAAATGAATCAGCAAGATGTCTGGGTACACGAAACCATTGATGTGTGGCATTTGGAGCATAATCAAATACTGCTGGTATGTATATACAAGCCAATCACAGCTCAATGAATATAACAGACTATTTGAAAGGTATAATTATGAGCACTAAGTGTGAAATTCAGTCCATTCACATAAAGCCCTAGTGTTCAGGTTCTCTCCTGTACCCCTAGCCAGACTGGATAACTGCACCCATACAGCTGGTGCTCCATCTGTAGCTCCTTCACACCAGTTGGGTAGGGAATTGTAGGTCCAGTGACCCCATAAAAACAGTGGATCCAAAGCCACTTCTTTTGACTCCCCCCCCCCCCAACCATTCCAGCCCACTTCCAAAGTGATCTTCTGTGCCAGCCCAGCATCAGTTAAAAACCATTGTGTGGTCCAAAGAACCCCCCCATCATAACTCTGATGGGGGGGGGGATTAAGTGGTACAAGGGCCTGGGTCTAGTCTTCTCTACAAGGGTGAATTTCAGAGGTAGTGTTTCCTAGTGGACAGAGCACTGGAATGGGATGCAGGAAACCTGGGTTCTACTTTGCCATTGGCCTGCTGTATGACTGTTTGGGCAAGTTATTTCCCTCCCCTGTGCCTCAGTTTTTCCTTCTGTAAAATGGCTATAATGATACCGACCTCCTTTGTGTAAAAGTGAGGTGGTATTATTTTAATAAACTTCTCTGACATTCTTTTACCAGAAATATGATTTAAAAAAAAGTTAAGGACATGTAGAGGCTACATTTTGATATCCAGTAGCATTACGTTTGTGATGCCAGGAAGAAGGGCCCTGATTAGTGAACTAGGCAATACCATACGCAAACAACCCATCATAAAAACAACGAGGAGTCCGGTGGCACCTTACACTG
This sequence comes from Sternotherus odoratus, assembly GCA_032164245.1. Taxonomy (NCBI): domain Eukaryota; kingdom Metazoa; phylum Chordata; order Testudines; family Kinosternidae; genus Sternotherus; species Sternotherus odoratus. Next base: position 28,217,272 of record JAVMKO010000014.1, read on the forward strand.
GCAGATTTATTTGGGCATAAACCCACTTCTTCAGCTGTATGGAGTATTCTTCAGATACTGGACTCCTCGTTGTTTTTGTAGTTGGATACAAACTAACACGGCTACCCCTCTGATACTTTGAACCCATCATAATAAGTTGGAAGTCAGTTCAGATTCTTTCAATTAGCAAAGGGAATGCAGACATTTTTCTAGAAACCAGCATGGAATGCAGACTTCAGAACATCAGAACCAATTATTCATGTGATGATGCAATGTGGATTGAATTATACAATTAAAGAATTAAACAGATTTTCCCAGAGGGCTACTTGACTTTTTCATACCTATTCATTATTAGAAACATGGCCAAGTAAACCGATACCAATTTACATGATTCTACACCATTTAGGTACGGTTAGACAATGGAACCATATGATCTGCCTAGTGAACAAGCTTTTCCTTTTAAAGATTATGGCATAAACAGAGAAAGGGAAAGAACATCCAGGTCTTGTTTCTAAAATTCACGAGAACATCATTTCAACTGGGCAAAAGGCATAATTCACGCATGCCTGCATATGTAAAAAAAATTAGTGGTTAGAAAATTGTAATAAACTTGTCATTATTCACCATTGTTTTTATTGTTATTTTCTTTGAAGGGGGATGCTCTGGTTCAGATAATTCCTTAGAATCTATTCACTTACTTAGGAAAAGGGAACTATTAACTGGTTAACCTATTAATATTCATATTACGTCTTACGTACAAAGCATAAATGTGCCATACTAATTGGAGACGGTGATCCACAGAGTTTATTTTAAAAAGTCCCGGTGCAGTTTAAACTGTAAAAACTTTCAAGCAGTGAGAAAAATGGGCCAGATCCTTAGTCCCAATATAGTCCTGTTAGGACATCCTGGCAGTGCAGAGAGGATGTAAACCTGCTCTAACCCGGCACTCACCCAGCATGGAGGAATCTGTGGGTGGCATGAAGCTCAAGTCTATGAGACTGCCTGGCGTGTGGTCAGAGTACGGCTCCAGCAATCACCAGCTGATATTACAGACCCTTGGAGTCTAGTACCAGCCAGCACCACTGACATCTGGGAATGGGACTGGAAGGAATGACTCCTGACCAGTCTTGGAATCTGGGTGTGGGCCCTGCACTGAGCAGTTTGGCTGGACCTGAGGTTTAAGGACATTAACTCCATTCCCTGAAACGACGATGGGTGTAAAAGAGGATTAACTCCACCTCAGATACTTGAGTTACTTTAGACTCAAAATTAGATGAAGGTTTGTAACCATTAGAGGAGTGAAATTCTGGAACAGCCTTCCAAGGGAAGCAGTGTGGACAAAAGATCTAGCTGGCTTCAAGATGAAGCTTGATAAGTTTATGGAGGAGATGGTGTGATGGAAAAACATAATTTTGGCAATCGATCTTTGACCATGGTAATAGAGGGGCCTGGTGGTATATCTAAGATGCTACAGAGAATTCTTTCTGGGGTGTCTGGCTGGTGTGTCTTGCCCACATGCTCAGGGTTCAGCTGTTCGCCATATTTGGGGTCGGGAAGGAATTTTCCTCCAGGGCAAATTGGCAGAGGCTCTGGAGGTTTTTCGCCTTCCTCTGCAGCAGGGGGCATGGGTCACTTGCTGGATGATTCTCTGTACTTTGAAATCCTTAAACCAAGATTTGAGGACTTCAATAGCTCAGGTATAGGTGAGGTATACTGTAGGTATGGTGGGTAAAATTCTGTGGCCTGCGTTGCAGGAGGCCAGACTAGATGATCATAATGGTCTCTTCTGACCTTAAAGTCTATGAGTCTATGAGTTACAGTGTTGTCATGCTAGAGACTCAAGTCCAATTAACGTAATCAAATATCCCATCATTGCAGTCCTCTTGAGAAAATATCACCCCAAATACAGCACAGCATAGAAACAGGAGCTATTCTATCTTAGCCCTACTTGAATTGACAGTTTTGAGGTATTTCAAAAGTCATCAGTGAGGGGGAGAAACCATAGATCTTGTCTTGCCAGGAAAAGGGTGGTCAGTGGGCTGCCATAAATTTAGACAACTGGACAAGTTCCAGGACAGCAGAAGGTCCACATTTCATCAGGGCTGGGTAGTCTGCCAGCTACATAGGCCCTGCAGCAGGCAAGTCTGCTCAGAAGAAGCTAAATATAGTTTCTGCAATGTCAAGTCTCAGCCTTTAGATTCCTATACTAGCTAGATTTAAATGAACAACACTTCCATTTAGTTATTTTTTATTTGTGTTTATCTTATGTCTCTTCCTCTGGGTTGTTAATATCAGTGTATCATTAATATAGCTCTAAAAATATTCTGTGTTTTGACTTTGTTGATCCAAACTAAACTTGTGGCTAACATCTGAGAGGGAGAAGAGAGAAAGAGGTTGTGTGTATAAATCACACGTATCAGATCCTAAAATCACTCATCTCTGCTCCTGCATGAACAGAAGAGAACATTTTCAAGTCCAAGATGCATGAGCCAAACATTTGGAGGAGCCAGCTACTATCAGAGTGCTAAATTGAGATGACAGGGGAGAGTGAAAGTTACAGCGGAAACCGACAGAGGCCCCGATTCTGATCTCTCATGGTTAAACTCATGAAACAGCACTGGTTTCAATGTTAGCCATCGTTACGCCATTTAACCCAATAAATTACTCTTAATTCACACCACTGTCAGATCAGAATCACGCCCATAGATCAGGGGTCTCCAAACTATGGCCCAAAGGCCAGATCCAGCCCACGGCTTCGATTTGTCTGGCCCCTCAACCTGATTTAAAATTTAATGCAACAGTGACACAGTAGTGTTTTTTTACTATTTGCATATATTTTGCATATATTTAATATTTTCCACAGTCGCTTTGGCTCGCAAAGACCCTTCAAAAATCTAATATGGCCCTTGTCTCATAAAGTTTGGAGACACCTGCCATCGATTATGACTTGCGCGCCGTCACTACTCCCTAGTTCTCAAATTGAGACAGGAAGCAAGGGCGTTTTCACAGTTACAGCATGTGCAAACACTCCCCTTTCTATTGTGCTTGGTACTGTGATGATTGTACGTGGTGACAGCATAAGGCAATAACTATAAAGAGGAAAAACTACAAACTTGCATGTATAGAAATAAGACATTTTAGCTATACAGTAAATTTAGTAAAGAAATCTTTTCAGCTTGTGTGCCTTCAAATAACTCTTCAATGATAACTTATTGGAACGAATAACAACAGCAGTCTTGTTCAGATGTCATTAAAAGCACGTCTTTTCTCATTTTCAAGAAGTTTTTATCTTCATTTGATTTATTATTTGGGGATTGAACAAGGTATCAGTCCGGAGCTTCTAGAATCTATAATACATTACAGTCACACATTTGCTTGTATTGCAACATATACAAGGGAAAACAATACAGAGATTATTTTTGGTGGCATAGCATTTCTTCATTAACGTTATATTCACTCCATCTGTTAACTGAGAGATTACAAGTGACATCATTCTTAAAATAGGTAGTGTACAGAATTATGGCTATTCTGAGTATGAGTTCTCAGATTCTGAAGAGGTTATTCATGTCAATGCCATCTAAAATTCTCTCCTCTTAAGCTTTCTCTACACAATAACCTATGTCGGCAAAATTGATGTCACTTAGGGGTATGCATATTCCACCTCCGGGCACCTAGGGGTGGAATATTCACCCACACCGAAATAAGCGTTCGTGTGCACAGCGCTATGTCTGGGGAAGAGATTCACATGGTACCGATGTGGCTGTAGCACTGTATGAATAGGTATGGCCTTAGGGATCCAACAGTGAACAGCTATTGTATTTAAGGAGCTCTGGCAGCTGCAACTTAAGCCTGGTCTACATTGAGTGAGGGGGTCGCCCTAAGATACGCAAGTTCAGCTACACAAATGGAGTAGCTGAACTTGCATATCTTAGATCGATTTACCTTGGCGTCCATATGGTGGTGAGTCGACCACTGCCGCTCCCCCGTAGACTCCGCTTCCGCCTCTCACAGAGGCAGAGTTCTGGAGTCGACGAGGACAGTGCTTGGGGATCGATTTATCACGTCTACACTAGATGTGATAAATCGATCCTCCATAGATCGATCACTACCCGCTGATCCGTCGGGAAGTGTAGACATTCCCATAGTTAAGGCTGAAGATAACTTCCCACTATAGTCTGAATTTTTAAACTTTTCTGATATTCAGCTTTCTCCTTGCCCCCAACCCAATTCCCCCTAAAATAGCACATACTGTACTGAATCTCAGCCTCTGTGTTTTTCTGGGAAGTTTGGCAAAAAGCAGGAAGGAGTATTAAAATATGAGGGGTTGAAATTTTATATCCTTTAAAGATACAAAAAGAGAGACTGTGATTTCCAAAGCCGACTAGGGGATATAGAAACACAACTCCTGTTATCAACAGTTGTGTGGCGAAGTCTCTGAGTTGGCTTGGAAGTGAACATTTTCCTACTGCCATATTATCCTCTCCGAGTCACCATCACTTAACCCGATTGAGTGTACATCCAACTTTAAAGGTGCCCCACAAAAATCAGCAAAAAACTCAAATTACAAATAAATAGATCATAAAATCCAATTTTTACTTTGGAGTCCACATGGCAGTAACATATAATTACCTTGCTCAATAAAAAACTGTTACACAGCATAGTTATTAAAAATAAAATCTTGCAGTGTCTACATACACTTCCAGAAACCTACCAGTCCACACAATCAACTCGCTTCATAACACCAGTCGATTAACTATTATTTATTATTTGTATTATGGTAGCTTCAAGAGGCCCCAAGTGAGACCAGCACACCATTGTGCTAGAAGCTGAATTAACACATAGGACGAGACAGTTCCCTGCCCCCCAACGTTTATAAACTAATTACACATTCAGGGTTTATATGGGACGTCTGTGGCAAAGTCAGGAACTGAAGTCCGTAGCTATTTATAAAAGATACTCTTCATCAATGCATTACACTGCAAACAAACTCACAGAACTCTGACCTGAGGGACTATATACCTTTAGCAATCATTCTGCAAACAGTAAATAAAGTAATGCTGTTGCTGGAATGGAGATTCTTTATCTAGTCCCACCTGACTTACATCAGCACTGAGAGAGTAAAGAAAAGCTCATTCCTTGGGTGTGTATCTGCCTTTCTGCCCTCCCTCCCCTTATTTTAATATAGTGCTGTAGTTTTGTTCTCACTGATTTTATCCTTTGAGAATTTGGCCGTGATTTCAAAGAAGTGGGGAGTGGTAGTAACTTTATTCTCAGACTTTTTTCTCTGCTGCTGCCGTTGTTTGTCTTTATTGAATGTAAATTACTATGGTCCCAAACCTGGAACTGGATCCAAGTGTGGAGAGCGTTGCACCAACACAAAGTTCTCATTACCTTCAGTGTGGCGCTGGAAGAGCACAAGAGCCCATCCATGCAGATCTGATTGCAAGATCAAGGTCTAATTATGTATTCACAATATTCTCCCTTTCCTTGCTTATGTTCAAAGGCAGATTCCCCAGTTCACCCGACCATAAGATTTTTTCTTCTCTTATTATTATAACCTCTAATTTGCATTTTTGTGCTTAGCTTCCCCCCATTCAGGATTATGTTTCCCAAAGGAAGGGGGGATGGATAGAAAAATTCATATCAATTGGCACTACCGCAGCACTACAGGGGATAAATGATGACAGGAGTAGGGATTTATCCCCAGCCCTTCACCTCTCAGTTGCCTTGCTGGTCTATTTTGGCCATTCGGCTTTCGGGAAAGTCCAAATAAGCTAGAAATTGACACCCTAAATAAACTGGGGCGGGGGGCACTTCAAAAGTTTCACAAGAAAGAATTCTAGTGGCTATTCAAGCCCTACAATCTAAATTTGATTCATGTGAATCAAAGTTGGATCTGGTTTCATCAGAGATTCCAGCTCTCGAACAAAGAACCTCAACGGCTGAGAAAAAGCATGTGAAAATTCTGTGAGGAAAGAGCAATGCAGCTCAGAGGCAAAATGAGGCCCTCTCATTAATAAGAGGCATCACTTCTCTACACAAAAATATTGAGTTTTATAGAAGACTATAATATCTACAAAGAAAAATACAGTGCCTCAATGCTAGTAGAATCACACCTGAATCTGTCTCATGAGAAGTAACTCAATGTGTCTTGCCATCAAAAATTCACGCACTGGAGAAAAAAGAACAGTTTTATCATTTCCCTCATAAAGATAGTTAAGATACATACATACGTATAGTATTGTAGTCCTAACAGCAGGTGGCAGAACTTTCAGCAGGTTTTCTTCTGTAACCTGCTGATATTTACATTGCTCGTTATAGTTTATTCTCCCATAAGAAAGGCCATAGGTACCTGAAAAGGGTAGCAACCTAGGGAAGTCAATTCCCAATGAATGTCTGAAGATGGGAGAAATCTGTTTCTTCCCCACTAGAAACATCCCTGTCTATTTCAGCCTATGAATTATTTGCAGTCCATCGGGCACAAAGCTATTGCTGGCTACTCCTGTTGACTACATCAAGATAAAACGAGGGCCCTTCATTTTTTATTTTTATTTGATTTGATTTGTCCCGGGAATTTATCTTTGTTTATTACTACAACAAAAACAGGTAGAAATCAGTGCAAAAATATTATTTTTTTTTCTAGGTAAATATCACGGTTTATTTTGGTGGACGAAAAGACAGGGAGGAAAGTATTCAGTAAACGAATGCTTTGATGAACGGAATTCAATGTGCCTTGCTGCAGAACTAAAACACAACTCAGAACACAATGCCACCTGAGTTTAAGAAAACAGTATCTCTAATCCCCAAATAAAACTTTCATTTGAATAAACAGTTTACGGCTGTAGACTTGTAAATATTTATAGGCTAATAGTTCTCTTTAATAACTGGGCCACACCATTTGTTGCGCATACATTCAGCTTCCTCCTTTTCTCCTGTTTTTGTTTTTTTTGTTAAACTTTCAGATACTTCCACGTGTTCTGAAATATATTCTGATACAGATTTTTGTTTTCTTCCCATGTTAATGTGTCAGATCTTTAAACCATTATCTGCTAGCAGTTTGAAATGTGTATGTGATGGGCATGAGATTCACAAATATGTTCAGATGCGCACGTATTTCAGAGCTTACATGCATGCCTGTTTATTTATTGTGTGTATCTTCTAGACTAATACATAGCCTTACTTAACCAAGCAGCTTTGTATACACACACAGAAAAATGTATTATCATAATACATATATCTCATGCAATGCATTGTATTTTCCTAATAAAACAAGTTATTTTGTACATACTTGAATGATACAAAAGTAGGGTGAAAATAGGAAAAAACCAAATACTACTTTTTGTAAAACCCGGGATTTTTTTCAGTAAAAATCAGTTTAAGCTGAAAATGAAGGTGCTTAGATATAATTAAAGCTGGACTCCTCCTTTGAGCAGTGCTGAAACTTTAAATTCCCGCACCAAGCTACAAAAATACTGTAAGTGCTAATCATACTATCCTGTGAGCCTGTTTATCCATCTAAGTACAGCATTGATAACAACAACATTCTTAGAGACTATCTAATAAGAGGTGGGTAGTTCCCTGGGGTACACCATCCAGCAACTCATCCCTTTCATCCTGGGGCATATTATTTAACTATACCTGGGATTTTCTTTTTTTGCCCATGGAAAATGTATTGTAAACATTTGATAAGTAACAAAACACAGGGTGAGCCCTGAACTATGAAACATTCAATACAGAATTTGAGGAACAGTTAAATCAAGAGGTGCATAGTATCTTTTGGATGGAAATAGCCGGGTCTTCAAAATACCATTCCTCTGAACTGCCTTTGAACTTGAGATGGGCTGCCAGCAATGCAGGATACAAAGCTGATTACGCTTTTTCTCTGTAACAAAACATACGTAGCCAGGGAACATCTGAGTTTTCAGAAAGTTAGTTTATAGGAGACCAAAATTCAACACATCCATCTTCACTTGTGCTGCCAGAAAAGTAGACCACCTTCGTTTTCCCCAGTAACAGTGTACTTCTTTGCATTTTCATAGCACTTGTTGTTCAGGGATCACCAAACATTTTACAGACATTAGTGAAACCTCACAACATCCTGTAAAGTCGAAATCGTCTGAGTTTTGCAGTTGGGTAGACTGAGGTGCAGCAAGGTTGTGCATTGATTAGGTCACAAAATGAGTCAGCATTAACTAGAACCCAGAACTTTTGACTCCCAGGCCTGTCTTATAACAATGAAACTGCTCTTCCCTATCTTTGCCCAATCTGGACACTTTGTCCTCCTGCATCAGTGGGCTGGAATTATGAGATAGCATTAAATCTTATTCTCTTCTATTCAGTTCCCTTTTTCCTCAGATCAAGTGTCCTTTCAGAAACTCTCAAACTGTCCTAGACAACTTCCTCCTCTTAACTTCCTGTATTTTTCCTTTAAACCCTTTATCAGTCTCTCATCAGTTTCTTAATAGACTGAGCTTTCGCTATAACATATATTCTTCCGCCACATTTCTGCTCTCAATGCAATTATACCGTGACTCTCAGTAACAGTACATCTCTTCTTAGGGTTTCCTTTTTTAGCTGAATTACACAGCTAAGCTACAGAGCTACCTACGGGACTACAGAGAAAGTAAACAGTTGGATTCACTGTTCACAAAAACATTTCTGTGGCTAAGCCCCAGTATTATTTTCTTCTGTTTACTTACATTCATGGGGACCCACCAGCCTTACCTCAGAATGTGGTCCTAAATTGTCCCCATGCTACATCAAGTCCTTGCTGGCATATTGTTTGGTGTGGACAACCGTGTGAGGAAAAACAAGCATCAGTATAGAACAAGCAAAGTGTCTGATAAGGGATAGAGACTATTTTAAGTCCTAGTGTTTGTTGTACTGAAAGATATCTGTAACCAGATGATGTTTCTAGCCTGTTTTGAACAGAATACAAAACCTATATTGTTATACCTATATTGTTCAAACATAACTTCTTCAGGGGGAGTAGTTTTATTGCTTACTTCAACATCAACAAAATATTAAGCATCAGTGTAAATTTTCTCCCCAGGCATGGTTATTAGGAGTTTTTCCTGCAAGACCTCCTCTGTCTCGGCCCCTAGGGAGTGGCTTGGCAGGCAGAACTTTTCAAGTTACCCCAACTTGTAAGGACAAAAATAGTAATTCAAAAGTAGTGGTTGTGTTTAAATTGTCAGTATTACATTCTAAAGGGCTTATCTGGAGCTCCCACTGTATCCTGAGTTGTATGTATTGTACTGGATAAATATGGCCTCTGTTCAGGAAAGCTTCTGTATTCAGAACGGGCCCTTAAGCATGTATTTAAGTCCTATTGACTTCCGTGGGGTATAAGCACACGCTTTAGTACTGTCCCAAATCAGGGTGTGTAAGACTGATTTAAAAAACAAATAAACAACAAAAAGCCCATGAGTATAAAAAAATAGAATTGCTATAACATATAAGAAGGTTGCTTTATACAGCGAAGGAGAGCATCAGCTAACAGATCTTGTAGAGGAGATGTCTTGGAATAACTGGGGTACAAACTATTCTTTAAATTGGCATCTTTTCATTGGCATATATATATATATATATGAATGAGTCGGAAGGTGGATTATAATGTGTAAAGTTTTCCAGCTCTCTATCAGATTTAGAAAATATTCCTGGAAGCATGTGGTGTTTGATGAACTCTTTGAAATGTTTTCCTTGGATTGGCTATCGTGTTGAATTTTGATTACGGAAATATACACTGGTGGAAGTTATGCAATGAGGGATTAACAATTTCCTATCATTTTGTTAGGCTTATCATTATTTTAGCTGGAATATATTTGTGCCAGTCACATAATTCCATCGCGGCATGGATTGATTTGGAAATTAAAAGCTTTTAAAACAAAGACAGTTTTAATCAGCAAAAGTAACTCCAGACTTTTCAGAGCAGAACAACTATTTTCCAAGCTGGGGCAACTTAAAAGTCTTTCCACTCTGTCAACACAGTTTGGGTTGAAGTGAGTGGTTTCTAAAATCTGATGCAGGCTTCTGCCGTGCAGTTACTAGATGTATCACTATACCACCAACCTACCCGAGGCTTCTGTCTTCTGTAATCATCTGTGGCTGAGCTGTTCTGATTAAGACTGTCAGAAACGATCACTTTGTGACTGTTTATGAACTACTTAAATCTTCACTGGGGAAGAGACTGGAACCCGAGTCTCCCAGGTAAGTGCTGTAACCAATGGGATCTAGAGTCTTTTACATTCCCTCTCTCTCTGGCCCAATGAACATTTAAGTATTTTATACAAAATGGAACAGCTTTCATAGGAGAGACAGAGACTCACCCCAGAATACCCTGTACCCCAGTGGTTAGAACACTCACCTGGGAGGAGGGAGACCTAGGTTCAAACAGCATATCTTGGGTGAGCTCTCTAACTACCGGGTGCAAAGAGAGCCTGCCTCCTCCTGGCAGAGCTGTGTTTTATGCAAGCCTGATCCAGTAGGCAAGGTGGGGGGATGCCTAGTTTGAGGATCCCTCTAGGGCTCAGGCACTGAGCAGCTTAGCAGCAGCAGAATTTAGGTGGCATTTGCCGGCAGAAATTTAGGTACCTCAGGGTTACTGGTGGAACTTAAGCATCTAGAGAATTTAGGTGTCTATGGGGTTAGAGGGCAGTTGAGCAGAAGTTGCTTTGAGGATCTAAATTTTCCACGTTGGCATACAAAGTGGCAGTTAGGCAATTAAATCCCTTTGTGGATCATCTCCCAAGCACTTTTGAAAGCCTCACCCGAATTGTGCATCTGTAGTAGAGGATAGATGGGAGTAGACATTGCATGGATGAAATATTGCCATAGTCATTAACAAGTACAACTGTCAAGTTCCTAAACATTTCATCTACCCCTTCGGAAACCGGCTGAGATACTCTACTCAGCTGAAGCTTGCTGCAAACTTAGATGAATGGGATATCGTCTTGTTCCTTATACACCTGCTACTGGAAAACAACATAGTTATTCATGGAGACATAAATTTCAGAGAGAAGGGATTGTTGACTATAGATTCAAAGAGAGCTTTGAGTAATGTGCAGTAGTTCTCGCCTCTGTGGGCAGCAAATGTTGTAGTTAAGGTTGCTTTCCATTGATTAATATGCCTGTATCTTTTTTACCTATTAAATAACTCCACCTGAAGAATAAATATTCAATATACACTGTCCAACAAATACTGCCTTGATGTTACATATTTAGTACCTTCAATAAATAAAGCCATAATTGCATTCACTAGCCTATTATGAATGGTTGTTTAAAATAATAAACAACCAAAGACAGTTATTCAAATCAATATTAAAACAGCATTTCAAATAAATAAAAATAACTAGTAGAGAACTCAACGAGTGGGTCTGGACACTGTTGGCAGATGACTACAGAAGCTTTCACTTGTGGGTCACTGACTCAAATTTGAGTAACGACTCAGAGTAATTAATCTCAGATGGCTATTGGGTGGTTGGCGTAAAATGAATGTGATGGTTTGAGTTCATTTCTCACGTGACAGGTGTCCACGTTATAACAACTGGCACCTCTGAGACCAAGGTCTGAGTGAAGACAAGAAAAACGAACTACCCTCTGATTCTCAGAGGTTTTCCCTTCACGTCAAGGCTGGGATGGGAAGGAACTGAAAAGTTGGCCCTTAAAGAGAAACATAGGGTATGTCTTTACTGGGAGCTGTGGGCATGAGTCCATGGTTGTGGAGATACACACACACTGGCTCTCATCCTGGCGGTGCACTCAGAATAGAACGTAAATACAGCAGTGTGAGTGGTCCAATGGGATGGCTTCCCTGAGCATGTCCTCATCAGAGACCCTCAGCACATCCTTGGAGCAGTTAGCCCATCCTGCAGCTTGTGTGCCACAGCTATGCTCTATTTTTAGTGCGGTAGCTGGATCAGAGCTAGTGCAAGTACATCTCCCAGAGCTGGGAATCACACCCCCAGCAATAAGTGCAGACATACCCTGAGTAGAGCCTCTGAATATGCTGGCAACATCTGGCTTCTGTAACCAGTAGGGAGACAAAAGTTTGCTAACGATCTGTTTGTATGCAGGGGAATTCAATGCTTAACTGAAGAAATGCTGCTGATATTCCCTTCTAATCAGAAACTACTGTTTGCATTGTGGTTCTCTAATAACACACCCACAAGTCCACAGAGCATAGAAGGAAAAATATGTTTGTTGCAACTCATCTACTGGCTAAACATTTAGTGGTAATGCATTTCTTAAATTATCTCCAGGAAGGCAGAAGGAGTCTCTAAAATATTCGCTCCAGAGGGTCATTTATTTTGACAGAAAGGCTAACGCATGTATCATTCTGTCCTGCCTCTACCCTGAAGAGATTTTCTAGATATAGTATTCCTACTTTATATTTACACAATGAGGAGTCCAGTGACACCTTAAAGATTATTTGGGCATAAGCTTTTGTGGGTAAAAAAACTCACTTCTTCAGCTGTATGGAGTGAAAATTACAGGCAAAGGCATAAATATACTGGCACAGGAAGAGAAGGGAGTTACCTTACAAGTGGAAAACCAGTGTTAACAGGGTCAGCTCAGTCAGGGTGGATGTGGTCCACTCCCAGTAACTGATGAGGAGGAGTCAATACCAAGAGAGGGAAAATTGCTTTTGTAGTGAGCAAGGAAAAGCTGATGAGATTAAGGGCATGTCTTCACTACCACTTTAAATCGATGTTAACGACGTTAGGTCGAAGTAAACGTGTACCTGTCTTCACATACATGCCCTTAACGTCGATGTAAAGGGCCTTAAAGATCGATCTTGGCACTCTAGCCTAACCAGTGGCATAAGGCTAATCTCGACGTTCCAAGCTCGACCGTGGGCTAGTGAAGACGGAACCCGACATTAATAGCCTCCAGAGGCTGTCCCACAATGCTCCATTCTGACCGCTCTGGACTGCCTCACTACTGCTCCACTGTGACCGCTCTGCACTGCACTCTGAACTCGCTGCTCTGGCCAGGTAGATAAGACCCGGGAACATTTGAATGCCATTTCCTGTTTGGTCAGCGTGGCCAGCTCACCTGAACTGATCAGTCGCCATTCAGAGCAATCAGCACTAGCCGCCATGCAGAGCTCAGCATCACAGGAATCCATGATGAGCTCATCTACCCTGGAAACCAGCCAGAGGAGAAGAGCTCCAGCATGGTCCACTCGTGAGGTGCTGGATCTCATCGCTATCTGGGGAGAGGAATCCGTGATGTTGGAACTCCGCAACAACAAACGGAATGCCAACACCTACGGAAGAGTCTCCAAGGCCATGCTGGAAAGGGGCCACAACAGGGACACCACACAGTGCCGCGTGAAAATTAAGGAGCTGCGGCAATCTTTCCAGAAAGCCAAGGAGGCAAACGGGCGATCAGGGGGCGCGCCACGGACATGCAGGTTCTACAATGAACTAAATGCCATAATGGGGGGCGCCCCCACCACCATCGCGCCGGTGTGCGTGGACTCCACCGATGGGATCATCGTCAGGGAGGAGACTGATTCCGAGGAGGACGAGCATGAAGAAGAAAATCTCACGGAGCAGCAGGAGCCCAGCGGAGAACCCTTGTACCCAGAGAGCCAGGAGCTGTTTGTCACCCTGGAGCCAGTACCCTCCCAAGCCTCCCAGGGGGGTAAGTGTTTCTTTTTTAAGTGATTACATGACGCGTGATTTTGTAAAGGAAGCATTTATTAATGAGTAACTTGCCCTAAGGACTTAGCGTGCTTTCATTGCTGGTCAATTTCTACTCAAAGAGTTTGTCAATATACTCCGGGATTGACCATAAGTCCTCCGCGGACATTTCAAGGAAGCTATCCAGGAGGTAGCGATGAATCCAGCGCAGCAGATTTCTGGGGAGAGCTGCCTTATCTGGTCCCCCGTGATAGGACACCAACCCACGCCACGAAAGTAGTAGGTTGTCTGGTATCATTGAGCAGGCTAGCATTGCGGCGTATGGACCAGGACTTTGCATGGACTCAAGGAGCATGCGCTCCCTATCTCTCCGAGAAATTCTCAGCAAAGTGATGTCATTCAGGGTTGCCTGTTTGAGATACGGACTGCAATTAGTCGGGAGATAAAGAGTCCCAGCTGCAAAGTACTCTTTTCTGCTGAGGACCGACGAACCGCACCCCCCCCCCCCCACGAACGCTGACCGCCGCCCCCCCCCCCCCCCAGCCCGTAGCGTTAGCAGGCAGGGAATCCGAGCAGTGTGCACGCCGTTGCTTTAGCTTCACAGCCAACGCGGACCCAACCCCCCCCCCCCACCACCCGGCCCGTAGCGTTAGCTGGCAGGGAATCCGAGCAGTCTGCACGCCGTTGCTTCCGCTTCACAGCCAACGCGGAACCAGCCCCCCCTCCCCCCCCCCAGCCCGTAGCGTTAGCTGGCAGGGAATCCGAGCCGTCTGCCCGCGGTCTGAAGAGCCCCAAAAAGACCTTAGCCCTTAGCGAGAGATTTTTTGGCATTTGCTTTGCAGTTTGTGGTTTCAGTGGGAGCCAGCCACGCGGTGGGGGGAAGGGGGCGGGGTTGCTCTACAGTATGCAGGCGCCACTTTTAACTTACCATGACCGGCTGCACGGTGATTTCAGAAGCCGTCTTGGGCTGAGGCACGCATATGTGTCTGAGATGCTCTGACTTTTCTGTGAGCTCTCCTCTCCTTTTAGGTGTAGAACATGACCTTGTACAGAAATCATATCAGGCCTCTGAATACTGAGTTTGCAAATGGCATAGTACTCCCATTGTGTACCGTCCGAGACTGCATCTGCCTCCTAACCTTGAATGTATCTGTCTCATAACTTTCAAACTTTCTTTTCCCACACACTTGCCCACAGATGAACAACAACAGATGAACTCCCGCCCTGCACCGCAGAAAAGAAAGCGTAAAAAGAAAACGCGAACGCGCGATGAGATGTTCACTGAACTCCTGGAGAACTCGCGCGCTGAGGCAGCCCGCCAGACGGACTGGAGGGAAAAAATGATACAGGCAAGGGAACGAGACAGAGAGGAAAGGAATCGAGAGAGAGAGGAAAGGAGAGCCGCTGCAGAAAAGAGGGAAGCCGCTGCAGAAAAGAGGGTAGAACGTGAGGAAAGACGCATGGATGCTTTCCTCCGCATAATGGAGGACCAGAGCGACATGCTGCGATCTCTGGTGGAGCTGCAGCATGCCCAAAGACCACCTCTGCAGCCCCTGTGTAACCACCTCCCCCCCTCCCCAACTCCCATAGATTCCCCACCCAGACGCGGGGTGAGAACACGGGGGGGCAAGGCCCGTGGGCCGCTCCACTCCACCCCACAAGCCAGCAGAAGCAGCAGCAGCAGCAGGCTGACTTTCTCAGAAAACTTTTAAAAGCTGCTGTGTCTTGCCCACCCCTCCTCTCCCCCCTTCCCCCCCCCCTCCTTTGCCCGCTCCTCCCCCACTGCGACTGCCGGTTTCCCTCCAGGATACCAGGACAGTGATCCCCTGTATTTGTATTTCCGATGAACCAATAAAGGAACCATGATTTTTCAAACAGTGATTTTATTTCCTCTGCAAGCATGGGGATGGGGGAGGGAAAGCATGGGGAGGGGGGAGGGAAAGAGGGTACAAGGGCAGCAGGCTTAGAGCACAGCAAGGGAGCAGATTCTCAAACGCCATCTCGACCACTCATAAAACTGTCTTTCAAGGCGTCCCTGAGGCGCAGGGCCTCACGGTGGGCTCTTTTACTTTCCCTGCTGTGTGGCTGCTCATAAGTAGCAGAAAGTAAATTTGCCTCTGCCTCCCAGCCCGCCATAAACGTTTCCCCCTTGCTCTCACAGATATTGTGGAGCACAGAGCAAGCAGCTATAACAATGGGGATATTTCTCTCGCGGATGTCTGAGCGAATGAGTAAGGAACGCCATCTCCCCTTCAAGCGGCCAAATGCACACTCCACGGCCATTCTGCACTTGCTCAGCCTGTAGTTGAACAGCTCCTGACCCCTGTCCAGGGCTCCTGTGTAGGGCTTCATAAGCCAGGGCATTAGGGGGTAGGCTGGGTCCCCAATGATCACGATCGGCATTTCGACCCCCCCCACGGAAATTTTCTGGTCGGGGAAGAAAGTGCCTTGCTGCAGCTGCCTAAAAACCCTAGAGTTCCTGAACACTCGAGCGTCATGAAGCTTTCCCGGCCACCCGACGTAGAGATCGGTGAAACGTCCCTTGTGGTCAACCACTGCTTGCATGACCATTGAGTAATATCCCTTCCGGTTTCTGTACTCAGCGGCCTCGTGGTCCGGTGCCAGGATAGGGATATGAGTCCCATCTATAGCCCCACCACAGTTAGGGAATCCCATGGCGGCAAAGCCATCTATTGTGGCTTGCAGGTTTCCGAGGTTTATAACCCGGTGTAGCAGCCGCTCGACGATTGCCCTGCTTACTTGCATCACAGCAAAGCCCACTGTAGACCTACCCACCCCAAACTGATTCGCCACTGACCGGTAGCTGTCTGGCGTTGCAAGCTTCCAGAGGGCTATCGCCACTCACTTCTCCACTGTAAGGGCCGCTCTCATTTTGGTATTCCTGCGCTGGAGGGCAGGGGACAGCAAGTCACAAAGTTCCATGAAGGTGCCCTTTCGCATGCGGAAGTTTCTGAGCCACTGGGAGTCATCCCAGACCCGCAGCACTATGCGATCCCACCAGTCAGTGCTTGTTTCCCTGGCCCAGAATCGGCGTTCGAT
The DNA here is from genome assembly GCA_032164245.1 of Sternotherus odoratus. Taxonomy (NCBI): domain Eukaryota; kingdom Metazoa; phylum Chordata; order Testudines; family Kinosternidae; genus Sternotherus; species Sternotherus odoratus. The sequence continues at coordinate 28,233,960 of JAVMKO010000014.1, forward strand.
GGCATGAGCCTGCCCCATTGCCACCATTCTTGACAGATTGTCAGTCGCCCTACTTGCAAAAACGGCAGTGTCCCTGTCGTCCCCGCTGTGCACGTCAGTGTCCCTGTCGTCCCCGCTGTGCACGGCAGTGTCCCTGTCGTCCCCGCTGTGCACGGCAGTGTCCCTGTCGTACCCGCTGTCCTTGTCCATCTCCTCCTCACTGTCGTCGGGTTCCGGAAAGCGCAGTTCTCCCCGGATCGCATTCCTCCTCTGCAGACGGTGCAGCAGGAACTCAGCAACCGTGATCGAGGTCCTCACAACAGCCATTACTGCAGCCGTGGTGTCAGCGGGCTCCATGCTTGCAATGCTATGGCGTTAGCACGGCGGAGAAAGGGCGCGAATTATGGGATGCCTACCTACAGTGCACCGCTCGGAATGGGGGTGGGCGGCGCGGAAAAAGGGCGCGAAATTTGGAAATGCCTACCCATAGTGCAGCACTCGAAATGGTGCCTGCTGGGGGATCAGGGAACTGTGGGATAGGTACCCACAGTGCAACGCTCGTCATGTCGACGCTTGCAAAAGTTTTGCGGACAGACACTGTCGACGTACTGTGCGTAGCTGTGCCTAGTGAAGACACACAACATCGACTGTATGCCGTCGCGTTCACAACATCGACATAAAGGAAATCGAACTACTGCTGTAGTGAAGACATACCCTAAGTGTTTGCCTCATTCTCTGCTGTGTGACCAGGAGTAAAATCACTTACATCCTGATCTTAAGCCAGAAGGTTCACACACTTTGAGTGCAAAAGTGCACACCTTCTGCTTTGCATAAACATCCCGATTCTCCATGCGCACAGTTTGCCAGGCAGACAGCTACCCATGTGTGCACACAACCAGGGATTTAAGCATTCACAGTTACTGTGATGCATGCAAAGTAGGTGCACATATGTACAGAGGCAAAGGCGGTAGGGCCAGGGGCTGAAAGAGCAGGCCCTTAATTCTGCTGGGCTGCACTATTCTCATAGACAAAACTAACAGAATATTGATTAACTTTCATTCATTAATGCTGGGGAAATGCACTGAGATCCTTGGGCAGAAGGTAGAAGAGAAGCACAAAGTATTATTTTCTCATCTGCTTTTGAAGGAACCCAGTCACCGAGGAATCCGAAGGAACAGGATTTTTCTCACTACCCATGTCTGCTACAGGACATCAGCATCTGGAATCAAAAGGTCAGATGGGCTACCATTTTTCTGGGCAAACTGCCCGAGAAAGTCTGGTCCATGATCTTTATTTCTTCTGCATTCTGGCCTCTTTGCTCTCCCCCTCCAGTGCAAACTGAACCTAAGTCAGGCATAGCCAGCCATGGGAAAATCCTTTGGAGGCACAGAGCCAGCACAGCAGCCCCTACATTCCTTCCCTCCCTGTGGGGAATGAGGAGGGCAGTGACCGGGGCAACAACTAGCCAGCGGCCCCTAGGGCGGGGGGCGGTGGGGCGGTGGGGCGGATTGGCAGCTGGCACCACTTCAGGTTGCTCTAAATTCCAATAGGGGCCTGGTCTGGGGCACTGGTAGGCCCGAATCAAAAGCCATTTTTGACTGCACCTCCTATGCATCACTTTGTGATGCGAAGACCCACTTGGGCACCAGGGCCCATGTTTCCTTATTTTCTTGATGTGGAATAAGCAAAATGACAAACACGTGCATGGCAAAAATATGTCTGCAAAAACTAGACACGGGGCGTAATCAATGACAAGAAATCCTATTCTGATTTTTTTAAGGAAGGAAAGGAAGGACAGGGTTTTTTGGTTAAGGTCAGGTTTTTTTGAATTGGGGATCAGGACAACTGGGTACAATCCCTGACTCTGCCACAAATTTCCTGTTTGACCTTGGGCAAGACACTTGTGCCTCAGTTCCTCCATGGTACAATAGAATAATAAATAATCCATCCTTTCTCTCACTGTGCATCGGTCTTATCTATTAAGTGGTCTGAGCACAAATGCCAAGTGTAGACCTGATTTACATGAGGACGGCTTGCTTAAAATATGTCATGCGAGCTAACTAACTAAAGAAAGCCAATAAGCAGGGAACAAAATCTTAACTTGATGCCTGAAACCACTTGGCAGTGATTCAACTGAGATCAAAGATCTTGCAAGTGTGCCCACCCAGAAGCGTTTGAGGTGGGGCCTACACAGCTGCAACACATGGGCAAGGAAGACATGCTCTGGTTAGTTATGAGAATAAGGAGAAATGCAGCCTGAGAGGTTGCCAGCCGGGCGGTTCCTTGAGAACGACACAGGGAGTCTGCGTTGGTATAGACACTGGTCATTTTCAAAACGCTTTTCTTCCTCTCGGTTTGGATACTGTTGTATTCATACTAATGAATTGTGCCCTGAACCATTTAGTCTTTCTACAGCCTTTGGGTTTATTTGCTCCCACAAAGGTTTCATCCAGTGTTAGGGTGCCATGGTCATGAGCAGATGCTTTTGGTGGCCAGGCTGCGTGTGTGATTCACATTTAGCGATCAACCTAGTCAGCTATTTTATTGGTTAACAAAAGGGCTCTGCTAATATGCTTCTCTGACTATTCCAAGCCACCTCTCATGGCTCCTTGGGTTCCAAAAGCCCTTTTACCAGCTGTGAAAACCTCTGTCTCGATCCACTATCATAACAAAAATCCAGGGCACCCGCCAGACTGAAAAGGCAAGGACGGCTGACCCAATTTAGCTTTTTTCTTAGAAATCATATATGTTCCCCTGATCTAAACAGTTTCCTCTTACCAGAACATAGTTCTCCACTATTGAGAGTGAACAAAGAAGAACCAAACGCACAACTGCAATGAGTCAAATAAAATGCCAACCTCTAATTCTCCCAAGGGGACATGGAATGTATAAGGGCATGACCCCATGGATCATAGAATCATACAATATCAGGGTTGGAAGGGACCTCAGGAGGTCATCTAGTCCAATCCCCTGCTTTAAGCAGGGCTAACCACAACTAAATCATCCCAGCCAGGGTTTTGTCAAGCCTGGATAATTTACTGAGACCCACCCATTGCTATGAGCAGGAGTTAAGCATCCTAAAGGGGTTTTCATCCCACATCTTTTCTTCCCCACTTCTTCTCCCGGTAGATTCACTGTGTGTCAGAAGCCTGTGGCTGTGGTTTCTATAGTCTTGTCTGGTTCCTGTTGCCACAGATGGTCATTCGACCCTGTTGAGTCAGAACATTGTGGGAGCTGACTGCAAGGGGTGACACTGATCAGTCAGGCAAACTTGTGACTGAGAGTAAGGCTAGAGAGCAAACCAAAATCTGCTGGGAAGCTCAGAAGAGAGGTGGAGGAGCTTTCATCCTAGGGAGATTTATTTAAATATTATTTTGATCCTCTGTTTCCGAGAAGACTTTAGGAGAAATTGCAGGAATTGTGGGATTGGTACAGTTTGTTACTTTTCAAAAAGTACATTCCAAAATAGAACTTTCAAAGAGCAGGGATTCTCTTTTGTGTTTCTGTCCTGAGGCTATGTAACAGGGTGCTGGCTAGGAGATCTAGGCCAGACCTCTGTTAGCCCAGCTCCCTGTTAAAGGGGAATTAGTTGGGGCTGTCCGGGGAGGCCTGATTAGCCAGCCGGCTATATAAAGCTGGCTGGAGGGAGGCAGCGGTGATGGTGGGCTGGGGAACCTAGTGGTCCCCTAGGGTGTTGGTCTGTAGAAATATGTCTATAGTAGGTGGTGGGAACTGGCAGAAACAATAAAAGAGCACTGGTGTCTGGATTTTGGTTGGTCTCCGGCTGTGTTTGCGAGAGGACCAGCGAGGACCAGGTTACAGGCTATTTTAGAAAACATTTGTATAGAGCCGTGGTCAGCTTCCTCTGTGATCATCTATGAACTGCTGTTCGTCTCATCTATAGCTAATGGTGCTACACAATGGAATAGAGACTCTAGCCCCTTTAATTTACCTGGATATCTTTTCTTTCCCTTTTCTAGTTTTGTGGGAGTTGAGAGACAGTGGCCCAGGTTCAGATAAAGACAATAAGGGACACTTATTTTTGGTTGTAGTATCTTAAAGAAATGGTATTTGTAGTCTTTATTTGTTAACTTTTACATTGTAGCGATCATCACACCAGGGAAGCTGGTTTTTTATATTGAACAATGGTGTTATCTAGAATACTGTTGCCTCCTTTTCACCCAAGTGGCTAGTCAAAGTTTGGGGCTTTCTCGGCGTTCCAGTGGGGAGTAGAAATTGGTAGTAGGCAGTTATTTCTTGGATGCAGTCTTGTTTATTTACAAGGAAAGTATAAGGTTCTGTTTCTCTGAATGCAGAAGGAACAAAGAACAATAAGGAGCGGTTGCTTAGTTTACCAGCCTAAGGTGCTACAAGACTCTTTGTCGCTTTACCAGACACAAAAACTCTCTCTAGCTTTTTCCAGGGTCCTGCTGTGCTTACAGGCTCCTGCTTGGCTTTTCTTGCCTCTCATTTTCTCTGCCTCTCTCTCTTCCTGTCTGTGACCTCAATATCTGTCTATGTGTTCTCTCAACCACCCACACCCACCTGGTCACAATACCCGGGCGAACCCTCTTCCCTCTTCCCCCATGGCACTAGTTTCTGGGCAAACTCTTAGCCTGTGTTTTGGTGTGGCCCCTCAGCTGTCTCTTACAACTATCTTAAATGGAGGACTCATTCAGGCATCAGCAGGAGTGAAGTTTTAACTCAAGCCATAACAAGCTCATAACAATAGTTGTCTGTATATGCCTCAGTTTTCTAGAGAAAATTAGGAATAAACACTTAAAATTCTATGTGTTAAAATCAATAAGAATGCCATTATATTTAGAAAAATCATCCCTGTGATGTATTTAAGAATTATCCCCATTTTAGAGGCAGGGAAACAGAGGCACGGGAAGGTCAGCATGGGGGAGTCTGATGAACTTGCTAAAGGTAAAGATGTTGCTCTCTTCCTTCTAGTTAGAAGATAGGACACTTGACGGGTGAGGTTCTGGGGTAACTGGAAGGCTGGGTGTCTGGAGGCTGTGGAAGGAATATGGTGGTTGGATGCACTTGGCAGCGTGCTATCTGGGACCCACCACATGCTAGACTCAGAGCCTTAAGGTCTACTAATTGAAGTGCTTATAGGAACTCTGTCTGAACTCATAATACACAAAGCAAACTAGCAGACCTGCAGAGGGGTCGTGTAGTACAACAGCAGAGCTGGTCGGGAACTCTGACAAATCATTTTCCTCCAAAAATGCCCATTTTGTTGAAATTGATTCTCTTTGTGAATCCAGGTCAGGCTCAATGAATTTTCTAACTCAAAAAAAGAAAAGAGTTAAGAAGGAAAAGTGTCTCAAAGGTTGAAAGACTTTTAGTTTTGAAAGGTAAGTTAATTAGACTGACCAAAAAGCCTTAATAAAAAAGCGGTTGACATTGAAATGGAACATTTTGATTGACCTGAGATGGGAAAGCAGCTTTGGTGTGAGAATATTTTTGAGATTTGGTCTCTTCATCCCCATTCGAGACGGGGGAAAATTTCAGTCTCGAAAATATTTGCAGGATGGAAAACTGCTTCGTGCCAAGCTCAACACAGCGCCCCAGAGACCCCCAAAAGGGTTGATGATTGTAGTAGCTAATAATTATGCCCATTTTGCAGACAGGGAAATGACGCACAGAGTGTTTAAGGGCCAAATTCTGTGAGCAGCTCAGGAGTTTCGAAAAGACGCTTAGATCCCTAAGCTCCCATTGATGCGGCACAAGTTGAGAATGCTCAGAACCTCACAAGAGGCATTTAGAAGGCTCAGACTGCATGGGTATTTCTACACCCCAGCTGGATCCAGTCTCGTCCATGGTCTTAGGCTGGCAGGGCTGGTGCTAGCACGCTAAAAATAGCTGTGAAGAGAAGACAAAGGTGCTTGTCAAAAGCAAACTTATCCTATATAATAAAAGGCCAGAGGATGTTTGTCCGAAGCCGTCATGTGCAGTAGAAATGGCCCGGACAAACAGCATGCTGGGAGTTGTAGTTCAGCGGCACAAAATGGCCACCGCGCGTGCACCGCCGCGAGCCGTAGAGACGGCCCAGACAAACAGCATTAAGCACTTTGGCCCGTGTACATGGGCGGTTACACTAGTAAATAATATTGCGGTTGATATTCGTTCAGCTTACAACTACACCAACATTTAGGGGGCAAATATTCTGCAGAAGACAAACCTGAACAGGAAGCAGATCTAAATTGTGAGCTCTCTCCTTAGCCTAAATGGGAAAAAAAAATCATGACACATGAAGCTGACTAGGCCTAGCTGTTATTGGAGTAGACTGCTCTGCCCTTTGATCCAGTATTCTTCTGCTAACTGTCTTCATTTCCCACGCTGTTGGCTGGCGAACTGTCTGCTCTTTATAATTCTGCTAATGACGCTGCATGCATTTGCAGTCTCATCATCAAAGCCGGGGAGCCCAGTTCTGTTGCATATTTCGCTGAAGCAGTGAATAAGAAAACCAGTGTTGGTTTGTTAGATATTTCATAACAGTCTGTCAACATGTCTGGATTTTCATGACAGCCAAAGTGCTGCTGTTACTTCTTACAGACACCAAACGGGGGGGGGGGGGGGGAGGGAGGGGGGAGATCCCCAGTGTATAGTGGGATGGGTTGAGGCACTTCGCCGTACAATAATACATGGGGCGGATCCCACTCGCCTAGCTCAGGGAGCAGTCCCATTGCAACCAGTGGGAGTAAGTCTGGCCACAATTGGCCTGTGACGAATGCACTCAGCCTGAACCAGTTCCCAACGCCACTTTTTTTCTATGCCTTGTGTGTTAATGGCAGCTCCTGTTGCTAACTACTGAGCAAAATGTATCACGAACATGATGGTCCTTTGGTTGTAGCACAATAGAGGTCTGGCCCACAACTGGGGCTCCCAAGTGCGACGGTAACACAAATCAGCAGTACTGTATTGTATTGTATTGTGTGGTTAAGGTACAGCTAGAAGCCTCTGCTTATCTGTGTATTATGACATGCTTATATGCATGAGCTCGGAGAGTTGCTCCCAGATAGACACACAAGCTGGATGTCATAAAAGGATATTGTGTAACTATGTCAGCCTCCTAAGAGAGCTACAAGAAAAGAATAAAATGCATGTCTACCACTTGGAAAAGATGCACTGTTGCATTATGCTCTGAACCAGCTATAGGTCCTGTGAAATTTGACAAGTGATCAAAGCCATAGGAAAGGTGTATTTTTTAAACATATGCCCTCCCATTGAAAAGATGTGGAAGATGACTTATCCCTGGTCATCTAACCCAAGAGCAGAACAAATGTTTCAATTTGGTTTCAAAAACAAAGACAGGGCCAGATCGCGGGCCACCGAACTCAGTGAGGGCTTTGTGAGACCGGGGCCCGAGCACGCTGCATGTTATTGGCAGCTTCGCGCTAGAGAATCGTTTCATATAAACTTCACAAACTGTTTGATGTTGCTGTAGTTGGCAAAAGGCCAGCCTGATACAGCTGAGTGATTGTCGTAACCTCGCGCTCCCAGTCAACGTGCTAGAAGTTTTGCTACTGCCAGGTGGGCTTATTCTGATGTCGTGTAATTCCATTGACTGCAAAGAAGTTCCTCCTGATTTGTACATGTGAGATCAGAATTGGGCCGGTAATATGGCTACTGAGAAGGTCTGTGGGTCTCAAGGAAGAGTACATGAGCGGGTTTTTATTTGATTTGCAAAAGAGCGAGATTTGAGCCAGATCACGGCTCTCAGGGAATGCATGAGTAAACATGTCTAGTCACTGTTTGCTGAGTCCCTGCGAGCATTGTTTATGTTTTTCTCTGGTAGGTTACCTGGGCCCAAACCTTCTCCTGGGCAAAGCAATGTTATAACCACCATAATTTCATCTGATGCGACTGAATTTATTGTTACTGCCAGTTCTGCCTCTCTCAGCATGTATTACTCAAAGAGCTGGGAGTCAGCGTGCCTTAAGAACCTCAAAATATGGTGTATGAGCGTTAATTCTCAAAGGAAAAAAAGCTCCAATACTTCAAAAGCTTCTGAACATTTTATACCCAGCATCTAATAGAAAATTATAGAAATTACCTCAAGTAATGGGCTGAGCTTGGCTCTAACAGTGCTTTTAGCCCTAAGCTTTGTAGTAGGTAGTAGGCCAAAGCCACAGAAGCACTCCTAATAGATTATTGCTAAATAAAGGAACCTACCATATTTTCTTTATAGATTTCAGTGTAATCAGCTGCAGACTACATCCGTGGAGAGAACCTGTATGCAAGCAAAGGTGTGAATCTTTTAGTAGGGGAGCATTGTGGGCTGGAGAGGAGGGTCAAAGTATTTGGAGAGTCTCATTATGGTAAGGCTTAAATATGCCTTTTTACACCTGGGGGAGTCTGTGGATAGTTGTGCTTGCTGGATACAAAGGCTTTCCCCCATTCGAAAACTGGCCCACGAAATAAGCACACTGGAAAGATGGCACTATGTTACACTAGTTACTAAAGGTCCAACTCCAATCTCAGTTATACCGGATCACTGCTGGCTGCAATGGAGTTATTTGGATTTACACTGATGTAACTAAGATCTGAATCCAGCCCTATTTTTTTTCTGCTAAAGATACATAGGACTCTTTTCAGGGCAGGGGCTGTCTCCTACTACGTGTATGGAGAGTATCTAGCACAATGGGTCCCTGATCTTGTCTCAGGCCTTTTAGGTGTGTGGCAAGAGTGATTCCTCGAGCTCAGCATTGAGGGGAGCTGGATAATAAGAAAAAATACATTTGGAAATGCAGCTGCCTTTGGAGAGCTTTCCCTTGCAAACTGTCTATGGGGGAATCACTGACCCTGGTGAGGTATGGAATGAGTCACCATTTTACTGCCACTAAAAGCTGATTTGCTCTCTTTTGAAGTGAGCAGCAGGGAGGCCATTTCTCTATGAAGAAAGCTAGACTATGGTGACTATGCAGGCAGAAATGAGAGAAGATTAGAAACCACTCATAAAAAAAACCCCACCCCGGCAGATGGAAAAGTTATTGCCAAGCTAGGCAATTCACTACCCTAAGTCATCTACTTTGCCAATGACAAAAAGCCTAGTCCCCGGTCCTGCCAGACCCTGAACAAACACAAATTATGTGGAAAACATTCCACAGTTCATACCAAAAAAAAAAAAAAAGTCTCCTTTTTAACTTCTAAACCTATCCAGTGAAATCTGGAGAAGAGACCACCTTCAGTAAACAGCTGTCTGTTTGAAGAGACTGCTGTAAAGTTATCCTTAGATGGGCCGAGTAGTTAGTATTATTTATACTCTGGTAGCGCTGAGAGGCTCCAGTTGAATTTGGGGGCCCTTGTGTTAGGTGCGGTACAAACACATAGTGAGAGAGCCCTGACCCCAAAGAATTTACAGAATCATTAAACAAGATGGGAAAAGGGTGGGAAGGAAAACAGCCGCAAAGTAAAGTGAGAGCTGGCCCATGGGGGAGGTACTCTGGCCCAGTGCATGGAACTGGGACATGGGAAACCTGGATTCTCTTCCTGGCTCTGCCACTAGCCTGCAAGTGACTTAAACTCTGCCTCAGTTTCCCCATATGTAAAGCACTTTGAGACCTACTGATGAAAAGCACTATGCAAAAGCGAGGTACTATTTTTAGTGCAGAGCAAGGAGAAGAACCCACATCTCCTGGCTCCCACTCCAGTGCTCTCTTCTCTAGACCAGGCTACACCTCAGTTTTGCCTTCCCTTTGCTTTCCCTTGATTAAGCCACCCGTTTTTTCAGGGCCTTCGATTGTTCCCTTAAGAAAGCCTTCACCATCTGTCTCTATCTTGCTTTATGATCTAGGTTCTGATGCTTATAAGCATGGTATCCGAGTACCTACGGATGCTGGGCATATCTAAGAAAAACATAATACACAGAGAGTTAATGTAACTGTCAGCAAACCTTGAATGGCGGGTTTAGTAATTTTCCATGAAGCCCTAAGAATCCAATTTCGCTTTTAAGTTTGCTGCCTCTAGGCAAGAAGCAGCAAGTTTTTATACACATGGTGCCTCATTGTCTGTGTAGTGGTCGCATGCATAACAAGGAGAGGAAAAACAAAGTCTATCTATATAAAGGATGCTATTGTGCAAAATTATTAAGTAAACATTGTAGCTGAGGCTATATTTACTGACGCCCACATATTGGGTTTTACTTTGCTATATGGAGTGGGGTGGGGGCGGGTGGGGTGTGTGTGTGAGTGAGCTGTGTTCCTTTCCCCCCTTTCAAGCAATCTATCTTTTCAGCCCCAAGTTTCATAACAGCTTATTTTCACACACACCCATTTTTTTAGCCTCCTCCTTAGCAAAGAGGACCCAAACCAACATCTTGATTCACTAGTGATCTTCTCAAGCTTTTAAACCGGAGCCCGCAGTCTGCTTAGTATTATTTGGAGAGTGAGTTGTTATCCCTGGTAAACAGCAACCGCTTCCAGGGGCAGGAGCAAAACGCTGCATTACTAGGTGAGGTGGATTATTGCCTCTCGCAACTGAATCTCCACTGGCCAGCATAAGGATGACTGGTAGGGCTTTGGCAAGGCCCATCCAAACTGGCCTCTCTCTTGTTCTTGCCAGTGACTCACCCTGTGATAAATCGATGGGATCTATGAAATGGCAGGGCGTGGTTTAATGAACATGCTCTTTCTAGGCAACATCAGTAAATAGGCTCCTGGACTTTTAATATTTCTTATTTAAAAAAGGGCCCATGGAATTAATCCACAGCTGTAACCCACACTTAGCCATGCTGGTGCTCTGTCTCTCTCTAGTGGCTGGGTGACACAGCACACTTGATGAGCCCGCTACAGCCTGGGTTAAGAGACCTGGCTCTTTTAATTCAGGCAGCAGAGGCGCAAGTTTTTCCCCGGTATAGATGGTAGCATGAAGGGCAGGGTTCAATAAGCCTAGGTTGATCCCCCCACCCAGAGCCGTACTCCAGGAAACTAAAATTTAACCTCCTGGCTCCCCTTTCCAGACGTCTTCCCCCCACACATACGAACCACCCCCTCCCATATCCAGGTAAGCACACGCAGCAGATGCTTACCCAAAATAAAGCGGGCAAACCCCACGTTGTGCATGCAGGGTGTAGACCACCTCACAGACTTCATTCCCTCCTCCACTGGTCTAGGCGGAAGAACTCCATCCCACCATCGCTCACTCCGATCCAATGGGTTTCCTCACCCGTCTGCTTCCATCCAGTGGGGTTTACAGTGTCATACCCCACTCCACTCTGCCTCCATAGCTTCAATTCCACAACATCAGGTCCACTCCATCACCCCGGGCCAGGCCCACTTAGCTGAGTCCGCTCTACTAGCCCCAGAGAGTCATAGACATAGCATGTCTACTCTGTCGCCAATCTAGTGCTGTAAAGTCCAGTCAGAGGATCCATTACTCACAGGAGTAAATCCAGGCCGCACCAGGACCCCGGGGAGAGTGTCTCATATTTTCCACACAGAGTCCTTCAGCTCTCCACGCTCCTTGGGTATTGGACTCCATGCTCACAGTCTCATGCCTTTCGATCAGGGTGACCCACTTTTCCTCAGCCTATTCCTTTCATAATCTCCCTGCTTTACATAAGTGCACTTACATGCACCATTAAATAGAAATCCCAGAGCGAGATCACCATCACAGCCAGAGCAATAAAACACGGACAGAAATGCACTGAGGCAAAATATGTAATTTAACCCCTTTTCCAGTAGAGGAAAGTAGAGACTTTAACCCTCTAAGTGTCCCAACTCTGGAGCTCACACACCCGACTGGAAAATGCACGTAGGAGATAAGATACAGGACTAGAGCTCAGAAGAGTTGGGTCCTGACTCTGTCACTCGCCTGCTGGATGACCTTGCGCAAGTCATGCCCTGTGCCTCAGTTTCCCTTTTGTCTATTTAATTGTAAGCTCTCTGGGGCAGGGACATCTCTGTTACTGTTCTGTACAGCACCTATCACAATGAGACCCTGATCTCACCTGGGACCTCTAAGTGCTACTGCAATACAATGAAGAGGGGAGATATTCAAAGGCACAAAGTGGGTTAAGTGCCCACCTTCTCTTGTCTTTCAATGAGAGTTGAGCAGCAAATTCTCCTTTGTCCCTTTGGAAATCCCCCGCCCCAGTCATACCCATTGGGCTGAAGTCCCCTAGAATGCTCTCTGGGGAGATTATGCTTTGTGGAGCAGGATGCTGCAGACTAAAGCTACCAGAGGAGCCTCTTGTAAATGTTTCTGTGTCAGTTTTAAGCTTTATAAAAGCTTTGATGTTGCTGGTTGTGAACTCCAAGGAGACTTAAATTCTTTAAGGTGCGGGGAGGGGGGAATTAAAAGACAATAACTCAAGATTTCTTTCGGCTCGAGAAGCCAGCCTAAAAAAGTGATTGGCTATGTTTGGGCAAAGCATGACCTCACCAGCACTCTGAGTGTCTGCCCTCACCGGAATTAGGGTGGGGGAAAGCAGCTTGGTGAGAAGAAGAGAGAAAAAGGAGACAAACGGAAGAAGAACATGTTGTTGATTAGCTGAGCTGTCCAAGAAAAAGCAATGGTGGGTCTTGCCAGGTTGGCCTGCATGACAGTTTGCCTTATAGAAGACAAATTGCTCCTTTCAACAGTAACTGGGGAGTTTTAGATTCTGGAGGTAATTGTTAGAGACAAATTTCCCGCTGGCTTGGAAGCAGCCTCTAAATCAGCGCCCGCAAAAAAAACCCCACTCTTCAATCTCTCTGCAATTTACATGCACCCTCATTTTGTGCATTCAGATTGGGTCCCCAGTCATGTGAATAGCACACACAAAAGGGGGCATGTGTAATGGATGGGCGGGTAGTTTTGAGGGCACAAGTATTTACAGGCCCATTGTTTTCAAGCTCTAAACTGGAAACTGTTGCTGTCTACGTTGTGGCCCTCGAAGTTCTGAGTTCTCCCCACAGTCCCCAAAATAAGCCTTGTTGTAATTAATGATCTTCCCCACAGTGGAACAAAAGGAGTGACCAGTGGGCAGGGAGCAAGTGTGGCAAAGAGGAAACTTTTAATGGAATGTGTGTATTCGTTCTAAACCTGGATTCCATGAGCCAGGGCTGTTTCCTAGAAGACCCCTGGGCATCTCCTCAAATGAAAGGGACTCGAATGGCTAAAATGCCAACCAAAGCATGCCGCGTGTACCCCTAAATATACAGTTCGGAATGCAGACTGGTAGATCCATTAGAAAGGAGCAAAAGGAGTGTGAATATTTGGATGCCTCTGTTCTTAATTTTCTTACTATAGGTGCTCTATAGCCCCATCTCCATATTACCAAAGACCCTCACAAACATTGTCTTCACAACACCCCTGTAGGCAAGTAGTAAGGAGGCAGAATGGTCTAGTGGATAGAGTGCTGGATTCTATTGCCACCTCTGCCACTAGCCCATTGGGTGACTGGGAACAAGTCTCTTCCCCCTCTGTGCCTCAGTTTCTCTATCTGTAAAATGGTACTGCCCTCCCGTGTAAAGTGCTTCGAGATCTATGGATGAAAAGTGCAATGTGTGAGCTAGGAATCATTATCATTATTGTATCCATTTTACAGATGGGGGACTGGGCACAGAGAATTTAAGGGAGTTGCCTGAGGTTACACAGTGAGTCTGTGGCAGAGTCAGAAATTGAATCCACAGCTACTGAGTCCTAGTGCAGTGCCCTAATCCGAATATCATCCCCTCCCCCTTCCTATTTTTCTGCATCTTTAAAGCTCAGACAACATGAAATCAGCCGCAGAGAGATTTCTTTGTTTGGGTGGATTTGGCAACAGCTTCAGCCCAGACAGTTTTCCCAGGATACTTTGTCAATGAGATGTTTGTCTCCCAGTTCTTCACAGCTTATCCAGTGAAGTTTATTCAGTGGGTGTGCGCAGTGTTTTTACTGCCTGAACCTGGTAGTTAACCACGGGGAGTATAGTTCCGTGAGCCCAAATGAATCACTTCACTTAAAATTACATCTGTGCGCAATGATCACAACAGAATCTAACGCTACTCAGACCTCACCTGGCTTTGGGGCTTGTTCCAAACGTGCATCACAGCCCAGATTTGGTAAAAGCTTAGTATTGACTTTGTTTTCAAGTGACCCTGGGTGGGGATATGAGGCCTATATTGAAACTGAGCAAAACCCAGAGCTCAAAGGACATTCGTGTAATTAACCCAGGCTCAGGTTTCTTAACTGCATCCTGCTGTCTGTCCTCTAGGGATGGACTCTTCTCTAGACGCTTCTCATAGCCTGGCCTGGAGGGTGTTATCCTGACTGCTAAATCTGGCCTTGTAAAGTTGGGGTTGGGGGAGACTCAGATTTGGCAGCCTGAATAGGGTGACCAGATGTCCCAATTTTGGAGTCTTTTTCTTATATAGGCTCCTATTCTCCCACACCGGTCCCGATTTTTCACATTTGCTGTCTGGTCACCCTAAGCCTGAATTGATTTGGAGTTTGAATTGTGTGTGTGTATTTTGTGGGGGAAACATAAATGAAGATCACTTCCTAAAATGGTAGCCTGGGATGATCTGGATCTTCAGGTAGATGGGATCTGAGATCCATTTAAACTTCTCATAAATCCTACCTAAACTAGTTTGTTTTGTGGCAATTAAAAGTGGAGAACCAGTTGTTTGTCTCTTGGAGTGTGCTCGTGGGTGCATGTGTGTCTCCATTACGCCTGATTGGATGACCTGTTAGATGTGCAGACATTTTCGTGATCTCTAGTGGCTGATCCTAATCACATGGCAACAAATGGCATTTTGAAGCCCAACAGAGTCTACTTTAGTTTCAGTGGTAGCAGCTGTGCCTTTGGAGAAGACGATCTTGTGTTCCATCCCAGCTTGTGTTCATGAAGTCCATTAGGTCTCAGTGTGCAGATGTGAGAAGTCTGTGCAGCAACGGGATTATTCTGGTTTCTGTTTAATGCTCGTGCCAAACCAAAGCCTTGTAAACTTCTTGAAAGTTGTTATTCAAAATAACAATTCACAGGTACGCTGCAAAAGCCCATCAGGCCACCTTGCTCAGGGAAGTCTCAAAACATCATCTGTCAAAACCATAATAGGTGCTAGTTAAATCAAGAATTATTTTGGGGCCATTCTCTGGTTTGAATTGTCCAGAAAGCCAGCCGAGATGATCACCAATGGTACCTTCTGGTCTTAGAATCTATGGGTCTATAATGGATTCCATAGAGAGTCTCTTTTTTCCTTCAGGTTAAGTGAAAATGTTTGTGTGTGTTTTGCAAAGTGGTGCTCCTTGCCCTTATAGGCTGCAGCTAAGAACTGTGACATCCTTTGGCCAGCCAGAGAGCATATTACAACACCCAGAGCTACCGTCTCCTGAGCAGTAATGGGCGTCACAAATGGGGAAGCCAAGAATGACAGATTCCCGGAGAACAAAAATAGACCATTTGTCATTTGGAGGGTGAAATGGATGGATTTTTACTAACTGCCTCCATTTACTGTACAACCTTGTTCTGTATACAAGTGCTTCTTTCTGTCTTCCTCCTCGCGTAACATGGACGGTGCTGCTCCAGCAACAGATCTGAATAATGTGATGAGTTCTGAAATGGCCTCTTAAGTGCTTACTCGACTTAAGAAAACCCACACATAGAAAGACCTAGTTACAGGAACCCCGCTGTCCCATGCAAAATTCCTGCAACATCCACAACTCCTGAAAAGCCATTAATATTCTGCACCATTCATATTCATGGAAGGAGAACAGGCCAAGATTTGGTGCAGCATCAAGTTGCACTCAAAAGCGTTATGCACTTCATTTGTTGCTGAGCAACGTTACGATGTGCATCAAAAATAGCGGCCAAGCTGTAATGTCACTTTCCTAAGAAATTAGAAATGGGTGCTGATGACCATTATGTTCATGTGCTTTCCTGCACTCATTCATCATTCCAGCTGGGCTTCAGGATAAAAACCTATCGGGTTCCTTTACTCTCACCCTTTTAAATAACTGCATTGCTATGGCTGTCTGGATTTATTTGCATACTGTTGTGTGCATCTCTCTGGGTTCTATTCTTGGTCACAGAAAAGGAAACGGTTCTGTTCCTGCTATACGTGCAGACGAGTTAGATGAAAATCTGTTGGCTGAATGGTTGCAGCCTGACAGTTACTTTTACTCTCAGAACCCAGAAGGATAGACACACAGCAACCAACACCAGATATACTCTAGTGCAAGCAGGATTTTTTTTGGAGCGGGGGGAGGGGGGAGGACAAGTTCTATGGCCTGTGTTATACATGAGGTCAGACTAGATGATGACGGTTGGGCCTTCTGGCCTCGAATCAGCTTCTCTTGAGGCATGTACAAAGTGGTATTTCTCGTAGGCCTACTCTAGGCCTTTAACCATCCAACCTTAATCTAGGACCTCTATCCTTGCTAGGCTTGGATCTCCTTCCTACATAGCAGGACAGCTATGAAGCTCTTTAAGAACATGTAATCCCTGAATGAACGTCCTTCAAGCGCTTCTATGTTGTCCTGCCTTCCTGTTGTTAATTAACAAAAAGATACATGTTTTAATAAAAGCAAAATGTAATTTATCTGTAGTTCAAAGCAGAGTCTGGATTTAATTCTAAAAAATCCACAGACTGAGAGTCAAGCACTTTGGAAGGATTATATAAAGCCATTTTATGTGGGTGTTATTTCACATCTGCTAACTTAAGCACATGCTTAAAATTAAGTTCAGTCCCTTTGACTTCAAAGGGATTTAAGCACGTTTAACTTTATTTAAAGTGTTTTGTTGAACAGAGGTGACTTAAACACATTCAGTGCATGTCATTTGCTACCTCTACATATACCAGTAGTTCTATTTGTAACTGCTATATTTCTCTCCAAGTAAGGGAGTCACATGGCCTCCATCACTGCACTAGCTGAGGTCCTCACAATCTTTAATGTATTTCCCCTCACAACACCTCTGTGAGTAGGCCAGTGCTATTATCCCCATTGTACAGATGGGGAACTGAGGCACAGAGAGGCTAAGTGACTTGGCCAGGGTGACAGGAAATCTGAGTGGAGAGGCAAATGAATTCATGTCTCTCAAGTCCTAGTCTAGTTGCCTAACCACTGGACCATCCTGCCTGTCTAGTTCATAGTCTAAGTATAGGAGACACTGCAAATAATGTGGTAAAGGTAAGTAGTGTGGTTCAGTAAATGTCAATATTTAAATGGTGTCTGTTACAGTTAGTCTAGTTAATCCCTCTTTGGCCATTGCAGGATTGTTCCTTCTTGTCTGACCACAGATGAGGAGAGTATAAACTCCAATGAAAACTGAACATAACAGGGCGTTCAACCAGTCTCCAGTAAACACACAGATGCGTTAGAGTTCTACCATTAAGATTTTAGCTTGGGAATATACCATTTAAGTGACAATTGTGCCTTTCAGCTCTGAACATTCATAGGAGATTTTTTTTCAGTTGGGATTAAAAAAAAAAAGTAGTGTTGTCTGGTTAGAAAAGAGGAGACTGAAAGTCAGGACTCCTGAGTTCAGCTCCCACCTGCCACTGATTTGCTGGGACACCATGCAAGTCACGTTGGTTTTCAGAAGTTCTGAGATCCCACAACACCAGCAGAAATAAATCGGAGCTGTGGATGGTCCATAGCTCTGCAAATCAGGTCATTAGCTCCTCTGCATTTCAATTTCCCTATCTGTAAAATGGAGATAATAATATTGATCAACCTGTCCGGAGTGTTGTGAGCCACAGTTAATTAATGTTTGTAACTTTCTTTGAGATCTTTGAACAAAATGTGCTATTGAAGTTCAACGTAATAATAATTACTGCTATTAATAAATCCCACAGGAATTGTGCACCTAAACCATTTATTTAATGTACCCTGTTCTTCTGATCCTGTTCCTGTTTTATTTTCCTTTTCTTAGTCCATGTTTTTGCGCTTCACAGTTCTCATCACGTTGTACAAGAAGAGAAGCTTATCTCATGGCAATTTAAAATTAGACATAAGACAGGCATTTCATGAGCTTCTGGCGTAAATGATGAAGGATGTTTCCCCTTCAAATAAGGCACGGGTTTGGCCTCCTTCTGAATGAAATGAGATAGGCACCCTTATCCAAAAGCAATAGCTGATTTTTAGCACATACCCAAGGACTTGTGGTGTACTTGAATGTATAATGATGCTTTTTTAATGAGGGCAGAAATATGTCCTGAAGTTGTCAACGGGTTAAGTTACAAGAAATTCAGTAGCACTGGAAAAGAACTTCTTGAGAATGGGGCTCCACTGGATCAGTCCAAACAAAACACAGGAGATGAATTAAAACTAAAAATGCTATTAAATTCTTTCCGGATGTGATATTCAACAAAAGGGCTGCTGTGCACAAAATGGGGGGGAAAGCAATAGAAACGGGAAAGCACAAAGCGAAGCAGTTTTGGAAGGACCACCGCGAATTTCTTTTTGGTTGTTTTCAATGTAAATTTAGTTTGTGAAACGATATATTAAAACTTCTCCTTTGTATTCCCCTGGTCCTTTGGTTCACTTTTTCCTTACTGTGCAGAATGTGAAAGGTTGAACAACCAAGACTCACAGTTACACGGTTGCTTAGGATAGAGCTGTGTTAAAAATATGAAATGTCCGTTCATCGGAAATGCTGCCCTTTAGAAATGACTTCCCAGCCCTGGGAATGAAAAGTCAAAATAGAACACATGTCCATGACCGGAAAAACTCCAGAGAGTTTTGGCTTGTGAACACAAAGTGTCAAATTGAAACAAAATGATTAGACAGCTCAGAATGAAACTGTCACTTTGGAGTGACGTTGAGAAAAGAAAAATTTTGGTTTGAAATGAGATTTTCCATTTCAGCTCAGAAAGTGAAAAAGTTTGTCCAAAAATTGACTGTTTTGCAAGGGAAACTTTGATTTTGGTAAAAACCACATTTTGGACAATGGTTGAAATGGCAGCCAGCTTTACTTCCAAAGAAGCCGTGAGATAGGCAGACCTCAGCCCCCCCCCCCCCCCCCCAGTCACAATCCACAGATCTTCTAAACATCATCATTTATCTACTTCCTCTACAGCTGCTCTATGCACTTAAGTCCTCTAAGCCTATGGCTTTTCAAGGCTGGTTCAGACAAGGCTGATAAACCTACAGTTGAAAGGAGCCCCAGATCACAGGGCGCCAACCAGAGCTAATGTGATGTTTACTATTCAAAGCCCCATGCTGGAAGCAGGGGAGAATGAACTGCTTTGTACAGAGAGAGCTCGGGGCGGATGGGAACTTGAGACATGGAGACCGATCAGAGTCACTTAGTCTTTACTGGAGATGCAGAGACACATCACAAGTTCCTCCCTTCTTCTTGTTTAACAGGAAATCTTGCCCCACCATACCCTCCACAAACACACTCAGCAGTTGTGGACTCACTGGGCCTGATTCCCCATGGCCTTGTAGCTTGAGTGCACACTTGAGTGTGTGTCGCTACCACCTAGGGTGATCAGACAGCAAGTGTGATAAATCGGGACAGGGGGTGAGGGGTAATAGGAACCTATATAAGAAAAAGACCCCAAAATCGGGACCGTGCCTATAAAATCAGGACATCTGGTCACCCTACTACCACCAATGTGACTGCATGGAGCATTTTGACTTGGTAGCATTTTCCAGGTGAATAATTGCCCAAGGTATAAGGCAATGGAAAGTCACATACTGTTACCCATTCCCCTGATCTGTTCCCAGGCCAACAGCTGGCCTGGCATCAGGGCTTGGTGTGAAAAAGCCTCACAAAGTATCTTGGGGTCTTCATCTTGCCCTAATTGTCTGACTTTGCAGGGATCCTCAGTCGGCGTAAACAGTCCCTGGTTCTTTTGGTATCGAACTAGCAACCTGTTGGTTGAATTCTGGCTGGTTATGAGGTAGCCCTTCTACTGCCCAAGGATTTGTCTTGTTGATAAAGGACAAGTACCCATGTAGTATAACAGAACATCTTTTCATCTGAGGATCTCAAAGCACTTTACAAACCTTAATGAACCGAGTCTCATACCAATGAACCGAGTCTTAGCAGATAGATAAGTTTCATGACCCCATTTGATGGAGGAGAAAATTGAGGCACAAAGAGCCAAATTCATCCCTGGAGTAACTCCAGTGATTTTTCGCAAGGATTCGCTTGGCCTAAAGAATTTAAGCAGCAGGTTTTCAATAGGACTCAGCTCCCATTTAGGCTCCAAATTTCAGAAGCCAGCGTGTGGAGCTGTTTGGAAAATCAGGTCCTTGTTTTGGTGCCTACATGAGAGGTGAGTTCTTCTGAAGATCTGGCCCAGACGCCTGGTGCTGAAAACCTAGCACTGAGTTCCTATGTAAATCTGACCCCATATAACTTATCCCAGGTCACGCAGTGAGTCAATTACAGAGCTGGAAATAGAGTCTTTTTGTGGGCTCGCCACATGACAGGGCTTGGGGAGATGTGCACGGGTCTTGGGAGGAGAAAGATCTGAAGTCCTATCATAACATAGCTCTTCCAGCCCTTCGGAGGCTGCTCCTTCCCATTAGAACAAATCAGTAGGTGTTCACTGAGAATCAGTCCTGTATGATTGTCTTCTATTAACCCGCTGTCACAGGCCTAGTCGCTGAATCTCACTTCCAAGAGCGGCTGGTTATCATTAACTATCCGTTGATTATTCAGCATGTAGGCGTAACCATTAGTTACTAAAAGGGGGGGGGGGGGAAGTCGTACAGAGCTGTCAAGCCGCAAAACCGGTGCTTCTGCGACGGGTTGCAGTTGGGTCACATACAGTAGTAACCCCGCTGAGGCTGTGTTAAGCCAGTAGTTTAAGGGCAGGTCGGGTACTTTGTTTGCGAGGCTTGCAGCATAAATTAATGATTCGTTAGTAAAGATTTCAAGTCATGGACTGATGGCTATTTTGTGAGTGATTGACCATTATAGAGGATACTGTCCGTTAGAGTCTGATGTAGGCTGCCTAGTATTTAAGCACAGCACAATAGACCATTAGTATAGCTGATCAGCTTCCCCCAACCTCACCTAAGAAATCATGCCCTTTAATCCTTTCGGGGTCCAGAGTGACTGAAGATCCATATGTCCTATTGACATCAGCTGGAATTGTGGGTGCTCAGCGGTTCTGTAAATCAGTACCGTGGGCCATGGCTGAGTAAATGCAAAAACACATGCTCGACTTCAAGCCTGGGAATAAATCTACGGGCTTCAATGGGACTGTTCATGTGCTTAAAGATCGGCCGGTGCTTAAATACCCTGCTGAAGGGGGGGAGGGGGTCCTGGGCCCAGAGTTTTAAAAGGTATTAAGGCACCTAGTGGGGTTTTCCAAAACATCTAGGCACCCCATCCCCCCCCCCCCATTGAAATCGATCCCACCTTTAAAAATCTGCCATGTGGTGTTTTTCCAGTTTTTGCGTCTACAGGACAAAAGCCAAGATAACCATTGCAGTGGCCTGACTAGATTTTAGATAAAACACAAGAAGAAGTCAGATCTCCAGATCATGCTGTATGCTGTTGATTCTTGCCTAAAGAACCAGCTACAGTACAGCTGGCGGGACACACACCCCATGTCACTATGTATGTCGGATGCATCTGGTGGCCCAAACAGAAATTACTACCAACTGGCCAAGAATATCTGGCCATTCCACGGATTTCAAATGGAGTGTTAGCGGAAGGTGGGCACACAACTGGTGGAAAGGAATCAGCAACAAAGGGATTAAGGAGAGAATTAGAATCAAGGGCTTATGCAAGAGCTCCTTGGCTCTTAACCTTTGTGGAGTCATCAATATTACTTTGCATTTCTAACACTAGGAGGACACTTCCCAGGTGTGTGTGTGTGTGTGTGTGTGTGTGTGTGTGTGTGTGATGCTAAAACTGTCCAGTGTCAGAAACAACTTCCTGGCCTAGTTGGAGCATTGGTCTGATCCAGTCTGGCAGTTAATTTCCAGTACGTTGGGGTAATATTAATTGCTCTCCACTTGCAATCTGGATACACTTGACATGATGTAAGTGACAGATGCCCTTACAAACACTTGCAATAATAATTAATCAATGATCATTATGACCTTGCAGGCCGGATAGTTAAAAAAAACGGGGTGCAGTTCTCTGCGCAAAAGCCTACGGCCATCGTCAATGTAAATGAGGTTCCTGTGCGTACCAGCACCCAGTCGTGCATCTAGCGGGTCAGTTTCCCTGGCAAACTGCCGTGTCACACACAGTTGCAGCCATGGTGTGTGCAAATCGAGCACAGATGCTTGAAAAAGAGGGTCTTTCGTGTTGTTTAAAGGGAAATGACACCAAAGAGGCCAACGAAAACCTTGAGCTGCTGACACTAGGCTTAAGTAAAAGTGATTCATTTTTAAAATCCTTTCTGTTTAAATGCTTGGTGTGCATTTCATGTGTCTGAAGGGGAAAGAATGATGGCTCTGGTACAAAAGGCCTCTCCTTATTCACACAGCAGGTACAGTCTGGACAGCATCGCTGCAAGTTTCCTATCACTGCCCCACGCATGACCCCACGGGTAACTTCGCTGCTTCAGAGGACAATCGAATCTCTGCCGTCTCTGCTGAGGCAGCCAATCAGATAGCTGAACAATGTGTACGTGGCTTTTCCATTGGGCATGAGACTGAGACCACCACACTCATTCACAAAGGCCGGTCACACTAACAACATTCGCTCACAACCAGCTGGGACTAGATTCCTGGCTCCATCGTCCCAGTTCTGCCCTCTGGCCATCCATTTCCCCTCAACTGGAATTCACACGGGAATGGCCCGGTTCTTGTCTCCCACACTGGTGGAAATCAGGAGCAGCCCCACTGGATTCAACAGTTACACTGGTGCAAGCGTGAGGAAAACCAGTCTACACTGCAGTCGGAGATGTGATAGCAGCACATGTAGATGTACCTGAGCTAGCTTGTGCCAGTACCGGTAGCAGTGGCGCTGTGGCAACATGGGCTTCACTGCAGGTTATACAAGACCCCGTGGGACCCTGGGTACTTACTCAAGGGCTAGCCTGCACGGCAGTCCATGCTGCCCCAGCATCACGGCCACGTCACTTACACTGACAAAACTCAAGCTAGTTCAGGTATGTCTACACATACTGCAAATCACACCTCCGATTGCAGCCCACCTACCTCACCCCCTCCCAAACTGGCTTTTGCTGTTGCCTGTAATTCAACTGTTCTTAGGAATCTGAAATCGGCGGTCACACAACACAGACCCCCATAGGGTACAAAATGCATTCGTTTAGATGAGAGTCAAAGCACTGTGAGAAGCCTGAATCAGCCGCTGCTCAGGGAATGTAACAATGTTGCTCAAAACGATGTCAAGCCGTTTTCCATTCCGTTCGCATCTTGGCCGTAACGGTAGTAACAGGAGCGTCTGGAACATGCAGTTCTTTGGGTTTAAAAGCTTCTGAGTGCATTACTGCTGTGGGCATCATTTAGCACTTTATGGACACATCGTTCCAGCACCTTCAGGTAATTGCTTCACTTTATTTAAATAGCAGTCGTCTCACACAATGTTACTGGCATGTTTGGGTTACATGGGTTTAGGGGAAGTGAGTCCTCAAGCATGGGGCCATTTTGTGTTAAAAACAGGAAATCTGTTTTATATTGATTGGTGTTTCTCTTAACGTATTCTCGCAAGTGCTCATTAAATTTTCATTTGATTATCCCGGGCCTGGTCATATGTTTCCCATGCTTTTCAGGGGGAATTCACTGTAATGGACAAACAGCTCAAGATACCGTTAATTTAATCAGAGAGAGGGAAATCGGGGGGAGTAATGGGGAAAAAGGATTCATACTGAGACAGCGGATGGTGTAATGACCCCATTGCTGAACGAACAGAACAACTGAAGCTTGTGTAGTGCTATTGATGTTTCATATTGTGATAGAGTCAGACCTGAAGGGTATAGGAGAGTGCTGGAAGGCAGGTACATCAGTCTCAGGATGTGCAGGTCTCTGTTCCCCCTATAGCCAATCAAAGGCTACTCCAGGCAATCTAGACACCTGGGGTCAATTAAGAAGGTTCTAGCAGGCAGCAGGGCAATTAGGAGCACCTGCTGTCAAGTAAGGCCTTAATAAAAACCCCTGCCTCAGGCAGACAGTGTGGGTGTTTGGAGCAGAGAGGAGTTTGGAGATATTGGAGCAGAGAAGAGTTTGGAGGCATTGAAGCAGAGAGCAGTTTGGAAGGAGGCCCTGAGGTAAGGGTGAAGTGGAGAGTAAAGAAGCAGGAACTGTTGTGAGGAAGAAGCCCAGGGAATTGTATTGTGCTTGGTGGTTAAAAGGGCAGCCTTCTCAACTGATACTGTTAGGGCCCCTGGGCTGGAGCCCGGAGAAGAGGGCGGGCCCGGCCCCCCCCCTCCTGCCTTCCACAATTAGTCACCGAGGCTAGTGAAATCCGCCAAGAAACGCAGGACCCACAAGTACAGGCGTGGAGCTTTGTCACAACTGGTGTCAGGGGTGGGATGTCCGTACACAGCGTGGCGGAAGAAAGGATTTAAAAAAAAAAAAAAAAAAAGGGGTCACTGGGGTTTTGAATTCTTGTTGGTGGGTTGTCTGCTTTGTGCCACAATGGAGGAGGTGATAAGGGCTCTGGTATAAGCCACGGCAGCCCAGCAGGAAGCTACCCGGGTTCAGCAGGAAACAAACCAATTAATAATGAATCAGGCGACCCAGGATCGTGCCCTCTTGCATGAGGTAATGGATCAGCTAAAGGTCCTCACCACCCAGCCCCAAGGGTCTGACGGGATGCAAACCCTAGGGGCCTCTGTTCGTCTGCCAAAGATGACAGCAGAGGATGACATTGAGGCATATCTTCTCGCATTTGAGAGGACTGCTCAGCGGGAGGCATGGCCCCAGGAGCAGTGGGCCAGCATTCTCGCCCCCTTTTTGTGCGGAGAGGCCCAGAAAGCCTACTTTGACTTGCCTGCCACAGATGCCACTGACTATCTCCGGCTGAAGGCAGAAATCCTAGCACGATTAGGGGTAACAGCAGCGGTACGGGCCCAGAGGTTCCATGAGTGGAAATATCAGGAGAACAAACCCCCAAGGTCCCAACTATTTGATCTCATACACCTTGCACGGAAGTGGTTACAGCCCGAGGCATGCAACCCGAATGAGATTTTGGAGACCCTGGTTATCGATCATTATATGCGGGGTCTACCACCAGATCTTCGTAAATGGGTAGGCCAGAATGATCCATCCGCTTACGACGAGATGATCACGCTGGTAGAAAGACGGATGACAGCCAGGGAACTGACCCGACTACCTAAAAGAGTCCCCTTTTGGAACAGGCACCCAAACCCAACACTGGAAATTTGGGCACCCAATACCCCAGGAGGCCCTAGGTGGAAGAAAGGGAGGCCTGAAAACCCTGGGGGACCCCAGAAGGAAGGGACCAGTCGGAGGGGGAGGAAGCCGGGGTTCAAATTCCCTAATTCCCATGATAGGGAAACTAGTAGAAATGACTATAGATGCTATGCATGTGGGGAGTGGGGACATATAGCAGCGCAGTGTCCCAGCAGGAGGAAACCTAGGCAATGTAACTTCGGGGATTGGGAGGTTCCGTGCTCCCTTCTCCACCTCGTAGGGGTTACGTTAGCCCCACATAACTACACCAGACCGGTGAAGATAAATGGGATGGAGACTACAGCACTTGTGGACTCTGGGAGTGCTATTACCCTTGTGTCGGGCAAGCTGATAAAAAGAAGGCAGCTGTTACAAGCCAAACGCATAGCTGTGACTTGTGTACATGGGGCTGTAAGTTATTACCCCACTATTCCAGTAGAGATAGCAGTTCAGGGGAACCCCATTGAGGTAACTGTGGGCGTAGTCCCTAACCTCCCATATCCTGTAGTTATTGGGAGAGACTATCCAGGGTTTGATAATCTACTCCCCCCAGCGAGGCTGGAGGAAAGCGGGGACCCTGAGGATAGCAATTTACCACCAGGAGAATGTCAACCCCCGATGTTCACGGAAATTTCTGAGGATCTGTTCCCAGCCCACCAAAGGACCCGGAGGACGAAAAAAGAGAGGAGGGCCGCAAAGGCCTTAGGAACCCGGATCCTGACCCAGGATCAGGAGACTGCTCTAGTCGGCCGACGGACCCGTGCAGCCAACAGAGAAACTCCCACCCCAGAAAGCGAGCCAGAGGCCACCCCACGTCAGGATGGCAGTGAGCCACTAGGAGAAGCAGAAGCCAGGCCCTGGGAACTTGGGCACGTTAGTTCTGGGAGAGAATCTTTCGGGCGGGACCAAGCAGAGGACCCTAGATACGATAACGCCAGAAAAGAGGTAGCTGAGATAGATGGGACACCCGTGGAGGGGAAAGTCCGGGGTCCGGGATCTTACTTTATACTAAAGAAAGATCTTTTGTACCGTGTGGTGCAAATACAGGAACAGGAGATCCATCAACTTCTGGTGCCAAGAAAACATCAAATGGCCATATATGAACCTCGCCCACAGTCACCTATTTGGAGGACACCTAGGGGTCGAGAAAACCCAGGCACGAATCCTGCGGAGGTTCTTCTGGCCAGGAGTGCACGAAGATGTTCGGCGATATTGCATCTCTTGTCCAGAGTGTCAGATTACATAGTCCTCGTCCGCACTTGCGGGCGCCGTTGATACCTCTTCCAATAATAGAGGTACCTTTTGAACGCATAGCTATGGATCTGGTAGGACCCCTTGAGAAGACAGCTCGGGGACACCAGCATGTGCTTGTTGTACTAGACTATGCAACCCGGTACCCGGAAGCCGTCCCCCTACGCAATACGGCCTCCAAGACAATAGCTAAGGAGCTACTACAGATTTTTGCCCGAGTTGGGCTACCCAAGGAGATATTGACTGACCAAGGGACACCTTTTGTGTCCAAATTGATGAAAGATCTGTGTTCATTGCTCCAGGTAAAAGCCCTACGGACCTCCGTATACCACCCACAAACAGATGGCCTTGTGGAGAGATTCAATAGGACCCTCAAGGCCATGATTAGAAAAGTGGTCAGTCGGGATGGGAAAGATTGGGATACCCTGTTGCCTTACCTCATGTTCGCCATCCGGGAGGTTCCACAAGCCTCCACGGGTTTCTCCCCGTTCGAACTACTGTACGGGCGCCATCCCCGGGGCATACTGGATATAGCCAGAGAGGCTTGGGAAGAAGAGCCAAATCCTGGAAAGAATATAGTCGAGCACGTACTGCAGATGCGAGATCGGATAGCCCAAGTTACGCCCATCGTACGTGAACACTTAGAGAAATCACAAGAGACCCAACGAACCCATTATAACCACCAAGCAAAGCTTCGACGGTTCCAGCCAGGAGATCGGGTGATGGTTCTGGTACCCACAGCAGAAAGTAAACTATTGGCTCATTGGCAGGGACCCTACGAAGTTATCGAAGCTGTGGGGGAGGTGAACTATAAGGTACGGCAGCCCGGCCGTCGGAAGCCGGAGCAAATTTATCATGTTAATCTCCTAAAACCTTGGCGCGATCGAGAGGCATACTTGGTCACCCAGGAGAGCCTCCCCCAGGAGGATGGTTCACACGAGCAAGTAAAGATATCTCCAGACCTGACGCCGATCCAAAAGAGGGAGGCAGCCGACATGATCAGTCGCAACCGAGATGTGTTCTCTATAAAACCGGGGCGAACAACTGAAGCCTATCACCATATCCGCACGATCCCAGGAGCCAAGGTAACATTGAGACCCTACCGAATACCAGAGGCTAAAAGAGGGGAAATCAAGGATGAAGTAAAGAAAATGTTAGAATTAGGGGTTATTGAAGAATCTCACAGTCAGTGGTCCAGCCCAATTGTTCTGGTCCCTAAACCTGACGGAACCATGAGATTCTGTAATGACTTTCGCCGACTGAATGAAGTATCCCAATTCGATGCGTACCCCATACCACGCATCGATGAACTGGTTGACCGACTGGGTAGTGCCCGCTTCTTAACTACATTGGACCTGACAAAAGGTTATTGGCAAGTTCCCCTGACTAAGGAGGCCAAAGAGAAGACAGCGTTCTCCACCCCAGATGGGCTATTTCAATACACTGTCCTCCCGTTCGGGCTACATGGGGCACCGGCCACATTCCAGCGCCTCATGGATAAACTGTTGCGCCCTCATACTAGTTACGCAGCTGCATACCTAGATGATGTCATCATCCATACGCCGGACTGGGGAACCCACTTGGAGAAAGTGGAAGCAGTACTGCGCACCTTAAGGCGAGCTGGCCTCACTGCTAATCCCGCTAAATGTGCCATAGGGCTAGCAGAGGCTAGATACCTGGGATATATTGTTGGAAGGGGCATAGTGAAGCCCCAAACTAATAAGCTAGAGGCAATTCAAAACTGGCCCCGGCCAGTCCGAAAGAAGCAAGTCCGTGCGTTCCTAGGCGTGGTAGGCTATTATCGACGTTTTATTCCCCATTTTGCCACTAGGGCGAGTGCCCTGACTGAGCTCATAAAAGCTCGGGGTCCGGAAATGGTACGATGGACAGATACAGCAGAGAGAGCATTTACAGATCTGAGGACAGCCCTTTGCAGTGACCCCGTACTTATAGCCCCAGACTTCTCCAAGGAGTTTATCTTGCAGACGGATGCATCCGAAGTAGGACTGGGGGCTGTCCTATCCCAGATGGTCAGGGAAGAAGAACATCCAATCCTCTATCTCAGTAGAAAACTCCTCCCAAGAGAACAGAAGTATGCTGTGGTTGAGAGGGAATGCCTTGCTGTTAAATGGGCCATGGAAACACTGAGATACTACCTGCTAGGAAGAAAATTTACCCTCGTGACTGACCATGCCCCTCTTCAGTGGATGCAGCGGAACAAGGAGAAAAATGCGAGGGTGACTAGATGGTTCTTATCCCTCCAACCTTTCCAGTTCCGCATACAACACAGGGCCGGAAGTCATCATGGCAATGCAGATGGCTTATCACGAATGCACTGTATGTCGACCCAAGTTGCCCAACCCCTTGGCGTTGAGCAGGGGGGGGGGGATATGTGATAGAGTCAGACCTGAAGGGTATAGGAGAGTGCTGGAAGGCAGGTACATCAGTCTCAGGATGTGCAGGTCTCTGTTCCCCCTATAGCCAATCAAAGGCTACTCCAGGCCAATCTAGACACCTGGGGTCAATTAAGAAGGTTCTAGCAGGCAGCAGGGCAATTAGGAGCACCTGCTGTCAAGTAAGGCCTTAATAAAAACCCCTGCCTCAGGCAGACAGTGTGGGTGTTTGGAGCAGAGAGGAGTTTGGAGATATTGGAGCAGAGAAGAGTTTGGAGGCATTGAAGCAGAGAGCAGTTTGGAAGGAGGCCCTGAGGTAAGGGTGAAGTGGAGAGTAAAGAAGCAGGAACTGTTGTGAGGAAGAAGCCCAGGGAATTGTATTGTGCTTGGTGGTTAAAAGGGCAGCCTTCTCAACTGATACTGTTAGGGCCCCTGGGCTGGAGCCCGGAGAAGAGGGCGGGCCCGGCCCCCCCCCCTCCTGCCTTCCACAATTAGTCACCGAGGCTAGTGAAATCCGCCAAGAAACGCAGGACCCACAAGTACAGGCGTGGAGCTTTGTCACTATATGTAAAGCACTAGGTACCAGGAAAGGGTGGAAAATAATTAACTAGGATACTCCTCAAACCGTAAGAGAAGGAGCACGTATAAACAGACGACGAATCTTTTAGGCAGCAGCAAGAATAAGAATAAAAATAAATAGTTACCACTTGGCATTTCTATAGCACCTTTCATCTAGGCAGAGGCTACACTGAGGCACAGGGATATGAAAGGATTTCCAAAATGTTACGGTGGTAGAGATGGGGATGGAATCCAGGAGTCTTTATTCCCACTCCACCCCCTGACCCAAGCTTCCTTCTCCAGACCGTTTATGGCATGTCCTTGTTTACCCAGTATAGTCATACTGCTGGTTGAATGTGGCCCTGTCAGAAGTCTGCTAACAAAGGTCCAAATTCTCACCCATGCAACAAACATGAGGAGCTGGGCTTGGTGCCACAATATTCTGTAGTGCCTGGCAATGAAGAATGATCCCTTTATCTCTGCCTAGATACAGCTAGTTAAACCACTACAGCCCTGAGGATGCATCAGCTCCCAATACTCTTGCTCAACATGGCCCAGTGTCTTGTGGATCAAAGAGCAGTGGATTCGGTGGTCCCACCCCCACTCGTCCCCTGCCCTATGTTTACTACAGCTGCAACTGTGCATTTGCAATCTGGGATATTCAGCTCACCTGGCTGCAACAAGCCCGGTGAGTTGTGACCACACTGCTGCTTTTTTCACAACATGACTGTGTCAACTATCATTCGGGTGTCCACAACTCCATCACCACCTCTCTGTGTGTGCATTGGGGGTATCCTGGGAAAATCCAGTTAAGTATCTCACAGTGCCTCAGGCAGACAGAGGTGCCCAAAGCATTGACACGCAGAACAGCACAAGGGGCAATGAACTTTGGGATGTCCTACCATCCAGAAAGCTGGGAGGATGGCGTACTGGCCAAACTGGTTACAGACAGACAGATAAACATGTCCTGGCCATGTGAAAATGCCAGACTGGATACAGGAAGAAACCATGTGCCAGGCTCTGGTTAGTAACACAGCAGTCAACATCATGTGGTCTGTGATCGCAAACTATTTCTTCTAACTAAAGTACTTTAGTTAGTCTTTAAGGTGCCACAGGACTCTGTTACCTCTGCTATTCCAGACTAACACGGCTACCTCTCGGATTCATTTCTTCTAACTGGATCCCAACTTGGTTAAAAGTTGAAGCATAGCCAGGGCTTAGAAATAACATGATTCAAAATGGGGGATAACGCTGGTTTTCTGCCATATCCCCTTTTCCAATAAAATGCAGTTTCTACTAGCCGAGGCTGAGTGATATCAGTTGCTGAGTGCTAGTGGCTGCTAGAGTGGCCAGTATGCCATTGAACTGATTATGGTATAATACTTTGGGATGCAAGTTATGCAAGGTTTGCTTTCTGTCTTGGTCTCTGAATAGAGTCAATTCTTGAGGCAGAGTTGGTTCCTTGGGACTAGATGTTCATGCTGGCCTGAGATTCTGTAAGAAGGGATTACCTGCATACTGTTTGACCACCTCAGTTCCTGGACAGGTATGTACGTGTAACTAGTTATAGTTAGAATGGATGTCCCTGATTTCTCCTCTGGTAAGAAGTCAATCTGTAAGGCCTCAGACATCTGCTACTGCTTGGCAGAGCAGCAGCTATATATATGCCTTTTTATATGAATGGATTAACACATAGGAAAAGCCTACAAATTCATAGCTGGCTTCAAATGCAAGGAGAGTGCTCTGGTGTAATCTCTTCAGCATGTCGGAGTGGTTACATGCAAAGTTCAGAACGGCAGTGCATATGCCATAGTTTATCCGGATTTCAAGACAGCCTTTGATAACGAACCACAAGGCAGACAAGGGCTGCAGCTGAAAAGGATCAAGGTAGTGAATAAAGAACTGGCTTGAAATCAGAAAGACACTGAGCCAGGCAGCTCCCATGCTGTGTGAGCTGCTGCCCACTGGTATATATGTGAAGTCTCTTGGTAAAAGGACAAACACTGAGCAGGAGTTTTGTCTCTGAACAACTTAGAAACAAATCAAGCCTTTGGAAATCCATGTCTCTCACTTTCTGCGGGTTGATTTTTTAAAAATCACTAAATATCTATAAAAGCAAACAGAAAATGGTGTGTCCGGGGATGGATGGGAGAATAAAAGACCAACCCTCTACAAGCTGCTTAATGCCCAAACAAACGAGCTAAGGATGTGTAGCATCTTGCATTGCCATGAGCTTCACTATGTAGGTTAGTCAACCAGACTGTGGAAGTTATTTATATGAATGGGACACAATTGACCGTATTTACAACAGCTGAATTGTAACAAAAGGAAATAATAGTAAAAATGGGCTGGCTTTGGAATGAAGACTCTGATTCACAAAAACATTTAAGCATGTGCTTAAATAGTTTCTGCAGTTGGAGCTATAAGATGAGAATTAAGGGCTTGACATAAAGGCCATTGAAGCCAATGGAAATAAACTTCCCTGGACTTCCATGGGCCCCACTGAGATCAGAACCGGAGCCTTTAAAAGTATTTTGTGAAGAAGCAGCTTGTAAAGTACTGAAAAAATTCTGTCCTGTGGCTGAAAAGGAAAACAAAAGGATCCTGTTGATTGGAGAGCGCCTGGGTTATGACTAAGGCCCTGATTCAGGAAAGCACCCCTGTTTGGGATGGGTGGGATTTTCAAGAGAGCCGAAATGACTTAGTTGCACAGTCTTGCCCAACAGCGCTCAGTTCCACTGAAGTCAAGCATGCACTTAAAGTTAAATGCTGCGTTGACTAGGGGTGAACCTAAGCACATGCTCAAGGTTAGGCGTGTGCTTAAGTGCTTTGCTGAATCCAAGTCTCGCCTTATTAAATTAACCTACATCAAAATTCTAAGGACAAAGCTTTTAAATGTGGCCTCTGATATCAGGACCCCAATCTGAGACCCCCTCGGATTTTAGCAGGTGCGGAGCCCACAGGCATTTAAATGTTCAGCTCTTCTGAAAATCACAGGTAAAATGTCTCACACTCAGTTGTGCCCTAAGTCACTAATGGTACATTGGGTCATCAGGCGAGAGTAAGCACACCGGAATGAAAAGAACATTACAGTGTGCTGCAAAGGTGTAGACACAATGGCATGTTGTATTATGGTTGAGAAATAGTATCATTTTCTGATTTGAGAACTTAACTGCACAGCATTAATATGCCATTATAACACGCTTCTCCTTCAGTGTTATAGTGGTGGACTCCACAGACACAGGTTCTATTCCTCTCTTTGTCACTGCCCAGCTGTGTGTGTCACTGGGCAAGTCACTTCTTCTTTCTGTGCCTTTAATTCCCCTCCAATTGTTTGTCTATTTACAATGTAAGCTCTTGAGAGCCGGGACTGTCTCTCGCTATGTGTAGGTACGCAGGCCCCAGTGCGGTTTGGATCTTGGCTGGGGTCTAATGGACTGTGGAAATAACAATAGCAAATAAGTTTCTCCTCTCACACGTAAAGCCCAGGGAGATGTTTCGTGCCCTGTGTTTCACTTCTGCAACAAACACTCTGGCTCCTGAATACGACGGGCTAAACGGCTGCATTCTATGTTTCATGACCACGCAACTTAAAATGGCCACAACATGCATTCCAGAGTAACCGGGATTTTCTCCA
Organism: Sternotherus odoratus; assembly: GCA_032164245.1. Classification (NCBI taxonomy): domain Eukaryota; kingdom Metazoa; phylum Chordata; order Testudines; family Kinosternidae; genus Sternotherus; species Sternotherus odoratus. The sequence goes on from JAVMKO010000014.1 coordinate 28,267,050, forward strand.
CACCTTTAAAATACGAGGTTTATAATGAAACTGCCAGACTTCCCACTCAATGGATTGTCACAAACTTGTCCTTACCGTTCTGATTTATTTCACAATCTGCTGTGAGTTAATGTCTACCATCTGGAATACCTCTTAGGGGATACGGTACGACTGCCAAGCAAAGCAAAGCATTCCTTGCACCCGGACTGCAAGCCTGATGATGGTTCACACCCTACAAGAGACCACAACAACTTCTTATAAACCATTTCACTAGGTCTGGCCTGAGAAGCAGTCAAAACTGAAGGCCCACATGGGACACCCAGCTGGGATCCTGTATTCTAGAATGGAGCGCCAGAATGCTCCCTTCCACACCTTTATACTTGCCCTTGCATTCATTTTTTTTCAAGCTAGACCACTGTGTCTGCATGTGACACGCAAACACCACCCCCACTGCCTCTCCCTCGTGGAAATGTTATAGTGGAATAGTCCACTGGGAGCAAAAACTTCCTAACTCTGCCCTCAGCATTCCCCAGCTTTGTGAATAGTTTATGAGATCAGCTTTAGCCAAACGAGGGGGTTTCTGTTTGCTGAGAAATCCGGAATTGTGGCGGGAGTGCTGGAGAGATTAATCTAATCAGTGAAAAGTACTTTGCTTTGTTCTTTCTCTTCCCCTCCTCGTCCGATGGTATGTACACTATGCGAGTCTTATTTTCATCTCCAGAGGTTGCATTCCAGTGTAACAATGTTTTTTGCCCTGCACACAATTTAAACCAGGGATCTCAAACTCGAATCACCGAGAGGACCACATGAGTACCAGTACATTGGCACGAGGGCCACATCACTGACACCCCGCCTGCTGCCCCCGGCCCCCAGTCCGCCCCTTCCACGAGGCCTCGCACCTTCCCCGTCTCTTCCCACCCCTTCCGCACCCCATTCCAACCCCTTCCCCAAATCCCAGCTCCTGCCCCACCTCTTCTCCGCCTCCTCCCCTGAGCGTACGGCTCTCCACTTCTCCCCCCTCCTCCCCCCCCCCGGAAAGAGCTAAGCCCCGCCAAACAGCTGTTTGGTGACAGGAAGCGCCTGGGGGTAGTGGGGACCCGGAGTGCTGAGGAGCAGGGGAAGGGGAGCTTGGTGGGCCACAGGAAATAACCCCACAGGCCGCGTGTTTAAACCCAGCCAGTATGAGCTATGGGATTCAGGAGACAACCAATCAAATATTGCAGGGTAAGGGCAATGGCTTAAAATGCCTCCATTGTTGTATTTCCTTAAAATAGTACAGTTCAACCAAGACTGGAATTGACATTTGAGCCTCTAAGCAGAGTGGCGGGAGTAGGGTTGGCATGTATTTGAATTTTAAGATGGTTTAGAAACCGGGGTGGACTCTGGGTAAAAAGCCACTGATCTCACCCGAGGATAACTTCAGACTGTCAGAAGACATTCATTAAACATTAATTTCTTCGTCAGATCCCATGTGTCTTGCCAAACTCTTACTCCTCCCTTGCGACACAGGATTATTTGAGTCAATATACATTTCATTGCTTTTCAGATTTCTCTATTCAGAGCACTGCTACAGTCTTCCAGGCTATGTCAGGTGTTCTGGGCGTAAGATTTACCGGTGGCTTTACAAGGGTATAAAGCCCCTGTAGCAAACAAAGGACTCAGACCTAGGGTAATGAATACCTCCTGTGAGATCAGTACACTCAGAACATCACAGGGCTAGGCCTCATAGCTACATAAATCTGCAGCAGTCTAGTCATTGGCTCAGGCTAAGCAGGGATCATTATTATTATTATACTGTGATAAGCAATTGACTCCCTGCTCCAAACTGGGTTTCTGCACTGGATTCTGCTTTACTGATGCAAATGTTAAACCAACACCACAAGCTTTATCAGAGACTCACATGCAATAGGGGAACGTGCAGACCACCCCTCTCTAACCCAAGCACCAAACACTGAGTCTCACTTCCTTTTCCCCCACCAGGCAGCGTGACTTCTGCAGAACACTGCTTCCCCTTCACTTCTTGGGCCCTTCACAGAGAATTCAGAGCTGCAGCTCACAGGTGACTCCGGGGCAGGAGATGAGTGATTATCCCAAGAGCGCAGAAGCTGATCCTTGCTCCCAAATCCTTGCCGTAAGGTACCAAAGAGCTGAGAAATGAATTTTCCATATTTCAGAATTTGCCATTGGTCCCTGACCTGTATTTATGGTCTCACAATGCTGGGGGTAAACTAGATCACCCCCTCTTCTTCAGAGTCCCCTTCCGATCCAATTCTGTTTGCCCAGGACTGAGTGATTCAGCTTCCCAGAGTATCTTTCAACCCCCAACCTGCATGAAGGTCAGTTAAATGACTCACCACTGCTACTTTGTGGGGCTGAGGATGTGGGTTGCCGGGAAAGGAACGGAAGGACTCGCATGTGCCATGGTGCTCGCTGTTTATGCCCAAAGAGAAAAATGATGAGAAGGCTCCATTTAGGGAAACTCTTTGGTTCTTGACTGACTGCAGTTGAATAGGCAAAAGATCCTGAAGCAAATGAATGATAGAAAGTGGTGGTAGGGAGAGGTATTGATCCTGGAAGATTTGGTATCTGTTCTGTAAGGGGATATTGATATTGAAAAGGTGCTGGGCTGTTTATAAATCTTTATATGCCTCAGGGGCAAGTTCAGTATCATTTTTTAGCTACATCGAAAGCCAGGTATCAGAAAATATGACTCAGGTATCCATGAAAAAAACCATCCGCTGAAGTATTCGTCAGTAGTTTCATAGAGCGGGCTGCAGTTATAATGATTAGTCACTCGTTATCACCATTCGGCACAGTATCTGAGCACCTCACAGCCTTTCATGTGTTTCTCCTCGCAACAGCCCTGTGAAGCAGGGCAGTGCCATTATCCCCATTATACAGATGAGGAACTGAGGCACAGGGTATAGGTCTACCCTGCAGCTATGAGTGAGCCTTCCAGCCCGGCAGAAAGACTTTCACCCATGGGGCTGGAGCTAGGGTGCTTAAAACTAGCTGTACAGTTGAGGCTGTCAAGTCCAGGTGGCTGGATGGGCTTGAGAACTCAGGCTGCAATGGCCACTCTGCTATATTTAGCATGATAGCTTGAGCCCTGCTGGTGCCAGTCTGCCTACCAAGCTGGGGGGCTCAGTCCCAGCTTCAGGGTAGACATGCCAGAGAATCTAAGAGACTTGACCAGGGCCCCATAGGATGTTTGTGGCAAAGCAGCAACTGACCCTGGGTTTCCCACTGCTCAGACTAGCCCTCTAACCACCAGGCCATGTTTCTTCTCCCAATGGTTTCATTCCCCCCCCCCCCCCCCCCGCAATTGGGTTTTTGAAACCAGCCGTCTAGACGGCAGTCACATTCTTTGTGCTTTAGACGTGTCCAGAGCTGGGGATTATGGGTCTGGTCCTTTCCATTTCCTCTGGGGTTCGGTTTCCTCTTGGAAATCAGAGCACGAAGCAGACACCCAGGCGGGTTTGTCACATGTGCTCCGTGCTGGCCTAACTCCGCTCCCACTGGTGTCAGTGGGAGTAGTACCCTCAACTGGATGAGAATGCAAATCGTTTCACTGCTCCTCAGAGCTTACCCTTAGCACTTGGGCTTCACAGACCCTGCAGCCTTCCTCTCAGGGCTTCATCCTCCCCACTGCATAGCTGAGGCTTCCTGTCAGCCAGCCCTGTTCACCGCAGCTGTCTCCCCTCAGCCTAATCATCTTTGCAGGAAGCCCATCCCCCCCCATCTTCCTCTCCTTCTGGGCCTCTCCCGTCTTCTCCCTGCCTAAGGGTATGTCTCCACTGGAGCGGGAGGCATAATTGGTGTAATTTCCAATGTGGGGAGACACTCACCTGCTTTGCTCCAGCTAGCAGGCTAAAAATAGCCACAGAACTGTGCTGGTGCCATGGGCTAGCCACATAAAACCCTAAGATCTCAGTGCACTGGCACTCTGGGCACTTAACCCTTCCAGCCCCCTGCATCGCTGCAGCTGCTCCTCTGTTTTTAGCACTCTGGCTTGGTCACCTCGAGCTCCTGTGTTGATGGACCCTCCAAGGCAGGGTGCTTTACATACAATTTCCTGCAAGGCACATAGATAGAAGCAGGCATGTGATCTACAGCTACAGGCCAGGCCAGGCACACTGGATGGATGCATGCACCCCAAGGCCTGTGCCCTGTTATACCCCCCTCCAGGATGGAACTGTTCATGGAACTGCCATGCCCCATGGAGTGCCCTGAAGAGATGCCCCAAAGCAGTGCTTCACGGCATTACGGCATGTGAGATCTTTGACCGGCCACCTCTCCCTCCCACCTGATGGAGCAGAACTGCCACCCTTCAATTGCTTCACCCCATCCTAGTGGCAAAGATTGCATATAAAAATAGGAAACGGCATAAGCACGCAACCCATTATAATTATTTCAGCCTGGGATGCGGTAATCTTGTGGTTTTCTTAGATGCGCTATTCAAAAAAAAAATTGTTCCTTTAAAAACAAAAAAAGGTAGCGCGTATTGGAAGTATTAAAAGCAAACAAACCTATTACCTAAAGTGACAACAAGGCTCTGCTCTTAAGTGCTTGTGGTAATAGCCATTACTGGCTGTCTTCTGTAGTTATTCCCCCCTCCTCCGCCGCCCTTTTGCTTTGCTGGAAGTCAAGGGAAGATCTTGAATGTGAAATTGTAGCTGTCTTTCATACTCCAAGTATTTCAATAATCTTGAAGTGGACTCTAATTAGTAAAGGTAAAAAGCATTTAATTGCAGCGACTAGTTATGATGTGTGTATAATTCAAGACTATGTGAAAAGAAAGTGGACGCATAGAAAAGCCAAGACCCCTTCCTGAGATGTAGCTTTTTCCAGCAAGGTGAACTGAGGCCCTTTGTCTCAGACTGTGGAGGAGCCCGGGATGTTGACTTTTGTTTTCAAGAATAATTAAGCTAAAAAGTGTCCGGTAAAGTACTTGCAAACTTTAAATAATGCACTTTACGAGTCTGATCCAACTAACATGGAAATCAATGCATAATGAATAATTAATTGGCTTCCACAACCCAGACTCTGAAGTCATTGACAGGGTATATAATCCCTTTAATACAGCTTTAGGAATGATTTATTTAATCTAATAATTAAATGCATTCTTTCAGTGCCGTGGTAAAGCAGGTTTTGTCTGGTTTTGTGCTACACATACAGGATGATGGAGCTGTCTGGAGATTAAGAGATTCTGGCCAAACGTTTCAAACTGGATAACTATAGTTATGCTCCCAAATCCATGTTTAGGCACCTACGTACATTTTCAAGGGTTTCATTGATTTCAGTGGGATTTGTGGGTGCTTTAGCCCCTTCGGGAAAAAAATATCAGGGCACTTAGAAGTCTCAATATGGATTTAGGAAATTAATTATAGACACCCAGGTGCGGAAGCCTTGGTCTTTAAGGCCTTCTGTTGAAAGGAATTTTAACTGGGCCTTCACAATTCCCTACAAGGCCTTGATTAGACACTGATGACCAGTGTTTTAGCCCTGTGCTGTTATTGTACTCTTCATTATGAGCAGTTCAGCTGCCATTGCTGCTGGTTAGAAAGAGACTAGTTCTCACACACTGGACAGATGGCTCTGGGAAGTCTTAGCTATGGCGGGGGGAGTATGGGAGGTGATAACTGTCAGTCTTAAGAATGACTCACATGAGCAATTGTTGCTCCTTTTTATTGCTTTTGCCTGAAGAACAAACTAGGCTAAGAAACCAACATCTCTAATGTACTTTCCGCCACTCTAAGACCTTTGTCTATTACCATATGCTTTATGTGATGTATTTACTTTTCAGTTGGTTTTCTTTTAACCCCCAGCGTGTACTGTAGATTAGTTTTTGCCGCTTCAGCACTTTGGGTGTGTCTATGATCCATACTGTGGCCCTGCTTTAGCAAAGCACTTAAGCACAAGTATACGCTTAAGTCTCATGGAGTCCCAAAGTTAAGTATGTGTTTATGTCTTGCTGAGCAGGGTTGGACTTAAGCACCTGATTAAAAATTAAGCACAGGCGTATCTGCTTTGCTGAATCAGGGGGTATATGACCACCTTGTTTTTTATCTGCTTGTCTTGCTACCCTGTAGACAGGGCCGGCAACAGAAATTTGGGGCCCCCTACTCTGATCGGCTAGGGGCCCCCCCCAGCCCAGCTGGCACTTCCCCCCCCCCCAGCTGACAGCAGCTGGGGGGCCCCCCAGCCCAGCCGCCCCCCCCCCCCAGCCCAGCCGGCGCTCCCCCCCCCCCCCAGCTGACAGCGGCTGGCGGCAGCGCGAGCCTGGGAGCGGCGCGAGCCGCCCTTGCTTCCCCCCCCCCGTGCACTTTCTCCCCCAGACTGCGCCGCTGCCGCCGGCCGGGCTCACTGCTCCTGCCGGGGACACGCGCTCGTCCGCTCCGGAGGAGAGTCGTGCCGCCTCCCCGCCCCTTCCCCGCTCTCCAGGCCCGGCGACAAGGGGGGATGACTATGGGTACAGCTGTGTACCGGGGCCCCCCTAAAGTCCGGGGCCCGGTACAGCTTTACCCGTAGTACCCCCCTGTCGCCGGCCCTGCCTGTAGATATGGGAAATGCTGGTTTTACTATTCACGTGCATCTCTTATAAACCTTGACTTTTCAATCACATTTTTAATCAAGTGATAATCTTTTCGAAGACAAGAATATTTGACAAACTGATCTGCTGCCACATCAAAAATGAATAAATTACCGTGTACGTTTTACAACAAAACACAGCTGGGAAAAATCATTCACCAGCAGTTAATTTACACATTTCATAGAACCCAGGAGCCCACTGAGAGACTTTATAGGCAGCATTCGATCCTAGGCTATTTTGAAAATCTGGGGCAAGTTGTAAAAAAAAAAAGCTTCTTAGTGATTTAGGAGCACAAATCCCCCATAGGCCGGCTGAGCTCCTAAATCACTTCAGTGTTTTGAAAAATCTCATCCTGAGGTGCCTAAATATGAATTCAGAGGCCTCATTTAAGGCTCCTATTGTTGACTATGTTGGCCTTGGTGCCTATATGGGAGTGCGCTCTTCTGAAACATCAGACCCTTGCTGTGCCAAGTGACCATTAGATGGTCAGAGCTCAAGGCTGTGAAGATTTTTGTTTTATTTGCTAAGTTACAGCACACTTCTTTCGGCTGTGGCTCTGCACTGAAAAGCTCGGCAAAAGCAGGGTGGGGTGGTTATTTGCTGCCCAAGGAGGTCTATTCTGTACCGTTTGTTGTGGAATTGGGGGAGGGACAGGCAAAAGTAATGAGGGGCCTGGATTTGGACCAAGCTAAATGTTTCCTCTATTGACAAAACCCATCTCTCCATCCTTCAGTTTAGACTAGCTCTGGTATTTCTAAGGCATTAATAGCGTGCATTCTAGGATGAGGCCATTGTAGCATGGTTCAATCCAGGGACATTTTAATCTGAATAATAATGGAAATGTCCTTTAGGCATTAACTTGAGTGGAACCAGTATGCCATGATATTAGATATGCATGGTCATAACAGGGACTGCACAAATGATAAAGAGAACATTGAGAACAGGTAAGGAAAGAGAACAAAAAACAACAACTCTTTTCAAAGCAATGCTGTTGTCTTGACACCTAGTCGATTACCGGGGGGGGGGGGGGGAAAGTTCAAAGTTAAATTTCATGTTCTGCATCTCTTTCTGAGTCTCCCTGCCAATGGGTGTGATTTTACAGCCACAATTCCCACAATGGTTAAATGGTTTCCTCTATCTTATGAAAGATATCTTATGAAAGATAGATGTGATAAATCGATCCCCGATAGATCGATCACTACCCGCCAATCTGGCGGGTAGTGAAGACGTACCCTGAGACACATTTGTCTCAAGCCACACGGGAAGTCTATAGGAGTCCAGTTCAGTGCCTCAACAGCAAGATTATCTCTCCTTTCAATATGGATCACAGTGTCTCAGTCTGTGCATGGATGACCAATGGTGTACATACAGAGCGGCACATGATCAGAGAGAAGATGTGGGAAGGGAGGTGGATCCATTACACTGGTGGCGTTTTCATTAAGTTGTCTTCATAATGATAACGTTGAATAATCACTGGCTTACTTGTTATTAGATTTTGTATAATGCTTTATGTAGTTACATTACATCCTTCATCTGAATCTCTTAGGTGCTTTGCCAACATTAATTAGACCCTGTGATATCACGTTACTATTCCCGTTTTACAGGTGTGGAAACAGAAACACAGAAAGCTACCGTGGCAGAGCCAGTACTAGAACCCAGAACACCTAGTCGTCTGGCTCTGAGCACTGGACAACACACCTTCTCGAAGCACGGAAAGCTTCACAACGGTCCCATCATCCCTGCCCAGGGGTCACCATGCTAATCACCTTTGTCACTGTCGTGGTTCTAGGCCAATTGCACCTCTGTCCCTTTCCTGGTCTGAGTGCAACCCACCACAGGTTTTAGGCCTACCCCTAGTCCACAGCCTGGACTATATTACTCAGCGTATCCGCCATCCTTACCCAACAGGTCCAACTGAATTTGGGCATCTGCAGTTCTTCCTTTCAGGAGATTGTAGTCAGTGGTGAATATAGCAACTGGACAGCCTCTGTTACAAGCCTCACCTGCATAGACTTACCAGCTCAAACCATTAAGAGACAGCAATGCAGCACTCTCTTCAGTTTGCCTCTAACAATTCTGAGCCTATCCCGCCACAGAGGTAACTTGGCCCTCCAGCCCTCAACCCCTTCCAGGGTAACAGAGTCCCTTAGTCCAAATCCAAACAAGCCTGCAGTCACCTTCCTTACAGGCTTGCTCCCAGCAGCAATGGATTGTCTCACTGCCTGCTGTCCTACCACGGGCCTCTGGCAGGCCTGGTCTCTCACCAGCTGCTAGCTCAAGGCCAGCTTCTTGCCTCACATCACAGCAGCCGGCCTGCTCTTCACCTCAGCCCTCTTTTCCTTAAGAACTCACCTCCCCACTCCCTCTTTCTCCTTTTAAAGCTCACTTTCTGCACAGGTGTAGCCCAGCAGGACTCATTGACCAGGGTTCACTGACTCCAGGCCCACGAGAGCAAAGCATGACAGAAATAAGGATCTTAAAACAACTGTCTACACACATGTCTCTCTTACCTAGGCAGGCCTAACTGCTCCAAACCCGCGAGTGTCTCCATCTGGTTCCTCCAGACAACTACGGCCCTTCACGAGGGTGTTCCTTTTTAACACCCATGTTCATGGGCCTTTTCAGGTCTTGGCAGTGTCTCCAAGTGTTTGCTGAGAAGTGGCTTATCTTCAGCCATTCTTTCTGCTCTCCCTCCTCCCCAACAGCCCCCTACTAAATTAAACCTACATATATATTATATATATTAAAAATCCCATTAACCTGATCAGCCTACAGTATTCCTAAGTTATTACAGAGCAGCTCCACATCAATTACAGAAATCAATCTTTTTTCCATTCTGACTATGTGCTGGCTCAAATCTCTGGATCCCCTGAGATGTTATAAAAGCTTTGCTGAATCAGATCTAAACCAGAGCTTTAAATTCCTTTGGCATGATTCAGGTTGGGGATTTTAAACCACATATAACTTTTTTATTAAAAGGCTGCTATTTCTGTACATGTTTTATTTTGTCTTCTTTGCAGCTGGTATTTTTGTAAGGGAACAGTGCGAGGGACACAGTTGTAGCTGCAAGTCATCAGCTTGGGGGCCCTTCACAACCCCAAGGGCCATGTGAGCGCAATGCCAAAAGTGTTCGCTTCCCGGCTGGGAGGACACTAATAGAACTCAACTGATACTTGCCCTCTCTTTGGAAAAAAGCTACTGAATTTTCATTTCCTCCTGGACAGGGTGCATGTTTATTGGGCATCCCCAAAGTTCTTGTGTCTACAAACTGAGGCAGAGGAACCCTCCGAATGTGTTCTGTTGCCCGGTCCAGAGGTGGGACCAGAAGGTCTTTATAGAGCCTCTCCTTTTATGGCTTTAGTGTGCAATCCTCCCATTCTCCCGGTGAAGCTGTTAACTTTAGAGATGTCTGCTCCAGTGGAAATAGCTATACAGACCACTCAGGCTTATTTTAAGAGGTAGCTCTGTCCCTCACCTTCGCTCTCTTCACAATGTCTGTTATCAGTCGATTGAACTGTATTATGTCGTGCTCTCTGAACGTATTCATGTTTGCGAGGACTGAGGCTTAAGAGAAAACTGTAAGACTTTTTGCCTTCTGAAGCTTATCAGTTTTAAATCTAGCAATTAGAGCCTTAAGCCTGGTCTATAGTACGCAATTATGTCGAATTTAGCTGCGTTATATCAAAATACAACTAGATCCGTCCACACAACCAACCCGGTTTTGTTGACTTAAAGGGCTCATTAAAATGGTTTCTGTACTCCACCTCGGCAAGGGGAGTAGTGGCAAAATCGGCATTGCTGTTCCAAATTTGAGTTACTGTGGACGCAATTTGATTGTATTGGCCTCTGGGAGCTATCCCAGAATGCTCCATTGTGACCGCTCTGGACAGCACTCTCAACTTAGATGCACTAGTCAGGTACACAGAAAAAGCCCTGGGAACTTTTGAATTTAATTTCCTGTTTGGCTAGCATGGCGAGCTCATCAGCACAGATGACCATGGAGTTCCAGAATCGCAAAAGAGCTCCAGCATGGACTGAACGGGAGGTACTGGATCTGATTGCTGTTTGGGGAAAAGAATCTGTGCAGCAGGCAAGGGCCCTCCGAAATCTCCCGGAGAAGGCACCTTTGTAAATATACTACAGGGTTTAAAAGCAAGTGTGTTTAATGTTTAATTTGCCCTGAAGACTTGGGATGCATTTGTGGCCAGTATAGCTACTGGAAAAGTCTGTTAACTTGTCTGGGGATGGAACGGAAATCCTCCAGGGACATCTCCATAAAGCTCTCCTGGAGATACTCTAAAAGCCTTTGCCACTTGGAGGCAGGAGGCCCGTTCATGCCGAGCTGTTCACTCAGGCGTGGAGGGTTGTGGAGAGCCTGTCATACTCTCTGAAAATCCCCCTTCCTTTGATCACCTTCATTTTTACCTGGCCCCAAGAAATCAGGGAGCTCAGGAGGGTTATTCATTTTGGCGAGCTGTAGAACTACCGTAGTCATGGCCGCAGTGAGTCAGCAATTTATCTGAATGGAGGGTGTAAGGTCATTTGGTCTGTTCTTGGGCAGGAGCTTCAGATAATCCAACTTCTGTGCCCTCATTTCAGACTCCACCTCATGCAGAACCTGTAGGAGGCAGCCCAGGGCACCCCAGACACCGCGCTGGTTCTAAGCTGGGCCATGGTCCCTGTGGGAGACCTCCACCTTTACTTGCATAAGGCGCCAGTCCTCCCAAAGGCCAGCCCCACCACCCGTAAGGTTTCACTCCCTTATTGAACCCCCATCAAGAGTCCTTTTGCCCTAAACAAGGACTCTCCATCCTCACTTCTAACCCTCTGCTTTTCCATAGTGTTATTTTTTATTTCTTCTGCAAACTGACTACGTGGCAAAATCAGTTTGGACTCGATTTCCCTCATTGCCTCTTCTCCCTTCTCCCTTTCCCTCAGTTACCAGAGAGGAAAGGCAGGGATATACCCTTTTGGGTCCTCTCTGTCAGGCATTTCATACTCTCCCCCATGTTTTCTGAAATATCTTGCTGTGTTGGGTAAAAGACACATTTTGTCTCCAGGAGAGATCATGAGGAGTTCTGAGGAGGATGGCCTGATGGGTTGCACTACTGATACTGGACAACAGAGGCATAAATAGGATTTGTTATTTTTCAGATGAGAAACCTATGAAAGCTTATGCTGAAATAAACTGGTTAGACTCTAAGGCAGGGGTTCTCAAACTATTGAGAACTGTGACGTGACCCCTTTTTAGTTTTTCCCTCGGCACGGCGGACCCTTGTATGTCCACCGAAAAGCCGCCGAATAAATTAACTTTCGGAAGTGCTCGGCATGTCCGCTGAAAATAGCCGCCAGATGCGGAAGCGATCGTGGCGGCAGATTTTCGGCGGCAGAAGCAGCTCGCGACCCCTCGGGAGGCGGCCGGCGACCCCCCGAGGGGTCGCAACCCACGGTTTGAGAACCCCTGCTCTAAGGTGCCACAAGTCTTCCTCGTCTTATTTATGGATACAGACCAACACAGCTGCTAATCTTAAACCTATATAGTTATGGATGAGTTTAATCCACTCACTGTTCGGTGGACCATTGTTATTCCTGTGGGATGGGATGGGATGAGCTGAGCGCTATTCTGTTATGTTCAGCTCAGTTGTCACTAAAACTCACTGTCCCCCCAGCCTAGACTTTACCTCCACACCCCCACTTTGGCTGAAAGATATGGAAAAAGCCAAACTGTTCCCCATTAGCTATGCACAGAGTCTGAGTTAGCCTAAAGGCACACGAATCCTTTTAAGGTCACTTGCAACTTATGCTTACTGGGGCTGGCTCTTTAAGATGCTAGAGTAGAACTTCATTTGATCCTTTTGCTTCAAAAGCCCATTTTTGGCCAAACCGTGCTCCAGATGGCGCCTCGCCATCTCAGATGAGCAGGACGCGTGGCTCTGTGCAGCTGTACTTTTGGAGGATTACAGAATACCGCTCTGCTGTAATTTAAGCACGGGAACTGCCGTAAGCCCCTCGAGAACTTATTACACATTTCGGAGATACTTAGTGTAATGCTGACGGCAGAGTCTGGCTCTTGCTGGGCTCTAGGCTGCCTCCGTCCAGTCACACAATTCCCCTCCTCAGCAACTGGAGCTCTTCTGTGCCCCAAGAGTGGCGTCCAGCTGGTTTTTGACACCAGCCCAGCAGCGGATGGACCAATGATCTCCCCCTTCCTTCCAATCCACGGCAAGAGAGTCTGACCTAGAGCAGCAGGACTGATCTGAGCTGGGTGTTGGGCCAGGCAGCATGATCACCGGTTTTAGCAGCTGCTGCGCCTCCTTCTGCCAGCAGCTGTCTGCAGACTCAGGCACGTGCCACAACATTGGCTGGGCTGAGCCTGAATTTTCAGCTTTCCCTTAGCAATCCTGAGGGCTAGAAACATCATCACTTAGATTTGGGGATCATCACAGCTGGGGCCCCAAGCCCCCCTTGTTCCAGCTCTGGCTCTAGATCACTTAAGCAGTTGTACATCTGTCACCGTTCTCAGACCTGCGCCATGGCAGGGGCAGGTCTCCTCAGCACATAATAGCCTCCAGTGTATATATTTGTATAGAAAACATTACATTTGATGCCCATTTCATGGCCTTGGCTCATTGCCCTGCCTGGGAAACCTCAAAGGCAAATCTTGGCTTCTGGAGAGGGAGAGGTAAACAATCCTGGGGTAGGGTTAGCAACGCACAGAAGATGAGAAATCCCAGACGACATGAAAGGCTAATCAGATCCAGAGCCTCAGGAGTCAGAAGCTGAAGTCTTCTGACATTGTTTTTCTCAGCGGTGACAGTTTAACCCGGATTTGCATCATTTTGATGAATGAGAAGCGTAGGCCCGACAGGCCCGCAGAAAGCCAAAGGGGGTCTTCCAGATGCAGACCAGGCTTCCTAATGGGACTTCCCCTCCCTTCACTTGGGGTTGGAACTAGCAGGAGTTAGGAACTGCTGTTTGAAAGGAATTGAGTCTTTCCAGGGAAGGATTAAGGTAAACCAAGACTCGGCTCCATCAGAAGCGTGGCACTCTCTGGTTAAGGCTGGGCAGGGCTAGAGAAGTGCCAGGGAGGGGTGCTTAGCAGCAGACTCGGGCCCTGATCCAACAAAGCACCACTTATAACTCCATCCCCTTGTGTGCCTCTGCGTGCAGAGGTAGGAGGGAGAGGTCCTCAGTGGTGACACAGCTAGCTTCCATGATCCCTCCCTCCCTACACTAGGAGTTGTAGAGGGAGTGTGTCTAGTGTGCATTGCTTTCCAGCTGTGTTCAGCTAGCAGATGGTCCCTTGGAGGCTGTTGACAGCTAGCACAAGCGACAGCTGCCCTCGGGCTGCTCTAACCTCAACTCAAGACAGAATGGAAGGGAGCCATACATGGCTTTCTGACACCCCGCTCTCTGGTCCTCATGTGGGCTCACATCTTGATGATACAATGGGGCAGCTGTGCTGATTTATCAACATGTCCTCAATCAAACATGCCCGTCAATCGCACCTTGGGATGCAGCTCTCAGGTGCCCATGAAAACTGGTAACATCCACACCGTGCAGAGAAGCCCAGCATATGCAATATAAGTCAGGAGGGAAAGTTCTGGGCCAGCCAAAGTCCATGGCCTGAAGGGGTGTAGACCGTGAACTGCAAGATGTAATAACGGCTCCCGCCCTCAGAGCATCCCCAAAAGTCTCACATGTGCGGAGCTCAGCATATAGGCCCATCGCAGCCTTTGAAGCAGCTCCGCGTAGGCTGGGTTTTTCAAAGCGGCCCAAATGGTGGGGGTGTAGTAGAGTGGACTCCCCGCGGGAGCGCTCCCTCATGCGTGGATGTAGCCGCTCTTTCCTCTCCAGATCCCCTGGCTGATGGACACTCTGTTCCTGTGCTGGTCTGACTCTCCCTGGGACTCAGCCCTCCAGCCAGGTCATGGGTCAGTTCCACCCCTTCCAGGGTAACAGAAAGCCCATCAGATAATAGTCCTACACCTCACATCTGGGCTTCAGTCCTCAACGCTGGGCCCTGTGGTCCTCCCTCCTTTCTCGGGATTTTAAATCACCCTGATGCCCTTACCTCTGGGGCTTCCCAGTGGGTGATAGGAGAACCCAGGCCCACCCTCTACCCTGGTTGTCTTCCTAGCTTTTCTCCACAGCCCCATCCTATGAATTTTACCCTTGGGTCAGGTTTAGCCACAGGAGCTTGTGCTAATCCCCCACCCCCTCCAGGCTTTCTTCTATCCTGCAGAAGCCTTCCTCTTCCCCTCTGGTCTCTCTACTACCAAGAGAGAGCAGCATCTGAACTGGTGTTTTGACCCATGCTGTGTTGCCCATTTATTTCCCCATCCCCCCACAAGTGAGAAAGTTACTGGGCGAGAGACACGTCCCTCCTGTATTTGGGCAGACTTAGAAACTGCTGCTCCACAACTTCAGAAGAAACATGATCTGTAATGTTTAAATTAGGTTTATTTTCCCTTCAGGTTACGTAGCTGGCTATTGATCGAACTCGCTGCTTCAGAAATAGGTCAAAGTTTTATAGATAATGTTGTTCAGTGAAGAGCATCGTTTAAAGAAATCCTTACAAAGCAATAGTTTCGCTTTTTCCGATATCCTCTTCTATTTCTTGCTGTCTCCTGGACAATTGTTTGAAACTCATGGGAGCCCATATTCCTTTGGGCATCTAGCTGGAGAAGTAGGATGGTATCCGAGAGTGAAGTCAACGAAGTGAAGTCAACGAACAGAGATGTCCAGGGTACTGACCATGGCACCGAGTTGCAATGAAGACCTTTACAGTTGTCATTCGTAATGAATATTATGGCCGTAATTAACATATTACCCTATGCTAAGCACAGGGAATATCACAATGAAGTTGATTTGGAAAGACGGAGCAGTGCAGGGATTTTAGCAGCAACCACTGTGCGTGTCACTTTTTAAAGCACAGTAACACATTCCAATAGCAGATGAGGATTCGGAGGAGTAACCCATCTACTTTTCGGGCTCAGAAGCAAGAAGGGGTGAAAGCGGCACTTTATGGAGCGATAGTCTCATCGCGTTATCCACATGCCCAAGGCAACAGTAACCCAACAGTAGTCTGTGCCAGACTTTAGCGACACCATTTCCACAGGACTGTTGCTTTCTCTGGGCTAGATGATCAGGCCTAGATTGTGATCAGACCTTACGCTGACGTGGAGGGAGGGGTGTATAAGAATCCGTTCCCAGCACTCAAATGAGTAAGGTGGGCCTGAATGTCAAGTGGCTTGTTTCCCTTTCAACAGTAGGGAGAAGTGAGGGGGGGGCAGAAGTCAGAAATGAGGTAGCCCCTAAAAGTAGTAAGGGGGCTCAGCCCACAAAATTTGAGCACTGATCCTCCCCCCGCCCCTTCTCTGCCCTTTCTGGGCCTAATGCAAGGCCCTGAACAAACAGCAAGCCCTGCGAGTCCCTCCTCCCAGCATGCAAATCACCCAAGATGGGGGGGGGGGAGAAGGAGGAGGAAGAAGGTGGGAGGAGGCCATGGCCCTGTCCCTCTCTGAGTGGGGCCTGGTGCAGCACTAGGCAGATTATGCCCTTCATGGAGAGGTTGGGTAGCAAGTGCACAATCTAGCCCTTTATTGCACATGCAGAATTCGTATCCATGTCCATTTGTAGGTGCAAATCAGGACTGTGTGACCCAATTTGCATGTGCAAATGGACATGCCTACATCTATGTTAGATGTGGTTAGGACGCTGATTGAAAATGTGGCCCTTTTATGCTAGCAAATGATGTCTCGGCAATTGAGGCAAAAAAGGATCCCAAACTTTTGCTTAAAGTTTAGATAATAACCATCTGATCTATCTGGACTTATCTGCTCTGAGCCAGTTTCAGGACCTTTTGATCTTCCCCCATCAGCTAATTTGGAAGCATTTTGAACAGGAAGATTAATCTCAGCTGACTGCACAGCTACAGTTTTCACATCAGAGTTGCTTTTAGTCTGTGCAGAAAATCATGCACCACAGAGCTAGTAAGTGCTGCCTTCTCTCAGAGGAGTGAGGAGAAAATCACATTTGCTTAGCATTAACCAGAGCATCCACATCGGCATGTGGGGTGAGGGCAGTGCCCCATTCACCCTTCCATCTCCTTCCTCCGGATGCCTGCTGCATCCAGATTTCCGTTCGATGGTTGGTACCGATATGAAGAACGCAAAGGCGGCGTCCCCTGAACCTGCGCAAGCAGGAGAATGCCAGTAACCCTCAAAGGTGCATTCCAGTGCCGCTGATTCTGCACAGCTCAGTCATTTAGCGCCAAGGATGGTTTCGCAGTCCATGTGCCGTACTTTAAGCAGTGAAACAGATATAGAGCATCTTTGGCACGGGTGCATCTTGGCAAGGTTTAGGTTTGGTGAGCCTATATCCTTTTAGTTGGCTGGGTGGGGTTCAGTAACTCTCCCTCCATAGTTTGTTTCAATTATAGATAAACGAAATAAATAAATCGGAAAAGGAGATACCACGATTCATGCCCACGTACTGCTAGACGACAAGCACCACGCAACCTCCAGTCTCCAGGATATTCATCTAAGGTGATATTAATTTCTCACTGGTGTGCAAATATGCCCCACATGAGCGAGTGTGATACATTACAGTGGATGAACACATATCTTCTCTCGCTCCCTCACACACACAAGATGTAATGAGTACCTGATGGGAATTTAGATTAATTTCTTACCACTAAATTATCACGTGCTAACCTCTGGAACTAATTAGTCCTAATGTAGACAGCTGGCTTCCCTTTCCTTCAATAGCAGTTTAATGGAAAATGTCATGCTAAGATTGTTCGCCCATGCCTCTTCACAGATGACAACGTTCCTCCATGTGCATTCATGGCAATGGTTGACAGTGGGGATCTAGAAAAAGAAACGCACCTAGAATATGTAAATGCACCAAAGACCGTGGTGTTTGTAATCTGTCAAAGACAAGTTCCTTAGACTGAGAGTGCTGCATTGGGTCACTCAGTTGTGCCTATTTGTTGAGCAGGGGAAGGAAGAGAAGGCGGCAGAAAAAGTTGGACCCCATCAAAGCTAAACAAAGGGGACATTCAGTTAAATTCTCCATATTTTCTACAAGGCCTGTAAAATCTGTGTGGGGACTGACACGGATCTTTTCACCAAGCAACTGGAGAGAGATTTTCTTGAATCCAGACTTTAGATTACCTGTGTGGCTAAAGCTCTATTTAGATTGTAAATTGTTTGTAACAGGGACCATCTTTTTTGGTACATGTGTGTACAGTACCCAGTACAGTAGGACTCTAATCAATAATCATTGTCAACTGGGCTGGCCCTCAGGAGACCTGAGTTCTCCTCCTGGCTCTGCCACTGATCATCTGGGTGACCTTGGACAGGTCATTTCCCTGTTCTGTGCCTCGGTTTCCCCTCCTTTGAACGTGCTTTGAGATATGCATGAGGTGACTCTCAAAGCATCGGGCAGAACATTTATTAAGAAAGGAAACAAAAAGGCTGTTTCATATTTTCCCCCCCAAAGCCAAATTTTTCTCTCTATGGAATGGATTTGGTCATTGAAAACAAGGCAGCGAAATCAAAAACGGTGCTGACTGATTGCAAGATGGACCCAATCGCCACACCAGCAAGAAGCCTATTCATCTCTCCAGGATAACATATGTGAGATAGATGTGGTCTTGAAGAGCCAAACCATCTGGTGCAGATTGGACTAGATAGTGAACACCCACATGTGAGAAATGGGACCTTTAGACATACCTGCTGGAGACTACGCTGTAGCCTTATGTTTGCCTCTGAGATGCTGGCCAAGAGGGTCCATTGGTCGGTTCCTCTCTGAGTACCATCTGTCAGTGACAGGGCACGCTGCTAAAACCTGCGCCGATCCGACAAGTGCAGGGAGATAAGAATTTTGGACAGGAGAAAAAAAGCTACATTTCACTGCAACAAGGAGTGGGCGGAGGGGGAAGGAAAGAGACGAATCTTTCAGTTGCTATGCCACAGCAAGATTTCCTCATCCAGTGATGCATTTGACATTGAAACTACGGCAGCGGAAGTAAAAACAGTCCATGTTATTCAGATAGTGATAAAAAGGAATTTAACAACAACCAAGCTATTTCAATCTTCCGAATAGCTTGCTAGATAGAAACTAAAGGACAGATCTTGGGAAGCACTGAGCATCCAGAACTCCCACTGAAGGCCAAGGGAGTCGAAGATACTCAGCATTTATCAGGGGACGCTCCGCTCCTTTCAGGCCACTAAGACCTTGGGAGCTTTACCAGCCTAACACAAAATACTTTCACCATTTTCTCTGGGGACTCTCCTTGGGGGAGGCTTTTTGACTTAACAAACCAAACACAATTAAAATCTCAACTGACCAAACAAAAAATCTATATCTATATATCTCTGTACTGCATGACAATACATCTGTGTTTGTGTATACACATGCATATCAAATGCAAAGGCCAGCAGTTTAGGGTGACCAGATGTCCTGATTTTATAGGGCCAGTCCCAATTTTGGGGTCTTTTTCTTATATAAACACCTATTACCGCCTACCCGTTGTCCTGATTTTTCACATTTGCTGTCTCGTCACCCTACAGCAGTTGGTTCATAGTTTTAACATGTCCCTATCTTCCTCCTTGAGTCCACTGATCAGCTATCTTTCAACAGGCTCCTACTATAGAACAGCATCTCATGTTGCATGGAATACGTATTTATCACCTAGTGAGCACCTATAGAACAAGTACCAGTCTATGCACATAGCCAGCATGCAGCCAGTTTCAATGAGAATGACAAGAGATATTTCAGATTGAATAAGTTAGGCGTTGCCCCGAGGGCAGTTCTTTCTGCACCGTTGGTTTCTCCATTTGCAAGTTGCAGCAGTAGAAT
Organism: Sternotherus odoratus; assembly: GCA_032164245.1. Taxonomy (NCBI): domain Eukaryota; kingdom Metazoa; phylum Chordata; order Testudines; family Kinosternidae; genus Sternotherus; species Sternotherus odoratus. The sequence continues at coordinate 28,286,491 of JAVMKO010000014.1, forward strand.
GTGACACAAAGGCATATCCGATGCTACAGAAATACCTGCAGGTTATTTTGTGTGTTCAGTGAATGCAATCAGTGGGATGGGTATTTAATGCTAAAGTGCAGGCTCCTTCCCCAGTTTTACTGTATGACCACTGAACATTCATCTCCTTGGGACAGTCCAGTCTCCTTACCACTCGAACAAAAGAAGATGCTGCTATGAGCTGGAGTTTTCCTAGGATTTATAGTCACTCCGTGGGGAAGGTCAAAGAATGACCAGAAGCCTTCCCTACCTGGTGAGTGTTCATTGGCCCATGTGCAATGTGTTAAGGACCTCAGTCTAGATCCTCGTGGACAGGTGTCCTTATCGTAAAAATCACACCTGGCCTTCTTATTGCAATGTGCACAGATACCGAGCTCCCATCTCGACAAGCACAGAAGCCTCCAAGCCCAGGTTGCGGCACACTGGTGTAGTATCCGGGGAAGCTTGCACTGCCATGCCTGGGTAGGGCCTATCCTGTGGAGAGGACTTCTAATCCCAGTTCTCTCAATAGAGCCTCTTCTACATAATGCTTCACCTGGAAAACAATGGTCTGTCCTTACTCAAATGGACCATCATGGCATTGGGGAAGCTGCTCGCTGCTCCTATGCTCTTTCACAGGAGTTTCTTTTCCGTTTCACTTACTTGTCATACTATCCAGACACACCAATGAGATCTACAGGAAGGCAATTCAGGGGCCTCATGGAAACATACTCTCAGTGAAAGTGTTATCACTAATATCAGAGTTAACAAAGTCCTGTGGCACCTTAAAGACTTTATAGTTAGTCTTTAAGGTGCCACAGGACTTTGTTAACTCTGCTATTCCAGACTAACACGGCTACCACCCTGATTCTTATCACTAATATGTCACTATTAGTCACTATCCTGTGCCTTGGTGCACAGAAGGGGCTCTCTTTCACCCTGTTCACACTGCACTTGCACCTGTCTCTATAGCACAGGGTTACAGTGCTCTCTTTGTAAGCCAGCATCGCTGGAGCCGTGAGCAGTATTTTCTCTGTACTCAGACATCCTGGTATTGGGCGACCCTGTGAGGAACTCCAACAGATCCATCAATCCTGAGCTATTTCCAGGCGGGGGAAGAAAGCAGTGTTCACCACCGCACAGAATTTCCTCACTTGCGAAGGCTGAAGTAAGTTACTTAATGTTCCTTGAAGGCAAGGTGAGTTTTTGCGGGTGTGTGGTTTAATATTATTTTTGGATCGGATTGCATTAGAGTCAGCGCCAAACCACTTGGCACCCATTCAGGTATCTCTGACCTTAGGGATACCTTTAGAACGTTGGATTCCAGGGTGACATTTTCCCTTCCCACCCAACCTGCTACTGGTATTTTCCCTATGAAAAGGCCTCAGTGTTCATGTTGGCCTCCTTAGCTGTGCATAGCTGGCCTGATTTTTTGGAGATGGGGTGTCTTCATTTGCCAGTCACGATATGAATAAAGGACCCAGAAGACTTTGTGCCCAGGTTCAGACTGGCAACCCCTTGATATTTCACTGCTGATGAAGTAGCAGAACTCCTCCAAGGGTGCCATGTGCTATCCCTGTGTTGTTAGGGCTCTGCAGATAGGAGTCAGAGATGGCACGTGGAGAGCGATGAACGGGTTTCATTTGCCCTGGGCATTTCAGGCAGAATAATGTTGCCTTTGGAGTGACTGTCATCCAAATCGGCGTTCTTCTTGAATCAAAGCTTTCTGGGATCTTGACCCACTTCTCACCATCAGTTTTATACCATTGGCTTTACTGGGGTCACTCCAGATTTACATGCGCATCGAGGAAAGGAAAATCAAGCACTTGTCTAGAGCACCATTAAGCCCACTACTCTACAGTTGCTCACCCTCATCCCACTGGTTACCCGTCTTGAAATAAAACCCAGTTTGCTTGCACTCAGAACTAGTTTCTATTTAGTCAGCCCAGAGCTTCCTCTCTCCTCCCCTTGAGTTTGTCCTAACTATGTCACAGACTCACCCTGTAAAACTCGGGGTGACTCACAGGGCCAAATGCAGACAACAGTAAGTGGGTACAACAGCAGTGAGCTAAACGATGGTTGCACACTTGGCCCAAGCTGGTCAGATCATGAGTGTAAGTGACAAAATAGTGTAATTTGCACCAATTTGACAGTTGGTAGTTGTGCACATAGAGTGTAGCCGGGAGAGCATTAGCAGGAAGCTGTAAGTTAAAGCAAAGACCCCTACCTCTGAGTGTAACTTACATGCCATATCACAGCCAGCACTTCCGCTTCCCCCAAGGCTGAACTCTCATTGATTTCACTTGGAGCAGTGCCCACTTACACCACGGACTGAATTTGATCCCCATCAAAGACCAGCTCTGTTTAAGCTGCACTCCTTTTGCACCACATGGAGTTTGGTCCATGACATGCCAAGTATGTGTATAGATGTGTGTAGATGTGTTTTAATGAGAGGAATAACTCTATTCTCACAGTCTTAGCCTGCCTGAGCAAGGATGCCGCCCATCTTCTTGGTTCTATCTCCACTTACACCTGGAAACATTGACTTGCTGGGGCCGCAAGACCATTCCTGAAGAGCTGCAGGCATTTTGGAGCCAGATGTCACATCCTGGTTGGGATACCCAGGAACGGGGATGTTTGTAGCCACCCGGGCCTTGGCAGTAGCACTTGCTGCAGTTTTGACCTAGAGGGGTAAGGTTAGAGCCTGCAGCTGTCCCGGGGAGGCAGGGGTCTCCGAATCCACCCAAAGCCAGCAGAAGGTCGGTGGCTAGAGAAAAGGGAGATGAAAAGAGGTTGTGCTGGAGTCGAAAAGGGATTTGCTGGGGAGAGGAAACTGGACCTTGAAGGATGGCCGCAAGATGCATAAAGCACATGACTAGTGAGGTTGACCCCAGGACACCAACAGAGGGAATACAGTTTGGGTGCATGGGAAATGGGCGTGACTCTCCCAGTGCGGAGCTGTCCTTCACGGGTGGGCCTGTTGGAAAGCGGTGCAGGCCCTGAAGCATGGATGCAAAGGAGCATCAGAAGCTGGAGAGAGGCAAAGGCAAAACAGCCAGGGTGAAACTGGACTGCAGCCTGGGAGTGGGGGAGTTGATTCCCTCTTGGGGCGACACAGCATTTTTGTGGCAAAACTTCTTTTATGGAGATTGCAATTTACAGGTTATCTTCCCAAGCAAGTACTGGATGCTACTTTACATTATATTATTGTTCTATTATTTATATTCTATTTCGGTTCTTGCCACATTTCTGGGGGTTTTCCCTAATGAAGTTTAAATTGTCTGGTTATCTCCATTCAGTTGGTTTGCCTCTGCCTCTCCTCACAGTGGGGCACGGCCTATCAATCACACAGGCTGGCCTGCTCAACAAATAAGGTTTTATTTCTAATCTCATTTCCAAACAGGGTGTCTTATTTGGCCACCCCCTTGGTTCAGTGCCTACCCCAGCTCTTGAGTAAAGGTCTTGCGCTGCACCACATACTCATTAGAAGTCTCCATGTGACAGAATGAACCATTTTCTTTCGGTGACATAAAAACTTCATCATCATAGAGAAGGGCAGAGCAAAATGCAACTGTGCCTGCTGCCTACCTTCAGTCTTTGAAATAAAGGGCATTCAAAGTGATTTTTTGGCCCTCTCATTTCCTACTGTCCTTTCCAGACATACATCATGCTGTCAGCGGGGTGCCAAAGAGCGTACCCCCTCCAGTGGGCATAGGCTACAAAGTGTCTGTAGATCTCCATCTAAAATATTTAACATCCAGAATGTGACCACTTGCTGGTAGCAAATTCCTTTTAACATCTCCCATATAATTTGTGGTGTACAATCCTTGTTTGGCTTTGAGGATTTAGCACATTTTTGTTTCCCCGTTTTTCGAGCGAGGGATTTGAGCTATTCAGGCTCCGTTTTGTGTGGTCTGGCCACCCCCGGCGCTCGCTGCTACTGCTGCTTGCTAACGAATGGTGTGTGTCCAAGGAAGGTGCTGCTAACGATCTCGCTGGGTGAGGTCAAAGCTGGGGAGGGAGAACCTTTAAAGGGTCTGACTCTTATTAAGGAGGACTCAGTAGAACATTTTGCAGTTTGTATTTAATGAGAATCTTCTATAGATGCTTCCCATTATACATAAGGAATAATAACCATGCTTTGTACTTCTCCAGTGCCTTTCAGAGGCTCTCAAAGTGTTTTACAAACACCCTTGCTATTAAAACAAGGTCCACAGTGTCCCCTCCAGTTCCCATCCTTTACACTGGCTAGTGCTCCTGGCTGCCCCTTCTTGCCCCCCTCACAGAAAATCACTTTTAAATGTGAGGGGATTTTTTCTTTTTTACCTCACGCTCCCTGGGCCAGATCCATTCAAGCTGGTGCAGAGGGGTGTAAATAATAGACCAATCTACCCCCTTTGCAAGGCTTGCTCTCTGCAGCCGGTGGTTGTCCTTGTCTTTGCTTGGCACTAAGCCCAGGGCCCTGCAGAGGCAACAGATTCAGGTGTGCCCTCTCCAGCCAGCATAACTCACTTCTGAGGCTGCCTCTTATCTGAGGGGGTCTCTGCTGTTGCTGCTTTCACGGAAGCTGTGGTGGTTTTTCCCTTGCTGGGCCAGTGGAAGATAGCACAGACCCCTGCCCCGGCTGAGTCTTCAATAGCGATAGGCCACTTTGGAGTTTAGGCTAAAGTCTGATTTTATATGAAGCAAGCGTCTTGGCTCATTGCCAGTTAGTGCGTTTGCGGGTAGGAGCCTGTCAGTGTGGGAACAGCTGTATCCATGACAGTGGGATTCAGCCTACGCCTTGCCTCCGCCCTAGGAGACCATGTAAAAGGCCTGACGGTGGAATAGCCACTCTAGAGGTGACCTGGCCACAACTCCACAATCAGCTTCCTAGAGCTGGGAATGGGTGCAACTCAAGTCAGACACGAGAGCTGGAGGAGCAGGCTGTGATTGTCCGGCGCAACAGCCCACTCCGCTCTGATCCGACAAACCGATGTGCGCTGTTCCGGAGCAAGGTTATGCCCCAGCGACTCCTGGCTTAGCTCCCTCTCCCCCCAGGAGTGTGACACCCGTCCTTTGGGATGGGCACTTGGGGCCGATTTCAGAGTCTCAGCCATTAATATTGATAGCCTTGAATGACACCGGGCTTGTCCACCTGATCAGTTGTCTGCTGCCCCATGTCTTGATGCAGGAATGGAGGTGGGCAGCTAGCTGCTGAATGCCCCATGCAGGCAGAAGAAGATGGCAGGTCTGGCCGGCTGTAGCAAAGCGCCCAGGAGTCTGACGTGCTCTCTCTAGCTCTCTATGCCCGTGTGCATCTGAGGCTCCAGTCAAGACTTTCTTGTTTCCTTTTAAATGGTATGTGGTTTGTGGGTATATAATGGAAGGTGGATTCTTGAGGATTTTGTGTTCGTGCCAGCCTGAATAATTTATACAGCCAGGCCGTGTTCTTTAAAAAGAGGGGTTTTTTCCCCCGCTTTTATTAAAAGGGTTTATGGAAAATTTTCAGGACTATCAGAAGTGCAGTCATACAGGATAATGGTTAAACATGAAAGGAGCACAATCCCAGACCAACCAGGGCAGGATAATACGGGCCAGTCCAGAACGCCTGAGTTTAAATCTTAACGGTTCCATTTAACATGCTGGCATCTCAATTCCTTTCCACATGTGAGAAAGCCCGGATAAGAGCAAGTCTCTTTGTTAGCGAGGCTCATCAAAGCACATGAGGGTTCCAGTCCACAGCAGCGAGAAGCTGTCTGCTTTGGAAATCAGCCAGTAGCTTATCTATCGCTGATGTGCGTGATGCTGATAGGGGGAGCAGAGAGGCTTGGTTCTGATCTGGCTGGCGCCAGTGTAAATCCGGAGTAATTCCGCTGCCGCCAGTGGTGTAATACTGGGGTGACACCGGTGCAGAGCAGGTCAGGCTCCTTCAGCAGGGAACAAAAGGCTAATTCTCTGCTCTCCTCTAACACTTCTGTGCTGTAATAGCTCCGTTGGTTGCAGGCCTCAAGGACCATATCCAGCCCTTGGAGTACGCAGGTTAAACACCCAGCAAAGCCAGTTCGGGTCGTGCCTGCTTGCACGATACACAAATTTCACCCCCGCCATCTGCGAGGGCATCTCCTCTGCACTCTTGGTTACAGGGTGATTTTCCATAGCAAATACCATTTGGACAGAGGGAGAGCTGAGACACAGAGTGTAAGTCGACATTGCAACCCTCCCACCTCCCCGCCCCCTCCACAGCAAAGCATCTCAAAGCCCAGGTCTACAGAGGTGGACTCATGGGGCTAGTATGCTGATGCTAAAAATAGCCATGTAGACATTCCAACATGGGCTGGGGTTTGGGCTCTGAAACTCAGCAAGAGACATGGGTCTCACAGCCCAAAATCCATCCCAAACAGGAATGCCTACATGGCTATTTGTAGCCCTTTAGTGCTAGTCCACGTCCTTAAAGCCAGGCTCTGAGGTGCGCTACCAGGGGGTTTTAGGGTTTTGTTTTGCAGCGTAGATGTACCCAGACATTAACTTGACCAAAGTCACATGGAACAAACCAAGTGTCCCAAGTCCTAATTCAATGCCTTAACCACAAGCACATCCTTCTTGCTTTTAAGGCAATGTTTTGTTATGCCTTCAGGCAGGGATGTCTTATTATTAAAAATATTATTATTACAGCAACAAATGTGTTGAAGTTCACACACACAGTGGGTTTCCACGAAAGAAAGGCAAGGAAAGAACTATACAAGCATGCATGGGAGCCCTGACGAGCTACAATCTGACACACAGTAAGCTCTGGAGGACTGTACTTTTCAGGGTAACTTCAGAATAATTAGCTTGTGAGACAAAGAGTGAGTTAGCTGCAGAGAACAGCTCCTTAGCACTTTTCAGTTGCGGCTGTTACTAAGCCGTCGCTATCTGAAAAGTGGAAGGGTGACTTTAAAGGACACGTGCTGGCATTTATAGTCCATGTCTAGAGAAACAATGTGTCCAGAGACAGAAGCATAAGTAACTATTGGAAATGAGATTCCTAGATTCCTTGGAAGCCCATTAAACTAAAGAGTAGTCCATTCTCAATAAGATAACAGCCTGCAGCTCTGGCACCTTGCATCATGCTCTCATCAACTACACCAATTCAGTGTCAGGATTGGGACATGGGCAGTTTGACCTAGTGGTGAGAGCCAGAAACCAAGCCACGGTCAGAAACCAAGGATCAACAAGAGTCAGGTCTGAAGCAGCAGCCAGTCAGGAAGTCTCTCAGTTGCTTGGACAATTTCTTGTGCCTCCTTCTGGCTTAAGTAATCTGGTCCAGCCAATCAGTGTGGCCAGTGATCATCACCCAGTCAGGATCCTCATGGGCAGTACATCTGGGAGAGGTCAGAGTTCTGATAGCCCCTTACTTGTAGGCATTCTGGGTAAGCGTCCAGAGGCAGCCAAGGTGTGAGGGCTACTTGGGAACCTGTGAGTCTGGACTCAACAGCAGTGGGCCCTTAAAATCAAGCCTAGTTAGCACTTGGATGGGAGACCCCCAAGGCCACCTGACCTATTGTTCATGATTCACCAGGTGACGCTCTTCAATTCTTACTCAGTGCTAAATGAATGCCCCAGCAGGATACCAGGTCCCTGTCGGGCTAGAGACGCTGAACGAAATGTACAACCGAAGTTCTGGTCCTTTAAGATTGCGTGGCATTATTTAGAAGCGTTGGGGTGTTAACCCATGTGTCCTGACCAAATTTCAACTCTGGTCATTATTAATACTATTGAGTAGTAATACAGTAGTTCATAGAGGTGTCCAGTAAGGATCGGGGCCCTACTGAAGTAGGTATTGCACACAAATAACAAAAATGGCCCCTGCAGCAACAAGCTTACAGTTTAAGGATATGATGAGAGACAACTGGAGGATACAGCAGACGGACAGGTAATTGTGAAACAGGTATAAATCCTGTATTTTGCCTGCCTAAAATTCACTCTGCAGCTTTAATTGGACACGGTGTCATTACTGTTTTTTTTGGTAGCATGACCATGTGCAGGACACCAGGCAAGGCACAAAGTGTTCCATCTTAGGGATGGATACATTTCGCTAGCATGATTTTAGGCTTTATTAGGCAGCATTGAATCCGGAGATTCCGCCTCACATACTACAACAGCCAAATTCCCAGTGACCTCTCTGAGAGTTTTGCCTGTGTAAGGAAAACTGAGTAACAACTTCAGGATCAAGTCCTTCATTTTTTGTAAATAATATTCTGGGATACAGGGAGTCAAAGAAGGGCAAAGTACAATTATCCTGTCCTGAAGAATGTATATGTGTATGTGTGTAGATGTGTTTTAATTAGAGGAATAACTATTGGCAATCAGCTATTCTGCAGCTACGGAGCTTTCTCAAATGCACCGATTAACTAAACACATTTTGTCTGCCAAATTAGATCTAGAGAGACAAGGTGGATGAGGTACTATCTTTATTGGACCAACTCAAAAGCTTCTCTGTCCCACCAACAGAAGTGGGTCCAATAAAAGATAGTACCTCACCCACCTTGTCTCTCTATATCCTGGGACCAACACGGCTACCACTACACTAAACTGGATCTCTTCATGTGCAGCATATGACAACCCATTTCATAAAGTAGCAGGCAGTGTCCATGTCTCTGTTATACAAGGCAGCTATTGATAGTACAGCATTTCTAGGTCCATTCGGACTAAGGGGAGAGAGTGCCATTTCGGAAAAACCTAACGCAGCTTGGCAGAAGAATGGAATTGCAGAGGGTTTATGTGGGCAGCAGGAGGAGTGAGAGCTGACAGATGTTCACACGGCATTTGCATTTCTGTCAGTGGGATGCTCTTTTGAATTGGGGGTTTTATCTTTAAAGACTAGGCTCTGCATTCCTGCCAGTAGGCAGCGGTCAGGTCTGGGTCAGCTGTGTTGGGACTTCGTGTCTGACAGCAGAACAGCTATGACAGAGACAGCACTGGGCTGATGCTGCGGTGTAGCATGCAGGTCTCCTCTCCAAACCATGAAGGAAGACATGGGAGCAGAGAGACCATCAGGAGCATGCCGTAGGAGGACTGCCCTTCATGTAGGAGTAGAAACCTAGCTGGGGTAATGAGCTATGTGTGGTTTGAAGCTGGGTAAAGCTAATTAAGCCGGAACAGCTATTCCTCACCTTGTCTCTAGTGGTTATATACTCTGACCCTAGAGGACTGAACTCTTCCGAGTTCCACCAATTATACACATATCCACATTAAAGCAGCAGGGTTATATAGCCTAGTGAGTGAGCAGAGAACTGGAGAAAAGTGAAACGTTACTTTTATTAGAAAAGATTCAGATGGGAAAGAAGACCAGTGGTTATTTCCAAACATGCTCTAAGGGATTATCTCTGGCTTGTGTTATACAGGCTAGGCCGGGTGATCACAATGGTCCCCTCCAGCCTTGCAATTTGTGGATTATGGAACAAACAAATCCAGAAGACCACCACCAGCAGCAGCCCTATTACAATAAGCAGGTTTCGTATGGCATGTGCCTTTCTCCCTACAATAAATCTTAAAATAAAACACTTAAATCCTGACCTCCCCCTTCCCCAAGTGTTTCATCATACTTGTATGTTAATCGATACTGATAAAGTCTGGCTGCTTTCATACCCAGGTGTTATTTACCAGCAGAACATACTTCAGTAACACAACCTCAGGTTATATATGTATACTCTGGGTTCTTTCATACTCCAGTAATATATACTCAGCAGAACATAGGTAATACCTGTGTGCTTGCTGGATCAGGAAGAAGGCCCTGAGCCTGTTGAATACCAATTTATTAATCCAAATACCCTGTCTTTGTCTGTTGGTCCCTGGAGAATCCAGCTTGAACTAGTATATGCACACCTCTCCAGGGTAGTGGCCCAAAGGGCCGATAACAGAGGAAGGTACATATAATTCCACATCAACACATCAGTGGCATTTTTAATATAATGAACTCCAAAGATGTTAAAACTAATTCAACAAGGTTTAGGTTAATTTAATAAAGTTCATCATAATTCCATAGGGTTTGTCCAGGATATTTTAGGATACTGTCAGTCTGCTGCAAGTATCTATTTATCATCATCATCTTTTAACATTCAAATGCTATAAATGGTTCTGATGGATATGATCTGGAGTCAATTGGTAACAGAAAAATGCACGTGAACTATATGAAACTCAGAAATGAACCTCATCTATAACTTGGAGCTTGAAGGATTCACTGATAAGGAAAGAATTATATACCTTTATATCGGACCAATGGCAACTCTAGGAAAACTTGCTGTAAGTATTTGGCACTTGGGAGATGGATGTTTAAGATGATCCAAAAGGCTATAACTAGGAATAATGGGATGACATGAAAAAAAAGGGAAATATTGGCTGAATTTCAGGACAATAAAAATTGCCCCAAGAGTACAAGGTTTTAGATTAGAAGGTTTAACCATTTCCTCAAGGAAAATTATGGGAACCCCAATGCTTGAGGTCTGTAATATTGGAGTAGACAAGGCACTGGAGATTACAATGTATATAATCTGGCCTCAATTATGTGTGCTGAGCACTTGAAATACTTGGCTCTGAGATTGCCAGCACTAGTAACACTACACCATGCAAATAGCCTCGGCCTTTATACTAATTATAGCGTGTGCCTTCAAATCATCACTAAGTTCTGGAAGCCAGAGAGAAGGTGTGTACACTTTAGTGAGGTTTTCTATTTGGTATCCCTTTGAGGAGACCTAGGGGTCACTGAAGTCCTAATCAACATGTTTGGGTCTTGTTTATTTCTATGGAGAGATGCTGCTTAGTAGAAGGGTTGAGCTGACTGGGGTTGATTTGGTAAGTTTCAGTCATTGGCATGCTACTCGGAGCCTGTGCTTGGGGCCTTGTGATCATTTGATATCAAAATAAAATAACGGCATGGCTACCGATGTACCACCATTGTTAGTGGGACTGTACTTACAAAGGTGTGTACGTGAGTGAGTGGGAGCGAGACAGAGAGAGTGCCCTGGGGTAGCTTTTCATGTCATTAAAGTGTGAACTAAAAATGGTGTCAGTATGAGATGCACTCCTCTGAGAGGGACTTCGCTGCTTAATTGATGACCCAGCACAATAGCGCTTCTCTGTTCTTGCCTTCTATGATTGATCCTTTAGGTAGTCAGTAGTGAACACCACTCATCAATTAGCTGCTGTCTTTCTTTCTTTCTTTCTTTCTTTCTTTCTTTCTTTCTTTCTTTCTTTCTTTCTTTCTTTCTTTCTTTCTTTCTTTCTTTCTTTCTTTCTTTCTTTCTTTCTTTCTTTCTTTCTTTCTCTTTCTTTCTTTCTTCCCCATTGCCAACTCTCCCCTTCCATTGGAATAGATCATTAAATACCTTGAGATTTATAACATGAATAAGCACAGAATTAGAATCTATCTTTACAGCTAGCGCATTGCCCCTGATGTGTGGGTTGTTTACATTTACCCTTCTTGGATTATTAATGGGATGACAATTTAAAACCACTCTAATTGGTCCTTCTTCTGCAGAGTCTCTTAACAGCTGGGCTAATTGCAGCAGTGGGAGCATAGAGGTCACCAGGCGGTGTGTACTGTACCTTCTCTAATGCACTCTCAGTACGTTTGGACATAAGATCACTACAGAGCTTTGCTCTGCTTGGATTTCTTTCATTTCCTTGGGAAAGAGCAATCTGACTAGTCTGTGGTTCAGGTTTTTTCTCTTTTAAAGGATTCCAAGGATACCTGGGGAAAGCAATGAGCAGCAAAACATGCACCGCCCGCTAACCAGGAAATGCTTGCTGCCATGTGTTTCTTGTGAACCACCTTTCTTCTGCCAAATCAGGTTATTGCTCTGGGGAGCAAACTACCCAAACAATAGTATACATGTTGATCCAAATCCAAACTGAGAACAGAAGCATTCTGAGAAAAGTGATAGCAGCTGAGTGAGCATTTCTCTTCCTTCCCCATGTAAGACAGATAACGCTGATTTTCAGTTACACTACGGCCACTTTAAACCACCCTTCTTTACATTTTCGCCTTCTTTAACACTACTTTAGACAGCCAGAGCATTCTGATTGGCCTTAGCATTAAGGAGAATCAGGAGCCGGGTCTTCAGCATAGGTTTTTGACTGGACCAAACTGATATTTCGTGATGCTGGATTAGAAGATGGGAAAATGATAAAATCTGCAAACGTGGTGACATTCTACCCAGGTCACCTTAGGCAGCCTATACACATGGAATTCAGGCTCCTGCCACGTTGGACTTCGCAGCCTGTGGGCATAATTTTCTGAAGATTTTTTTCAATAACTATAAATCAACAGTCACAGGACCATGAAAAATCACATGGTGAGCTCAGCCCAGTTTCCAGCAGCTACTTTTTCACATCACACCATTGGTAACTGGCACTAGCCAGGGCCGGCGACAGGGGGGTACTACGGGTACAGCTGTACCGGGCCCCCGACTTTAGGGGGGCCCCGGTACACAGCTGTACCCGTTGTTGTCCCCCTTGTCGCTGGAGAGTGGGGAAGGGGCGGGGAGGCGGCACGGCTCTCCCCCGGACAAGCGAGCCTGGCCCCGGCAGGAACTGTGAGCCCGGCCGGCGGCAGCAGCGCTGTCCGGGGGAGGGGGAGGAGAAAGGGAGGCTCACGCCGCTCTCGCTCCCGCTGCCGCCAGCTGTCAGCGCCAGCTGGGAGTGCCGGCTGGGCTGGGCTGGGGGGGTGGGGGGCGGCTGGGGGGGGCGGCTGGGCTGGGGGGGCCCCCATCCGATGTCGGCTGGGCTGGGGAGGGGGCCCGGTTGGGCTGGGGGGCCCCCAAACTATCAGAGTAGGGGGCCCCCAAATTTCTGTCGCCAGCCCTGGCACTAGCTGGCCGCTTTGTGGAGCTTTGAATAGGTGGAGAAAGTGTCTTACCCAATCTCTTCCCCATGGTCCGGCCCCATGATGGTAATAAGTAGTACTTGGCTGTAGTGCAGCCTAGTGGCTAGAGCCCCAGAGTGGGACTGAGGAAACCTGGGTTCTGTTCCTGGCTCAACTACTGCACAAGTCAGTTCCCTTCTCAGTTCCCTCTGTGTGAAATAACGCTAATGACCTCTTTTGTGAAGTTCTTTGCAATCTACTAATGACACAATGTACTTGTACTCTGGGAAATAGAGATTTTCAGCCTCCGTCCCTTCAGGCTCTGTTTTTAAACAAACCTATTTGCTGCCAGGGTCAGGGAAGATTCATAGTCCCAGTTATGCAAATAAGATAAAAAGAAAACGGATCATACTGCACTCATGTTCTGACAAGGGCAATTCATTCACTGCTCTCTTTGGTTTAAAATCACACCAGAGTCGATCCTCATCCGTCCACACTTTTAATAACTCAGATTACAATATTCATTATTTAGCTTGCATTGGAAAGACAACCACTAATGCGGACCCCTCACCAAAAACCACATCAGCAGAAAGCAAGAACTTTGATCACGCCACACCAAAAATGCTGAGACACTGCATCAGAAGGTCACCTTCCTGGAGCATATAATAGCAGATCTAATCCCTTAATATCTTTCAAATATTTGACTGTTCTATTTATATGCAAATCCTGCCACAAACTCTCCTGAGTATAGTAAACAGGATTCTGAGGTTTGCAGGTTTAAGCCCAGATAAACCCCAGTTTAGAACCACCCTGTGTGCTAAGGGCCAGATGCTGAATCAAGATGATACAAAGGAAGCTTGAAGCCATTTTAGCCCCTTCACCCTAACCAATCAGGAATAACTGTAGGATGCACTTTGGGCATCAATGGCCTACACAATCCAGGAAAGAACAGCCTGAAAAGCAGTAGTCATGGGTGATGGGACAGTGTAGAAGGGAGACCCAAAAGACTGCACACTGTAATCCAGACAAGTGCAGCACATTCTCTGGTAAGAGGTGCTGAGGCCTTAGAAAGTCCTTCCGGACCCCGGTGCCCTCTTCCCTGGGCTGCTGCACCCCTGCAGTACCCGCCCAGTCTTGCTGGGTCTGCCCTCCCCGGGGAACCTCCCCCACTATCCCCATCTTGCCTCAGCCTATGGGCTACTGTCAGTCACCATCGAGCCTCCGTTCACTGGGGCCAACTGCAGTCTGTTTAAGCCAGTCATCATAGGCAAGGGGGGTTTGGCCTGCTGACTCTGCCTACCCGTGGGCAGCCCTCTGCAACCCCAGTACCCCTTCTTGGCCACAGACTAGGCCCTGCAGTCTGGGGAGTTGCCAGCCTGGAGCTCCTCAGCTCCTCTGGCCTTTCCCCCAAGCCCTGCTCCACTCCAGGTACCTTCTTAAAATCCCCAGCAGCCAGGCCCATCTGCCTCCACAGCTAGAGGAGGAGACTCTCTGACTGGGCTCTAAACTAACAGCCCTTTTATCAGGGCCAGCTGCCTCCGAATTGGGTCTGGCCCCAGCTGTGGCTGCCTTCCCAATCAGCCTGGGAGCTGCTTCCTCCCAGCCAAAGTCCTCTCCTGGGCTGTTTAAGCCCCTTTAGCCCAGCGCGGGGTGACCACCCCGCTACAGGCACGAAACCAAATGACCAGGAGGAAATACACTCTGGAAAGGGCAGAGCAGGAATGAGTCAGGAGAGTTTGGATGGCTGAGGGATTTGAGGACTGAAATAATGATCCAAGTTCTGGGAGGAGAGACTAAAGGAAGGCCCTAAATAATAAGCAGAGTTTTAAATCAAAAGTGAAAGTGTCCAGTCAGACTGTCCCGGCATTAAAAGAGGAGATGTGTGTGACATTGGGACAGCGGGCTGGAGAAGAGCACATGGGAGCGGTGAGTTAGGTTAATCACAATGAATTGTGACTTTTATCTTGCAGCAGGCACCCATTTTTCTTCTTTGCAAAGTTCAGCCGTAAATCCTGGCGAGAAGACAGTGAACACCAAAATTTACACCTGAGAGACAGCAAAGTAACACTGTAAATATAGAAAGTATACAGCTGAGCTACTAAACCATCGACTTCATAGTCTCAGAGAAAAACACATTGCACTCAGAGCTTTCAGCATTTCACACAGGGCTGTGTGGTTCATTTCAGCATTTAACTAGGGCAAAAATCACTAAAGGAACATGGGCAGCTTCACCAGCCAGGGCAGTCCACATAAAGACCAAATGCTCAGGTCACATTCTGCACCCCTTTCCTTAGGGCAGGAGTTATTAAGTGGCAGAAGATACAGAAGGCTGAGCATAATAAAACACACTTAGTGGCAAAGAAAAAAGTCCTGGCTCTATTGACATCAATGGGCATTTTGCTATTGATTTCAGTTTGACAAGAATTTCAACCAAAGACTTTTCACAAGGTAGGCCAGCATGCCATCTCCTCACCTCCCTACAGAGCCCTTGCTGGCTACTTCCCACCCTTCTTCCCTGAGACTGGGTCTCTTCTGTCTGCTCCCCTACCTAACTGGCAAGAAGCCTTATATCTGGCTTCCTGTTGGTCACATGATTGCGCCTAGTCACATGACCTGCAAGGACAGCTTCCATTTTGAAAGGGTCATAACTGGCACATGTTGTGCCCCAAGGCCCAGTGCCCTGTTACAATGAGAAAGATTGAAATGAGGCAAGCTTAGATAGGTGAAACAGAACTTCCTTAGCTAGAACCTCCATTTTATGGGTCTAGCATTGTTTTCTTTTCCTTTCCCTTCTGCAGAAAGGTTTGGGACCCTCTATGATTCCCGAGTCAGCATCTCTGATGGCAGTAGTGCATAATAATAAACAGTGAGAGCGTACAAATCTATATGATGAATATTAATAAGCTAGCACTAGTAGTAGGAACATATGACCCTTAAATAATGGTTCAGAGGGGGTTGTGGATCAGAGCTGCTTTTATTTTTCGGAATCAGTTTGCTCCCTCCACATAGTTGTAACAAGAGTTAAGCAACAGAAGACCTAGGACCAAATTCTGCTTTCATTTACACCGATGTAAACCTGAACGAACTCCATGGACTGCAGTGTAGTTACTCCAAATTTGCCATGGTGTAGCTACTCCAGATTTGCCACAGCGTAACTGTCAGCAGAATTTCGCTTGCTGATCCTTTGGGCATAAATGGTGCTAGACGTTCATTTCAGCATTTATCTAGGGAAATAAATCTGTGTCATTTGCAACTCCTCTGCCAAGTGTCACCGACAGCAGCAGGTTTGTGTGACAGAGGTTAATGTGGGTCTCAAATGAACGTCCGACCTTGTAATCAGGTGCAGCCAAGTGTCATGTTTGCACTCAGATTTTAAATTAGCAAGGGGAGGGATTGGAAGTATGTAGATGTTTTACAAGTGGTAAGAAAAGTTAGCATGTGTAGTTCTGAAAAGTGGCCAGCAATCAGGGAATATTATCATTTGGGCTAAAGAGGGGAAATAGTAGATCTCAAGAAAGAATTAACTTGTCACATAATCTGATGGCAGCAGGAAAGGATTATACCCAGGTGTTCAGTCTGGATCATAAAAGAGAACAGAAAGAATGTGAAACAGAAAAACAAAAAGGGGATCAAAGGGACAAAGCACAGAATGTTTTGGGAATGTAAACATGATCTTTAAGAATAAAAATAAAATTTTCCCATTGACTTAATTAGGCTTTGGATCCAGCCTTAAATGAAGGAGATTTAAAGTTCACTAGAGCAAGGAAGCTTGGAATAAATTCATGGAAGAGGGATGAAAGAGTAAATAGGGCGCTAGCCTGGAACATGGAAGAGCTGGGTTATAGTCCCTGCTCAACTATACCTGGACAAATCACTTAGGAGCCTAAAAACCCCTGAGGAACTGAGCCTTAGTCTGTCTCTCTGTCAATCCCCCATCAGTACAATGGGATTAACAATGCTTCCTACCACGCAGGTATGTTGGGAGGAGAAGTACTTGAAAGACTGAGAAGGACTCAGAAGCTATAGTGATGGTGGCCATATAAGTACTAAGACTGAGCCCTGGCTTGACTCACTAAGGCCCCTTTACACCCTTATGGCAGTGTCATCTGGCATGAGTTTATACAGGGTTTGTAAACAAAGGGTCTGTTTCTCCATTGTCTGGCAGTGTATGTAGTTATTGACTCTGGCACAAACGGTGTGTCAAACGTTACCAGTCGGTAGCATTTTGCAGAGGTGTACGTCATGCACAAAGTACAGGGTGCAGACGTTCCCACCCCAAGATGGTGTACATATGGGCTGGGACAGAGGCTGTTCTCGCCTGTCTGTTTGGTGTTTTACCACGACACAGATTGCCAGGCAACTAGTGATTTTGGGTGCTGCCCAAGTTTTTGGAAGCCCAGCTTGAGACACCATAAAACTACGTGTCCTTCAGAAAGTGCTAAGCATTCACCCTCTGAAAGTCAGGCTCCTTTTGGGTGACTCAAGTTGTGTTCCCAGAATCACCAATCGCTTTTAAATATATAGGCTGTTCTGTCTCTATAGTGCACAATAGAACGCCCCAACCTGATTGGGGCCTCTGCAATACAGCTAATAAATAACTGTGACTCCTGGAGAGGAGATCCAGCGTGGTGTGATGTCAGTGATATACAGCATTCAATCAGACCTGGTACTCCGTATTGGATTCCCTGCAAGTTGGCTCTGTTCCCAATGTCAGGATGGAGATGAACACTGGGGGCAGGAAAGAAGGCCCTGGATCTATGTCTATGCAGAGCTGGTGACTGGGAACCTGTATGGAGTAGTGGAAGGGAAGGATCAGCTGCCACTATTTCAGTCTGCTACTCAGGAGCCTGTTCCCAGATAAGGTAGCCATGGACTTGGTCCCTGCAATAGTCCATTTACTCTGGCTCTGTGCAAGGAGTGAATTTCACCCGGAGAGATCGAGTGACTTAGACAAGTGTTCCATGATGGAGTGGTTTTATTTCAGGCGAAAAGCATTCCCTGAAGCTAGCTACGTCTCAGAAAAAAAGCAACAACAAAAACCCATTAAGAACAACACATAAAACCCATTTCTCTCCAAAGGCTGAGGTTAGGTTTAAAGGCCTGAATATTAAGGCGTCCCAGAGAAGAAGTCAATAAAGATATGGTAGAATTTTAAATAGAGATTGCAGGGGTGGTAGCAGCCACTTGCACACATTCAATTTGTCATTTAAAAGAGCTTGTTTGCCTCAGGCATTAAAATCTATTAGGGGGAAGGGATCAGCAGAATCAAGTTTTCCAAAGTCAGGAGCATAATCTTAGCTTCTCAATGTGAACATGCTGTCAAAACGATAGGTAGCATCAAAATCAAAGCTAAAAGGAGAGTCTGAGTCAACTGACTCCTGCTTCCAGGGCTCATGCTACTTTACTCCCCACCTCTGCCCCTAATTAAAAAACCTACAGTGGATGTAACTGACAACGCTGAGCCTATTCATCACCAAATTCACTGGCTTGTGCATCATAACCATGTCCCCTGCTCTTTGTGTCTTTAGACCACAATCCCTTCAGGGCAGGGATTCTCCCTTCTCCATGTTTGTATAGCACTCAGCATAATGTGTCCGGATCCTGAATGGGGCCGAATGGTGCTACCAGCCTAGAAATATTTATACCATTACTACTACTCCTCGCCAACGATTCCAAAAGAGCAGGAAAGGAGACACCGGATCAAAAGTCCGGAGACTGGGATACACTAGCAATCTAATAGTTACGTTACCAAAACCAAAGTGTCATGGGTCAATTTTTCAGTTTGTCCTTAATGAGGCCTTACTTTTTGCTCCTGTGGTGGGCAGAACTGATATTGTGGGTGCGGTCAGGTACTTAAGCATCCTAAGGGCACATATTTTACCCACAAACAATAAACGGCACAGACTCCGACGCCAATCTTCGAAAATTGGCCGCCCATCAAGAACACACCAACACACTCACAGGTACAATCCAGATCTGGGGGAATAAAGGTAGAGTTGATCTTCAGCTGGCTGGAGAGAGATGTTTTACCTTCAGCTTCTAATTCTGGTGGATTAAATCCCGTTTTATGTTTGTTAGGGTCGCCCAGCTCCCTTGATTTTATTGAGGGTCTCACAGTTGGTTTTCTTTGTAAAGCGCCACATGTCAGACACTTATGTGAGAATCTCAGCTTGCATTAAAAAAAACGTTTCTAGCACTCTTAGTTGCAGAGCAAAGCCTAAAAATGGGATTCCCTCTCCCCAAAGATTCATGAACCAGAAGGCAAATAAAATATCATAATACAACAAATATAATGATTTTTAAACTAGTCTCATGACTTTTTGGAGGTTGGCTCATGATTTTGGAATACTTGGGGTTGGCTACATCGGAGCCTCTGTAATTCCTTTGTTGTTTCATTCTAAAAGTTGTGTTAAGAGTGCTGGCTTAGTTGAAGGCTCTGCTTCTGAGCTGCTTTCTTTGGGAGTAGGAAGACACCTAGTGGTGTATTTCAGAAAAGATTTAAACTGGGATTTGCAGTAGAATGTAAGGGAATGGGCACCAAAATCCCATTGAGCTTCAAAGGCATTTGGGTGTCTAACTTCCTTAGTCTCCTTTAAAAATCCCAGCCTTAATATGCTGAAGGGATGGGGGAAAGTGCGTTATACAGTATTCTGATCAAGAATGGTTTGATCATTGTTGGAGGTACATTAAAAAGGTTTCAGAGCGGCGGCCGTGTTAGTCTGTATCCGCAAAAAGAACAGGAGTACTTGTGGCACCGTAGAGATGAACTCATTTATTTAAGCATAAGATACAAAAGCTTGTGCCCAAATAAATGTGTTCGTCTCTAAGGTGCCACAAGTGCTCCTGTTCTTGTATTAAAAAGATATTTTTCTGAATCTGCTTATGTTTGATCATGGACTCGGAGACCCAGCTGGTGAGACACAGAACTGAGGCTTGTGTTCCTGTAATGCAAGCCACACTGGAAAACCTGGGTTACATTTATATAAGCTCATATATTCATCCATCCTCCTCCCCTGCAATCACAACATCTGTGACGTCTCCATATCTCATAGGTAGACGTTTGGTCCTTTAGGGGGCACGATTACAGAGACCCACTAAAAAGCAAGCCCATAACAGCTCCTTAAGCATCTAGACAATATGGGCACTGCAGAAATGGATGCTTTTCTTTAAACTAGCACGAGGCTTCCACTTGACTGCGCGCAGTAGGGTTCTCTGACAGTCACGATGTTATCCAATATCCTTGATAACTTCCAGGAATGACAATAAGCTGTTTTCCCAGTCTTTGCTACCAGACTCTCCACTTGAGTTGTAGACCTTGGGGTCAAGGATCTGGGATTGAAGATATGGGAGAGGAGATGGAGTCTTTTCTCTAGTACTTAATTTAATTCCTAAATGGCAGGGGCAACCGTTTGATTGGTCCAGATTCTCTTGCCATTCGGGACCTTTGCGCAGCTCAGGAGATTCAAAGGAGACTGAGTCCTCTGGCCAAATGAGAATTCCCCTAGTCGGGTGGAGGAAGCTTCTCGCTGCTACAAAGCTAGTGGAAAAGCTCCTGCCCCAAACAAGGGAGGGGATGGGCCCCTTTATGGACCAAAACCAACTGATTACTACTTTAGAGCAGTTCCTGAGTAATCACATGTTCTACAGGGGCTTGCCCTGTAGCCCCTGTGCACACGGCCTTCCTCTTTCACCTGAGAGGGATCCCTGCAGGATCGGGTCCTGGCTGCCATTGTTGGATGCCCTTCCATACCATTTATTATGGGGTGCTGCTGGCAGGCCTGTGAGGTGGGCACAAGTGGAGCTTAGAATCATAGAATATCAGGGTTGGAAGGGACCTCAGGAGGTTCTAGTCCAACCCCCTGCTCAAAGCAGGGCCAACCCCAACTAAATCATCCCAGACAGCTTCTGATAAGACTCCATTCCCTCCCTCCCCTCATGACGTGTAGGCCCTGCCAATGGTTCTGTAGCAATGCTGTAGAGAGGAGAGGGTGGTGGACATTTGGATTTGTCCCTTTGGTTTGGTTTTTATGGCAGGGAGAGGAGAGTTGGAGAGCATCTCAATCCATGTCCTGAAATCAACGTTCTGGAAGATCCCAGTAATTGTCCTCACCCATTGAAAACTTTTGTCCAGTGGCATATGGATCATACTTTAATATTGAGGATACTGAGAATATATTGCTTTGGATAATCTCACGTGGAGGGAAACATGGATTAATACATTTCTCTTCTACTCGCATTTCAGCCTTTCTATAATGTCTACGATTATGTCCCGTGACATTGTATTCAAGTGAATCCAGTCCTGGCATGAACATTAAACCATTAAACATTAAATTCGCTTTGGTTCAGACCATGTTAGCCAGAACCAGCAGGATACTAAAACAGTTTATTTGATGATCACAGAGATGGCCAATAAGTGGATCAATCGTTTATAAAACCATGGTGAGGACTCAACACTGTTTCTAATAGTTGGGTGCTGTCTACACTGGCCAGCGAATCCATGTTTTCTCCTTGCTTTACATACAGTTCTGACTGAAGTGGTTCCAACTATGAGGCAGACAGCTATAATAGTAGAGAGGGAGATGCTAGGCGCCATGATGTTAGCTGGGACCATGGAATCACAGGCCTTATTAAAAGGATGTGTTCATTAAAATACTCTGTAGACACAAGCAAACAGGCTTCCACAAATCCCGAGTTCCAGCTTAATTTGCCTTCTTTGCTAGGGACCCCACCCTGTCTGGGAGTCTGAACATCACACAGAGATAGCTAATGCCTGAATAATGTACTTTATGCAAACATATAATTATACTAGGCCCTGAAGAAGCTTTGCAATAGTGAGGACTCCTCCACTTTCATTACAATCACAAGACAGGTTATGTCAAGGGGTTAGATTCAACTGGGGACCAAAGGGCTCTCAGGAGCTATTATCAGTAAAACTAGGACGCTGAACTGGTTGGTATTTTTGCACAAACTGTTTGCAGAAACATGGCTTTTTCCCCCAAAAAAACTTTTTTTCCCCCCAATAAATGTATCATGATCAATTTTTTCCTTTTTTCTGAGTGAAATGTTTGGGGACATTTATAGTCAGAAGTTTTAACAAAATTGTATTGAAAGTGTCTAACGTAGCTATAAAAAAAACTTCATGGCCCCAAAATCTGGTGTTAAAGAAAACCTGTTTTTTGGTAAATCCAAGAGTTGGATACAAACACTAGTGAAAGAATGCTATGGAAATTTTAACAAACCACAAGCAATAGATCTATTTCAAACACAACTTTGAAAATTTTCACACAATTAATGTCCATTTTCCAACCAATTCTAGTAAAAAGGGAATGAAATGTAAGTACAGGATGCAGTGCTAGAACACAACAGACTTTAGAAATGCCTTTCACTCAACCCCAGTCACAGTATAGACATGCATGAGGATTCTCCATGCATGAAATACTCACGCTTGGCATAGTTGCCAAAATAAAATATAATCAATCGATTAAATTATGCAGTTTACATTTCTTTATGTTGTAGCCCTTCTTTTGTGTTAATCATTTAGACACCAAGTTGCAGATTGTCAAAATGTTGTGAGTACGTGATTGTTCTGATTGCCTTGAGAAGCTCAACACTCAAGTGACTCTTTAGATTACCAATAGATTCTTCTATTTGATAATGGTGGGGCATTCATTCACATGTTGTACCTGCCGCTGCTAGGAGACAGAGGGATGAGTATTAGCCATTGGTAGCTTAAATGAGGTCAGTAGGAGCTTGATCGTACATCATTCAAATAATGGGAAACATGCCATTGGTTCATTATTATGCTGATGTGGATTTTGAGAGACAGAAAATGGGATGTTTAAAAGACAAACACTGAGGTTTTCAAAGCTGCCAAGGTGTTTAGATTCAACAGCAACACTGTACACAAGGTGTTTTGGATGTCCAAGTCCCATCTCAGCCAAGTTTTGAAGGAGAGCCTTTAGTAGGGTTCTTGAACTTGGAGCACACATTACTCCAAGGAAGCGGATAAGTATGCATCCATGCCATGGATCTGTTTCGTGACATACATGCTTTAATATTTCTGATTTGTTTTGAAACCATCACCATTGTTCGTGTAATAGGGGAAGAGGCTCAAGTGCATAGGGATTCTTAAGGCGTAAGGTTCTATATAGATTGATTCTATTCTTGCCACAATATGGAGCAATTGCCTGGCTTAGTTGTCTGCGTGGGGTAAGCAACTGTGGTAAGTACTAACTGCGGACCCGCTCGTCCCTGAGATCTGGGTGTGGCAGGATCCTCCAATCCAGAGTCTACTCAGAAAAGAGGTCGCAGTTGCCATCATTGCATTGTCCCGCTCCTCCCACCTCCAACTTGACCTGGGTCTCAAGGAGAGCTCTCCACAGGTCAAGGGCTGCTAGCTGAGAGAGGCAGGAGTTGGGGGAGGGGGCATTATTTCCCTCCCACCACCCAAAGTGCTTGGGGAATCTGCAAAGAAGCTGATGCATTAACTTTTCCTGTCCCCTATTCCACGCTGCTGTCCTCCAACTTCATAGCAAGGAAGAAAAGATGGCAGCTTCAAGGGACCGTGCTGCCCTGGAGCACCTAAGGCCTCCACATGGAAGATTTACTTTCCCGGGGAACTGATTTCAGACCTCCAACCCCCTGTTCGTTCAATGGGGAACAATCCTTTCCCCTTGATTTGGGGAAAACTTTGAAGGGAACTTCACTGAGTTTTCTCATGCTCCCCAAATTACGCTCTTGTAGTCAGGAAAATGATAGTATTTTCAGAACAAACTTCCCGTCATAAATGAGAATCTGGGATTTAACCGTAAAAAAGAAGCCTACCACAGATCTCAGGTGGGAGGCAGAAGTGTGTTTCTGCAGGTTCTGGAGCTTCTAATGGAGAACAATGGTTAGAACTTCATAGCCTGTTAGTTGGTGCAAAGGCATTATCCTACATTCTCATGGATTACAGCTGGTTGAAATTTTTTTTAAAATAATTTTCGGGGAGTCAAAAAGGGCCTTTTCTCAAAATCAGAAGTTTTTATGAAAGTTGTTTTTGGAATTTTCCAATTTTTTTTTTTTGAGAATTGTAAAATGAAAAAACTAGCTCTTTTTCATGTTTATTTTTTCCTCTCGCTATCCCTCACCCCCTTCAGTTTCAAAGGGGAAGAATGTGTGTGTGGGGGGGGAAGTGTGGGGAGAGAAAGAAAAGCTTTTTAAAAGAATGTTTTGCAAAAAACTTCAAAGACAGAAAAGTAGTTCCTTTTCAAAATGAAAAGAATGAAAAAAAATCAATGTTTTTTTTTTGTTCAGCTGTACTTTGAACGTGACATTTGTAGTAGTATGGTCCATTTTTTGCTCTTGGATGTAAATTTAAAAG
This sequence comes from Sternotherus odoratus, assembly GCA_032164245.1. Lineage (NCBI taxonomy): Eukaryota > Metazoa > Chordata > Testudines > Kinosternidae > Sternotherus > Sternotherus odoratus. Next base: position 28,310,673 of record JAVMKO010000014.1, read on the forward strand.
AAAACAAGACTGTTGAAAAAACCCACTGAAAAGGCCTTTAGATATTTTAACTCACATCATATCTCATGTGATGAAATTTTAAACAGCTTTTTCTGCATGAGTCTTAATAGAATTAGGAGAAAAACTCAGACCTTTAAATATTGTCCATTATTTTCCCTTCAGAAATATTGCTGCTTTTTTATCAACAAAAGCTATGTCTTTGGGTTCTCCCATTGTGCTTCATTAGGGGGTGAATTTTTTTTCTATTACTGCAATTGTGTATATGAGTCTAAAGGCTGGGAAGGATAATTCAAAGAAGGTTAGACGCTCGGAGCAATATGGTTAAGTGCTGGAAGAATTACAAGGAAGTGATAGAAGTTTTTGAAATCCTTTACATTTGAAAGAGTAATTGTTCTTAAAAACCTCTCTCAAGAGTCAATCATCAGTGAAAATAAATTTCAGAACCACAGAGAAATCTTTTTTCCAACCAAATAAATATAGTTTCCAGAACTTAACAGCACCAGATCTCCAGCTGGTGTCATTTATTAGAGCACCATTGACTTTAATGGAGCTATGAAAATTGTCACAAGTTGAGAATCTGGTCCCTAGGGTCTCTGACCTTGGAAGAACAACTGTTGTCTGTTGAAAGAACAGCCAGAAAGAAAAGCCAAACCCTTCCAACTGCAGCCTTGTATTTCCTCAGCATGCTGATGGGAATGTTACTCTCTTGAAGTACATCAGTGCAGAGGATCAAATGATGATCCAAGTGTTACTCTACTGAGCCTGGAGACTATAGTGGTGAGCAGCTCTTACACGGTGTGGCAAAGTGGCCTCTCGGACCCCCCTGACTCGGGTCCTTTGGGCTCTGGTGAGGCAAGTGCCGTGTCAGCAACCCGCCTAGAAAACCCCAAAGGCAGGCTTTCCCTTCCCCTAAGCACTCCTTTCTGGCTGGGTTTTGCTTCTCTCTGGCTAGGAAAACTATCTCCCTTCTGGGAGAGACTCCCTGTCCTGCTGCCCCTCGCCCACAGGCAGCCTCACTCCCTCTATCTCTCTTTTTTTCTTCCTAGTTGGGGAGGAGGGGTTAAAAAGGTCTCTGACAGCTTTTTAATTGGGTTCAGCTGATCCTGCTTTGGCCAGTGGCAGCCTTACTCAGCTGAACCCAATTAACCTGCAGTTACCTCTCTCACCACAAACCCCTCTGGCAGTAGTCTGCCCTGGGTTTACCACAATGGTCAGTCATAGCTCACACAAGTTGCTCCCCACTCACACCTGGTCTGAAGACCTGCAAACAAACAGTCCCTGCAGGGTGCTAAGATGGCCAGCAAGCTTTGGTATCGGAAGGTTGATATTGGTAGCGAATTGCAAAAGTGAAAGTTCCCACAGAGAACAACCTGCCCCCATCCTGCCCCAGCTCAGATCTGAGCACTGTTGAAGTGCCCCAGCTGACCTCTACTGCACAGGGATGGCCCCAGGAATCTAATTCTCCAGGGAACTGAGGGCATTCGATGTCTCTCAGCTCCTGACAGAAGCAAGCTCAAAGGCAGGTGACCTTGAAGGACCTGAACCACATAGTTTGCAGGTTAAAATGAGCACCTTGAATTGTACCCTTAACCTGGCAACGAGTGCTGCCTTCAGAGAACAGGTGTGACGCTCTGTGAATAGACTACAGCTAAAAAGGGGCACCGTATTCTGCACTAACTGACCAGTCCCAGTATTTCTCACATGGGGCCCCAGGTGGAGCGTATTTCAATGGTCTAGTCTAGGGAGAACAAAAGTAACATTAGTGTTTCAGTACCAAGTACCAGTATCCTAGCTGGGAGTTCCAGGGTTATGCTAATTTACACCAACTGAAGATCTAGTCCCCTTTCCTAATAAGGCGAATTTCTCCACGAGCCCCACAGTATGTACATTTTGGGGCTATTTGAGTAAAACACGCCACTAGTTAATGGGCCAGATCAGCCCTTGGTGTACGTCAGCATAGTTCCATCAACTTCTGCGGAGCTAACCCAGCCCGTACAGTTCTGTTCGAAGCCGCTCCTGTGGAGAGGGTGACATTTCCCGCCAAAGGCCCTGCGAGGGCTGGGACACGCGATTACTCATTTCCCTGTGCATGGAACATGTTATACAAGTGTGTTGCGTCCAATCAGACCAAAGACAGCTTTATGCTGGGTTATTACGCTGGCGTCAGACAGACAGGAGCAGATTAGAACACTCCTTGGGGGTGCGGGCTTCCGTCTGAACCCTCTGTTTACCTGTCAGACCCGGGGAGTGTCAGAAAAGAATGGGATGGCCTGTTCTTTGGCAGCCGGCTGCCTCTGATTTGCTGATGTGATAATGGTTTGACATAAGAGCGTTTCCTGGGCTTTGCCTTTGTTTAACAGCCATGCCTCCCGGGGCTTAATTTTGACTCCTTTCCCCCCCCCCCCTCATGTGAGTTATTGGTTTTGGCAAACCAGTTTACGAGTGCCTTGAAACAATCTTTTCTCTCCCTATTTAAATTGTGTCTCAGCTTGTTCAGTTAATTATGACTGGCATAATTTCAGTTGTTCCAGCGAAGATTCAAGCCGGCTGATGTTTGGTAATCTCTGGCTCAGTCTCTTTTCTGATCGCCAATAGTAATATCATGTTAATGTATTTCATATTACATTATTTCCCAGGAAGAGCTCTTGAATTCATGTACGTAGCTTTGGCTGTTTTATTGGTTGGATGGGATTGAAATGTACACACTTACAAAAGCTTTCTGCAACACAACTGAGACAGTGAAATGAATGGTGGTGTAAAGATTTGTGGACCTCTCCTGAGAGCAGCTGCATCTGGATGGAAAATGACACAAGTGCAGTGGTTGCATTCCAGATGTTTGCACTGGTCTGTACCATTCTCCCTGGGTTGAGAAATACTAGCCTGCATATCAAAGACATTGAGAGGAGACAAATTCAGAACGGAGCAAAGGCAAGACTTTTTCACACCGCTAACCTGTGGAACTCTTGGCCTCATCATGGCTGATGCCAGGAGCAAGAATCATAAGGGGCGATAACAAAATCTAGTCGGGATCTATTGGATGTAACGATTGTCCTGACACAACTCCATCCACCTTGTTAGACGGTGAACAGCACCCCGCAGCTTTACAGCCGGACACTGTCAACTTCTGCTGATGTCGCTGGGGGTGAAAGGGGATTGGCGGGTCACAGTATCAAGCGGCTTAGCCTGGCTTACAACCGGCACCAATCCTGTCCCACTTGATGGGAGTGGCTCCCTGTTTAAAACGGCTTTCTCGCCTGTTTCAAGCCCCTGCTTGGTAACTGCAGTTGAACGGAGCGAGGCTGAAGGCCAAGGTGGCAGATATTGCAAGGGGAAGCTTCCCTCGCTCTGGTATTTGCATAATTATTATGCAAGGGTTTTATTTACATTCTAATGAAAAACAAAACTGACAGTTGAAGTGACTGTGGCGGGATTCACGCAGCATGGCAGGAGCTCTTGCATCATATGCTTTGATGCCATTTGGAGCTAACGGGGGTTGAGAGCCATGTCCCATCTTTGGGTGCAGTGTGTACTCCGCAAGGCTTTGGGCACAGTATGGATCCCCTTCCCCCTCTCCACCCTGAGCTAGCCACCTCTGGTGGTTAGTGCCAAAGTGGAACATGGACGTGGGCTTTTCTCCCCCACCCCTCTGCAGGGGCACACGCCATGGGCAGTGCCAGCTCTGCAGTGTTCTGGCGCTGCCTGAACGAAGGACTCTTTTTGCGTCTGATTCGTGCGTGGGAGATTCAAAGGGAGGGCTGGTTCTTTGCACCCTCCTCTCCTTCTTCAGCATCCAATTCTACCATCTGCTCTATAGCCCCCCCCCAGTCCTGTAGAGGAATTTGCCCTGTCAACGCTTCCCGTGGAGGTCAATGGGATTCTAGGCAGGTGCAAGGCTCTTTGTAGTATTGGAGCCAACACAAGGAATGTTGTAGCTTGTTCTTGCATCTTAGCATCAGCGGGCTCCATGCAGCTGGGCCTATTAAAGACCAGGGGGTCACCTAGACAGAGATGTATTTTTGGGGGTCTCCTCCAGAAGCCTCCACCAGAGCTCTCTTCGTGTAAGAAAGCGTGTACGGACAGAAAAGGGAGAAAACTATTTTGGCATTTACACGATTTTAAGCATAATAGTGTAATTAACAGATACTGACTCATAAGAGTGGTGTGCAGGTAATCTGATCTGACAGTCTCAGCAAAGAGTCCTTCCCTGCTGAGAGATGGTTCTAGCTCTGGACCCCTGTTTTCATTGTACCAAGAAGACGCGGTGGGAATACTGAACAGAATTTAAAGGCAAGTTTCCCCAGAAAAGGTAGAAATCATTAATTTATTTGCCTCCAGAATGTAATATCTGGCAGAGAGGATATGCCACTGGCTTTACTTTCCTGAGTTGCACTGGAGTAAATGGGATAGCTCACAGGATAGACATGAGCAGAAAGTGACCCCCAATGACACCATTAATATTTAAGGGCCACAATGCCTCATCGGATACTTAGTCCCAGCTTTGCAAATAGCCCCTGGCCGCTCAAAATTGCCCCGCAGTGTGATTCTGCTGCACTTTTTGTAGTGATCACCACACCCTGCATTCAATGCTAAACTATCTTTATAGGAAGCCTTTCTGCAGTTTGCTCAGATCCCTGGCTGGTGTGAATTGGGGTAACTCCACCAGCAGAGGATCTTTAGTGCTGGCTGGGCTCCCTACTTCTCATGGCCATGATCCTAGGGATAAAGCCCATAGAGATGTTGTATTTATAACAAATCGAGAGCTTTGGAACCCTGGCCAGAGCTCCAGCTAACAAGGCTCTCCACTGAGTGTTGCCCGTAGTTTTGGCTCTAAATTATCTCGAGTGTAGCACAGGATGGGAGAGTGACTGGATATTTTTTTTAATGTTTTTTTCACTCCAAAAATCAATGACTATTTGCTTCAAATCAGGTGATTTGCCGCCCCCTCGTCTCCCCAGGTCTGGTTGAATATTTTTCTGCAATTTGATGACCCCATTTAAAATCACGCCCGCCTTTGTATTTTCCATAAGGAAGTTAAGCCGAGAGATTCAGATGTGCTTTGGACAGTGGGTGGTGCTGTGTGCCACCAAACCTTTTGGCTTGGCAATTGGCTGGAGAGATTCCAGAGAGAAGAATGCTTCTAATTGGAATTAAGAAGAGCTACTGCAGGCTATTTGGACTGCTCAGTGGGGCTTGGGGCACAGGGCAGGGGACTGGGAGTTGGGAACCTCGGATGCTAGTCCAGGCTTTGAGCTGTTTCACCTCTCGGCATCCCCAGCTGGTGGCAGAAAGGATCCTTAGTGTGCCCACCTTTATCTACCCAGGAACAATGCTATCGAGGTGCTGAATTAAATGAATAAAGATGTGAATTGGTATCAATGAAGAGAAAGGTGGGGTTCTCCCACGCACAAGCTGCTGCTCTGACACTAGCAACGGCTGTTTTCTGTCCTCTTACCCCGCTGTACCAACCGAAAAGACACCAAAGAACAAGCTGCCTGTAGAGGAGCGAATTCTCCCTTTAATTTGTTCTCCCTCTCTCTCCTGTAGAAAGCAACCATACATTGAGCGTGAGCACAAGACAGGAATAATCCGACGGCAGAGTAAGAGGAGGGGGGAATCACAGCACACAATCCCCTGCACTTTCTGCACAGGGCAATGGGTTGGGGGCATGCACTGCAAAAATGGGAAATGGAAAAAACCCTGGGATTTCCCCATCACCTGAATATCCTTCTCCCATTGCTCCCTCCCGCCGACTCCTGCACATGCCCCCTTCTTGCCAGGTCTCCTCCACTGGGTCAGAAACGAGTAAATAAAAACAACAGCTGAGACTGGTTTGTGGAGAAAATAATGTCACCACCTTGAAGTGAATCCGGATAACTTTGGAACTCACAACCTCTTGTCTATGCAGTTTGCCCAAACCATTGGATTCAATTCAATGCTGCTCCGGGACATGACAAATCACACAAGTGTTGCCAAAGTGTTAGGAAAAACAGACCCCCACCCCAGGTACCCATGGGAAGTCACATCCTGAGTTTGAGGGCTGATCCCCTGAGCCATTACGGTTCATTCCTGATCCAGTAACAGGCTGCTAAATACCACTCTTATTACTGTTGATATTGTGCAGCAGTGGCTAGGAGTCCCAGTCGTGGGCTAAGACTCCATTGCGCTCAGCGCTGTACAAACACAGAACAAAGATGGTCCTTGCCACAAAGAGTTTACATCTTTCAATCTATCTTAGGTACTTACATGACCCCTGTTCCCATAGCATCTAAGCATCTCACAATCTTTAATACATTTGCCCTCACCACGCCCCTGAGAGTCAGGGCAGTGCTATTATCCCCATTGTACAGAGGAGGAGCCAAGAAAAGGAGAGGCTAAGTAACTAGCCCAAGGTCACACAGGAAGTCAGTGGCAGAGAAGGGAAGTGGTCCCCTGATAACACCCTAAACACTGGGCCATCTTTCCTGTCTATGATGCTATCTCTGCTGTCTCTCTTTTTCAACAGGGTCAGGCAGTTTTTCCTCATGGCTTTTAACTATCTTTCTAGTCCATTTAGTGGCACTTTCACAGTCAATACAATTTCTGAGACAGCCCCTAGAGTCAGGGAGACCCCCTCCAAATGATTCTCTGAACTAGAGATTCAGCAGGTCAGGGAGATGGGCTCACGGTGGGAAGGAGTCACCGATCAGTGACCTTTCATCTGGGGCAAGGTCATGAGCATTATATGGGTGCTCTACCCCCAGGAATATGGTTTTTTAAATCTGTTTTACGGGTTTTTTTTTTTGTTCTCCTTTGGAGACAGTTAATAATTATAGCTTTGAAATACCGTGTCAGTTCCCTCCCTCCACCCTGCCAAAGGAATCAGGATATCTGCTTCACTTGGCAATGCTGCCCTGATTAAACAATCTTTTCTCACAGCCTCCAATCCCCAAGCTAAAGCAGAAATGTCACAAGGCACAGACATAAATATCAACGCCTTAGTGTGGCATCCACTGGCACTGCAGGCATAAATGCTCAATTCTAGACTCCCCCAGGCTCCCAAAGAACCGTCAGATGGTAACCACTGACCTGAGTTGAATTTGAACTGGGAATAGAGGTGAAAGGCTCCATCTGCTACTACTAGGCCCCAGAGCCATTTTGTACCTGCTCTGTTTACTATTTAAAAGTACATGAAAGCTGGTAGGAGCTTTGGGAAGCTGGGATGTGAATGACTGTGAAATTATTTTTCAACAAGACAAAGCGAAAGAGATTCTTTGTTCATTGACTAGAAGTCACAGAGTCTGAATTCATTTAGGTAGGTAAGAATATTTGGGTTGAGGGAGAGCTCAAACTCACACCTTGCTATCTTTGTTTGGGATTATATTGTTCCTAGAGTGTTTTTAGGTTGTGCCATAGTGAGCCACATATGGTGTACAAATAATGCAGGATAGAATTACTTCTAGTTTCACAATCCGGGAATTGAAATGCCATGGAAAGACGAGAGCTTGGTTAATGTTGGGCCCCAAATGGCTCCAGGAACGCATTCAAATGCCTTGAAAGTTATAAGCACAAGTAGAAATAAATCCAAATGCAAACAGCAGAGCCCCTCTTGCAAGTGATGGAGAAAACACAGATTAGATTAGATGCTCCCATGCTTTGGAACACGTTGTAAACGTTGTAATTGTCACGTAGTCAATATTCCTAACTTCAGATACAGAAATGAAACCTGCCTACAAATTGGATAATCACATCCAGTAAATCAGAACCTTTCCAATGATACCTCACATGATCCATCTCCCATAGAACATATAATAGTTGTGCCATATTCATATCATAACAATATTTCTATGAACAGAGATTCATTTCCCCAGGTACTGAAAATAGTGTTATTTCTTGTCAATTATCCCACACCAGTTTGTTACCTTTCTTTGATAATTTACAGGTCATACCTTCCTTCCAATCTGCTAGGCAGAATTTTTTCTCCCAATTACAAAGTTTATGTATTTTATATATTATCACATCCTTAACGGCTTTAAGCATTTCAGCAGTGATCTTATCTTGACAATGCTTTTGCCATTTTTCAGCTGTTTAATTGCTTTCTCTATTTCTCTTTCTAAAATTTCCTGCAGTGAAATATTTAATTCTTCACCTTCTTCACACCTATTGATTAGTATTGCTGTCTCCGGCTCATTAAGTACTTCATTGAAATCTTCTAGCCATTATCGCTTTTGTCCTACTTCTGTTAACAATCTTCCATCTTTCACTTTTACAATGCCACGGTGACTCTGGAACCATAATGATAACCGCTTACACATCTGAAAGAGTTTCCTGGAGTCACCTCTCACTGATACTTCTATGGCTTCTCTTGTTTTTTAAAATCAAGTCATTTTCTCTTATCTTTCCAACTTTATCTTTCTCGACATACTCCTGTGGGAACTTACGTTCTTCTTGGCATGTCGCCTTAACATGTCTCTGTTTAAAAGCTTTCTTTTCCTCAATCAATTTCCATGTGCATGGCTGTATCCACTCTTCTTTCCTTGATCCTTTCTTTGCCTTTGTCTCTTTCCTCCCTCCCTCCACAAACTCTAATAGAGACCATTTCTCAGAAGTGCCCATTAAAATTTCATTTGGCGGTTTATTGAGGTGGGTCTTTGCATTATGCATGGGAATGTCTTCACCACATTGCCTCTTGGTGGGGGACTGGGAAGTGAGACTCCTAGAAGCTATATGAAGATGCTGGCCATTTCCTGTTCATTTGAATCATGCTGCCTCAAATGTTATGAGCATATGAGAAAGGCCAAACACAACAGAGCGGAAGATGTGGCTGTAACAGCTTGGTCACGGATCTTCTGGGAGCTGAACAGGGCCAGGGAGATATGACTGAAAGTGATTTAGCTAGTGGACACCTTCGGTCTGAATCTTTAGTATCACTGGATACTAAGCTTCTGGAGGTGCTGCCTTTTAGCAAGGAAATAAAATGGAGGTTCCCGATGACTTGTGGTCATTGAAAACCCCCCTGGCACTTATGACAAAAACAGAAGTGTTCATGCAAATAACTAGTATCCTTACCAAATTCCAGCTTAAGCAATTACATTTTGTTGGCCTGAATTCCCCATGCAGTTTTAAATGGGAAGAATCCTTCTTCATGTTCCCTCCCAAAAACACATTGTGCATAAAGGCTGCCATTTTCCACACCAGAGGTGGCTGCCTGGAAGTAACAGGTGAAGTGATCAGTGAATGCACCGTCTGTAAAGTGCCGTGGTGCTATTTAGAACAAAAAGAGTGGCTATATATGTGGGGTAAGATGGGCTGAAATCTGCTGATTTTGGGAGGGCCAGCCCCTAGCACAGCCTCAAAGGAACAGGGAGTGGGAGACAAATGTAGATCAAAGCTCAGTCAATAGAATTTTCTAATGGAACACACTCAATGGCCCAGCAATGGCGAGGCTGGTATTTCCCAGGATTGTTGGAGACTGCGGAGACATTCCAATGGATTAGGGCCAAGGGGAGGATACTCATGTACCTCTAGCATGGTGGCTTGGGAGAAGAGGACTGGATGATGTGTGCACTCGTAAATACTCTGCCCCGGGTTTATCCCCACCTTCCACATGCACGCGGTCGCACAAAGGGTGTACCCTTCTCTGCACTCTCCTCCACCCCTGGCCAAACCAGCTTCTTCCTGGCAGAGTGGAACCACATCTACCCTGTGGCCATGGAAGTACTATAAAGTAGTCTCTTATGCACATGGTGTGTGTGTGTGCGTGTGTGTGTGTGTGTGTGTGTGTGTGCGCGTGTGTGATAGGAGCCTCTATAAGAAAAAGACCCCCAAATCAGGACTGTCCCTATACAATCGGGACATCTGGTCACCTTAGTTCTGCAGTGAGACTCCTGGGCTAGCCTCTCTTCATTGCTTTAAGTCAGACAGCTCCTAGTCTCATTTCTTAGCAGCCTCTGTGTGAACATTTAGCAAATGGCCAATATTCGTTATCTGGTGTTCTCCCCTCCTTCTTTACTGCCAGCCAGAAAGGAGAGACAATAATTGGAGTTAGGACTGACGAGTGGCCAGACGCTGGAGCAGGAATATATGTGCAATGTCTGGTACCAAAAGTCCATTAAAGAAACATGTGATCACCGATGCTACTTCATAATGACCCAGATTAACCGGCACTAAGGGGAGTTATGCCCCCGACTTAGTTTAATTCTGATGCACCTACATCTTCATGAAACTTTTTGCCCATTTTGGCTCCTTGTAACACACGGCACCGATCTGACCTTACTGGTATTATTCATCTGTACTACAGTAGGGCCAAGAGGGTGCAGCAGCGAGCAGAACCCTGTTGTGCTCGGCACCATGATAACAAAGATGAGACTGTCCCTGCTCCAGGAGCTTACATTTTGGATAGACAAGACAGACAAAAGGGGAGAGGGGAACCAGAGGCTCGGAGAAGGGATGTGACTTGCCCCAAACCACACAAGAGGGCAGAGACATCACCAGGAATAGAAGCCGGGCCTTCTGAATCCCGGCCACAGTGTCCCTCACCTTCAGCTGGCCTGCCTTGCTGTGCTGTCCATTTCACAGACTCAGGGGTCACCTGTATTCTAGCCCTGCCAGGGGAAGGAGTGTCTGCTTTCCGCTACAAGGCTCATGGATTAGTCCCAGCTTTAGCGCCTAAGACGACAATAAATAACATCCGAGCCACCTTCCATCCGGACGGTGATGAATTCCTGGACTTTCTTCTGCCCTGAACCAAGGCCATCTGAAAACGCTGTCCTCATTTGATTGTTTTCGAATCAAGGGCCTCTGTTGTTGAGTGTATTGGCGAGGTTCCCAGAGAGCACAGCCCTGGTGGTTTGTTTTTTCCTTCCTCACGAATGAGCTGATTCAAAAATTAACACAGAGGACCCACAGTTTCAATGCCCACAGTTATCAAGAGCTTTTCTCAGTGGTACACAATGTCCAGCTCTCTGTTTGGTTAACAACATACTCCGGAACAGGTGCGCCATTTGGAATGAAGTGAAAACTTTTGCATTGTGTTTCTTACTGCTTTGAGTTGATTAACACGCACACGTAATAGTATGGATAATGTTTCCAGAAGACAAAGCAGTGGTGACAAACAAAAAAAATGAAATGACAATAAATCTGGTTTCCTAAACTGAATCTGTCCCTTTAAAGAAAGCAACACCTTGCCAGATCGGGTTTGCTTTTGCAACTGATTGCCTTAGCTAAAGAACCATCTACATACCAATTTTTATACCAGAACTGAGAAAAATGAGCTGTTGTGTCAGAAAAATACCTGTGATAAAGAATCTGTGTAAGCCCCAGAAAGGATAGCCCCATATTACTTACTTATGGCTCTGGGGCAGGCATTCCCTCTTTACTGCCAAATAATATATTCTGCAGCAACTTCCAGGGGGAAAAAAATCAAAGCAATCCCAATATAGAATTTATACTCCTCATCTCTCTGTCCTCCTGATCTTGGAGAAAAGTCTTAAAGGAACCTGAAATACATAAAGCATCTCCCTGAACATAGCCCAGGGACAGGTTCCCGTTGCTGTTTCTGATTAATTCAGTAACCCAAGCATGACCTTTACGGATGCAGTAGGAAGGTAGTGGAGAAGGATGGAGAAATGAAGATTTGGATTCCAGACGCTGGAATATATCAGAAAATAGTAAGTTTAAGAAATATATTGACGAAGGGTTTTTTTGCGGTGGGGGTCAATTAAAACACAGAATACAACATATGTAGAAAAACATCCAAAATATTTAATACATTTCAATTGGTATTCTATTGTTTAACAGTGCAATTAATCACAATTAATTTTTTTGAATTAATTGTGTGAGTTAACTGCAATTAATCGACAGCTCTAATTATGTGCTATGAATAGTTTGCTTGGCTTTACAACGGACTATGATCTTCAACCTTCCCAAAGGTATAGTGACATTGTAGCACACTAGAAACTAAAGGCTTGATCCGGTGCCCAATAGGAGGCCTCATATTGACTTGAGTGTGCTTTGGACCAGGCTGAAATGAGCAATTCCTTCAGGCTGAGGGTACCATACTTTTCTATAGTATTGTACAGACATATTTGTGGATAGATAAGAGCGGCCATACATGCAGCACGGTTTCCAGCTGAAATAACTCTTCACACAGATCAACTGTTCACATTCATGACAGATAAACTTTCCCCTTCTCTTGGTGAAATGATTGGGAATTTGACAAGTTAGAAATTCACCAATTTTAAATTCTTTGCAGTAGGAGAAACACCAGCTCCCTGTTACCACCCCACTGAGATATTTTTTTGGATGAGCTATAAAGCAAAGGTGCTTTCCATTTGTTGCCATTAAAAATCTCATGGTGAATGTTAGGAAAGTTGGGGTAAAACATTCAGAAAAACCCGCATGCAGTGGCACTCACAGTGTGTGTGAATCTGCACATTTAGTCAACAGATCTGCCAAGGTGTCTCACGTGGGGACTGTGCTCAGAGCTAGCATGGTCCAGTAGGTGGGCCACTACAATGGCACTCAGAAGACCTAGTTCTTTCACTGACCTTGTCACTTCATTTTTGTGCCTCTCTTTCCCCTCTCACCTTTCAGTTATAACCTCTGTGTGTTTATCCAAAGCTCAGCACAATGGGGCTGCGATCTCAGTCAGAGCTCTGGCGTGTTATCGTAGTACAAACGTAACCATAAAAATGTCTTGATTTCAGTTAGACACTTAACTTGACATTTGCACATACAATCACCGTTATTCGGTATAAAATGGGTATAATCAGCCATCCAATTTAAGAAAATGCAAAAGTGAAAGGAAAGCACTTTTTTTTTTTAAATGCCCAAGTGGTCTGAGAAAATTCCAGCTGGATCGAGTGTTTTCCTTCATTCTCTATGTTTTACAATAGGAGATGTTTCTTATTTTTTTGTGTGTGTGTTGGGGCTGTGTAGCTCTAAAGTTTAGAGTCTAAACAATTGTCATGTCTCACCCTAGGAGAATCTGCATTTTGAAGTGGGTGGAAGAAATGGGAAATAGATAATCAATCAAAAATTATGCATCAGATTCTCTGCTGGGATACCTTCGTTGACTTGAATGGAGTTATTCCAGCAGAGAATATGGTCCTATGATTTCATTTATGTATCTGTTACATACACTTCTCAAGCCACTATATTTTATAATAAAAACAATTAAGGCCCAATCAGGGCCTATCGAATCAACTGAAAAAAATTCCCATTGTCTTCTGTAAGCTTTGGCTAAGGCCCTTAGTAGCTGAGTCATTTAACATTTTCTGGTAGTGCAAAAATCTCAGTAAAGAAAAAAATTGGAAACAAACACTGAAAATCGTACAAATTGAATTATTTTAAGATTAGTTATAGCATTGGCACTGCACAATAGGCCTTTAATCTGCAATGAAGAAAAACTGTATTTCCAATGAAGCAGACTGCCCCAGAACAGAGTGGAATACTGTGAAATCGGTAACAATACTACTGAGAGTTTGAAAGGAAGCCAACGCTTGTAACCAGCCAAGGAACAAAGAAAAAACAACAACCCAGTAGCACTGTAAGAATAAGACTGGGGAAGGGTCCAGATGGCTCAGGTGATGGTGAGGTGCCTCTCATCTCTTGGTCACTTGTTCAAACGTGACTCTCTCCGTAGTAAGAAAGTCTTTTTCATCTGCTGGCTCTTTGGTGGCATGTTTGAATGAGCCGGTGGTTTCTGTACTTCTTAGTGAAGATGTGGCTGGTTCATAGGTATTGTTCCCTTATTGCCTGTCGTGGCTGAGAGATCAAGCACTGAATGAATATGGAGCTGGCTGTACTCTGGAAAAGTCCTTTAGATCTAGGCTGAGGCATATTGGTGAGTGTGGCTAATCTGGCATTACCTGTGGACAGAGAGAGTGCTTCAGTCTATGCTGTGATCAAATAAGAGGCTGCATAAATCACATTGGGATTACACAGCCCCATTTACATGAGTTTGGATTTCATTAAATCACGTTAAGTAGTTCTACCTTTGAGCCATTTGTACACAATCAGCAGAATATCGATTTCTTTCAAAGCCTGCACAAACTGTGGAATCCCTGGAAGTTTAGTGGCCGACATACACGGGAAGGTTTCCTGAAAGGAGGGGTGTGTAAAGCACAGGTTAGTTTGTGCACTGAAATAAGTGCCAGGCTCACAGTGTCTACAAGAGGAAACCACTGAACAGTTGGCTGTTTGACCACAGAGGAGGTGCAGGAGAAGTGAACCGGAGGAGATTCCAGTCTGGATGGAAGCCTTCATGGGAGCTACTTGGGGAAGCTTCCACAACTGCCTACTTACACCCTATCTCTAGGCTGCTGTATCCCTCTGCAGCTTGCATAAATTCTCACGTTTCTCTTGCTTATCTTCCAATTCCTCCCATCCTGATTACTGCAAACCCCTCCTTCCCGACCTTCTGGACACCCACATCACCCCATTCCAGTCCAGACAAAACACAGCTGCCGAAATCATCTTCCTTTCCTGTCACCCCGACCATGGCGCCCACCTCTTTGCGTTCCTCCCCGAGCTTCCCGCTTTCAGCACCACATCAAGTTTAAATTGACTTATCCCTTCATCACAACACTGCCCTTTCCTCCTTGTGTGTCTTTGTCTTCCTGGATCCTCCACCAGTGATGCCATGCCCGGACCGTCCATTCGTCCACCTCCTCCCTGCTTTCTTCCAGCCCGCCCCTACGTACAGAACACTCTTCCTGAGCTGGTCAGCTAAGCTTGTGAGACACAGTCCCTCCTGGTGCTTTAATTGGGGTGGTGAATCTCTCCATCATCTCCAACACCAGTCGTTACTCCAAGTTTCAAGTGGGCCCAATACAAATTGTAAATTTTATTTTGCTAAAAGAGGTACAATAATAGCTCCCCTGCAGCTCTGATCCAGTAGCTGATCTGAAGGAGTATTTGGAAATATTTTTGTTAGCAGCTCAGACCTTTCATTCTTAAATTCCGCCAGTGCTCTTGGATGGAGGCCATCCAGGTCTGGCGCCTTGTGACACTGAAATGTATCAATTTGTTCCAGCTTCTTTTGTTTTGTTTTCCCACTTCAGTCGGATAGTGCGCCATCTTTACTACCTGAAAAGACTAGGCGTGTCTCTGCAACATCATTGGTGAGGTAGTCTGAGCAAAGAAATCATTTCGCTTCTCTGCCGTGCCTTTATACTGTTTAATTAAGAGCCTGTGCATGGAAGGTGTAATGAGGCAAATTTAAATGAAAAATAATATGCAGTTTTTTAACACTGAGGAAAGTTAATTGTTGGAACAACTCGCTACGGGATGCTGCGGGTTCTGCATCACTGGAAGTCTTTCAATCAGTGTTAAATATATTTCTGAAGATACGCCATAGTTCAACCACAAGTTAATTGGTTTGAAGCAGGAATTACTGGGTGATAGGAAGAAATCTAGTCTGTGAAATAAGGTTATTGGAACATCTCAATGGGTGAGATTTACCTGTATTCAGTTTCTTAATGGTTTAGGCTTACACTTACGTGTTTTGTTTTATTTTGCTTGGTAACTTACTTTGTTCTGTCTGTTATTACTTGAAACCACTGAAATTCTGTGTTATACTTAATAAAAACACTTTTGTTTATTAATTGACCTAGAGTAAGTGATTAATACCTGGGGGAGCAAACAGCTGTGCATATTTATCTTTCAGTGTTATAGAGGGTGGACAACTTCTGAGTTTACCCTGTATAAGATTTATACAGAGTTAAATGGATTTATTTGGGGTTTGGATCCCATTGGACCTGGGTGTCTGGGTACTGGAGACAGGAGCTCTTGCCGAGCTGTTTTCAATTAGGTCTGCAACTTTGGGGGTGTGGTTCAGACCCTGGGTCTGTGGTGCAGCCGGCTAGCATGTCTGGCTCAACAAGACGGGGGTCTGAACTCCCAAGGTGGCAAAGAAAATGAGCTCAGAGGTAGTCTGAGCACACCAGGTGACAGTCCCAAGGCAGTCTCTGCGACCGAACCCCTCACAGTCCCAAACTCAGGGGAGAATTTATCTGAATGGAGCCTTCTGAAGTTCATCAGTCAGTCAGGTAATATATTTCAGATAAAAGCCATCCTTGTGACAACTGGCATCTGTTATCAGTTTAATACTGGTTCCTCACTGTGTCACACCAGATGGGCAAGACAGTAATACATTGCAGGTGCTTTTCCCAGGGGATCTATAGTAAAGTTCAATACACTCTTCCTCTGAGTCACTTTTGACTTTCTAAAAGGTTCTGTTTCTCAGCTATAACCCATAAAGCTGGCAATCGCAGTACACCCCCCTTTGAATGAGGTGCCGTGTGCTACCAAGCAAGTCACCTTTTCTCCTCACAGCACCAGCCAGTCGATGCTTTCCAGGGGTCACACATCACCCCTAGCAATTTTGTCCTTTGTGCATCATTCAAAATGTGGCACCCTCCTTGTTCTTTTCAAACAATTCACTAGGCAGCAGTTTTACCTCTCTTATTTTTCAATTCCAGGCACAGACCTCAAAGCTTTCTGAAATTCTCTCCAGCTTCTCCTGATACCTCAAAGAAGGCCCTACAGAAGTGAAGCCCAGTTCGCCAAGAGCCCCTGCAGAATCTGACCTACTCGCGGTAGTGAGACAAAGTTGGTGGAATCAAGGGACATGAGAGGAGGAGGTAGAAATGGTTTCACTGTTTGAACCTGGCCTCACCTCCTTCCTCAGCAGCAGAGGATATGTGTTCAGTTGGGCTTTTTGGATCTGGAAGAATTCTATGGAAGTGGAAGCAGGTAAGGACTGAAGGGAAAAAAAACTGGGATTTGTTTGTCAAAAGAGAGGACCCGGTGCTGAAACGCAAAAGAGAGCTTTGGGGAAGTATAAGGAATGCAATTTGAAGCTGGGAAATTATACAGTGAAACCGAGTGCTTCCAGTGAGAAAAATGAACTCGGCATCATATGGTGTTGATTTAGAGGCTGAGTATGAGGAACTGATGAAATTAAAAAAAACCCACAAGTTTATAAAAAGATCTTTGTGCAAACATGCCCCTTTCCTACACAGAATTGGAGTTGCATTCCTCCTGAGCAGTATATGCTATTGTCTGCAATTAATCTTGATTAAGCAAAAGAAAAAGAAAAACTCCAGACTATATTAAGAGGCTTCCTACTGGTGAGCATTCTGTGCATTTGAGGGGCTGGCTGCTGCTTTTGAAAATATCAGCAAGGAAAGGTACAGGGGAGGGGGACAGGCTCAGAACTAAGTTGCAACCGCAATGAGGGCAAAATCGTCATTGGCTTTGAAGGGAGGCGTTGTATCTGAGTAAGGACTGAGCGTCAAGTGAGTGAGGGCTTCATTTTGTGTCTCTCTAGTACGTAGGCCACGGCAGAGTGAGATAGGGCACTTTGTAAGGGAATGTGAGTGAGACAGAGGGAGTTTAATTACAATCTCTTTCTATTATTTTCAGATGGAGTATTAAGCTTCCCCCCTGAACACGTTCATCACTTTTTTTTATCCCCACTTTTAAAAAAACTCTTGATCCCACTTTACAAGCATGAACCAAGTGGGACAAATATTTTCCATGTAAACTTTCAAAGCCTTCCTGCTGTTTCGTATTATCTTGGACTTTAAACTTAAAAAACAGTAGAAACCACAGGACACCTATAACTATGGAAGCACGACAATACTGTCATAATCTGGGACTGATCAGTTCAGTCTGCATCTATATTTTATTTCCTGTGGCTACCGCTAATAAACAACTGTCATGAACAGGCTTGGCGAAAGAATGTAAAAATTAAATATCTTTGGCTTTCTGCTAGTAAATTGAATGTTGGCGTTTATAATAGTCAACATAATCAACAGCCAGACACTTGGCTATAAATTAAAGACACTTTTCATAAATTACAGAAGTAAAATGAACCGTGTTGCTGAGACATAATAGATTTAATCGACTGTGCATTTTGTTTCTGTCTTTGTGCTCTTTGAGCCCGATCCTGGAAGGTGCTGAACACCATCTAGGAGGCCTTTTCCTTCCTCGTGTTCTTCTGCCGTGAACTTTCTTTTCCAGTGTCTGTAGAGCCCTTAGACCTTCCTGGGGCAAGAGCACGGTGTATGAATGCATGAAACTAAACAGAACACAGCTCCTTCACCTAGCTGCCTTAGGCACTTATATGGTCCCCATCGTCTGAACACTTGCCAGTCTTTCGTGTATTTAACCTCACAATACCCATTGGAGGCAGGGAAGTGGTATTAGCCTCATTTTTTAGCTAGACTCTATGCAGTGGGCTGCCTTACATGTATTGAAAGAATTACTGTGGATTCTCAGATGGTTGACTCGGGTCAATAGTATCATTTTTGGGCTAGGCCGTAAACTTTAAATCCTATCCCCAGCTTCATATAAGGCATGTCTCCTTACTTCTCACACAGCTGTCCCAAGCAAATATTTCATTAGGGACCCAGAGTGATTAACAGAGTGGACTCTTTTCAGAAGAGAGGCACAGGGAGCGCGCCATAAATCACAGCAACGAGGCACACAGCTGAATAGATAAAGCTGCCATTGGGGTATTGGAATGGGCATAGCTACTGTGGTTTAATGGGCAAATCGAAGGGATGATAAAGAGCAACATTAACCTGCTCCCTAAGCTGACAAAGGCTTCAGAAAGGCAATTAGTAATACTAATAATGACTGACATTTATATTGCACCTGTCATCCAGAGATCCAAAGCCTTCTCACCATTTCATCTGCCACGGTAACGTGACCCCCTCTGGTTCAGTGGGCAGGGCATAGTACTGAGAGGAATGGGATATTGTCCCCGTTCTTCCATTGACTTGTTATAGGACTTTGGGCAAGTCCCTTCGCTTCTGTGTGCCTCCACTTCCCCTTCTACAGAGTGGGGATAATAGTGCTCTAGCTACCTTTGCAAAGTCCGTTGAGATCTACGAATGAAAAGGGCTGCAGAAATAAGTATCCAACAGAAGCACACAGCATCCCTTAATAGTTCAGTACAGGAAATGGAGAGGGATGCAGAAAGAACGAACCCAGGTTAGAATTTGGCAGACACCTGAGCTAGCACCTTTGCTTTTATGAAGAGTGCCATGAGACCTGTAATGACATTCTTCTTTAACAGGCCTGGGACTTCAGTGTGACCCCGAGCACTGTGATAATGACCAAAGATGCTGACATAGAACCCAAACCCAGACTAATGAGCAGCTATGACACCCCTGCCCAACAACCTTAGGTGCCTTACCCTGCTTTGCTGAAGGAGTTCCCACCTAGGCTGCTCTCAAACGCCTTTCAAGCATGCAAGCCACACCCTGAGAGTCTGTATGTAACTGCAGCCTGGCACTTGGGTTACATTCTGGATTTCACCAGCCTTGGTTATACTGCAGGGTGACGCCAACACACCCACACTCTTAGATTTCTCCCCACCTCCATGTATATCCTCTACTGCCCAGTCCTTTCCTGGACAATGCAAATTTATATAAAGTCAGTTATTTCTTTAATATAAATAATATGCCCACAACTTGCCACCCCAAATGGAGTTTCCCAAACACTTCAGTTTAAACACACTGGATTAGCTAAAACAGTAAAACAAGTTTAACAACTACAAAGAGATTTGCAGTGAGTACAAGCAATGAGGCACAAAGGTCAGAAATGGTTACAAGAAAAATAAATAGAAAATGCAACTGGCGCCTAACTTAAATTATATTAAATGCAAAGCAAAGATTTCTCACCACATGCTCTCAGCAGTTTTACAGACCAAACTTCTTAGGTCAGGACCTCTTCTCCCAGAATCCAACAAATGCTTCCTTTGTTGCTTCAAGTGCCAAGGATGCAATGGACAGAAAGGGGGAGGGGTACCTTGGGGTGTTTGTCCCTCCTTTTTATAGTTTCAGTCCCTCTCTTGAAAAACGTTCCCAACTGGGAACTAGGAGACAAAAGGCTCTGGGGAAGGATGTTCCCTACTGCTTTTTCCTCACCTGTTTAAGCTTCCTTCCTGCTTGATGACTCTGTTTACTGCTTAAATGCAAACTAAGCAGAGCAGAGCACATAGGTGCTGACTCCATGGGTGACAGATGAACTCATGGGCCAGAGAATACAAGGGATATTTCAGAGGCAACTGAGTTGGGGAAATCTGAATTCCAAAAACATCAGGGTTCTGAGGTATTAAGACCAATAACATAACTGGCCTTACTGGGAGAAATGCCCCGAATTATGGATGATCAAATCACTTTGCCTAGGAAGGAACTAGAATTTGACCAAGTGAGGATATGTTTCCATCAATAGATACAGAAAGGCAGAGATTAGTATATACTACCAGATTAACCCCAGCTAAACACAATTGATTATCCATACTAGTGCAGTGCCTAGAGATTCCATATGAGACCAAGACTCCTTGTGCAGGCACTGTCCAAACAGCTGGTGAGAAACAGTCCCTGCCTCAAACAGTTTAACCACTATCTTCATTTTACAGAAGGATTAAGTGATTTGCCCAAGGACACCCAAGAAATCTGAGGCAGACCCAGAAACTGAACCTAGCTCTCCTGACACCAGCGCTGGTAATTAACCAAAGACAGGATGCTCTTTAATGCTATTAACCTCTCTAGATATAGCTATCCTCTTACATTAACTCCATCTAGGCGCATAATGGTGACATTTATACTCCCCCTGCCTTCTGTAATCGCAAAGAGACTGACTGTGGTTTGTTTAGCAGAAACTGAACTGGAAAAGAAGGTGTCTGGATTGTTCACCACCAGCTTTTCACACCAGCTTCAGAGCGAGGCCTGGAAGTGTCACAGTAGCAGCTGCTGGGTGCCAGTCACTTCTGAAAACCTTTATGTGCGTACTCAAGAGGGAGCAGAGCACTTTTGAAAATCGAGCCTGAATGGAGGGGACTAAGCTCTTGGAAACCTGTCCCTGTGTGGCTAATAAATAGGCAGTAACCACAAGAGCTGTAGTTACGCAATTCTACTCTACAGCCATCTGGCTCAGATTCCAGTCAAGTTTTTAACTCTTTGAAGTCATCAAAGACTTCCTGAGAAATCAGTGATTTAACTTGGCTGCTTATTCAAGTGACAGGTATTCAAAAGCCAACAAGAGACAAAATAGCCCTGAATCATCTCCAGCGTATGATCTATTTTAAAGAATCTCAGAGAGTTTGGTTCATGTCTTCGCTGCGGGTTATCCAATTCCCTTCTTTGGTCTATCAGCGACGGAATGAGATTTACACCCCACTGACTCTTAACCACCACCACCAATCGCTTCCCTGAAGGACTGCCTTACTGATATCTTACAGCATGGAGTGAAATGGTGTTAGCCTTTTGGTTTGCTGCCTCCAATTCTTGTCTTAACTATTGGATCTGAGAGACTACTAAGTGCTCTTCCAAATATTCAGGGCAACTGTCTAGTCCTAGACATATCTGGATGCTTTAAAAAGTGTCTTTTAATTGAATAATGCTATAGTAAAATTAAAGCCAGTTGTGTAAACAACAGGCAAGTTTGAGCCATTAATTTGACCTTATAAAATATATTTCCCACCATGAAACAAAATCTTCTTTAAAATCATTACCATATCATAATAAAGGCTCCAGTCTGTAAACGGAAGGACTGTAACAGCTACAATGTGTTGACTCATCTCTTAAAAGTAAAGAAAGGCTGCATTGTTCGGATAATATTTTAGCACTTTTGCAATCTGAATTAACACTGCTTAGAATACATATGTTCTCTAGAAACTCTCTTCAGGGTGCCATCCCAGAACAGAGCAATGGCCCATCTACTCTAGTGACAAGCTTCCTCCAGCAGTAGCCCATGCCAGGCGCATTGGAGGATGGAAAGACCATAATTCCCGTGATCATTCGTACAACAGTCTAAGGTGGGCTAGATCCTTGTATTTTATTGCTGCTCCAACACGAAGTGTCATAGCTTTCTCCAGACTACCATTTCCTTGAGCTAGGGTCCAACAATGTAATTGTCCACCACCTCAAAGTTTTCTTGGATGCCCAAAGTTGGGATCCATAGCAAATCTTCAAAATAAACCCTTACCAATTTAACAATGAAGTATGAGTGTTTGTAAAGCCCTGGGAGACACTGGGGCCCCAATTCCATCACCCATACTTCTGCTCAGCAGCCTTGTATTAATTAATTTACTCCTGGAAATCAAAGACTACTCAGTGAGAGCAAAGGTGGTAGAATTGTGTCATTACTGTACCTCTAAACCCTAGATCAGGGTGTGCAAAGTGGCTGACTTTGTGCCCAACCCACAGAGAAACTGAATTTGTTACAACTCTTGTGAGCTGGCTCTTTAGCTCAGACTGCAGCCGTTCATGCTTTCAGCCCCGGAGGTTCCTGGTACATTGGCCGAGGTGGCAGCCATCAGATAACGACATGCAAATGCCAACATTCCATCTGAATAGGAAACAGCGATACAGCTCTGGGAAGTAAGAATAAATACAGAAGGAGGTTTAGAGTTTCTGTCTGTGATTTTCAAAGCAAAGTGAGGAATTCGCTCCTGTGACTCCAACTGAAATTAATGGGAGTTGCGTGGCTAGCTGTCTTTGAAAGCCGTAATCTCCCGAACCAGCGAATATTAATTAGCAGGTTTTGGATGCGCGTGGAAAAGAACACATTGTTGAGAGCACATGAGTGGGTTATTAAACCTGAGTGTAGCGTGAATGGCAGGGTCCCTCTGGCGGCAGTGTGAGATGACATGACAAAGTAAAACATGGTCTCCAAAGAATCCATATATCCCAGGAGGCCTTTCCAGGTCTTTGAAAGAAAAGGAGATCTTTATCTTGCATAGAAATTAAAGACCCCAACCTGGGATCCCACTCGGTGTAATGGCCCCTTGTCCTGGCGCGTGTGGTATTAGTATGGCGCAGGTAACAGGAGTTAGCGTTCTTCACTTTACATGGACAAATTCAATGGCATAGAATAGGGAGGACAGTTCCACAGCTCCTTGTCTCCCTTTCCATCATCCTCTTGGAAGTGGGAAATAGCCATGATAGGGAGCAAACAGTAGTCCATATGCATCCAGGGGCACTGGAACAATATGTGTCTGGGGGTGCGGAGAGTCACTGGATCCAACTGTACACCCCATATATGTTAGAAACCACGTCAAACAAGAGGATGCAGCTGTACCCCTCGTTCCAGCACCTATATATGCATCACCGCTCCCAACTCTCCTCCGTTAGCATTGATGGTTTGGGTGGCAACCTGCCCACATCCCACTCCATGGTCTGTACAGCTGCAGGGCACCGCTTTACAGCTGCTCAACGCAGTAATTCCAGCTGCAAGTTACATCACAAATTCTACTGTGAGCAAAGCATGCTCCAGTGATTGGCTAATCCCTCAGCGGTGTCTCACACCCACCACATGATATACCAGAGCTGAGCTCCCCTGGAGGGCAGTTATCCCACTGCTATCTAGCAAGGCAGCAGCAAAGGCAGGATTAGACCCCAGCCCTCCTGACTCCAAGTCCCATGTCTGGCCCACTGTATCACGGCTTTCTCAGGCAAGGAGACACATGAACACGCTTACCAGCTGCCACAGCCACCTAAATTATTCCAATGCGGCTGGTTAGTGGGCAGCTAAAAAAGCCGAAGGCATTCTTTCTAACAACGATGAGAATAAGATCCCGTATGTCCTGCGAGAAAAACAGACAATCATAGACCCTAGTAGGGAATGAGGGTCACAGTAACTACCAAGATCAGTGGAGGCAGCAATCACAACTTAAAGTGTTGGGTTGCCCCTTTTTTTAAAAAATAAATCTCTCTTTTGCTGTGTAAAACCAGTAATGCCAGACTGAAATGCTGCCTGGAAGAGAGAGGAGGATGCTCTCTAGGAGTGACATTATCCCGCTGGCTCAGAGGCCTCTACACAACATGCAATTTGGAATTGGCACAGCAGGGTTCTAGCATCTTCTAAGGCATGTACGATCCATTCTGTCGAGGTTAATATCCAGTCAGTGGATATTAACCCACCGCCCCGAACATTGACGTCCAGGTTAAACTTTCAGACCGACACAGAGACACACCCAAGCCCCTGATCTCACCCAGGAGAAGTGCACCTGGCTGGGGGTTGCCAGAGAAGGTGGAACGGAAATAAAATATAACGGCGATCGATTCTTATTTGTAGCAGGAGCAACTACCTGGAGTCACGAGTCAAATGAAATCTGAAATGCTTCTGGGACCCACCAAAAATAAACCTGCTGCAAGTACGGCCTTTGCAGAAGCCAGGGTAGCTAGAGAGGCTGAAGCAGCAAGTGCAGCAGTGTCTGTCATCGACGCTGGGACATCTTTGCTTCCCATAAAGAGCCAGGAACTAGGGTAGCAGCAGAGACTCCATCTATCTTCTCCTGCCACTAATGGCACACGATTAACCGCATTAATAACAGCAGCCCAGGAACAGCAAGACTTTATGCCTACTGTATATAGCACCTTCTGCCTGAGAACCTCAATGTGCATTACTAGCATAAGTGAAATCAAGCCTGGGTATCCTTGTAAAAGCTCTGCTAGAATTCGAGCAGCAGTTACAGGCTTCAGGCAGAAATTGCTGGGTGAGGTTCTCTGGCTCATGATATGCAGAAGGCCAGAGGAGATGATCAGTGGTCCTGGCTGTCCAAGTTCATTAAACTGAACAACACCTCGGAGAGTTAGCTAAATATTAGCTTCATTTTCCAGATGTGGAAATTGATGCAGAGCAAAGAAGGGCTCTCGTCGGACTTTTCGCAGCCACAGCCCCCACTTGGAGGCCGATTGAGAGCTGTGGAGGCGTCCCCCCAGAAGCAGCCCATTGGTTACCTCTTAAGTGGGGGCATGTCCCCCAGGAGGTATATTGCACTTAGTGCCTCCCCAGAATCCTCCCTGGGGTAGCGCAGAGAGTATAAGAGCCTCCGTAGTGGGTGGAGCGGGCCTCCAAGGAACATCACAGCTGGGGGTTAGGCATTGTGGCTTATCAGGAACGTTGCAGATTCTGCCGTTTCTGAACCGTGAAGCTTGCAGGGCTGGCATCAGAGCTGGCTAGGCAGGGCTGCTGCCTCTGCAGAGGCTGGGCCAGTAAAGCAGTACCAAGGAGGCAGCACCAGCTGCAGTTCTCTCCCCCTCATCTGCCCGCAGTGCTGCCAATGTGGGGAGAGCGGGCGGGCATTGGTACAGGGGTGGAAGAGGCTTTACAAGCTACAGATCAACATGGCTGGATGTTCCAAGCAGATGTTATGGGACAGGAAAGGAGATTTTGATTAAAATGATACAGGCAAAGACTTGGGGGCATTTTTTTAACACTAAATTCTTGACTTCGGCCTTTTTATCCTATGATCCAGCTGTGAGTTTTCTGAGACCTTGCAGTCCTGATCCGCTAGCGCTCTACATGTTCTGTAACGTAATGCCACCGCGCTTCAACATGCTAGAAAAGCTTCCAGCCAGACTATGCCTTGCACTCAGGTGTCACAAAGGGGCTGGGTCCTGTCCATACGTGGCCAGTGGAGAATTTGCCTGGTGGAGGGGAACTCCAATCTGGTAGAAACCCAAAGCTGTCCCCTGGTCCCCCAACACAGGGAAGGAAGGATGTGTCAGGGGCAGGCAGCGGAGCAGAGCTCGGCTGTCTCTAGCCTCCACTGATGTAAGTTCCCCTCAGAGCCTTACCCCAGAGCAGTGTAATTTTTCTAATTGTATTTAAAATCCCCTCTCAAGCAGCTCTAGGTGTTTGGGGCCCATGGCAAACCCGGACAGAATCCCAAATAACAATTTGCCCAGAATCCTTAAATAACAGAATAAAAATCGCCTGACAAATAAAAATCCCTTTAATTGGACAACTCCCAACCAAATCCTCTCAAGAAAGACGAACCTTGCAACTTGTGAGGGAGGTCAACAAATCTGGGCTGCCAGGGGCCTGCCTGGGAATAAGTTCTGAAGTCAAGAAACTCCCCGAACCAGTAGCCTACCACTAACCAGCTCTCTCCCTTTTAAACCAAGGAGTTGTTCACTAGGGGACTTCCCAGATTCCAACAGCACCAGGGAGAGAGGTTGTCTTCCAGAAAGCCAAGTTCTGTACCGTTTAGGGCTTTATACGGTAGTTCAACACTAACTCTTCTCTCCAGCTGGAAACTAATTGGTAGTCAGCTCAGAGCCTGGAGCTCCAGTTAATAACTGGACAGCTGAATTCTGCAGCAGCTTAGGTTTCTGAAAGATCTAAGGTGTAGACACATGTGGAGTATGTTACAGTGGCAAGATTTTGAGGAGGCCAAAGCTGGATAATTGCAGCCAAGGCTGTATCAGAATGTATCACCAAGTAGAGATGGGAAAAAAATGGCTCTAGCCATATTATACCTGAGCATCCTCTAGGAGCTGGGGAACCAAAATGATATCTGAATGGTGAACAAAATGGACAAGCAGAGACACCCGTCCTCGGTCGGGAGGAATGATACAATGTGTCGTCTTTCAGGTAGCTTTCTCCTGCTAGCCTGGCTACTTTACT
This sequence comes from Sternotherus odoratus, assembly GCA_032164245.1. Lineage (NCBI taxonomy): Eukaryota > Metazoa > Chordata > Testudines > Kinosternidae > Sternotherus > Sternotherus odoratus. The sequence goes on from JAVMKO010000014.1 coordinate 28,337,082, forward strand.
TTGGTTTTGACTAGGTGAAATCTCAGTAAGATAGTGCTCACTCAAAACCACTCTCCAGTAGAATTGCTTGACTGCACCCGCTTGGTCAGGATATATGGAGACCTAGAGCTGAGGCTTGTCAGCACCATGGCTGCTCACCTGAATGCGCCGACAGTCACACATCCGTGTGATACCAAGAGAGTGACAGGAAAGACGCATGGAGCACCGTGCACAGAGGAGCAAATGCCCAACACTGCTCTCTGGCACCTCTCAAACAGGAAGAAACAGAGTCACTTAAGAGTGACACTGCTAGGGATTTGAAGTCTCTATCCTCATACAACTTTCATCTTTTGATTTTGCTCTCATTTCCCTTGTACCCCTGGGGCTAAAATGTAAATCGTGTTTTATGGTTGGAGATGGTCTTATGGCCTCCCCATCTCTAACCCCTTTGACTTCAGAGGGCTCATTTACCATCAATCTTCCATCTACACTGGCTGAGAAGAGGGGATGAAGGGGCTGATTTGGGTACATCTGCCACATGAAATTTCACCTTGGCTCTTACCTGTGGGATCAGGAGTTGAACAGTGTATATGGTCATCCATGTAAGAAGGTGCGATGGTGACAAAGCGTTGCCAGTGTAAAGTCTGTGAGAAGATGTCACCACAACTAGATGTTACTCAAGGTAAGTGTGACACTCCAGATATGGGTGTGAAATAAAACAGGGTCTCAATTTCCCCAGACATTCGCTAAATTCAAATCCAGTTCCAGATCTGATCTATAAAGTTCAGGCCCATCTTTATCTCCCTCTCTCCTCTCCCCCATAGAACAGACAATGCAGGGATAGAACAAGGTTACTCCAGGTGAGGTCATTCATCAAACGTCTACATTAGTAACCCTATGTTCAGATCAGATTGGTCCCCAGGGCCAGCTTGTGTCTTCTCATTTATTTTAAAATAAAACTGAGGACACCACGGGACTTTTCAGTTGTTAAAATCTGAGATAGGCCTATCCACTGCCAAAAAACTTCTGGGTTGTTAGATTCTAACACAAAGCTGTTGTAGAACAATAGGCGATTAGCTGTGCGACTCTTTGACTCATCTTCCAAATGAGTGAGTGCATGACAGAACCAAGAGGAAAGGTGGCACTTGAGAGATGCACGTTCACCAGGAATAACTCGCTGCTGACCAGCGCATTGAAATAATCTTGTAGTGGTACTATTTACAAGCAATCAGACATCTATAGGATGGCTGGGATATGCATCCCATTTTCCATTTAGCGCTGGTAGAATGGTAAAACCCAATCCCGTATCTAAAGTCCCTGTCCCCACATGGCTAGGGCCTGTTCAGAGCATCTGAACGCGTCCAGTGACATGGTAGGATCAGGCTGCTCTTGATAATCTAATTATATCGAAAGCGGGTGAACTACACTGCCGAGGATGCCTCACCTACCCGAAGACTCCAGCGCCTCACAGTCCCTCTTCTGCTGACTAGTGCTAACAGTTTGATTACTCAGAGTTCCCAAAGGGCTGCCAAGCAGAAAAGGAGCCCTTGGTTAGCTGTTAATTGCTGGTGGTGATGGCAGTTGTTGTTTTCTTGCTGCTGCTGTTGCTCTATAAGTACGTAGAAAAGATTGGAAACTGTCTCCACCAAACTGGCAGCAGTTTAATGAAGATCCCGCTTTCATAGCAAAGTTCTTCCTTGCATTATTTATATGCCATATGCTGGGAGATGGGCATCATTAATGGGACCCGCTGCCGTCGAGAGCGATATTTTACCCCTGCCATTTACACCGGCAGCTTAAAGGTCACTCCAAATGAATCCCTTTTTAATCTCCTTGTGCAATCAAACATCCAGAGCAGTTATCTGAATTCATGCACGGAACTGGCCTTCATTATTAATAAAGCCCGTGAGCCTCACATAACAACAGTGGGGTATGCGGGGAAGACAAGGAAAGACGCAAACCAGCTAAGGAACCGGATTGTGTGGCCAGGTCCTTGACAAGTCAGATCAGCAATTGAGGGACAAGACAGAGCTGGATTTGGGAAGAAGGGTTCCCTCAGCTGATAAATGCTTCTGGGGGCCCACACCACTGTCACACAAACACTGATGGAGCCTGAATGAGAATGAATGAAGGAGTGCTTAGGTTCTACATTCCCATAAATCCTTCTCTCTATCTAGGTACTTATCTGGTCATCGGGGTGCCTCAGCGTCACTGATGGATTTTAGTCAAACACCCCTATAAGGCAGGGAAGTACTGTCCCCATTTTACAGATGGGAACTGGAGTTACAAGGGAGATTTAGAGGATTTATCCAAGGAGCATGAGACTGAATCCCATCTCTCACACCCTAATCCCATCTCTCAAACCCATCTCTCACACCCTAATCTAGGGCTTTATCTGCTTGATCGGGCTTGTGAGAGGAGCAATTTGATGTCTATTTGTTGTTGTGGAGGTTCCGTGGCATGGGATGAAAGAGAAGGGGAGAAAATTGTGGCTAAATGACATGAATCCAAACCAAACCAAACTTTGATGCCTGTAAAGAGGCAAGGGGACTCCAACTGCAAGAAAGGGATTTACCCGTCACACCACTACTTGTCCTTTCTGCGAATTACTGGATCAGATTCATTAGCTAGTGGCAATGGCTAAAAACAGGATAAGCAGGCACAGAGGTGATGAGTGGGAATAAGGCAGCGCAAAGCAGTCACAGCTCCACACACAGTCTGTGTGCGGTGGGACGGGCGAGAAGGCTACCCCACCTGGGGCCAGTGCAGCCCAGTGGAGATGGTGCTGGCCGGAATGGATGCGTTTCAAGCCCGTCAGAACGGAATGACTGGATCTGCCCTGGTAGAACCCCTGCTGAGGGCAATATTGGTAACACCACCTGTCTTCCATGCCAGTGAGGCTGGCAAGGGGAATGATCCTTTAAACCTCCCCGGGCCAGCTTGGCTGATTTTAGCCCATGGAATGGAAAATCCTAAACACCACTCAGACTCAAGGGGGAAAGTACTTAAAAGTCTCACTAGTATGGGGGCCCGACTTGGACCGGGCCTCAGGGGAAACAGGCAGGGCTGGGGGCTGGCCTCCCACAGACAGCCCTTCAGCACCTCCTGGCCTGCGCCCCCCCCCCACCCCCCCGGGGCTCTGGTGGAGATTTAAAGGGCCCACGGCTATGGCTGCTGCCACAGTAGTGGCCGTGGTGGCTGGGAGTCCTGGGGCCTTTTAAATAGCCAGGGCCCAGGGCAGCTTCCTCCTTTTTGCCCCCCACCCCCATTCGTGGCTGGGGGGGGGGCGGCGAAGGGGCAGCAATGTTAAAGCCTACTTTCACCTCCTCTGCTCAGACCTTAAAGTGTAATGTACTTGACTACACAAGGGTTGGACCTTTGCTTTATGCAAAGTGCACCTGTAAATCTCTAAGGCAGGCAGCCATTTTGTGTTTAGTGCAGATTGTTACAGAAGAGGCACACGCTCTGCTCTTTCATGGAGACTTTTTCTTCCTTGTCTTCCGTTCTCCTTTGCTTGTCTAAAACAAAGGCCATTTTGACTCAAAGGAACTGTTTGCTCGGTGTCTGTGCATGGAGAAATGTAAGGAATATACAGAATAGCTAAATAAATAGGAAGCCTGTCTATGAATACATATAATAATAATGCAATGACATTCCACTGGCCAAAAACAGCCAGGAAGAGCATATACTGTCTAAGTGAAAGGGATGGATACCAATTGTTTTAAAAAGAAAAGAAAACAGCAGTTAATTTCCCTAGCATGATCTGAGTAGCTGAGGCATCAGCAATGCTCCATAACTAATTAATTGTCATTTGTTTTCAAACAAAGAGCTCTGAAAGATGCAGTCAGGAGAGAGGGTCTCTGAGCAGTCTTTTCAATTGGAATGGTAAGCAAGAATCTTTGGTTTGAAACCCAGGGCCCAGACCAAAGGAACCAGCGGATGTCAAGGCATTTCACTCATAACAAGACCCCTCCCTGGTCTTTCCCACTCTCAAGCAGCCAAAGCAAGGAGAAGTCCCCTCACACGGCTAGAGAGAAAGGACCAAAGAAAAAAGTCAGAATGTCCCCAGAACTGGGGTCTTTTTCAAGGGCCTCCCTGCACTACAAAGAGTACCCCCAGCAGCAACAGAGTCCATGCATACAGCTACAACTACAGCCTCTCAAAGGGATTCCTTGAACTTTTCTCCCCCAGGATCTTGGGTTGCACTGAACGTAGAAACTCTTGAGCTAAACGTTTGCAAGGATTTTTTAGAACTTTCAAAAAGGTACTTATGAGTAACTGCTGGGGGGGAAGGTGCTAAAATACAGACAGATAGTGGAGAACAAATACAACACAACCATCGGAGAGGGAAAGAGATGGGAGTGGGGAAAGAAGGGCTCATCAGCCAGGTGGAGCTATAGGAGTTAGTTATGAGCGACGAGAAATGAGGAGGAGCCACTTCTTGCTACCTATATGGTTAGAGTGGTAAGTCCCATCTTCCAAAAAAGGTAAACAGCCCTCAGAATTAGCAGGGGAAATGAGCTGCCTGATCACCAGTAAATGTCATCACCCACCTGGAACAGTAGAGAACTCCTGTGGGTTTGTGGCTACTTAATATTCAGGGAAAACAAAGTGCTAGGAATTCTGATGCTATGGAAAGTGCAATATCCATTGTTTGGCATTATGCTTGGACTAGCCCACGCTGTGCTTTGACTTCCTGAGTGAGCTCTGGTCAGTCAATCCAGAGACCTATTTTTTTTGTTTTGTTTGTTGTCAAGGAAGCTCTGGGCAGGTTTGCAAATTTGAGCTGAATGATAAGTTGGGTTCTCCAGGAAACCAAAGGAAGCTACTCTAATGGGAGCTGTGCAGCCAGCCTGGAGGGTAACACAGGTCACATAAATGAGCTGATCAGAGAGTCAAGAGGAGAGCTGGCCTGAAACCCATTTAAGAGCTTTTTGAGGAAGCCTGGGAAAGGCACTAGAGGTGCATGTTGACTAAACACCCTGACCGTCGCTGCCCTTAGGTTTGTCTTTGAAGTAGTCTGAGAATGCATGTAGTGTGTCAGGAGAGCCACCGCTCTTCTTTAGACAGTCAGGTCTTTGGGGGAGGGAACAACTACTACTTTGTACATCACCCAGCACCAGGCAGCCCCAATCCTTGCTGGCCAGTAGGCACTACTGTAATAGATCCATACAAATAACTGCAGGCCTCACGTGAAAGAAGAAAGGCCCCCAACAGTCAGAGTTCACTACATGAAGAGTAGAAAGCTCACCCAGCTTGCAACACATTAAATAGAGCCAAAGGGGATTCTCACGGGCAGCATTTCCTCCCTCCCAAGCTCAGTCTGTGGCCTTCTAAACCAGCCCACTCCCAAACAGGAAGCTCTCTGCAGCTCACCCTTATAAACTTGGGATGAGCAACATTCACTGCAGCTGAACCCATCCACCCCTGGTCAATCTCAGCACTGTTGGCCCACACCTGTGATTACTTCCCTGCTGAGAGAGAAAGTTCACTTCCTTTCTGCTGGCCCCTGGATGGGGCAGGCAGGCCCTGTGACAGCCTAGCAGATGGGCCCAAACTTAGAGAGTTCACAGAGCAAACCTCCTCTCTTCGTTACCATGGAGCTCCTATTTGGCTTGTTCCTCTTTCCTGAGTCTCAAGTGATCCTTGTCACGTTCTTGCTCCAGAGTTTCTTCCCTGACCAAGCTCCTAAAACAGATGAGCTGGGAAGAACACGAACTCCTTCACTGCCAGTCTTCCACACTGCAATATCGGGACAAGCCTGGCATGGGGCTGGCAGGAAGGGTACCACCAGGGCCAGATTAAAGCACTCAAGGGCCCTACGCAAACCATGGTTGGGGCGCCACCCCCATCTCCCTGTGCATCAGTAAGAATGAATCCCCTTTGACTCTCTTTAATTAATTGCAGACCAGGTATGGTGGGGTGGGTCCCATTGTATCTCAGAGGGGCAGGGGGAGCAGCAGTGGCACACAGGCCCCATTTGTAGAGGGGCAGAGGCAGCAGTATGAGCTCCCCCTTCCCCTCTAATACTTAGCCCAGCAGTGTGGCTGTACCTGCTTAAGTAACTTGGGGTGGTGAAGAATCAGAGAGGTAGCCGTGTTAGTCTGGAATAGCAGAGGTAACAGAGTCCTGTGGCACCTTAAAGACTAACTATAAAGTTTTGAAGCATAAGCTTTCGTGGGCTAATACCCTCTTTGTCGGATGCAAGCAGTGGAAGTGTCCAGGGGCAGGTATAGATAAGTAGGCAAGAACCAGTTAGGAGGTAACAAGGTTAGTCCAATCAGGCTGAACCAGCTTGTTAACTCAAATCAGGGAGAGTGGGGTATTCTTCTAGCAGCTGAATTGGAGGTGTGAACTCGGAGAGAGGAGAAGCTGTTTTTGTAATTAGCAAGCCATTCAAGATTCTTGTGCACTCCTAGATTGATTGTATCAAACTTGCAAATGAACTGCAGCTCTGCAGTTTCTCTTTGCAGTCTGGTCTTGAAGTTTTTTTGCTGCAGTATGGTGACTTTTAAATCTGTAATTGTGTGTCCAGGCAGATTGAAATGTTCTCCTACAGGTTTTTGTATATTGCCATTCCTGATATCTGATTTGTGTGCATTTATCCTTTTTCATAGGGACTGTCCAGTTTGGCCGATGTACATAGCAGAGGGACATTGCTGGCACATGATGGCATATATTACATTGGTAGATGTGCAGGTGAATGATCCAGTGATGGTGTGGCTGATCTGGTTAGGTCCTGTGATGGTGTTGCTGGTGTAGATATGTGGGCAGAGTTGGCATCGAGGTTTGTTGCATGGATTGGTTCCTGAGTTGGAGTTATTATGGCGCGGTGTGCTGTTGCTGGTGAGAATCTGCTTAAGGTTCGCAGGTTGTCTGTGTGCCAGGACTGGCCTTCCTCCCAAGGCCTGTGAAAGTGAGGGATTATTGTCCAGGATGGGTTGTAGATCACTGATGATGCGTTGGAGAGGTTTTAACTGAGGACTGTAGGTGATGGCCAGTGGTGTTCTATTGTTTTCTTTCTTGGGCTTGTCTTGCAGCAGCAGGCTTCTGGGTACATGTCTGGCTCTGTTGATCTGTGTCCTTATTTCCTTGTGCGGGTATTGTAGTTTTGAGAAAGCCTGGTGAAGATCTTGTAGGTGTTGGTCTCTGTCTGAGGGGTCGGAGCAAATACGATTGTACCTCAGTGCTTGACTATAGACAATGGATCGTGTGGTATGTCCAGGATGGAAGCTGGTGGCATGAAAGTAGGCATAGCTGTCGGTAGGTTTTCGGTATAGGGTGGTATTGATGTGGCCGTCATTAATTTGCACCATGGTGTCTAGGAAGTGGACTTCCTATGTAGACTGGTCCAGACTGAGGTGGATGGTGGGGTGGAAGCTGTTGAAATCATGGTGGAATTCTTCCAGAGTTTCTTTCCCATGTGTCCAGATGATGAAGATGTCATCAATGTAGCGTAGATAGAAAAGGGGTGTGAGTGGACCAGAGTTGAGGAAGCATTGTTCCAGGTCAGCCATAAAGATGTTGGCATACTGTGGGGCCAGTGCCACTGGTCTGGAGGTATATATTGTCACTGAATTTGAAATAATTGTGTGTGAGGATAAAGTCACAGAGCTCAGCAATCACTTGTGCTGTGGCATCGTCGGGGATACTATTCTGGACAGCTTGTATTCCATCTTTGTGTGGGATGTTTGTGTAGAGAGCCTCTACATCCATGGTGGCTAGGATGGTGTTTTCTGGAATGTCACCAATGCATTGTAGTTTTCTCAGGAAGTCGGTGGTATCACGGAGATAGCTGGGGGTACTGGTGGCATAGGGTCTGAGTAGAGAGTCCACATATCCAGACAGTCCTTCAGTAAGAGTGCCAATGCCCGAGATGATGGGGCGTCCAGGATTTCCAGGTTTGTGGATCTTGGGTAGTAGATAGAATAACCCCGGTTGGGGCTCTAAGGGTATGTTATTTTTGGGGTGGTGGCATTTGGGGTGCAATTCAGATCAGTGAGGGGTCATGTCAGTGTTTTCCCTGCAACCCTGGTTGCTTCACAATGTGTTGCAGCTATAGCTCCCGGCCCTGGGATGCCCCCAGCCCGCCTAAACCCAAATGGCTACAACAAATGTGCGAATGGTCCCTGAATGGGACCCCAGTGTACCCAGAGAGGAGGGGACCTCTTCTCTGCACATTTCTTAGTCCAGGGGTTGCTGATGGTGGAGGGGTAGCCTCAGCAGACTCCTCATCAATGTTCCCTCTAATTTTTGACAGGCTGTGTGCGCAAAAATTTCTTCTGTGCAAATTTTTGTGCACATTTTTTTGCGTGTGGTGTTTCGCCATGTGTGCGGGGTTTAGGATCTGGGTATGCACGCACACGTGCACAGCTTAGAGGAACAGTGCTCCCCGTCTTTTCTGCTTTCTTTCCTGCCCCCATCCCTTCTGCACACTCTGTTCACGTTGAGTAGTCCTTTACTCCAGGAGTAGTCTTTTCGCCCTCAGAAGGGACTTCTGTGACGCAATGTAAGGGTCTCACACTCCAGCCTGGTAGGATTCCTTTGAGTCAACAAATGTAGACTGACTACACAGTCAGTCTCACTGTTTGGCTTTACGGGATGTAAAAAGCTTGAACTTCTTAGTTTTGCCAGATTTCATGATGTAAGTATCAAAGAACGAAATGCTCCCTCATTCAGTGATGATTGTCACTGTTCTTTGATGTCTGACAGTGTATTCTGTAATGTCTGATAATGAGGAAGGCACTCATTCCAAATTACATTCGCAAAGGTCATTTGATTTAATAGCAGAGGTAACAAAGAGTCCTGTGGCACCTTAAAAACTAACTAAAGTATTGAAGCATAAGCTTTCGTGGGCTAATAACCACTTCGTCGGATGCAATTAGCCCACGAAAGCTTATGCTTCAATACTTTATAGTTAGTCTTTAAGGTGCCACAGGACTCTTTGTTACTTCTGCTATTCCAGACTAACACGGCTACCTCTCTGATTCTTGATTTAATAGGAAATTTAAGATTGACATTCTAAAGCTTTCATCAGTGTCCACCGGGACAGTGGGCCAGGTCCCAAATCACTTACGTGGTTCAGAACATTTATATATGTTTTGAATGATATTGTAAAGAAGCATTTACTCAGATATGTTTGAAATCTTCTGACCAAAGAGAGAGTACCTCAATGTTATTCACATTTCTATTACATATGATGTAACTTTTTTCTTAGAATGAGCTGACTCACGATGACAAGTGAAAGGAATAAAGTTAGACAGGGTTACAAGCCAATAAACGTGAAAACACACATCAAAACGCCCAAAACTTAATCTAGCAAGGTACAGGCTTTTTTTCAATATGGTTTCTCACCTCTATTCAGTTTCCAGAGACGTTAACTCCCCGCCGCTCCCCTTGGTTGAAGGACCCATCTTTCTCAGCTAGTAAGAGCTCTGTTCCCTTGTATCTGTCTGGTGATGGATGCCAAAGGCAGCTTTGGTCTTTGCTTATATCTTCCAAAGTTTAGTGACCTTGCTTCAAGAAGAAGGCTGACCTCCTGCTGTTTTTCTGCTCCAGTGGATTTCCCATCGTGCTGCTGATTTCTATGTAAATGAGACTTGCATTGGTTCTGGGAACGCCTTGCTTAATTTTCCTGGAGACAGGTAGACAGCTACCTCCCTTCCTGACTGGAGAAAGCCTCTTTCTCCCTTTGTTCAGTCACAGACTGGAAAGCATAAGATGAATGAGTATCCATAATTCCTTATGTAGTGTTAATGAATAGAGTTCACCAGGATATTAATCACCAGTGTGTCATAGGCTTTCTTAAAACACCCCATTCGCTACACTTTTGAAAGTCAGTAATATTGTATACAATCAGCTGACTCTATTGCTTACCACTTGAGGTTCAGACCCCATGTCCTTATAGACTAGTGAACCTTTGAAATGGATTCTTCTGAGGATTGCCCCTCAAAGTGAAGTTCATTTAATCTGTCAGGAAGGTGACGGGGAGTTTGATGATGAAGGAAGCTCTGTGCTCTTCCTTCCCCCACTTGTTAGCTTAGTAGCTTTGTTTACCTAATATGTCAAAATGGACTTTCATTGTCTATCCCTGAAGACCAGACTGGTTAGACTCAAACACACATTTCTTTGTCTAAGGCAGACCTGCTTACTAACTCCCCTTGACTTCCCTGGTTTAAACACATTTTAGTCACAATACCCACCACATACCTACATCACTCAAGAATATTAATGATCAGTGAGTTAGTAGTTTTCAAATGATACCTCAACAAAACATATTTTGTACAAAAATTATTACAATAGTGTGTAGGGTGGGAATACAGGGGTGCTTGGTGTCACATTTGGGCCTGCTGCACTCTTCTTCTCCTGCCTCACACAGATCCTTCTACTGGAGTGGTGTGAGTGAGGCCTCCCACAGTCTCGAAGCAACCTGTATGGAGCATGGAGGGAGGCACACAAGTTGCACACGGGAAGAGTTTGGAGGAGGCATCAGGACGCCAGTCTGTGTACGCTTGGCTTGAATGTTATAGTTGCAGCACCTCTGTAAATTGGGTGAATGGAAGTCTCCCACCAACAGTGATAACACAAAGAAGCAAGAGATTGGTTCAAAGACCAGACCAGCATACTTGAAGGAATATGAGGCCTAACAAGCCACAGTGGGCTGGCACTAAGGGACAGGTGCCTCGGGAAATACTAGTAACCCCTGGCCCCCAAAATCAGCAAATACTTGCACAAAACAGACAACAGAAAATATTATTCAATGGAAAGATGTAGCAAACGGCAGGGAACCTGGAGAGAGGAGCACAGGTTGCAGGAGGGAAACACTTGGAGGAGGCAGCAGGAAGGAAGACTCTATGCACATGGCTGGAACACTAGCTGCAGCTATAGCCCCTCTGTCAACAATTCTCCTGACAATGAGCCAGTTTAAGTTTTAGAAACGTGGAGTCTTCTCATGTTATAACCCAGCACGCCATATATGAAATAAATCTTGGTGTGGAGACCTTATTTAAATGAATGGGGCAGTTTGCACCTTCTCAGAACCATTGTTTCAGCCTGTCTGAAGACTCAGTTACAGGGCATTGTCTTGGGTCATGTTTTCTTTTCACAGCCACATGGGCTCCAAACTTATATTTCCACGTTCTAATGTAATCACGCCACTCCAGGAGCTGGGGCCATAGGACTGGCCTGCATGGCCTATGCCCTAACCCAGCCCTGCTAGAGGGACGATTTCCTCACTGCCTCAGAAACATGTAGCAGCCGTTAAACCCACACAAATGGGAACAGGCTCTCCCCAGTGCTAATTGCTTCTCATTGTTCAGGGCTGAGCAAAAGGAAAGCCCATTTGGCCAGTAAACACATCTTGAAGGTATTCCCCTTTAATTGAGCCTTTCGGCGCACATATTATAGGGTTCTTGAAGTCCCATGTTTATTTTAGGAGGGATGATTCATTCCAAGGGATGTTCTGTGGCTCACCATTATTGTCAGAGTCTCTAATTATATATTGCGCTGTGTTTGGCAGAGGGGGTTTTGGTGTGTCAGCCTTTGACAGCAGCTGGCCCTTGTATGGCTCTTAGCCATCCATTTTTATCATGTGCCATTTTTACCATTAATAATTGACTCCTGGAGGGTGACAGACAATCCCACTTTCCAGCTCCCAAAGCTGCCGTTGACTTTTAACAACGTACCTGGATGTGGACTTGCATTCTCAGGATAGCCACAAACCCGCAGAGTGAAGGGTGGGTAGGTAAGGGAAGAGATCTTGATGGCTTCAGGGGAGAATGGGATATGCAACCTTTCACTTCAAGGGCACAGTTTCAAATCAGGCCTACACGATGCCTGCTCAGTGACCTACTGACATACTGAGTGAAGCCTTATAATTCCACCTGTTATGCAGGAAGGGAGTCACTGTTATTCAGTGGGATCCATTCTGGGAAGCAAGAAAGCTCCTACCCGGCAAAAGGAATTTGAGGAGATAAGTGAAATAAGGTTTTGGAGGAGGTCCATTGGACTCGGACCCAGGAGACCTGGGTTCTATTACGGATTTGGCTGCTGATGTGCTGTGTGATTTCATTTCATCTCTGCTTTGCCTTCTGCCTAATTACACTGTAAGGCCCAGATTTTGGAAGGTATTTAGGTGTTTCTGTATTCACTATTGCAACACCTAACTGATTTAACTTATTTTCAAAAGTGGTTTAAAGATTTAGGAGTGACTATCAGTGGGATTTTGCCTCATAAGGGCCTAAATCCCTTTTGAAAATGAGGCAGGCTCCTAAATGAATGAGGTGTTGCAATGCTGAGAACAGCAACATATAAATACCTTTAAAAATCTGGCCTTAAGCTCTTTGGGGCAGGGACTGTCCCTTGCTATGTGTGTGTACAAAATGGGATCTTGATCTTGGTCGACAAAATGAAAAAACAGAAATGAAATAAATTGAGGACTGTTTTTTGTTTCATTTCTGAGGTGTTTTCCAACCCACAATGACATTTGGGAGAGGGGAGGCTTTGTTTTGGGTATTTTGCATGACTTTAAAAAAAATAACTATAGCTAAATTTCTAAGCAAATCATACATTTTGAAATGAAAAGTCAAAGCATTCCATTTTAAAATGGTCAAAACAAACCACTTCTGCTTTTTTCAAAAACATTTTTCTATGCATTATTTCTAACGAAAATGATTCACCAAATTGCTCCAGAATTCACAACAAGTTTTTGTGTCCTAAAAAATGAGCTATTAAGTGAATTTTCTATTTGCAGGGGGGAAAGGAAATATTCCTAGCTGTACCCATTATTTGATTCAGGAGTGTTTATTTTGTGTTTGGGTTCCACTTTTGCAAATTTCAGTTCATTTGAAAAATACCACTTGGGCTTTAACTCAGAGGTGTTTCCCTAACTTTCCCCCATTAGCCACTGAGTGAACATCCATTTATGCTCATTTAACACAAACAAAACAACACACTTTCACATCGGGTTTTTTTTTTAATATCCTGTACAACCCACAAATGAACAGCCTTCGGGGCCGGATTAAACCTTTGGAAAGCTGAAGATATGAATTAGCAGCTGTAAATGGATTGAGAAATTCAAATACATGAAATCAAACTCCTGGATGGAAATAGAGGGGTAGTAAGCGAGGATTGACAATTTCACTTAAAGCCTGACATTAACCCATTTCATATTACAGTAGAATCTGAAAGCTTATTTGGCATAAATTAGAGGCTGCAGATGCTGAGTCAAGTATGTTCCATAGGCTGCTGCATTAGCTGTCTACTACAGAGCCAAATTCTATATCCGGAACCAAGTCTTCTCCCCCCGACCCAAATTTTGGCAGCCTCAGAATGGCAGCTCCTGTCTTCCACATCGCTTATTCCCAGGGATGGATTACTTCATTATTTCACAGATTGGCTGAGCCAAACCCCATATCTTGCAGGGGGCGGGGACTTTCATGCTATGAAATAAAACGTTGCCCGTAGTGATATGCAAACGCTCTATCTGGGTGTGACACCCATCTGGGTAAATATGGAGCAGGTAGCTAGAAATGTCAATTTGCTATGTAATGAGGCCAACCCATACAGGACTTTAACCCTGTGAAATATAAAATGTTCCAGGGTTGGTTTAAAAATACCTAGGTTAGTAATTGTTTGGGGAATTATCTTGCAACAGACTTGGCTATTGTCTTGGATGCATCTCTGCAAATGTAGATAAACAACATCCAGAACAATCAGACTAGCAAACGTTCTTACCTGTGCTGCAAACAGAATCAGGACGTAAATCTTTTTTAAAAGGTACAGCTAATATATCTTCTGCTGAGACAACAGATATTATGCCATCTGCTGCCTGTCCCACATTAGGGAGGGAAAGCATGGCAGAGAAACGCTGTGCAAGTCATTCAAAAGGCAATTAACAGGATGTTAGAGGAAAGGTATCATTAAATAGAGTAAGTATCAAAAGGCTTAGGTCATTTTTTTTCCCCTGGCAGGAAGACATCTGAAATCAGAGACACTTGGAAATACCAGTGGGCTCCGGATCTCTGATTCATTCTCTTGGTTTCTTTTCTTCCCATTTCTTTAGCTGTTTTTGGATAAGATTCTGGTCTCGTTTACAGCAATACATCCAAAGAACTCCACTAAAGTCAAAGGAGTTTGTCTGGATTAGACTGGTGTTACTGAGTTCAGAATCTGTCCCTCTGTTTTCCTGCGCCTGTCTGCTTCCTGTTGCAGAGTTTCTATCCCTCTAGGACCAAATTCTGGCCTGGTTACACTGGAACAATGCCCATTGAAGTCAAGGAGTTTGGCTTCTGTAGTTAAGAGCAAAATTCAGCCCCTAGTTTTCAAGTTCCTTTGTTCTGCAAAATCCTCTAATTCCGGTTTGACTCTTGTTGGCTCTAGGAATGAGTTCGGAGACAACTCTACGAAATATAAATATTTTAAGTATTAACCTAGCCTGACCCTCACTACTGGTTTAAACAAGGGCCCAACTGCACACAGTCCTAGTGCTCACCTGAGTGCACGGACTGGGATTGTGCTGTGGGAGGGTTAGAAAAAGGGTCTTTAATTGAGCCTCTCCCCAGCCCAGGTGTTCACACAGGGGCAGAGCACCCAGATGACAGCACACCGCACAAGAGCAGCTCTAGGGTTGGCCACCACACTCCTCTCGTGAGAAGCAAGAAGAGGGAGTTATTTCTGCTGTCAGTGCTGCACTATGGCTGTTATTAAACCGGGACCCTTATGAATAGCACGTTCAATTTCAATACATAAATCATGGGGCCAGAAGAAGCAGCTGCCTGAGTTTCCAGCAATTAGTGGGCCTTTCCAGTGTGTTGTTACCAGCAGTAATTCAGAAAGCAGAGGGGCTAGATCATATTCTCTCTGTCACTATTAGCAGCAGTACCGTTCAACCATAGTTCCAGATCGTATATTTACAAATAAACAATATTGGGGGTTTTCCTGTTCGTTCCCCCCCCCCTCTCCCCGCCCCCGCGCCCCCAGTCACAAATACACAGCATGAAGATCGGTTTATGTGCATTATTCAAGACTCCGGTATAGCCTCTCTGGCTGCAGAATATTGTTCAGCAAAAGAACTGCTAATAATACCCGTCAGTGCATAATACTCAGGACAACATGATGTGTTCCCTGGCAAAAGGTCCTGCTGCTGGACCCAATGCCACCACTGGTGATGCCATAGAGCTGCCATCATGTTTGGGGTGAAAGAAAATATAAAGATTCCCCAGATTCAGTTCTTGGCTACCAACCTGATTTGTTTCATTTGGTTCTAGGGCAGGCAGAGAGATTGCCCAAGGAAGGGTCTCCACACTTCTACTCCCACACAAGAGCTATACCTGGATGGAGTTAGTGGTTGAGAGGATATTGGTAAGTTAGGATGGAAAGACATGATAGGGTTAATTTGCCCAAGATAATGTTTTAGAAGCCTGAGAAATTCAGAGTTAAACCTAAAAAAAAAAATCCAAACACTGTTAAGGTTTGGACAGGCACAGTCAGGGCACCGAAACAGCCTTAAATCTGCGCCACAGGGAAAAAAATCCGTCCCTTTAAAAATAAGTTGAATTCAGTCTGGGACCCCGAACACTAAAATGCCATCATCATAACCATGTGGTCATTGCATGGCATCGCTGCTATTCAGATGACAGTAAGAGGAGAGATTTGGTCCAGGTTAGGTCTCCAGCTCACTCAGGTTCAAGGGGCTCAGACTGTAGGGCCATGTAGATGCTCAGGCTTGGGATCTGGGATCCTTCCCCCTCACAGGGTCTCAGAGCCGGGACTCCAGCCCAAGTCCAAAGATCTGCACTGCAATTTTATAGCCCTGGGAGCCTGAGTCAGCTGACCTGGGCCAGCTGAAGGTGTTTACTGAAGTGTGGACATAAAAGGGAAGCCTTTCCCACCCCTGCAATGAGTGCTTTGCTGGCTGTTTGCCAGCCTCTGAACATAGCCGTTAAAAATAATTGTAAACCAGCAGAGACAACTCAACCACCATCCCACCGTTAACAGCCTCACCGTCATTTATCATTTTCGGAGAGATCACTTCCTTGAGTGACATCACTCAGAATCCAGCATGGAGACCCTGTTTCTCCAGGACCTAATGCCCAGGTCTAGGAAAATCTGAGAACAATAGACATTAGAGATGGAAAAGACTTAGGATGCGAGGTCATCTCTTGCCTTGCCCATCTACCTGCCACTTGTTTCTATAATATTCTCTTGAGTGGAACTGGGTGAAATTTTTCAACCAAAGCTTTTTGAGGAGGGGGAGGAAACGCAGATAGAAATAAATGGAAACATTTTGTGAATTCACGTCAATTTCAGGGAATTGGTTTGGTCAGGAAAAAAAATCATTAAAATAAATCCCCCAACCCTGAAATGTTTTATTTTGACATTTTATAAATGGAATGCTTTGATTTTTCAGTTCAAAATGACATTGTTAAAATTACTTTTAATTCTGAAAGGGACAAAGATTTAAACCAAAACATTTTTTTTGTTTGACCCAAAATTTATTTTTTTTAGACTTTTTCAATTCACCAAAAATTTCAAAACAGTTTGTTTTCGAGTCAGCCTGAAACTAATTTTTTTTTTCAGAACTGCTAGCAAACCAAAAAAAATCATTACTGGCACTGCTCTGTTCTTTAGTGCTTTGCACAATGCATCTGTAAATGACGAGACTTAAAAAGTGTGGCCGGAGTGGGAGTCAAAGTTTCTGTTCCTGACTCTGCCAGTGACTCATTGTGTGGCCTTGGTCAAGGCACTAAACAGCTCTGTGCCTCAGTTTCCCCTTCAGTAATCTGTGGTAATGATACTTCTTACCACACTGAGGTATTAAGTGGTATAATTCATCAATATTTCCAAGACACACTCAGGTCTTCAGATAGAAAATGTGCTCTAGATGAGCAAAGTATGACGCATATACATGTAGATAAACTTTCCAGAAAAACTGAAAAATGTTTGGGTTTTGGTTAGGGCTGGAGTTACACCTTATGCGCCTCTAGGCACAGCATATCAGCACTTCCCCCTACCACCTACTTAGCCATTAGAGTGGAGCTGTTAGGTATCCATACAAAATACAAAGGCGCATGAATGAGACCTTTGCCACTGGCTTCATGGCATGCCAAGTCAAGCCCTAAATGGCAGACACGGTTACACTGAACAGTTAGTTGTACACGTACTGAATAAGGTTGGGCCTTCCAAGGGACTTAGATACCCAATTACATTATCCCAGTGAAAGGCCTCAAATCTAGGAGCATCTCAGCCTAGGTCCTCATGTTGGGAGGTGCTGAATTGCTCCTGGGAGATGCTGTGAGCCCTCAGCTCCCACTGACCTCAGCACTTTGCAAGATTAAACACCGTCCTTAGCAAGTGTGATGCAGAAAGTCCGACCATGATGCAAAAAGCCCTATACAAACAGGTTTCAAGCGATTTCTTGGCACATGATAAGGCCTGTGGGAAGCTGTCATTGCACCTAGAGAGTTGTGGGTTGTTTTTTTTTTGAGACAGTGCTTGAGAGAAACATACCACCCCCACCTCCCCCAACAACCCAGGAACATGCTTTTGCATTTGCCTCCATGGGTCCATTTGCTTCACTGACAATCTGGATTCTCTTCTCACATTCGCCCACTCTCATGTGAGCTTGTTTTTGGCAGCTGTTTTCAGAGAGATATCAAATTTCAGCAGTACTGAACAGCACACTCCCTAGTAATGCACGGAACACATGCTTTTCGTGCTGACCACCATTGCAGGGCCGGGACTCAAGTTGCAACCATGCGCAGGTTGCTATCAAACGCAACATACAGATGTATGCAGACATACCACCAGTCTGGAGGGTGCATAGACACAATTTGCTGAGATACTTTTGAGACTTGCTATGCTTAGCCTCATCCAATTACCATGGCACCAGTGCTCCCTCACATCATATAAAGCCACAGTTGGCAATCGGTCTGTATACAAGTCATGTATGTGGTGGTGAGATGCATGTGAAAAATGTCAGAGCCCTCTGGTAAATTGCTGCCTCACTTGCATTGTACCTACTCTTTCATCTTGTTGGGAGTACCTCTAACATACAGAGGCCTGGGCTACACTGAGCGGGGACGGGGGTCGACCTAAGATGGTAAGATATGATGTAGGTTGACTTGCCTAGCCATCCACACGGCAGCGAGTCGACTCCTGCTGCTCCCCTGTCGACTCTGCCTCCGCCTCTCGTGAAGGTGGAGTAAAGGAGTCGATGGGGAGCACGCTCACGGATCAATTTATTGCATCTACACCAAACGCGATAAATCGATCCCCAATAGATCGATCACTACCCGCCAATCCAGAGGGTAGTGTAGACACTCCCCTGGTCTCTAATAGCTTAAAACAGCCACACTTTTTCTTTTTAAGACAACCTAAGAAACATTTGCTCCTAACACCCCCACCCCCCAACCCTCAAATGTGAATTTCCTAAAAAATGCTGCTTGTCTCTGAAGTGCAGCTATAAGAATAGGTGGTCCTGGACCTATGACTAGATTTCAGATCCAATATCTCATGATCCAGAAGGACTAGAAATGGGAACATTATGCCATTGAAAAGGGGAGGACTTCCGTTTTTCCGACAACATGAAGCCTGCAACTTGAGACTGGGAAGGCCCTTAAATAGCAGATTGCAAGACAGCTGCATATTTATACATAGAAAAGCTATTTTTAGGATACTTTTCAAGGTGTTTTTAAATGTATTAGTTATTTTTCTTTCCTCAGTCAGAGGCCCGTGCAAGTGAGTGGTTGGTCCGAAAGAAGGTGGAAACCCACAAAAAAAAGTTCCAATAAACAAAGTATAAAACATCATCTGGGGTGACATGCATATGATAACTCAATAATGTGGTCATCTTGAGCTCAAAGCAGGTTTTAAATGGCTCCACATGAGTGCCGATCAATCCTTTAGCCATGTTACACCCCACACTAGAGTGTATTCTGCACATCCTGCATAGCTTGCTGAAAAACTGTTTTAGGAAAGGTTTTTTTTAAATAAAAATACGTATAGGAATGTGCTCATACTCCTTTGCATGGGAGGGCAGGCACCTTTGTTACTGAATCCAGATGTGCAGAGTTCAGAAGGGAAGAAAATCTGAAACTAATAAATGTAAACCGCCACTAAAAACGACTAAATGCCACAGTGGGATTTTAAGGAAGGTAGCGTCAGTATTGGGTGGAAATTTCTCAAGGAATGGAAAGCTCATCAACACTCCAGGCAAAGCTCAGGAGGAAGAACCAAACGACAATGGCGCCTCGGGTCAGCTGATTTCCTAATGCACACCTTGAGCGGGTGTAGACGTCAAATCTCCCTTCTTAAAAATGAACTGCTGTATTCTACAAAAATAGTGCGAACAGTTAGAGACCAGATCCTGGCTCCAGCTCAGAAACTGGTTTTCCAAAATGCTCAGTGCCAGCAATTGGGGCCAGATTTTTCAGACACCTAAATGACACAGGTCACGTTCTCAGCCATGCACAGTACCTAGTAGCGACCACTGAAAAACAAGAGGAGCACTTTTGAATGTCTGTCTCTGAATGTTTGACACATTGCCCCGCACGTGCAAGTGAGCGTGTGTTACAAGTCTTCCTCTGTGCTGATCCACAGAGCGTATGAGTTGCTGCAGCTTTTAGGGCTGGCGGTTCCTGGTTTGATCCCTGCTGTATTGGCCAAGGAGGGCAGTCAACACAAAGTCCATGGATGCAGTAAATCCATCGTCTGCCTGGCTCTGAGACATCCCACAATCACCAGACTGTACAGAACACTGTGCAGACACCTCAGTAGTCTAAAGGGTTATTAGCATATAAATTCATAGATGGTGATTCCTGATCGATAAAGCCCTGGTCCAGAATGCCCCATTCATGGCATACGCCAAGAAGGAGCTGTGAAGAAGCAATTCCATAGGTTTAGAAGCAGGTATCATCTGAGTACAAAGGAGCTGCCCTACTCTTGCTCGTCATGCTGCAGTTTTTAGCATATACCCGCAGCTCAAGCCAGCATTCCACTTACTAAAGCGAGATCAGACATGTGGTGACTGTGGCATGGGAGATCACAGACCGCTAATGTTGAGAAAAATCCTCAGTGTTTTAAGCACAGGCTGTCTCACTGTCTCCCCTTCGCTGCCGGTAACCGCTCCGTGGCAGTAAATGCCCAAAGCAGTCTGTTGGGGCTGCACAGTCCTATCCATTATTTGTTAACAGGATTAGTGGGTATAGTTTAGGGTGACCAGATGTCCCAATTTTAGAGGGACAGTCCCAATTTTTGCGTCATTTTCTTATATAGGCTCCTTTCACCTCCCCACCCCGTCCCGATTTTTCACATTTGGTGTCTGGTCACCCTAGATAGCTTCCGCTCGCACCACTTTGAACATTTAGCTGTTAGCATTCATAACTCTAGACACGTGCTGGTAGGAGACTCCAGAGTTGGAAAAGGTTCTGTTTTTTCTCTAAGGAATTTCTGATTCTACAGTATGTTCTGTAGAATTTGCCTTTACCATTCGGATTAGCACAGGGTAAGCTCACATCAGTTAATCTGGTTAAATACAGTTCAAGATGGGGAAGTGTTTAAAAAGATGTTAGGTTCATGGAAAATTGTCAAGCTGTCAAACTCATTTTTCTTCAGATGTATTTACATTTTTCAATGGTGAGCTGAATATTAATTTTTTAAATAAAAACGTTATAAAAATGGTTATTGACAATTTTCATGTATTGAAAATCGGGATTCGGCCAACAAAACATTTCAGACATATTTTTGAGATACACAGTTTTTCTTGAAAAGTTTCAACTGTGCTGACATTTTTTCACAAAAAAAATCATTTACAAAACAGTGGATTTTTTTTGGCAAAAATACTTTGTATTCACATGATGTGACCTCCTCTATTTATCTGAGACGGGAGAATTGGCAGGCTATGGTGTAAAACTCCAAGGGGTGCACAGATGGCAAACTGATAGGTGATTTGTTAATATCCGGGCAGACAGGCAATCCAAAACGTAGGAACCAGCATACGACTATAAATCTCAGCCATTTCTTGATTGCAGGGGTATGGATTCCTATAACATTTCCTTTGCCTTCGTTTTGCCTCTAAAGCCACTGTTACGGCAACCCTTCTGTGAGCCTCCAGACACCACCCTAAGTACACTGCGGGAAGGAATTGTTCCAGAGCAAGTGAAGAAGCTGAATTCACCTGAAAAGGGAGGGAAGTCCTGCCTCTGCATGGCTGTCACTCCTGCTGGTCCAGAGAACAATGGGCCCCGTCTCCCACTGTAAGCAGAACTGGGATGGGGTGGGAAATCCTCATTTGCAGTCTTCCACTGCTGCGTGTTGTCACTCAGTCCGATACTCAGCCCTGTTCCCTTCAGGGTCTCATACTGAGCTCCTCAACGTAGTCTTTGAAAGGCTGGGGCCTCACGCATGCTGAGCGGCAGTTCTGGGCTGAGGGAAGTGATTCTCTCATATGGTTTGCAGAGGGCGGCAGGTTCCTTTGGAGTGAAAGGTGCAACGCGGTGTCGTGGCATCTCCTGGCTGTGAGGAGATCTGGATTCGACACCCGGCTCAGTCACTGACGTGCTGTGTGATGCTAGACAAGTCACTTTGCCCTTATGCCTGTTTCTCTTCTCGGCCTTGTCCTTTTAGTTCTTAGGGGCAGTGACTGCCTCTGATTATGTGTGTGGACAATGCCCACCCCATGGGGCCCTGATCTTGGTCTGATCCTCTACGTGTCACCATAATAACAATATAATTCGGATTCCAGCTGTGAGGCTATTGGCATCTCACTCTCTGAAGCAATGCTGGTTTGCCATGTGTTGTTCTTTTCCCCTGCAAATCCATTAAAAATGTATACACAGTGATTATTTTCCCACAAAATAATTTATAAGCCTAGTGGCAGGATGCTCTGAATGCAGCAATACAAACTAGGGTACAACTAAAAAAGAAGTCATGTTGCCACAGCCCCAAAGGAATCAATTAGTTGTGTCTTTAGTAGCTTGGGGCTGCTGGTCGCATTTTTTACTCAATCGGGCCCAAAGTCACTAACAGTATCAGACCGTCCCAGCATTCTGATTAACATTTCTTTTAAGACTATAGGGACGTGGCGAGTGGCACGTTGGGTTTGTACAGCTGTTTAGTTCTGGAGACCTGGACTCAGATCTGAGCCAGGCTCACAAGTCAAACAGTGAGTTGGGGAGGGGGTCCTGTTTCCCATGCCAGTCCCCATTTGCACAAAACCCCTGCATGCTATTTGACACAGCTGGCAATCAGAGCTCACTAGAGGAACGGAGGAGCAGGGCTGCCGTGGGATGGGACTGAGGTGCGGTGGTGCATGGGGCTAGTGTCAAGCTTTATGGAAATTATGCCTGGCTCACTCTTGTAGCTGTGTACCGATATGAATCTAGTGACTGATTCGCCTCGCAATCATCACATAAACTGGTACGTTGGTCACTATAGTGTGCAAAGTATCTGAGACCTGTTCTTGGGGTCTGCATGGTGTTTCTTCCAAAAGGCCATAGGGTCATAGGATGTTTATCTAACATATGTTTGTTTTTAGTTATTGGTCAATGGTACCTGAGACCCAGATGACATTGCTTTAAATAGCTCCATTATGCAACTATATTCATCTCCTTTGATGAGATTTTTCAATTGACTTGGGCACCTAACTCCTGTAGGCCCCTGTGAAAATCCTGGGTTTGGTCTCTCTACTCATTTCCAAGAGGTGCTAACTTAGTGGCATTCTGCTGCTTATACTTGTTTTATTTAGAGTCCTACATTTATCGACTTTAAGGTCAGAAGGGACCATTATGATCATCTAGTCTGACCTCCTGCAACGCAGGCCACAGAATCTCACCCACTCACTCCTGCAATAAACCCCTAACCTATTGAAGTCCTCAAATCATGGTTTAAGGACTTCAAGGTGCAGAGAATCTTCCATCAAGTGACCTGTACCCCACACTGCAGAGGAAGGCGAAAAAACCCCAGGGCCTCTGTCAATCTGCCCTGGAGGAAAATTCCTTCCCGGCCCCAAGTATGGCGATCAGCCAAACCCTGAGCATGTGGGCAAGACTCAGGAAAGACACCCAGGAAAGAATTCTCTGTAGTAACTCAGATCCCATCCCATCTAACATCCCATCACAGGACTATTGGGCATATTTACTGCTAATAGTCAAAGATCAATTAATTGCCACAATTAGGCTTTCCCATCACCATCTCCTCCATAAACTTATTAAACTTAGTCTTGAAGCCAGATATGCCTTTTGCCCGCACTGCTCCTTAGAAGACGGTCACTCTTGTGATGGCTAGACACCTTCGTCTAATTTCAAGTCTAAACTTCCCATTTATTTCTTTTTACTTCCTGAAAATGCCCTGACTGACCAATTCATTGTGTGTCACCCTAGAAATCCCCTTGTAGGATTCCAGGACATGGTAGGGCTGCAAGTGACGCAGTGTGTTGACTCTCTGTCTGGGAAGCTCAGTCCATAAAGGCGCAGTCCCCAATCCATTTCCCAGCTTGCTGCTCCAGATTCACATGACCCAGCGCGGAAGAATCCTGGAAATTGACCCCATCGCTTCTGTAGCCCAGCTAGGCAAGAGCTAGCGCAGCAGTGTTTTAAGGGGGCTAAGAGCTCTAAGTTAGTCATTAGTATAATATGATAGCTTTTAAGGGATAAAACACCAGTGGGGAGAGGACCAGTCCCCTGCTGGGAGCAGAAAGACGGTTTGCTAGTCAGCATCTGTCAGGAAAGATTAATGGATAAGTAGGTTGCAGGCTGGACGCCAGCGTTACATGCCCATCTCTTTATTTCAGAAACAGACAGAAATGCAGCTCCCGGGTTGCAGAGCAAGAAGCCGACATCCAATATTGAATGTGCCCACATAACCCACCTCGTTTGCATGCTGTGGGGGTATTTTTAGGGCGAGAGGGGCAGATCTCAAGCTGATGTAAATTGGCATTGGCTCCTCCCGGGTCAGGCTGGTTGACAGCAGCTGGGGATCTGGCCTGTGGAGTTATTGCCTCCTAGAGTCCGGACACCAGAGTGAAGGACCGTCCCTGCTTCCAGCTGCATATTGAGCCCTGCCAGGCAGGGACAAGTGGGGCCCCTCTCCCCCACAGCGTCTGGGGTTCTGCACTGACCCACGCCATGCTCCTCCCAGCACTAGAGTGGGAGGAGGAAGAACTTTTCATCTCAGACACAGAGTCCAGCCACAGGAAGCCTCAGAGTGGGGTGTGTAGATCATACACCTCCTAGACAGACCATCTGTGGATCCTGCTCTCCACAGGGACCCTGGGACCGCAGCAACCTCCATGGAGGAAAATTCAGGGGAAAAGGCCGACACAGATGGGCCTAGGAATGGCAGGCTAGGGGGCTCACATACCCACTCCAGAAATGAAGCATGTGAATGACGGCTTGGAGGCAAGAGAGAGCTGTACCTGCCCCTTGGCTCCCCATTGCTGTGTGTGAATGGGGACGTGGGGGGTTGTTGTTAACTGTTGCTCTTGGATGGCTGCTGTGTTTTGCAGTTCTCCGATGGTTCCAGCATCCCTGTGAAGGGGGAGGACACCAGCCCTTTCAATGTTTCCTTGCTCAGTGATCTACCAGGGAGACGCTGCTGGAAAATCATGGAACCCCATCTCCTTGGACATCACTTCCCAGCCCCAACCCAGCTGTGCAGTGAGGGGATGGGCAAGACACTGACTGCAGGGGAGATGTAGGGATGGGCAGCTGTGGATCCGCTGCATAGCTACCGCTTAGTGAAGACTCCCTGCCTAGTACTGCAGGACAAGGACTGAGACTGATGTCAATGTTGTGTGTCTCAGAGTACGTCTACACTACCCCCTGGCAGGTAGTGATTGATCTATCGGGGATCGATTTATTGTGTCTAGTGTAGACGCGATAAATCAATCCCCAAGCACTCTCCCCATCGAGTCTGGAACTCCACTGCCACGAGAAGCAGAAACGGAGTCGACAGTGGAGAGGCAGCGGTCAACTTGCTGCTGTGAGGACAGCAAGGTAAGTCGACCTAAGATACGTCGACTTCAGCTACACTATTTTGAATAGTTGAAGTTGTGTATCTTAGGTCGACCCCCCCTCCCCCAGTGTAGAACAGGCCTAAAATTGCCATGCACATGTGTGGAGCTGTATAAATGACAGCAAGGTTAAGTCCATCTGTCTCTGAGCAGGGCTCATTGAAAAGGATCTCTCCCTGGTTTCAGCACATACAGAAATAAATAAAATACTGAGCAGTCATTCATAGATTCTCGGCAATGAAAATGACAAATTCTGAGATTTGGAGGAATATATTGGGCTGGGCTTGGATTTTAAGGGATAAAATCCAAGCCCATGTATATATGTTACCCATGTATATATGTTAATCTCCAAGTGCCCTGAGTGCAGGAAGAAAATGCAAATATATTTGTGGTGATTACATGATTTGCTGCATTATGTTCCTTGAACACAGTTCTTAACTAACCTACTTGGCTCAAATTCATCCATTTAGGTCAATGGAGTGAGGGATTTTACCCTTTGTCTTCCCATCAGAAATGCCTCCAGCCTCATAGCAATTGAAATATGATAGAAAAAAATGATCCATTCCAGTTTTCACTGCTGAATAATGTCCTGCTCTCTGAAACCTTCATAAATGCCAGACCACTTTTATCTTCCTCGACCAGCACATTAAAGTGAGTATCAATTTCTTTAATGATACATTACAAGTATATAAACGTACTGTATACCTGTATCTATTAGCAGTGTTAATAGCGCAGGCTAGGGTTAAAGTTATAAGAACATAAGAAAGGCCGTACTGGGTCAGACCAAAGGTCCATCCAGCCAAGTATCCTGTCTACCGACAGTGGCCTATGCCAGGTGCCCCAGAGTGAGTGAACCTAACAGGTAATGATCAAGTGATCTCTCTCCTGCCATCCAACTCCCACCTCTGACAAACAGAGGCTAGGGACACCATTCCTTTCCTATCCTGGCTAATAGCCATTAATGGACTTAACCTTCATGAATTTATATTTCCAGTACATAGTTTATTCTTATGAGCTCAAAAAGTACAGGTCCAGTTTAACAAATAGGGTACTGTCTATCTTCTTTTCATAGATAATTATGACTAGACTGGAGCTTTTATGGTCACTAGATGGTAGGGATAGTGAGGATTCAAATGGGCTGTCGGGGTCACTCCGGCAATCAAACCATAAAGAGCGTCCTTACAGGGAAAATAGCTCTTGGTTTTGAAAGGGTTAAAATGAAACAAATTGTTCGGTAGATTTGGCAGTGTGCGTGCTGCAGGCACAAAATGGTGACCGCAGTGAACAAATACATTTACATTTTCCATTGTCTGAGGCTAGTTTGGCACCAGGCCAGTGTTAAGTGCCGGCTTAGATGCAGTGAAGACTTGAATAGGATAGCGGATTTATTAATAGACCTAAGGCAGAGAGTGCTGCTTACTAGTCCCTAAACAGTCTGTCTCCTCTGCAGAATGCAAGCTGACAATGTCTGAGACCGATCTCTGGTAAAGGAATGAGACAGCGTATCACACGTGAAGAAAATCATTCTGGACTTGGGGGATAGCTCAGAGAACGCTAGGTATGGCTCTCCAAGGGTTGTGACTCATAAGCCTGCACTCTAGGCCCTGGTTCAGGCAAGCACCTAAGAAGGTTTTTTATATCCATCACTCTTCAGGATGGCAGTTAAGCACATGCCTAAGGTGTACGCACGTGTCCAAGGGCCACAACTTCAACGGGACATAAGCACGTGCTTAAGTGTCTTGAATAGGGATTCTTTCCTGAATCAGAGCATTGTATGGAGAGAGACACCGACTCTGAGTTAACTAGAGGAGCCAATGTCAGTCACATGCAATGAGCAGACACACATGATTCTTACTGTGGCACCATGTGCGGCATCAAGAATATATGGCCCGGCTTTTGCGCAGCTTTGGAGCCGACTCCCTAGACCCTCGCCCTGGCCTCTGTTAAAGTGCACCGTCCCCAGGTGAAATGTTGCACGTTGTTCAAACATTGCCACTAATGCACTGAAAACATTCCTTATTTCTGCCAATGTGAAAATCCGAGTGTATTCCCATGAGTGACCTGAGCTGGCCCGCCTAAGAGGATTATTCTGCTATTAGTGGGATTGGGACCTTGAAAGGCATGTTTTCAGAAATGTCTTGTCAGATCCTTTTGAAAATGACCTGTACTGATCTGTGACTTTGGCTTTCCCTGGGAAGAATACGACTATTCGAATAGGAGTACTAATCTGGACATGCCATTGCTTTTCATTATCTTGCTTTGAGCTATTCTGGAAAGTAGTTCGTTATTGATATTCGGATATGTCATGCTGCTTTCCAGCCTAGCATGACCAGACAGCATGTGTGAAAAATAGGGATGGGGGGGGGGGTAACAGGAGCCTATATAAGAAAAAGACCCCAAAATCAGGACTGTCCCTATAAAATTGGGACATCGGGTCACCCTATTCCAGCCACAGACATTAAACTCAGAGCCGCCTGGAAGAACAGGATAAAGTACAAGGGCCTAGTTCCATGATGATTTCAAACAGCACAATCTCACACACACATTCTTCAGTGCTCAGGAGTCACAAAGAAGTCAACACAAAGACACAAAGCAGGGAGCTCATTCCATGGCACAGCTAGCAGTAAATGACCAAGTCAGTAGGAGAACTTGTGGCCTCCAAAGAAGATGGGAAGATCCGAGACAACTGGATTGAATGGCATAGATGTTGCCTAGGTTTAACAAAGGTGCACCGCAGTACAGAGTGATTTTTGTAGGGATTTTTCTTTACTTGCCATTAAGCTCCAAAGCTGTTGGTCTGATACCAGGGCTGCGACATCTATTAGAACTTCAGTAGGCAAAAGCTACCACTGATGCAAACTCTGTGTCCTGCATTGGCATGGACGCTCCGATTCTAGCTAGCTGTGTGGTTGTATTAATTATAATTATGATTGTTCATATTACTGTAGTCCCTACGGCCCCTAACTTAGCTCAGGGCCCCTTTGTGTGGGGCCCTGTACAAACCCAGAGTAAGAGACCACCCCTGCCCTGGACAGTCTACAGGATAAAGTTTCCGAGCACCAGTCCCGGTGCCTTAATCACCGGGAATTGCTGGGAGTGATATTATAGGTACCAAGTTTAAAAAGTGTGTTCGGGGCAGAGGGAGAACTGATCAGCAAAATTCACCATTGACAGCTTCCTTAGAGGAAGTCTTGAGGTCTACAGCCTGTTTTTCACTTCCTGTCTGGAAACTCCAGCCCTCAGATCCACTGCATTTCAGTCAACTAAGTAGCATGTTTTAATTAACACAATCATACATTCTAGTGTAGCCAGGACACAAGCATTGGTTAGTAGCTTAGAAATGATTAAATGCAACTGCAACAAATGTTTGGTGTCTACACTGGGTGGAGGGCACATTTTTCACACAAAACTTTCTATGACCAAAAAATGCATATTTGGGGAGACCAGCATATTTTGCAAATTCATATCAAATTCATGGATTTTTTCAGTCACAAACAAAACAAAAACACTCCCCCAAATCAAAACATTTTGACATTTTCTATTTGGATTCAAAGTGACTCTGTTTTAAATTTTTAGTTCGCTGAAAAATATGAAAAAAAATTGTTTTCAATCAACCCGGAATTATGTCCCCCCACCAATTTTTGCATTTGGCCACCAAACCAAAAAATGAATGATCTTCACAGCTCTAGTATCTACCCTGGACGTCACAATGGTGTAAATTTTCAAGTGTTAAAAAACAAGCAAAAGTTCTCATGCCGCTCTACTTTGAGAGGATATATTGTGACATGCTAGCAATGAAATTAAAAAAAATTAAAGGTGGCTGCTCGTACTATAAAGGCAAAGTGATTGCATCCAGCTACTTTCAGAGGTCCTATATAGATCAGTGCTAATTCAGTTCTCTGCTAAGCTGCCTGAGAAGTGTGCACACCATGCAGAAATCCATGCAAAACCATCACATCTTGTTTCTGTGGCGAATGAATGTTATAGAAAACATGTGTCCTGGAATTATTAGCTGCTTTACTGTTTGTATTAAGATAGCGTTATACAACACACTCAGAGAGAGCGGATGGAGTTTTAGGCCTCATCTCTACTATAAATACAGCTATGAGTTTGTAATCAGTTCATGACATTGTCCTCTGAGCTGGTTACAGCAATCACAGTTGCGTCATGTCCACAAAGTAGCTTTTTTGCACAACTGGGTATCAGTTGGGTTTGTGTTTCCATGCCTACCATGCTGTCTGGTTGTATCTGGAGATTCAGCAGAATGTGAGCAGCTGTCCCACAGTGCCTCAGCAGGGAAGAAAGTGCTACCTACAGCATGTGCAGCAGTGCATTCTGGGATGCCCTACTGAAGAAAGCTAGAAGGAAGAAATTGCCCAAACTGATTACATAGGTACAGGTGGAGGCGTCCTATTTACACTGGTACGGCCTAGTCAAATCACGTTCCAATTGAGGCTGCTGGCAAGGGTGACACCTGGTTAGCTGCTATGGTTATATACCTACTACTAACCATTTTGTGTTTAGATATAAACCATGTTTAAAGCCAACTATCCCACTGGTTACAAACTGGTTAAAAGTTATAGTGCAGAAAGGTCCCTGAATGGACTGCAATATCCTTTCACTAGGAGGTAATAGCAATGGATAAGCTGTATTTGCTGCTACTACCTCAACATCTCAAAAGACTCTGGAGCCGCAAGCAATACCTCTAGTCCATTCACCATTGCACATGCCGATGAACCAGGCAAAACAAGGCAGTCCGCAGTACTTGCTCCTCCAGGACTTGGATAATTCACATAAATAAAGGGCCTCTGGCGAATTACACTACTGGAAAGAGAATGGCAATGGTCCTTTATAAAGGCAGGTATTCCCTGACTTGTTTTATACAAGAATGCTCCATTCTTCCTACTCTGGATGGATCCCAGATAGCTACATTTACTTAACCTGAAATTGTATCAAGGTGGAAAGAAATCTGTAAGTGGTATCAACAGAGAAATCCCATTGTTAGTCATAAAATATGCATGTGCCGTGAATGTTTAGTATGTGTGCAATTTGCAACTGTTCAGCATGAATTGGTAAGAGCATTGTGCTGGGGATTTTAGGACTGCGACCCTGGCCCTACCACCCTCCCTCTGAGACACTG
The DNA here is from genome assembly GCA_032164245.1 of Sternotherus odoratus. Taxonomy (NCBI): domain Eukaryota; kingdom Metazoa; phylum Chordata; order Testudines; family Kinosternidae; genus Sternotherus; species Sternotherus odoratus. The sequence continues at coordinate 28,367,210 of JAVMKO010000014.1, forward strand.
CTCCAAAATCCACAGGATTTCATTCACGCTGTCTGTCCTCACACAGATCATGATGCTCTCGAATGAACTCACGTGAGGAAAGTGATAAAAAGCAAAAGCACCCTGTCACCTGTGGGTGAACACGGCTCTGTCTCTGACCTCCTAGACCTCATCCTCAAAGGAAACCTGCAGAACACCTTCAAAAAATGAGCCGGGGGGCTTAAATTCATCACTTTGCTAGACACTAAAAATTATGGACTGAACAGAGACACTGGATTTACGGCTTATTACACCCATCTGTGACCGCCTAGCCCCTTCTTTTTGTCCGATGACTGCAGAGATGCTAAGAGGAGCATTCAAGGCATCCCTTGAATAGTCCTTTACAGTGTGTGCTAACTACTTATGCTAAACAATCCCACCTGGCATCTTGTTGGGACACTAGGAGACCGGAAGATGAGCTCTGTGTGGCTCGAAAGCTTGTCTCTCTCACCCACTTGAAGTCAGCCCAATAAAAGATATGACGTCACTCAGCCTCACAAGGAGGGACCATTTTGTCTGCAAATATGTGATGTTTGCAAGTAGCCTGGAAATCCCACCAGCAGGGTTGGTTGCAAATGTTTTGAGTGAGCATGAGGGAGTGGAAACATTTGAGTTTGGGGCGTGGAGACTTTTGCCAGCGCACAAACTGACTGACGATAGGATTTTTTAAAAGAAACTGAAGTGCAGTTCCCTGGGGCACGTCTACCTTGGACTGAGACTCAGGAGTAATCAAATGTCAGCTTATTGATATGAACTGTTGGAGCTGCAGATCACAGGCATACTCTGTACATTAGCCACAGGGACAAGCTTCTCCATTGCAGTGCACTGGGGTTTTATCCTGCAAGAACCCCACGGAAAAGTAGCTGGTTGCTATTAATTGAGATGGGTGAACCTCTGAGGGGACGTCTACACTGCAACAAAATACCTGTGGAACAGTCTCAGAGTCTGGGTCAGCTGACTTGGGCTCATGGGGCTTGGGTTGCAGTGCAGACATTTGGGCTTAGACTGGAGTGTGGGCTCTGAGACCCTCCATCCTCACAGGGTCTCAGAGCCCAGGCTCTGGCCCTAGCCCAAATGGCTACACTGCAACTTTATATCCCCACAGCTTAAGCCCTGTAAGCCTGAGTCTGCTGACCAGGCCAGCCACAGCCACGCCACAGATCTTTTATTGCAGAGGAGACATCCCTCAAGTGACCAAAGGATCAAGTCCCATAGGGACAACAAAGTCCGGATCCTAGACGGACATCTTGGGCCTGCAAAACTAGTCCAGAAATCCCTTGGGAACTGACTTTCTTATGAGATTCCAATACTTCCTGCTTCTTCATGGACTGTAAATACTGGGAAAATAGCCTTTTTGTCCTTCTCGGCTGGCTGGAAGTAGGAAATGCAGCAGCACATTAGCTGGAGTAAGGAAACTTTTGTGTGGGGCGGATTAATTTGGTTAGACCAGGATGATGAGCAAGATGTAAATACTTTGATAGATATGTGAGCAATCAATGGACGAGTTTACATTACTGTCTGTTCTATATGGAAATAACATCACTGCAGTCTCCTTATCTAGATATCCGTTGTCAGCGTGGGTAGGTTCTGGGCTAGAATGTTGTGGGTTCAAGTCCTCCACCAGGCTTTGGGGTCCTAACGCATGCTGGTGATGCCCTGTTCAAGATACCATCGTTTAGATTCAATTTTACCCACTGTCTCTGGGGGCTACGAGGGAGGAAGTTAAAAATCTTCTTGCGCTCAGGCCAATAGTAACTCTACCATTAAAGCTAAATGTCCAAGGCTGTGTGTTCGAGACTCACCCTCCCAGAGCTACCCCTCCTGTGGTGGTGCAGCCATTCTACCTCAGCTTCCCCACCATGCTCTGGAGCCTACTCCAGCCGTAGATATGGGGTGGCTACTTCAGAGAGAGCAGCTCCTTCCAGGATAACAGAGTCCAACAAAATCCCCGAACAAAGAAATGTTCAAGTCCAGACAGGCTCAGCATCCAGCCCCGCTTCCTTACAGTTGGACTCCAGCTGCAATGGCCTGTCTCACCACCCGCCATTAGATACCTGGGCTCCGAGCATCTCAACAGTCCTCCAATGGGCTCTGGCCAGCCACAGTCCTCAGACAGCTTCTGGCCCTCAATCAGGCTTCCTTCTACAAAGCCGCCTGCTAGCTCTCCTCCCCAACTGCTGGGTTTTCCTCCTCTTATGTCCCACACCTAGTGCTGCAGGTGTAGTGTAATAGAACTGGGTTGACTAGCCCTTTTGGCCTCCCGGCCCTTAAAGGGGCAGGCCACCCGCTATTGCTGAATGCCATGTTTGCTGTGCTTGCCTGAACAGTCTGGTCCTTGGGTGTGGGATGGCCACACACATCCCTGAGGTACCCTGCGTGAGAAGAGTGTAGCCCACAATTACTTTGTGGTGTTTGTCTAAAGCAGAAAATTAGCAACCTTTCTGGAAAGTTATGAGCACGGAGTGCCACCAGTTTAAAAGCTTAGCAGATTCCTAAGCCTGATTCCCACTGCTTACTTGTTGTAATTCACATCTGGAGGCTTTTTAAAGAGCATCTTATTATAAGGGGTGTTTGTCAAGCGGCCTTTCACCTCATCATCCCGGTAATGTCAAACTTTGGTCTAGCCTTTGCTGTTCCAATCTTTCCCTTTCAAGGGCATTCAACAGATTTGTGAAACTACTTCAGCATGGCTGAACGGTGGCTCCGTCCTCATGGGTCTTCAATGCAGGGAAATTGGGCCTTGCAGATTCCATAGTGCCAGTCTCATGCGATGCTGAAAAATCAGGCAGGGCAGATGCTTCCATGATGATACTTTTAATTACTTTTATCTATTTTGTCACTCTTTTTTTTATTAACGGTTGTACTTTGTTTTGCTCTCTGAACATTTAGGACTGACCTCCCATTGGTCAGCTTCAATTACGCTGCTAGTATTTGTGGACTGGTGCCAGCAGCTAAAATGGCTGCCACATTATTTCCTGTTAATGTTTTTCCCCTAAGCAAAGATTCCCGACTCAGAAGTTGAAAGAACAGAGAAGACAGTTCATCTTCAGCTTGGAAAAGCTAAGAATAGAAATATGAATAATTTCTCTTCTTTTTCTGCAGGATGAAGCAGCTTGTTCTGTTGGATGTGGTGATGTCTTATGGTTGATTTGTCATGTTGCTCTTTCCTGGAGTTCATTCTTAGCTGACTCCCTTTTATTTTCTCCTCTGCCACCAGTTGTACTGCCTTATGGCAAGCAAATCAAGTCACATGCTTAGGAACAAGCCCAATACTAGTTTACTGGCAGAATTCCATCAGCCTTCTCCACACTACTCTGACAGCTTGTGTGCTGATTCTACATACCAGCAGTGCTGCAGTTCCCAGGTCACAGCTGCTTGGTGGCCCTAAAGGAACAGCCATTAAAGCATAAAGCTTTGGACACTAGCATCTTGAAGTCAATGGGGCGTATGCAAAGCCTGTTGAAATGTTTCAAACTTGTTGTTGTTGTTGAACAATAGCCTTGTTCCAAAAATGAATTTTTTTACCAAAAGAGAAAATAATTTTCTCAATTTTTTCCATTTTAAGAAACCACAAACCAAAAAACGCTCAGTTTCCATTTTTTCCTTTTTTTTTTCCAAAGTGGGAAAAGAGCGAGACAATTCAAAGAACATTTTAACGTCAAAAAACGAAAGTAAAGTTTTTTGAACTAAACCAAGGCTGTTTGTGTTTGGAAAATTTCATGAATAGAAATACCAAAATGTTGACCAACTCTCGTATTTATTAATGTAGTGTCATTTTTGCTGTTCTTCAATAGACTCCAGTTTTACATGACGGGAACCAGAACAAATTCTTTCTTGTGTGCCCAGCGAGGCAGAACCAATAAGAAAAGCAATATTTGTGTAATTTGTCAGGAAAGCATTAGCACACTGTAGCTAAATATATTCCCTATTATTTATAATGTATGGAACAAATCAAAGTTAAGCTGTCTCTCCGTGCTTTTCATATGCCTTTTCATTTGCATTTGTTCCTTTTTTACAGCTCACATTCTGTCCCTTACATTGCTGCTTAGTTGATTCTCAGATATATTGGGTCATTTAGGGATATTTTAACATCCGTTCCAACTATTTCACTAATCACAGTTGCTAACAAAGTGAGGATTTATGGTTTAATTTGTGAAAGCTTAGTGTAGTTCACTACACTACCATATTACTTCATTGCTGCTCAGTGGTTTGTGCATCTGATTCACGTTGCTGTTTACTAGCATTTGGTTTTGGATCCCATTTGACAATGTCTTCATAATTGAGCTATAGGACTCTGAGGAGTCAGGCTTTATGGTTTGGAATTGTTTGAGTTGATGTGCTTCCTTTGGATGCAAGGAGATATTTACATATTTATATACCCTCATTCCTGTAGTATCTGAGCATCTCACAGCAATTATATTTATTCCATCCTTAAAACAGCCATAGGCGGTAGGGAAGTATTATTCCCATTTTACAGATGAGGATCTAAGACAAAGGGTAGATTAAGTGACTTGCCCAAGGTTAAGCAGAATATCCCAGATCCTAAAAGGTATTTAAGCTTCTAACTTCCACTGCAATCAAAGGTAGTTAGGCATCTATAAGGGCTTGTCTTCACTTGAGCCAGCAGGGATCATTAAGACGCGATAAATCGATCACCAGCGGCTCCCCCGTCGACTCTGGAAGTCCAGCTCAAGAGGCGCAAGCTGGAGTCGACGGGGGAACCGCGCCGCTGACTGCCACCGCCGTGAGGATGGGAGGTAAGTCGGCTGTAGAGACGTCGATTTCAGCTACGTTATTAACGTAGCTGAAATTGTGTATCTACAGTCGATTTCCCCCCCTAGTGGAGACCAGCCCTAAATACCTTTGAGGATGTAGGTCAGAGTCTATAGCTGAGCCAGGAATTAATCCAGATCTCCTTTGCCCCAGTCTAGTACCCTGTCCATTATACACCTGGCATGGTCTTGTCTAGGACATCCACCTATTTTGGAAAGAGTTGCCTGGGAGTTTATTTTCCTAAGCACGTCCTGCTTTCTTGATCTTACTATCTGAACTAATTTTTACCTTCGCCAAGTCAGCGTCATCCTAAGAACCGTTTTCCTCTTATATCCTGTCATCTAACACAGAAGCCTCAACAAATCCACCTGCATCCAAGCCAGCTAGTTTACAGCTTGCAATAGACATTTCTTTTTCTCTGTGCAGGAGACAGGTGCTTCCTATTAGCTCAATAGGCCACTCTGAAGATTTTACTTCTGCATTATTAATCCACTAGCAAAAATACCCGGCGTTGCTCGGGTCCGTCGGAGGGAGGGGGGGAGAGAGCTGAGCGAGTGCGGGGGCCGTTGGAGGGGGGGAGGGGGAAGAGAGCTGAGCGAGAGGGGGGGCATTTCAGGGGGGGAGGGGGGAGGGAGCTGAGCAAGTGGGGGGGCCGTTGCAGTGGGGGGAGGGGGGACATTTAAAAAATTTTTGATTCTTACCTGAGGGGGGAGAGAGCTGAGTGAGTGGGGGGCCGTTGGGAGGGGAGGGGGGAGAGAGCTGAGCGAGTGGGGGGCCGTTGGAGTGGGGGGGAGATTTTAAAAATTTTCTATTCTTACCTGAGGGGGGAGAAAGCTGAGCGAGTGTAGGGGGCTGTTGGGGGGGGGGAGAGCTCAGCGAGTGGGGGCCCATTGGAGTGGGGGGAGGGGGGGAGATTTAAAAAATTTTCAATTCTTACCTGAGGGGGGAGAGAGCTGAGCGAGTGCGGGGGCCATTGGAGGGTGGAGGGTGGAGAAAGCTGAGCGAGTGCGGGGTCCGTTGGAGGGGGGAGGGGGGAGGGGGTAGAGAGCTGAGCGAGTGCGGGGTCTGTTGGAGGGGGGTATTATTACCTCATAACTATGTCACAGAGAACAGCAGGTGTTAACCTGCTGCCCAGCTGATGTGAATGGGCTTTAAAGAATTTCACCCCTAGGGGGCGTCAGAGGTGAGATTTAAAAAATTTTCGATTCTTACCCTGATTAGGACCCTAAAGCCTATAACTGTACCAAATTTCAAGTCTCTAGCTCAGGGGTCTCCAAACTACGGCCCGCGGGCCAGATGCGGCCCGCGAGGCCCTCTCATCTGGCCCGCGGTAGGGGTCGGGAACCAGCCACAGGGCCGGGACGTGCCGCGTGCTCCGCTGCCACCGCCAGCCGCGGGGCCGGGACGCGCCGCGTGCTCCGCTGCCGCCGCCGGCCGGGACGCGCCGCGTGCTCCGCTGCCGCCGCCGGCCAGGGACGGCTCAGAGCTGGGGCCGGGACGCGCCGCACCGCCACCCAGTTACAGGCGGCGAAACAAGGAGCCACCCAGGCGACGAAACGGTCTGTGGGGAGAGACCGGGTTGAGCGGGTCAGTTGGGGGGGGGGGGGTTGGAGGAAAGGAGGTTTTGGGGGGAGAGACCTGGCTGGGTGGGTCAGTTGGGGGTTGGAGGAAAGGAGGTTTTGGGGGGAGAGACCTGGCTGGGTTGGTCATTTGGGGGGGGGGGGTTGGAGGAAAGGAGGTTTTGGGGGGAGAGACCTGGCTGGGTGGGTCAGTTGGGGGGTTGATGTGTAGTGTTCATGTGTAGTGAACAGGTGTTCATGTGTAGTGTTCATGTGTAGTGTATCAATGTGTTATTAAATAATAACTGAATAAAATAATATTAAATAAATAATTAAAAACAACATCCATGTTTTGATTCTTTTTTATTTGGACCTCGAGTGTGTTGTCGGCCCCCGAACTGCTATTTGATAGTTAATGCGGCCCTCGGGCTGAAAAGTTTGGATACCCCTGCTCTAGCTCAAATGGTGTGGAAGGAGTTAGGGAACGTACAGACACGCACGCATGCACGCATACACCATTTGACTTATATATAGATAGATATAGCATCTTTGAATAGGGCGGCCAATTAAAAATCAATTTCCTAATGCAGGACATCTGATGTGTGTTCAGAGGTGGGGCACTGCCAGCAATGGTAAATCTTTGAGTTACAGACACAAATACCATGTAAGTATTCTCAATGCACAGTACATAGGCTATTAAAGAATATTAATGTCATCCTATGAGCCCATGTAGTGGGTGACTGTTTAACTGGTAAGGAGGATGTAATTTAAAACAAAACTATGACTTTCTTTTGTTTACAAACCAGATATTAAAATGGTGTTGGGATCTATTGCTATGAGCATAATAAAATGTAGCCTGTAAACCGGTCTGCTGTCAGAGTATAACAGTACAGTAACATGGTATATGCTAACAAGCTCATGGGCTGTAATCAGTACTCTGACTTGCAAAGAGGTCAATCTCATTTTCCATATTTTGCAGGTGGGGAAACTGAGGCATCGAGAGGGGAGACTGACGCACGGTCACCCAGCAGGCTCTGTGTTTGGTCTCAGTAGCTGCTACTGTAATATAAGTATTTTATCACATGATTCAGATTGACTGACTGATTTTGCAAAATAAAAGCAATTGTGTCGAGATTTGGCTCTGTACAGGTTTACCTAGCCTGTACCTATAATGCATTCACTGGCCTGCATTACACAGGAATAATCTAATGATTTCTTTCGGCCTTAGCGTACGAGTCTCAGTCTAACAAATCTGAAAGATACTAGTTTAAATTCCTCTCTGTTTTATATAGTGGGACCAATATATCTTAATTCTCACCAGTAGATGGTGCTGGTTGTTATTGTCCAATGCGTCTGCGGTAAAAGTGAACGGAGGGGTGGGGGGGTGGGGGGGGGTGGGAGAAAGTGTGAAATTCCAGATGCCAGTGGAGTGTAAATCAGATCTATCCAGCTACCATCATGAAAATACATTCAGTGGAACCATTTCTTTGCAACAGTGCTTGCAGGATTGCAGCCAGAGTTCAGCCCGATTTTGCCTGGTGTCTGGGTGGATCTTTCACATAGCAATAGAGGAAAAGAACTTTTTTTAAAAAAAATAAACAGGGCAGTTGAGCCAGTACAAAAGCACAGAAAACAGCAGGTAAAACTAGGGGAAGCTGCTACGGAAATTTTTTAAAGAGCATTTTTTTTGGGGTGTGTGAAAACTGAACATGCAACAATTATCCTAGTGATTCCTGCAACACCCGGGGGGGGGGGGGGGGAGGCTTTGAATTCACAACCAAGGTTCCAATCATGGAAACAGTCACCAGTGTGCTTGACTGTACTCTTGTGAGCAGTTTAGGGTGACCAGACAGTAAGTGTGAAAAATCGGGATGGGGGCAGGGAGTAATAGGAGCTTATATAAAAAAAACACACACAGCCCTCCAAAATCGGGACATCTGATCACCCTAGAGCAGTTCCACTGGTCTCTAAATGACCTGCGTGAAGATAAGCATGTAATCATTTGCGGGATCAGAATACCAAGCCACTTCAGAGAAAGCAGCTCGTTCCAGGGTACCAGAGTCCAGAGCCCGAATTCAGCAAAGCATTCCCCTTCATGCCTAACATTAAGACCCACTGAAACCAAGAGGTAAAAATAAACCCAATAAACAGCAAAGAGCAAACGAACTGTTGCAAAAGAATAAAGGAATGAAGTCAAATGGACTTAGACTCGTCGTTAAAGTCAAGCATTTCCTTAAGCGCTTTGCTGAACGGAGGCCTAGGAGTATATTGTGAGATGTCTGAAATTCATTCCTGGGCCCATTTCTATTTCCTGCTGTCATGTGATACACGATACCGCACAAGACAAAAAAAAGAACACACAGAAAGGATCCCAAGAGAACCATCCTTTGGCCCAAGAGAGAATTTGTGTCCCGTTCCAGCAGTTCATTCACTCTTTGCTCTCTACTTCCCCAGCATTTTCCTGAAGTCCAACACCCCTGTGAGGTAGGGCAGGGCTGTGATCCCCAGTGAACAGCTAGGGAACTGAGGCACAGAGAGACCAAGATCCAGATTTTAAAGGTGCTTAGGGGCAAAAGCAATTGGCCACTTAACCCTGAGATACTAGCACCAGAAACACCTTTACAAATCTGGCTGTAGGTGACTTGTCCACGGTCACACAGCAAGTTTGTGGCAGAGCAGGGAGTCGAACCCAGATCCCTAGTAGCCCATGCAATCGATCCTCCTGCCTTCTCCTATGTTTGAGCTTTCACCTTTCCCAAGGGTTTGATGGGGTGAGTGAAGGCTTATTTAAGATTTAAGTGGTACGTAGGCCTTGTGCAGGTCCTTTGCTGAGAGGTGAATTTCACCCACTATATATATATATATATATCTCCTTTGGATGTGTGGGCTCCATTTCTTTCCTGTTTGGGCCCCTTTGCTGCTCAGACGTAATGGCAGAATGTGGTGCCACCTGGCGGTAAAGTTAAATTAGACCATTGAAGTCTTGCTCCTCGGGTTCCTAGAAAGGACCAATGGATGTGTTTGCACAGGGTTAGGGCAAAGCTCTGACCCCCGTTAGAAATGCCCGTGCCTCCGTGTGCTCCTTGCCCCTGCCTGCACGACAACGCTACGCTGATCAGAGGGGAATAGCAGGCTCTTAATCGAACTGTCCCCCACTTTCATCTTCCAAGCATGTCTCCTTCTGTCAATTGACACTGATGAATGGTCACATGTAGAGACACTAGCCGGCGGGTGTGGGTTAGAAGCAGCCCGTAAGTTGCTCTAATGTACGACAGTTGGCCAGATGCATCATGTGAATCAGGGAGGTGTAACTTGTCCTGTGATGCCCTTTCCCAGGTCTCCTAGAGTGAGTGACTCATCACAGGAGAACATCTGGGCAATGTCATCACAGGAGGCTAAGAACTTGAAATACTGCTGAATCTCTGGGCTGCAAAAGTAAATCATCGAACTAAGCTCATTGTGGTTTATCTCATGAACCTTTTAAACCTCGTTCCATTTTCTTCCTCCTCGATATGTGCTTGGGAGGAGTAGACAAAATGCCACTGTGGATGCTGGTTTGTGCTCATTCTCTGCTTCTTTACCATCTCTTCTCTCCTCATTTTCTGGGTCAGATATGGAGGAGCATTCAGCACAGTTGCAAGAGAGGGCCACACAAAGAAGGTCTAATGCCCTTCCTTTCCATCCTTGGCAGCCTTAGGGCCATCCTGATTTGCAACAGCTGCCAGTGGCTCCAAGGGGCTGTTCTGTCAGTATGGTGTTATTGGGAGATGAGAAAGCAGTGGTTTGCCTGGCCATTCCTGTCCACTAACAGCCAGGATAGAGGTATGCCATAGGAGCCACTTTGCAATGGGAAAGATTCAGAGATGGTGCTTAGATATAGGTGAACTTGGTCCAGGTGTTTCAGAAGTTATAAGAGTAAATCTTGAATACTGTATGAATTACAACAACTATGGATCTCTTATTGTACTGCTTATTAAGCAGTACCTGCAATCCAGCTCTAATTCCGATTTTTCCTTTGTGGGTATAAGTCAGAGCTTTAATATCATTTGAAAGCACTTTCATTAGTTTAATAGTAGTAATGCTGGTAGCAAAGACACTGAACTGCATTTACAGTCATATCCCCCCTAATTCATCAAGCAATAGAGAAAACCCTTGTTTGTACCAAGTATCTACTGAAAAATGATGCTTCAATGCCACATGGAAAGATTATTTGATAACTATTTGTCTTTTTAAACCTTGCTGTATTGAAATGAGTACATTAAAACATGCTCCATTTGTGCTTTTAAAATATCATCTGGAAGTTGATTGGTTTTGCATTACTATAGAACAATCAATTGGAATATTAAATTATCCTCAGGGGCTGCTGACGCAGCTTTTTATATTTTGTATATGCAAACGTGATTTTTTATTTTTTTATTTATTTATTTATTTATTTTTGGTGGTTTGCTTGCTTACAACCAAAATTGCCTCAGCAATTTTCCTGCACTGGAGTGATCAAAACAGTCCTGTAATTAACAGCAGGAACATCCTTCAATATTTGCTGATTACCACAAATCAGATTTTCAGCTGATGGGGTTAACTCAGGACTGTGTGACTGTTGTCAAAAGAATGTCATGCTTACATTTGCTTGCCATGATTATCATATTTTTTTCTTGAGAATCAATGTGACACACTATTTATAATCACTGACCCTGTACCGCTGAGGTGAATAAAACTGACCATCTTTTACCAGATTTTCCTTGATAGAGAGTGACATCAGCATCACCAATGTATTAAAGGCCAGATCCTCAACTGGTACAAATGAGAGCAGTGCCTTTGGTTTTAAGCCAGTTTACACCAGCTGAGGATCCGGCCTTGATTGTTTAATATGTATGAATATTTTAAACACAAATTTACATACAATGCATGATCAGGAACCCAATCCTGTTAGTTCCTGCATGCTTTCAGCTGAAGTGAAAATTAGCAGCGTCCAGTTAATATGGAATAAAGCATGTGAAGCAAGTTGAGAGGTAACAGAAAATAGAGGCTGATAAATTAAGGCAATATATTTGGTAGATGGAATATTGTTTTATATGGGATGATGGGAGTGAGAGATTTAAAACAGTTCCCAAATACATCGGCCAATTGCTTGGTCTTACTGCTGTTACTCCAGTAAGACACGAACGCCCCTTTGCAACTAAGGGTACCCAGGGGTTCTCAAACTGTGGTTTGCAACCCCTCGGGGGGTCACCGGCCGCCTCCCAAGGGGTCGCGAGCTGCTTGCGCCGCTGAAAAGCCGCCGCCGTGATCACTTCCGCATCTGGCGGCTATTTTCAGCGGACATGTCGAGCGCTCCCAAAAGCGCGCGGCATGTCCGCCAAAAATAGCCGCTGAATGCGTAGTTACTTTATTCGGCGGACATACCGCGCACTTTTGGGAGTACTCGGCATGTCCACCGAAAATAGCCGCCGAATAAATTAACTCCTCATTCGGCGGCTATTTTCGGCAGACATACAAGGGTCCGCCGTGCCGAGGGAGAGAGGAAAAAGGGGTCGCGGTTCTCAATAGTTTGAGAACCCCTGGCTGTACTACCGGCCAGATCGGCGGGTAGTGTTCAATGTATCAGGGATAGATTTATCGCATCTCATCTAGACGCAATAAATTGATCCCCGAACGCACTCCACGTTGACTCCAGAACTCCAGCTCTGCAAGAGGAGTAAGCGGAGTCGACGGGGGAGCCACCGCGGTCGACTCACCACCGTGAGGATGGCCAGGTAAGTCGAACTAAGATACTTCGACTTCAAGTTGCGTATCTTAGTTCAAACCTACCCGCTAGTGTAGCCCAGGCATAAGCCCGAGTCTGCTCAAAAGCAGAACTAATTTTGTGACGGATGTTAATCCTAGTGAAAGAAAATATGGAACAGAAAATTTAATTCAGGGATTTGACAGAGGTGTGAAATAGTGTGGGATTGGGAAATGGAACACTTAACCATGACTGCTCCTCTATGCTCCTGAGTGGAGTCATGACACTGAGGCAATCAGTCAAATGAGAGAGACAAAAATAGAAGGCCTGACCTTGGGCAAACAACACTTGAAAGTACACAGAAAGGCAATTACTTTGTGTGAATGTGACAAGCTGAATCTAAGCATAAAGCCTGCTAAACAGTCAATCACTTTGCTTTATATATACATATATATATATATATGTCTCCCTCGGTCAGGAGAAAAAAAAAGGTGTGTGGCTTTTTAAAAATAAATCTGGGGTCTACATATGCAGCCAAATACAAAGATCTTTCTTGTGCCAAAGATGATAGGAAAAGCTTTTAAATGTCCTCACATTCTCTAGGCCAGTGTATATCGTATTTTATCTTACACTATCTCCCCCCAGTGAGAATCAAAGCCCAAAGAATTTGTTCAGACTTTCCTCCCATTTGGGTCATCCAATCAGGGAATGGGAACACCACCATGTGACTTAGGCAGCCACTCACACCATTGGTTTGTTTCACCCTTGTGCAGAGGGCTGGCACAAGGCCATTACACTACATAAGCCCTCAAAAGAGGGGTTGAGTGGATTTAAATGCTGTGTGGGGTGAATTTCACTTCCTGAGAATAGCAAATCAGGAACCAGAAATCCTTGCAAGAAACAGTTACTGAGCGATCCACAGAGATTCAACTAACAGTTGTGAACAGTGAACAGATGAATAGAAGTCAAGCTTTGTTAACATACGCATTGGGAATACAAAAAAAGATTGGAGGAAGGACTACATTCACCAAATGAACAATTTTTGCAAATTGGTTGCCCAGCTCTGGTTGCAAGCAATCTTTGTCACTGCTCAATTGGACTACTATAATCCCTATTTACCTCTAAAAAGACTAGTTTTAATGATTACACTTGCAATGTGGACCGTGTTGTACTGATTTCGAGAAAAAAGGTTTGCTACATTTGATAGGCACGTCTACAGGCAGGATAATTGGTCCATAAATTTAAGGAAGGGTTTTAAAAAATGTTGTGACAATCTTAATATTGTTGCAAAGATTAGTATTGCCGGGATGAGGAATTTCTCTTCTACAAAATGAGATCGTATTTAACCTTTCTGACCAAAGTGGGCAACCCCGGAGCAGACCACGGAGGAGAATTAAAGATGCAGTTACCCTTAAACCAAGACACCAATTTCTTCTCTCTTAAAACTGCATTGACATCTGAGTGACGGTAGAATCATAGGAGTCAAATAGAAAAGACCAGTGAGACCATCCAGCTAGAGTAACTTCAACACAGGAGAAAATTTGCTGATGATACCAAGCTAGGAGAAGTTGTGCATGTAGTTGGGGAGAGCGCATAGCTTCAGGAGATTTGCTGAACTGACAGGGGCCTTACATGGGAATGTAACAGATGGAAGGTCATGTAACAAAATATAATTCATGTACATGGCGAGAGGAGACAAACTCATAGGACTCCATGAGGAAGAGCAGGAAGACACTCAAGAGGAAGGATACTAGCATCTATGATTATTTGAAGGTTAGAGGGCAGTGCAGGAATAAAGGGGCTTGAATGCACAAATGGGAATTCGTTATAAGGTGTGTTGAGGCCAGGGTGCGGCGAGAACATTTTAGGAGGAAAGGACTCAGGGATTGAATGTAACCAGTCTAAAAAGCACTAGTGGGCTGTGAAGAGATTTCATCTGAGCATGTTGGAAACTGACAGCAAAAATTAGACTTCTTGCCCACTGCTTTAGTTCTTCTGACTTGCTTTGTCATTTCAAGTCTGAGGGTCCGAACTTCAAGCACGTAGCTACCACCGGAGAGAGATGCAGGAATCAGTGGGTGACTTGGTGACCTGTGCTATGCAGGAAGTCATACTAGTTGATCATAACAGTCCCTTCTGGCCTTATAATCGACTAATTTAAGGGAGTCAGGTCCCCAACTCCTAGTGAAAGCCATCAGGATCCAGGTAGTTGGCTGGGATGACTAGTCCTGGCTGGGATGATTTAGTTGGGGTTAGTCCTGCTTTGAGCAGGGGGTTGGACTAGATGATCTCCTGAGGTCCCTTCCAACCCTGAGCTTCTCTGATTCTAGCTAATACCCTTGGAACCATTTGAAAATGTCAGCCTCTGGGCCCCACTATAACGTATATTAAGATCGCTTTACACCCTTCTAATGGTAAAAGGCACCTTAAAGTGGCCACAAATGACAGTCACACCCATTTAAGGCTTTTTTACGTGGCAAAGGCAATAGTGAGGTTGGTCTACATTGAAAAGTGACATCGGCATAGCTACACCCCTGAGACACAGTTCAGCTGAACTGACCCCTGCTGTAAACAGCACTAGCTACGGATTCTCAGGGAGCTGGATTAATTACTGTGCTGGGAGGACCCCATAGTGAGATGATGTAGGTCAGGGGTTCTCAAACAGGGGATCAGGACCCCTCAGGGGGGTCACGCGGTTATCACATGGGGGTCACGAGCTGTCAGCTTCCAGCCCAAACCTCGCTTTGCCTTCAGGATTTTTAATGGTGTTACATATATTTAAAAAGTGATTTTAATTTGTAAGGTGGGGGGGAGGTGTCTCACTCAGAGGCATGCTACATGAAAGGGGTCACCAGCACAACAGTTTGAGAACCACCGCTGTAGGTAGTGCTTACACTGAAGCACTAGAGTGGCATAAATGCAGCACTGCATCTGTGCTGCTGCAGCATTTTAAGAATAGACGAACCTCAAATTGTAAGAATCATGCCTTCTCTCGTTTCCTTTTTCAATGCTACTTCTAATGATTCAATGTCTCTTTCAGTTCTCATAAGCCCAAGATTTTGTCCTCATTCGGGACCACCAGTTTTTATTTGTATTTTTTTTATTGATGATCATTTTCTTTTTTTTGCTCGTTGGTATGTCCTTCCGTTATTCTTTCCCGGAGCTCGGGAGAAAAGGTGCTACATGGCTAATTGCAATGAAAGGGCAAAATAGGAGGTCACAAACTGGGAGTGAATTGATGTTCATGTCAGAATGGGATTTTTTTTTTATCTAAAGGCTCATTAGCATGTGGCAATGAGCTGCTTGAATCAATGAATTAAAAAATTGGAACTAAGCTTCAAGGGTATCGCTTTCAATAATATTTTGGGCATGAAGAGGAGGTAGTCCTCTGGCAGGGAAGTAATGAATGGAGCTAGCTAACTTCTGATTTTCTCCACCCAAGGTTTTCTGTGTTTGTGTAAACTCATGTGCTTAGCCATGCATCTCATAAAACATTGTGATCACAGTAGATCCTGCATTGGATTTGAACACAGCCACCATTTCTTGGCATTGATAGAAATTGTTTAGAAGATTGTTAAGAGTATCTGAAAGGGGTCTCAGAAGAAGAGATGATCTCCAATCGATGTTATTAGCTGCTGCCTTTAACTGTGCTCATGTGCAAATTGGGGAGGAGGATGGGACATGCCATAATTAAGCTCACCTTTGCAAATGGGTATGGGCACAAAGGGAGAAGCCAGCTCTACTGCAGCCAAAACCCAGGCCCTACAGTGGGGTTTTTGCAGCTTCTTTTCCTGTCTTGAAGTTCAGCTCCGCTCTGGTCTCCCAAGCAGCCGGATACAAAGTGAGACAGATGTGCTGTCACTAAGAAAAGCAAGGAAGCTGTGATAATAATAACCATGCGACAGCTCCCGAACCCACCCCTCCCGCTCCCCCCACCCTTTCATGTGGCTATTGCAGTATAGATAGCACAGTGGAAGCAGATGTTGAGCGGCCAATGGGAATTTCTGCTGGGGGAGAAGGAGGAGTAAATGACAGAGTTTGTGCCATTCGCACATTGCCATCCGGTTGAGTTCACTGCCTCTGTGAATCATCTTCTGACAGCTTGACACAGCTCTATGTATTATTATTCCCTTATGAAAATGAAATGCGGTTTCTTTGTAGTCTGTCTGAGACATTCTCTGCTCTAGGTATACAGAGTACACGCTGCTGTTTTGTGAGGGCGCACACTGGATTTCCAATTATGGGACACATCAAAATTCCCTGGGCCATTGTTTGGAAGCATAAGATCTGACTGTACTGGGTCAGAATCCTGTCTACTGACAGTGGCCAATGCCAGACCCTAAATCATAAACAAAGCACTAAAGTCAAATGATGACAATCAGTTAGTCATTTGTTTTATCAATCGTCAAGCCAGGAAAATATGAACAGCCCTGGCTAGAGGCAGACTAAAACACCTGGCAGTACAATATCCAGAGACCCCTGGGACGCTTCCCGGGTACCTGGAGGTTCTGAGGCACCTTGCTACCATGTGCCTTTAGTGTGAGGATGCCTTATCTCGGTCTGCTGGGGGTCAGCTCCCCAACTCCACTGGCCACGGGCCACATAAGCCCGCCCCTCTAGCCCCCTTGCACCCTGTGCCCATCTCACTGGAGTGTTCACCTCCTGATCCACTAGACACACACACCAGTCACAGATTTCACAGAAGCTGTGCACAAACCCCACTCACCAAATCCACCTCAGATCACCACCCCGCTTAGCACGCAGCCCGTAGATAATGTTGTGCAGGAGGTCAGGTCATAATGGTCCCATCTGACTTTAAAGTCTAGGAGAAGCCTAGTGTTGATTTCAACACTAGCAGATTCTTTAAAGAAGTCTTTAAAGAAGTCTTTAAAGACTCTTTGAGAGGCCGTATGGGCTATTGGCTAGGGCACTTGGCTGGGCGTCAAGAGATCTGGGTTCTGTTCCTACCTGTCTCATCCACTGACCTGATTTGTGACATTGTCTGTTGTGTTTAAATGGTAAGCGCTTTGGGGTAGGGTCAGTTTTTTGCGTTGTATTTGTACAGCTCCTAGCACAATGGCACCCTGATCTCAGTTTGGGCTTCTAGGTACCACACACTGTCAGACCAATAAAGTAATACTAATAAATAATGATGTGGATAATCTTCCATAGACTTCCAGATACTTTTCAGGTTCACCATTTGCTAATCTATACTGGTTTATGAATAGGGCGCTACCAAATTCATGGTGCATTTTGGTTAATTTCACAGTCATAGGATTTTAAAAATCATAAATTTCATGGATTTCAGATATTTCAATCTGAAATGTCACGTGTTGTAACTGTAGGGCTTCTGACCAAAATGGGGTTGGGGGTGGGGTCACCGGGTCATTGTAGGAAGGTCGCAGTATTGCCAACCTTATTTCTGCACTGTTGCAGGTGGACCAATGCAGTATAGACCAGGGCAAAGGAGGATAACTCTCATTCCTCCTCATTTTACAAATAGGAATGTTCATTTGGGACTAACAACGCGTTTCCAAAAGGTCCAATGCCCGGAAGCAATACTGATTTTTATTAGAAGGAAGTTACACATAAAGGGCCTGATTTTGATCGTACTTACTCTGGAGTAAAAAGGAGTAATCCCACTGAAGTCAGCTAAACTACATTAGAGTAAAATTGGGATGAGGTCAAAAGGCAGCCCATTTTTTCAATCTTCCAAAGTCCTGGTTTTGGTCTTAATAAGCTCAGTGTATATTTGCTGTGACTTTGGAAATTGTAGAGCCTTCTGGTATGTTATCAGCATCATTTCTGAGATGCAATATGCACTGGGGTAGATGAATTCTTGTGATGTGTTTTTCCTGAGAGTTGCACTGTACATCTGTTGACACAAACAAAAGGAAACAAAGATCGCTGGTCCAGCACCTACCTTCCCCTGCTTCTCTGTGTGTGTGTGTTTAGAAAAGGATTCTCCATTTTGTTTGCCTCATGTATTTATGGGTCACATCATTCTGGTGACATGACAAAATTCATGATTTATTCAGCACACTTGGTCTACTGCTCCTCTCACACACACACCAGCATAAATCGGAGGAACTCCGCTGAAGTGGAAAACTAGTGGGAAAAGAAAATCAAGCTCTATATTGTTTTTCAGTATTTTTTATATCATTCTCTGCAGCACAGAAGAAAGGGCTGCTGCCAGCTATTGTCCTGTAAAAAAACCCCAAGGTGATTAGCTCAAACATATGGGCTTTGGAGAAGGTAAAAGGGGCTTTTCATGCCATGGGAAAAAATGAGCAAGGAGGGCTTGGAGTGGAGGAAAAATCAACAGGAATTGGATATGGGGACATTCCAAAATAACATCAAGATTGCAAGCGAGTAGTACGGAGATGGGGATGGTGACAACAAAGATGCAGACGGTGGCATCCATTTTGCTGAAAACTGACCTTGGAGCTAATGACAGGAAGTGAGATTGGAAAGTAGGGTTTGGAAGAGGTCAGGAAGCAGATTCCTGCGTTGGCTTCCCAGTGAGGAGAAAGTGTCTGGTGATCTTCCCACACTCTCAATGCCAGCAGCACATGCGTTGGCCCGGAAGTGGTAGGAGAGTTTGACATATTTGTTCCATGTGTCTGCCATCATTGATTCAATCTGACAGGTGCTTTGCCGTTTGAATTTTCAGAATAATGGCCTGAAGAGAGGAACCGTTGTTTTTAAGCTGCTCAGGAGCCTCCAAGAGCAAACGATTTAGCCTGAATGTGAATGGAGTACAACCACACTCTAAAACACAATAGATCAGAATGGAGAACAGTTTGTACCTCACCCTGGGAGCCGTTCCACCAAAGTCAATGGAGCTACTTGCTGAGCAAGGTACTGCTCAGTATTGTCATTTGTTTGCCTTTTAACTCTGCTGACTCAAACCCACACACTAGCAAAACTTGACCCGGCGCATCAAGCTGATCAACACTCTTCTTTTTGTCTTGTCTTGCATGAAATCATTATGATGTATTTGAAAATACGTTCCTCTCTCCTTCATGGTGCAGATGGAGCAGTGAGTCAGCCTCTCTCTCCCTGGGCCTATAAAGTGTTTTTTTCCCCTCTTTCCTTCACAGATTGCAGCCATTTTTGTTAGATGTTCTAAAGGTTAGATGTGAGGGGTTTGAGTGGTGCTGTGGGAATGTACTAACGTTTATCAAGAATCCCAGTGAACTCTTTGTGGAACTCAGAGGTAGATAGACTCCCGTCCTTCCACTCCATTGTTCTGTAAGTGGAAAAGCAAGCTCTTGAGAAAAGAAGGATGGCAGTAGCCAATCCTTGTTTTCATGAAGGTTAAAACCTTGAAGCCATACAAAATGGCTCCAACACTTCCACAGAAAATCTGATCTAATTAGAGCTTGTGGTTTCATTGCTCCTTCTAACATGTTCTCGGGAATGCATATGAATGGCAGCACTTCCCGAAACGACATCCCCATGACAGCACTGATCGGTGTTGCCACATCTTTCCCCTAGATTAGGGGACTGCTTGAGGGTAGTGAATCAGAGGTGAGAGTAAGCAAGATAGTATTACTATGTGAATTGCAAAGAAACCGGAGTACCCAAAACCTAATGTATGAGTAGGCCCCATATGAACCACCCCTGACCATGGAGGCAATGGCTCTATGTACAATCAGTCCGGCTCCTTCTACTTCCTTGTAAAGCACAAGGGCTGATCTAATTTAAAACAGCTGCCAACAGGACTAAAAGGTTGTTCCAGCTGCTGGACATAAACAGAGCTCAGGGGTGTCCTGGCCACCTCCCCTTTGGCCTGGCCATTTCCCATTCTCCTTTTCCCACCAACCCCCTCATGCCAGTCAGCAAGGGGGTTCAGCTAGGAGCCGCAAAAGTAATTTTACACGGCACAAAGATTCCTCTGAATAGGGAATCCCATAGTGGTTTGATCTGCTGGGCTTAGAACCAATTGTAAGCTTGCTTGCCATTTTACAAAACAAAAAATAACCATTAGAAATGCACGTGGTAACTGCTTTCTGTTGTATTGATTAATCACAGCATTAAAACTCAGGGTACATCTACGCTACCACTGGAGCAGTGGGTAGTGAGCAATCTATCAGGATCCGCGAGCACTCTCCCCGTCCACTCTGGTAGTCCACCTCCACGAGAGGTGGAAGTGGAGTCGACAGGAGCAACAGCAGTCAACTTGTCGCCGTGTGGATGGCCAGGTAAGTCAATCTAAAATACGCTGACTTCCGCTACATCGGGATTTCTCAAACTGGGGGTTGCGACCCCCTGGGGGGTTGCGAGCTCCTGCCGCTGCCGAAAAGCCAACAAATTGATTATTTCTGCATTCAGAAGCTTTTTGGTGGATATACCGAGCGCTCTTTTAAGTGCTCGGCGTGTCCGCTGAAAATAGCCGCCGAATGCGGAAGTATTCAATTTGGTGGCTTTTCGGAGAGGAAAAAAGGATCGTGGTCTCAGCAAGTTTGAGGACCGCTGCCCTACGCTATTCATGTCGCTGAAGTTGCATATCTTAGGTCAAACCCCACTTCCTGCCCCAGGGAGTAGACCAATGTAGACCAGTGTAGTGTAGACCAGGCCCCAGTCTTCCAAAAATCAGGACTTAATTTGACCTATAAGGTGCAGAAATGGGAAATCCAGAAAATCCTATTAGTTAGTTGCATTCATCTCAGGACTCTGCGGGAGCTACTTTGAACATACTCCCTGGGGTGTTTGCTGTAGTTTTTCTAATTTTAGCTCTCCTTTGTCAGTAGGAACAGGAAGATCAAGCCAGATAATGATACCAATGAATGGTGTTAATCTAAGCACAGAGCACAGAACACAATGTAGCAAATTTCAGGAGTAAATTAAACCACTCATTTTAGGTCTTTTTAAAATATCCCAGGATTTCTTTGTTTTGCCTTCCATGTGTATTACTGGCTAAATTCTCTATTCATCATTTCATAAAGGCATCTAAGTAGGAGTAAGTCTTTTTACCTGTCTGAGGGACTGCCGCTAGAGAGCGACCTCATTCACGCTCAGCAGGGCCATCACTGCAGAGCAGTTGTTGAACAAAAATGCAACATCACATGGATCATTTCCAACAGCAAAAGTACGAGCCACATGCTTCATAAAGTGTCTCCTTTGGATTAACAAGGGCGTCTTTGGACAAAAGTTTTACATTCCACACAGTCGCTATTGTGGGTGTTTTCAATGAGTCTCAGGAGGTGGATGGTGGATTTCCTGTTACAATGAAAGCCTCTTTTTTTATCTCCAACATTAAACTTCCTTCAGACTCCTTAGGTGTGTTTATTACAGGGTGGATTTAAAAGGCTGCAATGCAGTAAAACAGAAAGTGCTAGGGGAATTTACCCTCAGTCACTCAGTACAACACTGCTTTTTCACACCTCCACATGGCCACTGGATACAACCATGGATAGAATTCAAGAACGTCACTGGATTCTTTAAAATGAACCTCCAGTGTCTTTCACCTTCTCTCTCACTGCCTGCTTATATTATTTAGGCTCCTGCTTAAAATGTTACTTACCCGATTCAAGGAAAACAATCCAGAGTATTTGGGAACATTTCTGCCTCTACACCCATGGAAGGACTGTCTTGCAATTAAGGCATTGGACTGAAATTCAAGGGATAGTAGTTCAGGTTTCTACTCCGCTGCCAGCTTCCTGTGTGATGCTAAGTGAATCAATTAATCTATCTGTATGTTGAATACTCATCTGTAAATTGGGAATAGTACTACTTCCTTTAAAGTGGGGCATTTTTCGGTACTGTATTGTTCTGTTGCTGATGCTATGGTATGCCACCAGAAGTCCTTTGGAGGAGAAACCAAAGTGAGCACTATAAATACAACTATTAATTATTATTATTAATTGTGTGTCTCAAGAATTCCACAATTCTGGCTTCACATTCCTCACCCAAGGCCACAATTCTACCACAGAAGCCCTGCAATTAAATATAGGAAAATAAAAAAACCTAGAACAGTAGAGCATGTACTCTTCAGAGAAGGTCTCTTGGAAGGGAATGGGTTCTCGGTGAAAGCCAGTGTGGTCCAGAGGATACTATACTGGGATGGGAGTGCTGTTCTTAGCTTTGCCACGGAACTGTCAGGGTTCCCCCCATAATCTGAACTCTGGGATACAGATGTGGGGACCCGCATGAAAGACCCCCTAAGTTTATTTCTACCAGTTTAGGTTAAAAACTTCCCCAAGACACAAATCCCTCCTTGTCCTGGGATGGTACTGCTGCCACCACTAGGTGATTTAGACAAAGATTCAGGGAAAGGACCACTTGGAGTTCACATTCCTCCCAAATATTCCCCCCACGCTCCTTCACTCCCTTTCCTGAAGAGGCTTAATAATAATATCCTCACCAATTGGTACAGGTGAGCACAGACCAAATCACCATACACAAGTCTCTTTGCCTCTCCTTCCCATCCGGTTTCTTACTACGTGTGCATACAGTGCCAAGTTTGATGGGCCAAGATCTCCACTGGAACCTGTGGGTGTGCTAATAATCATCAGCCATAACCCTGTTCATACAGCATAGTTCTTTACAATCTATCAGAAACAATGGAAATGCTGATGGCATCACAAACAGAGGATTGTTATCGGATAGAGACTAAACAGCTGAAGATTTTAAAACCTCAAATATCAGCCCAAGCTACCATGGAAGATACATGAGCTATCAGGCTATCTGTGAGTAAAGATGACATTGAAAGAGATGTGGACAGTTCTGCCCTCCTTACTCGGGCCAGATAAGGCTAACTCAAATGGTCTCATTGACTTATTCATATTAGTCTACTCATTTGAGTAATGCAGCCCCCTGCAAGAAAGGGTGGCGAAATCATGTTCAGAACATTTTCCAGTAAGAGGTTATAGGGTTCACCCTGGCTGTCACTGGAGGTAAATGCAAAACTCTCACTGACACTGGTGGAAACAGGATCGGGCCCATCTATTTTAAACCAAACCACAGGAAAGGAACATGCTAAGCACTTTATATTAAGGGTTCTTTCACAAATGATTTGTAGTGGGTTAAGAAATGATTAATATTGACATAAGTAACATGGGTTTCAGATGAGCACATCAGTTGAAGCACAGCAGAAGGTTATAAGCACTTCAGCACAAGCTGTTATAGATTGTTATAAGTAGAGTTGTACAAATATTGGATTTTTTTTCAGTTGATTTGCAATGTCAAAATAAAAAAAATAATTTTGGGTTGGACCAAATTCAAACATTTTCAACATTTTTGGCAAATGAAATTTATATATAAAAAAAGTTTCACGTCAAATGGAATGTTGTGTTTCAATTTTAATCTCTTAAAATGGTTTTTGATTTTCTTTAAAATGAAACAAAATTACAGAAATTTGGAAACAAAAAGATTTGATTTTGTTGGAAACAAGCAAAATGCTTCATTTCATGCTTCAAAATGTTTTGATTTTCCATCCTTCTTCCCGCCCGCCCAACAAATAATTTGGTGAAATCAACATGAATTGGCAAAACATCTAGATATCTGCATTTTTTTCACTGCAAAAAGTTTTAGCAAAAAATTTCTCCCCACTCTAGTTATAAGCAATTTATTGAACTCTATAACAATCTGTAATAATCAATTAATCATTTATTAAAACATCTCTTATTCATTTATTAACTCTTTATAAGCTATTTATAAATGGAACCTTAACATAAAGTACGACTCAATTAAGGGCACTTGCAGTCACTGTTCCACAACTTGTGGAACTCCTTGCCTGAAGAGATTGTGAAGGCTAGGGCTATAACAGGGTTTTAAAGGGAACTGGATAAATTCATGGAGGTTAAGGCCATTAATGACTATTATCCAGGATGAATAGGGAATGGTGTCCCTAGCCTCTGTTTGTCAGAGGGGTGTGATGGATGGCAGGAGAGAGATCACTTGATCATTACCTGTTAGGTTCACTCACTCTGGAGCACCTGGTATTGGCCACTGCCGGTAGACAGGATACTGGGCTAGATGGACCTTTGGTCTGACCCAGCACGTCCAGTCTTATGTTCTTATGTTTGCAAATACATCGGTTTTGTTGCCCAAGGAAGAATGTGTGGATTCAAAAGCTTCAAGCAGAACAATGCTTAGCTTCAGAAGTAAGTGGTTGTTCATTTTCATATATCCATATGATGTGAAAATTCTCTTTTGCAGCTTGTGGAGGAGCGGAGGGGGAAAGAATGGAATTTGGTTTTGTGTTACCTCAATTTGCATGTGTTTTGTATCCCTGGGCCATGGAACTCAGCAGAATGGGAGAACACAGAGTGAAATGGCACGGGAGTAAAAAGGAGACAAGAGGGTGTTTTGGATTCTTGTGGGGAAATACTGCATAGCATCTGAGAGATGCAGGAAGCAGACTCAGTTGCTGGGCAAACACTGCTCCTCTGATCACATAATTTCTTCTGCACACTGTACAGTAAATTTAAGGCCTCATCCTGCTGCATGCTGGATACCTTTGATCTAGCTGAAACCAGTGGGAGGCAACAGTCCATCCACTCCCCTCCTTCCATACTTATGCCCAGGATGGAAGATGAGGATGCTCAGCACCTCCAAGGAGATGTTCACCACCTTGCAGCATGTGTCACTAGGCTTCAGACTGAATTCCTCTTAGAGGTGGGGCAGCTTTTTAGTACTTCCATTGTGCTATGAACCTGGTCTAGAAGGAAAGAACCTTCTCAAGGCGTGAGACGCATTGAGATACCAAGATAATATTTGTCTTAGAAATACACAAGGGAGACATGACTTGGAAGCCTGCTCTTTTAAGAATTCAAGTTCATTCTCCAGAAGAAAGAGGTTCAGATCATTCCAAGCTTTGGGATTCTAGCAATCTGAATCACCAACACTTTCAAGGTTTTCCTGTCACTACTTACTAAGACAGAATCCATTGACAAATTTAATTGATGGAGTAAAGAGATTTAATTGGGGAAGAGACGAATGTTATACAAAAAGGAGAATAAGCTTCACTTTTAAAATACTCAGAATAGACATGGAGACATGTCAGAAGAAATATCAGTCCGTTAATACCTGTTGATTAAAACTAGAAAATGATCTTTAAATAAGTGACATTCTGCAGAGTGACTTGACTTTATCTCGGAGCTGGAAAATCGCCCACTAAGGATTATTTAATCTCTGTCTCTGCTGACATTTTATATTTACTTCCAACGTGCTTTGCACAATAAGGTCACTTCACTCGCAGGTGCAAACAAATTAAGCCGTCGGTGAAAAGGAGCAGGGTGATGATACCTGTCATGCCGTGTTCGTGTACAATATGGTTATGACCCCCAGGGAATCTAGAGAGCGGCGACAGTTCAAATACAAAGGCTTTTCAAAGGCAGGATCAATAATTGGAGAGACGGGTAGGACCTGATTCTGATTTACACCAAGCCACTTTTCACCACTCTGGTGGTATAAAGGGCTTTAAAGCAGGCAGTTGTGTTGTGCGAGTGGCATAACTGAGAGTTAGGCCCATTGTTGTCCACTGTACCTTGGACAACAAGAAGCTGTGCAGAGGAAACCAGGCCACAGCCTGTGCTCGGCGTATAATTGTGTTAGAATCTCCCCTAGGGGAGGTACCTTGGTTTAGTCAGTGGGTGCTGGTCTTAGCTCCAAGAGACTTGGGTCCTAAGTCCCAACGCCCTCATCTGTGTGTGGCCTTGATTCATTGTTGCCACATGACTGTAAAATGCGACCAGACCCAAAGAGCAGCACCTTGCCACTTACACAGGGCTGGGTAAATGATTTCCCAAGGCAACTGCACATCGGACCCTTTATGTCTAAGTTCTCTCGCTCGCTGGTTTTCAAACTGTGGTGTGCGCCCCCTGGAGGGGGAAACCATGTTACCAGGGGGGCGGGGCTGTGGTCAGATGGGTGTCCAGGCTAGGGCAGGGCAGCAGCAGAGAAAGTCCCCAGTGATGGTGGGGTGTGTGCAGCTGTGCCCCACCGAACCCTGCCCCAGCAGCAGCCTGCTGCTCTGCCCCTCCCAGACACCAGAGAGGGGCAGACATCTGGCTGCCTGCAGCTTCGTGTATTTTAAACCCTCTGGAGCCTGCAGGAGCAAGAGGCTCTAGGTAGAGAGAGGGAGGGCGAGGAACCCTGGCCCACTCCACCCCATGCTGCCAGGGGTGCTCTGAGTAGGGATCCAGCCAACTCCTGCCGCCATCCCCAGCATGAGCCACCTACTCCCCCCAATGAGTCACTTTCAGCCCCTGATGGGCAGGAATTGGGGCGCGGCCCTGCTATGTGACTTTCATGGAGACGAGGCCACAGCAAAAAAGGTTTACATGCAAAAGGTGCCCTAGCTTAGAACGAGGGCATGATGCCCCATAAGATTTGGTACCCGAAGGGGTTTGGCTAGTTTGACGAAGCATCCAGACTCTGGAGGGTTTATTCAAAATGGATCTCCTGAGATTTGCCCATTCATTAATTACTCTAAAGACAGGCTTGTGTAAAGGACACACCTTGACCTGGGATTAGAAACAGTCATCTGTAACCGTGGCATTAAAACATCAGCTGCTTCACTTTAAAGAAGGTGAGTCTAGTTCAATAGGTGCTGATATAAGGATCATGTTGCCGTTTTCCATGAAAAAAAAACCCTGGTACAGTAATAAATATTCTCCTGCTGCAGATAATGAAGGGGCATTGCTTTTTTTAGAACTGATCAACAAAAGCATCCACGAAATCATTTCCCACCGGAAAATTGCAAGCTTGAATGGAGAGGAGGGTCAATTTTTTAAATTTGCTGAGGTTCCAAGTAGATTTTAAAGCCAAAGTCTATCAACCTCGATTTGCCAGTGTGATAAATGTTATAGCAAATATTAGAATGGAACTGACTTAGGATAACCACTTTTTATTGAGCACTAACTTACTAATGGACATTTAGCCAATCAACAAGTTTATGAATCAACCAAGAATCACATAAGTGTGCAATAAATAGTTGTCAGAGATTAAGCTAAGCTATCGGAGGTTCTAGGCATGTACTGAATACAACATATTGTCTTGCAAACGATCAACATAAACAGCTCGGAGTGCAAATCGTTGTACCACGGAAACTATAAATCACCAAGATTCTTTTTATAGTGTAGTGGTAGCTGTGTTGGTCCCAGGATATGAGAGAGACAAGGTAGGTGGGGGTAATTTTGATCCAATAAAAGATATTAACTCACCTACCTTGTGCCTCAAGATTTTTTTATTATATTTACTTATAATCATCAGTTATCAATTCCTTAGTATCTCCAATACATTTAACACACTTCAAGTAATACTCCAAGGAATGAGGTGGTCAGGAGGCAATCTTAGAGATAGGGTCATAGCTATTTCTAGAGGTTGGTTTGAAAGGGGCTAGTCTAAAACATCCACAGCAATAGCTTAAAGATATTGTTTGAGACCTTGAGGTCTCACAAAAGAGTGCAGATTTCACCTGGCAACTCCCAGGGCTGGTCTACACTAGGGGGACCTAGTTACTTATATTAAGGCACACAAAGAGAAATACAATCTCTGCAAAGGAGTCTCAGCCTCCTCACTTCTTTGCCCTGCTGTCGCTGGGTGGAGTGTGTGTTGAAGGGACGGACCATGTGTCTGGTAGCACTTCTCAGCTCTGCAGCTTCTTTTTAATCCTGTAACTCTTTGATCCACCGCGGTGATCTCAGTTTACATACCCTGTTTTGGGGCTCCCTGGAGGAGGGCAGTCCTCTTATTTCTATTGGCCGCTTGCCAAACGCGCTCTCATATTTCAGTTCTCAGGTGCTCTGCTCTTTCCATCAATACGCAGTAGATGCCATGTTAGAACAAGTTCTTTGGATCCTTTTCTTATTGGAGGCTTTTTATGTTTCATTCATTTCAAGGAATGTGTTTCTGTGTGTATTTCCCCAGCCTAATAATTGGACCTTCCTCCCCCTCACTCCATTGTTACGCATTTTCTTGTAATATTTCAAAACTATACACAGGTTAGTTGCTTATAACTGTCAATATTCCTTTCTCTTCTCATGCCATACAATAAGCAGTGCCATTAAGCTACCCCTCTTGAGAGATGCTAGGTAGGTCAACAGAAAGATTCTTCCGTCAACCTAGCAGTGTCTTCACCAGGGTTTCGGTCAGCTTCACTATGTCTCTCGGGGGCGTGTGTGAATTTTTTACTTCCTGAGCAATATAGCTAGTTCAACCTATGTTTTAGGGATAGACCAGGTCTATATCTAATCATTTTAATTTCACATCCCTTAGGGTCTACAATGAACGCAGAGAGATTATAAGGAAAGAAGTCAGAATATCCAAACATGAAGAGACGCTGCCTTTGTAAAGCAGACAATATACTGCTTCAAATTTAGGGTAAAAGCTAGTTGGTTTGGATTTCTTGGGGTATGAGGAAATTTGACCAATATATAGCCTTCATCTTTCTGTAGGTCACCTAACAAGCATTCAGAACTGGTTTAACTTAATTAAATCTAGGCCACAATGATCATTCTGCACTGGAGAAAAAGGTGACACTTTTTGTCAGCCCCGAACCGCATAGCCAGTTAGAGAAAGCCACTCATGGTTCCTGGGAGGCTCTTCTCTATGCTTGAAGTCTCTGCCTAAACATCAGATCTTTCATTGCTGGGAAATATGGATTTAATTCTTAGTCTATCTGAGATTCTTTAAACTGGATGTTTCATATTTTGAAAGGTAGATGATGCTCTCCCATTGGCTTTGACATCTGGAGGAGGAGAAGCATTCGTTGTCATGGAGCAGGGAAATAGGGAAATGCTTCCAGACCATAGGTGCAGAGCAGGAGAAATAGTAACTTATAACCACTCCATTCAAGATATGTGACATCTGTACATTTTACAGAATGCAGTTCTGGCAAAGTTTTAATGCTTTACAAAATCCTGTTGTTTTAGTTAAAATTTAGGAAAATGTTCTGATACTGTTGAAATATCCTATTTTGACATTTTGAGAAAGAAAGGTTTCAACGTTTTGTTTTGAAATGACTGCTTTACATTGTGTATCCTATTATAATCCAAAACACTTCCAAAAGCAACACTGAGTTCTGAGTTTGTCAAAACAAAATGTTTCAACTGACCTGAAAGCGACTCTCCCCCGCTCCCAGAATTTTCTTTCATGGAAAAATTTCAAAATGTTCAGGTTTTATTCTCTATCAGAACAAAGACAAATCTCCCAAACCTTTGCAAAATGGAATTTCCACCCTTCTCCTCGGTGCTCTAGCTGTTCTTTTTAGTTTGGCCACTGGCTACTTTCATGCCAGTTGCTGATAATAATTTAGAAAATAAAGGTTTATTTTGTTTAAATGCAGTCAAAATAGGAAAACATCAGCAGAGCCAGACACTGCTCAGCAGGGCCAAGGAGTCTTGGGAGTTCAGTTATTACAGGATTACAGTAGTCACCTCAGGTATGTAACTTCACATTGAACCTAGACTCTGACTCGGGTTTGAGCCCAAGCCCCCATTCTGTCTACACACAAATCAGCGTGCCTTGGACCCTGATGAGTTTAAGAGTCAAACCCTGAATCCCATTGAGACTCAGGTCCAAACCCTGTCATCTGCAGTGCGGATGCAGGTCAAGCCGCATACCTGCGTCAGAAGGTCTGCGTAGTGCAATATGGATGCATTAGCACGGCTGTGAGATCCAGGTTCAGCGATTGTAAACCCAGGTTTACAATGCAGTGCGGACACAAGTGCTGTCTTGGAAATACTGAGTCCACAAGCCTGGATCCCACAGACCTGGGTTTACAGTGCAGTGTAGACGAACTCTTAGAAGCCCCAACTGAAAGCAGTGATCCACCATGCTAGGCACTGTATAAACAGGTAGCAAGAGGTCTTATAATCTAAACAGACAAGACAACCAACAGGTGGGATGGGAAACTGAGGCACAGAGAGAGACTTGCCCAAGTGACGCAGCAGAGCAGTAGAAGAGCCAGGAACAGAACAGAGCTCTCCTGACTGCAAGTCCAATGTCCCTGTCTCTGCTTCTCTGGCCTGGTCAACACCTAAAACATAAGTCAACCTAGCTACATTGCTCAGGGCAGTGAAAAATTTCACACTCATATGATGTAGTTAGATCAACCCAACCCCCACTGTAGCCACGCCTAGGTCAATGGAATAATTCTTCTGTCATCTTTGCAACCACCTTTCTTAGAGATGGATTAAGGTACATTTAGGTCTATTCTGAGCAAGGACATGAAACAGTGCAAGTACCTAAGAGATGTAGCTAATAGAAAAGGGACAGTAGGATAGTAAGCAATGTGAGATAGCTTGCATGTAGTGCAGGGCATGAATAGCT
This sequence comes from Sternotherus odoratus, assembly GCA_032164245.1. Classification (NCBI taxonomy): domain Eukaryota; kingdom Metazoa; phylum Chordata; order Testudines; family Kinosternidae; genus Sternotherus; species Sternotherus odoratus. Next base: position 28,397,564 of record JAVMKO010000014.1, read on the forward strand.
CATGATCTAGATGAGGACTGGCTACAAAACTTAGTAGATCAATCGTAAAATGTGTGATATGCTGTATTAACCAATAGGATTAAGTGTGTGTACATAATATACCCTATGCCCATCCCATACATGGAGCCTGATCAGCTCAAGTATAGTCTGATGATATGACACTAAAGAAACCGCAGTGATGAGCTCAGAATCAAGCTGAGCTCTGGGGAACCAAGTGAATAAGGTCTCCGAAGTCGTCCCAACTTACCCCAGAGTTGATAAGGTCTCAGAGGCTACCCCACCATACCAGTGCCATGACTCAGATCCGCTCATGTGCAGCAGGCAAGGTATACACCCCTTAGCATGGGGGTCACAAGCAGCCAGGGAAGTGACATTGGAAGTACTTAAATATAAGGAAGTGAGTACCACAGCAGAGAAGTGGGTTACATCTAAAGGCAGGCCCTATGGACTGCTCAGAACAAAATTAGAGGGAGATTGGCACTGGGTGAAAAAATACTAGGTGAGCTACTTCAATGCTACATCAATGGGAAAAGCCCTTCCAACAGTATAAGGGTTTACACTCCAGCTGTGCCACTGTAACTGCTGTGGTGCAGAAACACCCTCTGTGACAAGCAGCCCGAAGTACTAACAACCAGCAACGTGGATTTTTTTTTTCATCCAGCAGTAAAATTGGCAGACGCTTCCCTGTACAGCTGCACGAGGGATGAAGAGTCCACATGCTGTCTATGTGCAATACGGACAGACCCCGGGCGTTGGCATCAAACCTGGGATCTCTGGAGTGAAATGCATGAGCCTCAACTGCATATGCTAAAAGCCCTTAGGTAAGGCTGTAGCAGACTCATGAATCTCTGAGTTGTCTCAGTGCCATTAGAGGGGACAGATCACCACACCCAGAGGTGTGTGGGTTACATAGGAACCACCCAACCCTATCACTAGCCTTCAATGTCAGCTCCCACTCTGTCAGACGGCTGTGCTCTCTGCAGCCTATTTTTAAGCACAGAGAGCCTTGTCAGCAGTCTTTCATGTGTGCTGCCAAATATTTTTTAAACTTGAATTGATGAGTAATTTGCTGAAACTAATCTTTCCCCTAACCTTTCAAAAACACAGATTTAAATAGCTTCAAATATGCCTTTAAAATTCTTTCCCTCCTTGTTTAAGTATATAATTGTTTTTAGTTGCAGTAATCTCCTCTTAGATGTTCATGGGTGACTTATTAAATAAATCCTTCTATGCATTTAAAATCAGCCATTAGCATTAAAGACCTTGGCACTCCATTGGCCATAAGAGGTTTCCCTGCATTTTAACTAGAGATGTGCCCGAGACAAGCGATTCAGGGGGATGAGACCAAGGAAGCAGTAGCTCACCCATCCTGCAGGTGGTGCTGACACCTGTTCCCAGGGCCTACCCACGGAAATCTGGGGGTGAATTTCCACTGATGTCAAGGGCTGTGATCAGGCCCCCAGTACATCCTTGTACAATTTAATGAGAGAGACACAGGAGGAGATAGACGATTGCTTGGCAAAGCTTCTCTCATTGTGCCCGTGGTTTGGGGATAACAGGCTGGGAGCACTGGTTGGACCTAGCAAACGAGCGGCTAGATATTTCCCTCTATGCTATGCGAGTGTTGGAGCTGAGCAAAGGAAAGCGTTTTCAGAAAAGGAATGCTAGTCTTCAGCATGACAAGGCTCTGCTGGAGACAGGGGCTGGGTGAGACAAGAGTTTGTGTCTCCTAGGAAGAAGTGGATCATTTTGAGAATTAGTATGGTGACTGAACGCCCCTCTCAGCCCTGGAGCAGGTCCTTTCACCTCAGCGATGAGGCCCATTGATGGAGCTTGTTCTGCTACTCCTCATCTTTTCCCTGCTCTGTGGAGAGAGGACTCCAGTCTCCATCATCTCTCCCAAGCTCTGCACTATTTTTTAAGATGGAAAATACAGGAGAGAAGAGGGGGGAAAAACCCAAACCATATGGGTGACATGATGGACTTGCTCTCAGTGAAGTTTCCGACATAACACTAGTGACTAACATTCTTGATGGGGCTCTAGGGGTTTCCAGGAGTCCTGTTAACCCTGCCTCCAAATAAAAAGCAGGTCGGGGCAAAGTTGGGCGATACTTAGAATTTCCACCAGCAGGAAATTCCAACGGTTCAACATTTGTTTTTGTCCCAAATCAGGACAAAAGTTGAAACACTGACATTTTTCATGGAATGAAATATTATGAATAAGTGTTATTCAGAACTGTCAAAACATCTTGACATCCCCCAAAACTGAAGTGTTTCATTTTGGTTTATTGAAATGATCCAACCGCTTCATGTTGAGTCAATGCAATATCAAATTGTATTTCCCTATGGTGACGCATGGCCTCATGGGAGTTGTAGTTTGGAACCCTGATGCCCCCATCTTCCCTATGGGCCAGTCTCCCTGGTCAGACTACATCTCCCATGTTGTACCTTCAAACGTATGATTCCCCTGATGCACCATGCATCTTGGTCAGAGGGGAGTCTGATTTGCAATATTGTAGATCTAGTTCTCCAGGGACCCAAGGCCCGAGAGAGAATGGGGACCCAAACTACCAGTCCCATGAGACAATGGAAAAATTGAAAATTTTCAGCAAAGTTCAAATTTTCCCAACAGAAACTGCATTTTCTGTCAGAAACTCATTCAGATGGAAAATTCCCAATCAGTTCTAGTTTGGGGTACTTTCCCTGCCTCTATTATGGAGTCATTCCCACTGAAAACTGCTGAATCATCCCTGCAACAGAGGACTCTGCCTCGAGACTCATATAGGGACCTCCAAAGGGTACATCTGGTGCCTTGGCAGCATTGCTAATTTCTGCAATTTTATCATGTGTCTTGCAATTTTTACTGTTTTTCTTAAAGTCCCAGCTGAGTCCTGCTACTGCATGAGAATCTCTGCTGCTTTTTTTTAAAGTAAGTTTCTATCTCTTGCGGTTGCAGAGAAAAACCTGAAAGCATGAAACCACCAGAAAACAAATAAAAACCCCAACATTTATTTATAATTTACTAGCAAAAATACCCGGCGTTGCTTGGGGTATTTGTAATTGGAAACTGGGATGTAAAAAGACTACTATGTTTCTTATTAATACAAATTTTGTTCAGACGTCTCAGCGTTGCTCGGGTCTGTTGGAGGGGGGAGAGGGCAGAGAGCTGAGCGAGTGCGGGGTCCATTGGAGGGGGGTGTTATTACATCATAACTATGTCACAGAGAACAGCAGGTGTTAACCTGCTGCCCAGCTGATGTGAATGGGCTTTAAAGAATTTCACCCCTAGGGGGCGTCAGAGGTGAGATTTCAAAAATTTTCTACCCTTACCCTGATTAGGACCCTAAAGCCTATAACTGTACCAAATTTCAAGTCTCTAGCTCAAACGGTGTGGAAGGAGTAAGGCAGCATACATACACGCACGCACACATACACACACGCATACACCATTTGACTTTGGTGTATCTGTTAAATTAGTCTCCATTTAACAGACTAATTCGGGCGAGGGGGTGTCCGTTAAATCAAAAAGTCCGTTATTTAATAAAAAAACAACCGAGCTGTCAGAGCAGCAGCCTGCCCGCCACAGGGTCGGGGCGGCAGCTCCGCAGTCCGCCTGCTGCTGGGACCGGGGCGGCAGCCAGGAGCCAGACTGCCTGCTGCCGGGATCGGGGCGGGAGCCGGCAGCCAGTCTGCCTGCTGCCGGGATCTGGGCAACAGCCGGGAGCCAGCAGCCAGCCGCCTGCGAAGGGGACCGGGGCCGCAGCCGGGAGGGGTCTGATATGGATCAGAAATTTTGTCCGTTGCATCCGAAGTCCGTTAAATCAAGGTCCGTTAAATCGAGGTTTTACTGTATATAGATTTATGATTAAGGCAGTCTCATGATTTTGGGGCCTGGATGCATGATTTTTGTTTAGGGTTGGCAATTCTGCTTTTGGAATGTACCAAGTTGCATCATCTGTCAGCGAAGATTTACCCGCTGGAAGTTGAAGTCAACAAAGGTAACGTACAGTTCACACTTTTTGATCGATAATGGAACAGCTTGCCACGGCTCGTGGTAATTCTCCTTTGTCACTTGCATTCTTTAACCAAGATTGGCTGCCTTTCTAAAAGATAGGCTGTCGTCCAACCACAAGTTGTTGGCCTAGATGAAAGAATCACCGAGCGAAATTCTCTGGCCTGCTACATAGCCACAGCTCTTATAAGAATAGATGTTGTAGGAGCAGGTCCCTGGTTACTGAAACTCTTTGAGATTGAAGGGACTGTATAAATGTCTTTATTATTATAAGTAAACAGCCAGGAAGATCAAAAGCATTAAAAATGTAAACAAAAGAAGTTACCTGCATTTTTTTTGAGTCCTCAGAAAAATATTTGGGTTCAGGTCAAGTTGTTGTTTTAGGCAAACAACAACGTTTATCCCTAATACAACAATGAACTCAACCATAATTGATGAGGAATGGGGATCTTATCTGATTTGTGTTGATTAGATTCAAAGGAATTTGTTCCATGTTGGGTGGGTTATGTTAGTGTTTTGTTATGAAAGATTATGTATTTTCATGGGCAAAAGCTGAAAATAAGAACACTACCAAAAATAAGACCAAAGGGGGTTGCTAGGGAACCAAGAACGAATGCCTAAAACCTTTGTCCGAGATGAGTTGAATATAAAACCAAAAAATCTCAATTCGTATATTAAGAGCCGTTAGATTAGTTCATAAATACAGTAGTACTTATTCTTTTCCCCTCTGCTGGAATCAAAGAACAGCATCCATATTTCAGGAGCATGACGAGCCAGTAGACTGGGCAACCTTTAGCAACTGTTTTTAGAATTGTATGTGCTGATGGTTAAGGTGGGGTTCACTCTCCACTGGCTTCCCGCAGCTCTGGCCAGGTCATGCTTTGGGGTCCTCCCCTTGTGGGGTAACAGAATCCAAACAAGCTACAGTCCAATGACCTTACAGATGGGCTCCATGGCTCTTATACACCTTACGTCAAGGGGTTTCACCTCACCTTCCTCAGTGGCTGGTAGGGGAACCTAGGGGAACCCAGGCCCTTCCTCTACTCTGGGTTCCAGCCCAGGGACCTGTAGCTGGCAGAGTGACTGCAGATATTGTTTTCCTCCCCATCCCTTTCTAGTAGGGTGACCAGACAGCAAGTGTGAAAAATCAGGATGGGTTGGGGGGGGGGGGGGTAATAGGAGCCTATATAAGAAAAAGAGCCAAAAATCAGGACTGTCCCTGTAAAATCAGGACAACTGATCACCCTACTTTCTAGCCCTCTTCTTGGCTTTATAATCACCATCCAGCCCTCTCCCCGCCTTCCCCTCACCAGGGCTTCATTATCAGTTAAGCCTGGTTTCTCTCTTTTGGAGACACTGGGAGGCCTCCCAAGGCCACATTAACTCCTTCAGGGCTGTGTGGAGTACATACCCTACCATGCATACATGCATGCTGTTGAACTGCAAAGGATCAATTAAATACACTATATGTGGCCATTCATATTCACAATTGCAGCAAGTGGGGGCTGAAATCATGCAAACACTTATTTTTGCACACATGCAGTTATGCACATTAGGTTTCAAACACCTGGTCCTTAATTGCAAGTACATAACATTCTCCTCAACCCAGCTACACAGGCATCATCATCATTTCATCCCCTTCTGAAAATAACCCCAAGACCAATATCTATCAGGGATTGGGAATGTCCTGGATGGAGAGGGGAGACAGTCAGTTCATTCAGTCTTGGGCGGTTAGCTGTGTGTTGCAGAAGAGCAATTATTCTAGTTGATGTCTGGTCCACTAAGCTGGAAGGAACCCCATCTGCAGGAAGAGCGAGAAAGTTATCTCTTAGAGGAGCAGGTTGATTCAAGGGCTCAGGAGTAAGGGAGGATATTCAAGGCTCTGATAGGGATGTGGGAAAGCCTCACCCATCTGCAGTGCAGAATAAAATGAGTTTCAGTTGAACCTCAGATCTGATCCTAATGCATCCAAGAGCTCCTAATCTAACATGTTCAGAATTCTGAGTCTATGAAGGGGATCTGTGAACATCAGATAAGTAGGGCTGGGATGGAATGATTTATCTTTGATGAAAGAATATTTTTGCTGGGACGGGAGAATCTCATAAAAGAAAAACACTCTTTATGCATAATCTGTAGTCTGTTGGTGTGGTAACTGTGTCTATACAGTATGGGAGCCAGACTAGAACTGGAATATTGTTTAAAAACTTCTAGGAAATGAGACCTGGGTGGGAACTGGAACTTGATCCCAGAGTTTTGTTTTGGAAGTGGAAATAAGAATGATTTGGGGCCTTACCAGGACTGAATAGGCCTTTTATGCACCGATGGCTGATACAAACTGTAGTGTACAGAAGACTAATTAAGAATTGCAGGAATCAGATGGTGCTCTCATATCAGTTCCCAGGCAGAGGATTTATACAAATAGATCATTTCTTTTGGCCCATGCTTGTCTTAGGTCCTGATCTAAAGCCCATTTGAGTCAAGGGAAAGTTTCAAATGGACTTCAGTGAATTTTGAACCAGACCCATGTAGTTCTTTCTGTGCATAGCTGGAAGGGGTGGTTCTCGGAGGCACAATTTCACTCAAACATATTTCCGCAAGGGAAAAATAGAAATGTTTGCGGAACTTTGTTTACTGTTGACCTGATTTAATCCCATGTCCCTGTCAGAGCCTTGAATATCCTCCCTTATTCCTGAGCCCTTGATTCTATATGCCTTGCCAATGTGGATGGGGAGTGAGTTAGAGCGCACTGAGCAGCTTTAGTGCGCTCTAACTTGCACATGTAGCCAAGCCCTAAAGATTGTGTAAGGGCCAAGCCTTGCCTTTGTCTTCCCTCCCTCTATACTTTAAATCAGGGGTCTCAAACTCAAATGACCACGAGGGCCGCATGAGGACTAGTGCACTGGCCCGAGGGCTGCATCACTGATACACCCCCCCTCACTGCTCCCGGCCCCACCTCCACTCCACCCCTTCCATGAGGTCCCGCCCCTGCCCCGCTGCCTCCTCTGAGATCCTGGACACCGCTGCAGAGGGCTCCTGCGAAGCGCCGCCCCAGCTTGTTCATTGAGGTCGCGGCTGCAGCGCCTGGAAGCCAGGGCTCGGCAGTGGCCCAGCCAGGAAACTTCGCAGGAGCCCTCTGCAGCGGTGGCCAGGAACGGTAAGCCTCCGGCAGAGGGAGGCGGGAGGATGGTGTGGAGCCTGGCTTACCACCCCTGGTCGCCGCTGCAGAGGGCTCCTGGGAAGCGCTGCCCCATTCATTGAAGCCATAGCAACAGTGCCTGGTAGCTGGGGATCGGCAGTGGCCCAGCCAGACAGCAGAGAAGCTTCCGCTTCTGGCCCCTCCCTCCCAGAAACTGCTATGCAGGGGCGGGGGGAGGGTGCCAGGGAGCTTCACGGGCCACAGAGAAGGGCTTCGCGGGCCGCATGTGGCCCCCGGGCCGCATGTTTGAGACCCCTGCTTTAAATCCTCCACCTACTGGAGACCCCAGTTCAGCAAAGCATCCGTAGTCAGCAAAGCACTTACTTAACTTTAAGTGGATGCTTTGGCGCTTTGCTACAGCTGCCAACAGTCCTAATTGGCTTGTCTTTGCAGCACTAAGGAAAGATGGTTTCAGTTCAAGTTTCACATCTTTATTCTTGCAGGGACTGTCACACACATTCTCAGTTACCTCCATGACATGCTCTCATTTCCCTGTAGATTGTAACTCCCAAAAATAATGCACCAGTTCTTTCACCTCTTCTGTGATGCTGGGACTCCATGAGTGTGATTTATACAGACTGACACAATCATTTCTATTATCATAAGGGGGATTTCGGTGGTTTGGAGATTCTCCATACACTGTTTTCAAAATCTACCTCTCTCTACAGCTTTGTTATTCTGCCTGTCGCCCCATATGGAGCATGTCAAATCCTTTTGGAGTTTATGCTTGCTCAGGTCTCTCCGTCCCCTCACCCATTCTCTTGTGTTTGTTCAAAATGGGCACTTGTCAATTCTTTATTAGGCCTTGGTATGCCAGTTGTCACATTTGGAAGCATTTTCCTTTAGAATTCCAGTCCGGAAAAATAACCTCCTCCTGTTGATCTAAGTTTCCTCCATGTGAGATCAACCAGAGCACCTTGGAAGGCCAATGTCTGTAATTGCTAAGGAGAAAAACACTTTTCTTTGGTCCAGCCAGAGTGGCTACCAGCTGCCCCATCAGCAGACCTGTGTTGTCCTGGCACTCCAGAAGCTGACATGTTCTCTTCCCCATTGTCCAAGGAGGGTTAGGAGGTCCAGCCATCAGCCCACATCTGCTATTGCTCCAACAAGCAACCCACAAGTCTTAAACGTATAGGTCTTAACGTTTCATTGAGGGCTGGAGCCACTCTACAGTTTTCTCATCTTGCGCAGACTCTGAAAGCAGCCCTAGCTCATCATGTATCCTCCTGCATTTGTGAGTAGGGCTGGCTGACATTTTTCTATTACAACTGTTTTCTGAGGGAAAATTGGGTTGTGACTGAATGACACGTTTTCCCTAAAAGTGAGGACAATTGCAAAAATCCGACCACTGGAAAACTCAGAAGCGTTTGATTTTCAACCACAATATTTTAGCCAAAAACTGGACCTTTTCTGTTTGGATAAGCAGCCCTGGTGCCCCATGGGAGTTGTAGTTTGATGGCCTTGTGCAACTTAGAGCATTCCCCAGGCATCTCTAACCGGCACCCTGGCTGGTGCACAATACCTGGGAGTTCATAGAATCATAGAATCTCAGGGTTGGAAAGGACCTGAGGAGGTCATCTAGTCCAACTCCCTGCTCAAAGCAGGACCAATCCCCAACTAAATCATCCCAGCCAGAGGTTTTTAAGATCAGACTTGACAAAGCCCTAAGGAAGGAGATTTCACTACCTCCCTAGGTAACCCATTCCAGTGCTTCACCACCCTCCTAGGGAAAAAGATTTTCCTAATATCCAACCTAAACCTCCCCCACTGCAACTTGAGTTGTAACCCAGTCCCCTGTTCTGCAGCACTCAGGGGGCTAGATGCACTTGAGAATCTGCCCCACAGTCCCTAACTCTTCCCCCTCCTGAATCCCACTCATCCTTAGGAAACCCTTCCTGAGAATCTCAGCCTCCTGTCCTGCTTTAAATGTTTGCCCTGTGTAGGGTGACCAGAGAGCAAGTGTGAAAAATTGGGATAGGGGGTGGGGATGTTATAGGAGGCTATATAAGAAAAAGCCCCAAATATCGGGACTGTCCCTATAAAACTGAGACACCCTAGGCCCATGGCACTGAAACACACCTTCTGCATTACTCTTCCATGCCTCTCAATCAGAGGGAGCTGAAGCATCATTTCCATCTTGGCCCCACACCACCAAGTCAGAAAACATTGCTAGCCACCTGGCCATGGATCTAATACAGTGGTTCTCAACCAGGAGTACGTGTATCCCTTTCAGGGGCTACATCAACTCCTCTAGCTATTTGTCTAGTTTTACAACTGGCAGCATAAAAAGCACTAGCAAAGTCAGTACAAACTAAAATTGCATATGGACAATGGCTTGTTTATTCTGCTCCATACACTGCACACTGAAATGTAAGTACAATATTTATATTCCTATTGACTTACTTTAGAATTACCCGGTAAATATGAGAACATAAGCAATTTGTCAGTAATAGCGTGGCTGTGACACTTTTGTATTTTTATGTCTGATTTCGTAAGCAAGTACGTTTTCAAGGAGGTGAAACGTGGGGGGTACGCAAGACAAATCAGACTCCTGAAAGGGGTACAGGCGTCCGGAGAGGTTGAGCGCCACTGATCTCTTATTCAAGAGGCCCCAGTGCAGCTGGTTACACGGGGGAGCTACGGTATATGAGCTGCTCTTTCCTTTCTCCAGCACATGGGTAGCATTTCTTCTACTTAAGCTTTCATATGCGGTTCCCACGGGTCACACCGCTGGCTCCATATGCTTATTGCGTGGCAGTCAACACGCTGCATTCTCTCAGAAGAAATTTCCTCCCAGTCGAGGCTGTTGCACTGCTTGATAAAGAAAAGCAACCAGATGACGCAGAGAATGTCAAGTGTGTTTACCGCTTCCATCAAACACAGCCTGCTTGTCCAATAGCCGAGGTGTACTGAGGCATATCAAGGAACCTAATGACATTTCTCCTAAGCTCCTTATCAAAGTACCCGTAGCTCAGAGGACAAATAACTTCTCGTGTCCTACAGTGGTGCAAACAGAAGGTTCTGAGACCTTGCAGCAATGTCTGGCCATGTCTAAAACACAGTAAGTAACCTCGTTAGTTAGAGCACCACCGGTGCTTTAGGTTCTAAACATCCTTATCGCAGGTGGTTTGGGGGCACAGGGGGAGTAGAAGGGGAACGGTACAGAGGTGGCCACAATGATGTCCCAGAGGGTGACATGAGGCAGTAAAGCAATTGCACTTCCGAGAGAAAGATGAAAAGGTGACAGCCCTGATCTCTGTCAGGGAGGGTGAAAAAGCAAAGAGGTTGGACTCTAGAGAACGGAAGGAAGAACACAGGGGCAATGGAGTTTAGTAATCCAGGAGAGGTTTGTGAGGGAACATGACCAAAAGGAACAGTTTGCAAACAACCCATAGGCTGATAATTTGTCACCCAAACTCTACTGCGACCGGGATGGGGCCAGCTGTGTAAATGGAGACCTAGAGAGAAGGGGGAGAGACGGACAGATCATTATGCTTACAAATAATGAAGACACTCCCAGAAATCAGGATGGGTTCCCAAATGTCTGGGGACCAGAAATAAGGGCTACATTCATAATGAATATTGAATACATTTTCCCAGCCCTCTTTTATTTTTATTTAACCTGCTAAGATCTGAGTCAGTGATTCTGTGTCCCTCTTGGGACAACAGGCGATATCATTAGTACCTAAACACAAGCAAGGAGCCACATTCTTTATATTGCTTTGGGGAATAGTGATGCCTTCAAACAAGAGAACACGAGCCCCTGATATTGTTAGCGCTGGGCAGATAAGTGAAGAAGGAACTGACTTTTGACCCTATCACTTACAAAGGTCTTTGTCATGGAAGTCTGTCTTGCCTCTAGCGATTTGGGATCTTAAGCATGTGCCTATGTTCTTTGCTGAATCAGGGCCTAATGCAGTCTAGTTTTTTTAAAAGCATTTCCCTACATGGTTAATCCGCAAAGCAAAAGGAAAAACGCTTTCTACATGAGTCTAAGAGCCATGGCCACTTGAAACAAATATCTTGCCCCTGTGATTGTATAGCTCCACTGAAGTCGCAGTCTTCAGCAGCGGTCTCTACCAGGGGTTCTCGGCTCCCTGGGGGGGCACCAAAATAAACCAGAGAGAAGGGCCAGTGTTAGACTTACTGAGACCCAGGGCAGAAAGCTGAATCCCAAGCCCCTCTTCCCCGGGCTGAAGCCGAAGCCTGAACAACTTAGCTTCGCGGGGTGCCCTGTGGTGTGGGGCCCTGGGCAATTGCTCTGCTTGCTACCCCCTATAGCCGGCCCTGGCTTCGAATCTACTGAAAAACACTTGTGGTTGCATGGGTGGGCTGTGGAATTTGCATAGCATGCTGGGGAAGGCTCAAAAGGAAAAAAGGCTGAGAACCCCTGTCTACAGCACCTGAAGATCTGGCCCCCAGCCAGTCTGGCATGTGCCTTTAAATAGATAACTTCCTCCTCCTGCAGAGGGGGTTCCTGGCCTTGTACTGCTGCTGCTCTTCTACTCCTGCAGCACAAGGCTGGGCTGTGCATCAGGGACTTCCTTCACTCCACTGCTTTCCTCCCCATTTTCTTTTCCTTCTGATGGAGACACTGGGCTGCGTAAGAGTCCCCAGGCAGCTGTGTTTCTACTTTTTAAATTGCAATACATACTTCAGGGTGGCTGGTCTCTATCCATGCATGGAGAAGCATGATCATAATTTCCCCGCATTCCTCCTTACGTCAACCTAAAGATTTCCTCTTCTTGGTATTTTCCCCATCCAGTTACAGTACAACATAGACCGTTACCATGTACATTCAGCATTAGGCCAGGTTTTACTTTCCATATTAGAGCAGATTTTGCAGCACTGTGCAAAACCACATGGCCATTTGTACATCTAATTTCTACATGTGCTCACTGCATTTGTTCATGCACATACAGAAATTGTGTGTGTGCAAATAGCCAGAGGCAGAACCAGTCATTTGCATGCAGAAATTACTGCCGCTGCACAAAATCAGGGTAACTGAGCATTCAAACTATTCAATTGCACATCCTGACCCATTCAGGTTTGGGGTGGCTTTTTTCCTACTTTGCTCTTCCCCTCTGTAAATCTTTCCCATCAGCCCCTTCATTATCTTTATTCCTCTTCTTTTAATTCCCTCCAGTTTGTCAAAATCTCATTGGTATAGAGGTCCCTGTATGTTATATTCAGGTGACCTGTCCTGGAAATATCAACATAAATACAGCAGCACATGCTACATTGTTTAAGACCATACCCTTTCAAGACATGAAATCTCTTTCTACTGATTTCTGCAAAGTCCTGCTGCAAAGAGTTTAACTTAGCCTTGCTTTTTGCCCTCCCCTTGTGTACAAGTAGAGCTAGCAGGGAATTTTCATTTCAAAATTAACTGTACCAATCACAGAAGCAATACGAAAGACTATTTCTTTTCACAGTACATAGTCAATCTGTGGAACTCATTTCCACAGGAGGGAAAATACTGTGGTTGGGTTTTAGAAAGGTCTAAGTTTCTAGATGTCTGCTGAGAACCTTTGTACCTATGCAAGCTAAGTTAGTGATGGAATGTTATGATTTACAGTGTACAATTATCACTGCATTTATCTACCTGAAAAATGTATGGTGGTGCTAGTGAACAAGGCATTGGTGCACCTTACACAGGGAAACCATTACAAAACAAACATAGCGGAACTCACTCCTCACTGCATGGGATCAGGAAACGATTTTAGCAGAGAGAAATGTTCGACTGGATAAGTAATTTTCAAATGTGCGTGCCTAAAGTTAGATATCAGAACCCATATTTTCAGTGGAGCTGAGCAACTCTGAAAATCAAGCCCCTTTTAATGTTATATAAATAGGAACCCAGGTACCTACCTTTATCATATTTGAACCTTTTTTTGCCGCCATCCTCTGACGTATCAAATATTAGTCACTGCTGGACATAAGATATCAGATAACTAGAGGGACGCATGTTCTGATCCAGTTTGGCAATCTCTGTATACCTCTCATCTCTCTCTGGTGTATGAGGCTGAAATGCTCAACATTAAATCATCGTGAGCTGGGGATTTGTGTTGCTTTGATGATAACTGATGCCAGGCAGAGAGTCAGGAGATAGATATTGTGGGGAATATCTGCTCTCCAGTGGCTTCAGCGTTTGTCTTCGTGATACCCCTAAAGCCTTGAACCGCTAGCCCATGGCTTTTTTAAATTTTATTTTAGATGAACTATGAAGTGGATGTTTATGGTTTGAAGGGATCAGAGTTCATTCTGGAAATGTCAACAGCTGGAGGTTGTGGTCACTTCCTTTTATCACATGACATGCAAGGAAATTCATTAAGGATTAATGCATCGCTGCACCAGGTGATGCTGAGTCTATAATAGGGTGACCAGATGTCCAGATTTTATAGGGACAGTCCTGATATTTGGGGCTTTTTTATATGGGCTCCTATTACCCCCCACCCTCTGTCCCCATTTTTCACACTTGCTATCTGGTTACACAAATCTATACCATTCCTCTATCATTAGACTTTTTAAAAGTACAAAATATGTACGATCTAATTATGACCTAGAAAGCCAAACGCCTTTCAAGCCATGTGGGTGAGGACAACAGTGTCTAACATAATAACACATGAATGCAACTTCACGAATGTTTCCCACTCTTTTTTCCAGTTTTACATTCAAGGCTTTTCACACCCCTGGTCCACCTACATGTCTTCCTCAGTGACCAGCTCCTCATCCTCATGCAATGCCTCCCTTAATTGATCTCATTGCAGACTTTGCACCTTCTTTTATGCTGTCCTTGTGCTTGGAACAATTTCTCATGTTCATAAAATAAAAAAACCACAAAACCACATAAAAAAAGCCCTCCTGAAGATTCAGCTATTCAGGGAGATGTTCATTCCACTGTGCCCCAATTCAACCAATCCACGTGCTTCGGTCCTTCTCTGTTTGGCACAGCAGCTAAGCACAGGCACAGTGATGAGCAGGAATGGTTTTCTGAATCGGAGCCATAAAGATCAAGCTCTGAGATGGATTCTCCTTTCACTTCCATGGGGGTGACCTGGGAGGAATTACCCTCAAGTCGGTGGATACTCCACTGCGGGATCAGAATGGGGTTGTCGGTTCTGTAGGGCATTGAATCAGCTGATGCCTTTGGACTGCAAGTTCTTCGAGGCAGGGAGTCTTGTGTGCTGCAGTTTTCCAGCTTTACAATGCTGTGCATCCCTGTTGTATAAATAAATCATTATGATCAGGTCAGATTTATCAGTTCTGCCTGGCAATGGTTAACCTAGTCCACATTACTACCCTGACCTTACCCTGGAGAAGAAGCCCTTTGGAAGCTAGAAACAGAACATACCCTGTTCTTTGTTTACTAGCTGTAACTGGCGTCCCACCAGATTAACTCCATTAAGAACCATAAGGAAGAGCAAATCTTCCCCAGGATTTTCCCGCTGCCCGAACTCACTGCAAATAGTTCAGAGCATCTGTTGGTGGAACCCGGTGCAAGGGAATATGCTCTCAGGCTCAGGGTTAGCAGAAACCGCTGCAGAGTGCAAACTGAATCTGGTATGTTAAAAAAAATCCTCACTTGCATCACAAAAGGTGAACTTAAAAATGTAATGAATCAGAGAGGTAGCTGTGTTAGTCTGGAATTGCAGAAGTGACACAGGCATCCGATGAAGTGGGTATTAGCCCACAAAAGCTTATGCCCTAAAACTTTAGTTAGTCTTTAAGGTGCCACAGGACTCTGTCACGTCTTAAAAAAAGGCCTTGTTGCCCTTTATGGTTGTTTACATAGCACTCCCCTTCGACACCTCGGTTTCACGGCCCAGTTCTCCAGCACCAGTACAATCCTGTTCTCATTTGGGTTTCCAATACTTCCTCGAAGTTTTCTGTTTTCGCCAGGGCCGGAGTTTCCTTCCTCGTACTCTCAGATGGCTTTGGAGAATGAGAGGATCAGAGCACAAACAACACGCCACAGAACCTGTACCCATGTTGTCTAATTCACTCCTGGAAGATGGTCTGATACTACAGTGATGAATGGAGATTAAAAACCAACACAGAATGGAGCAGAACAGAGCAGCCTTTTGTTTAATTAAACATTTTATTAAACTGCTCATAAGAATTAAGTCCTGTAGATTCACCGATATGAGCAAGATGGTATAAGTAATTACTTTAAAAAGGAGAATTTCTACACTGAAAGGCCACATGCTGTTGCACTCTGGGGGAAACATCTGCAGCAGCTCAAGCTGTCTGTAGGAAGAAATTCAAGGAATTTCTGAAAAACTCAGTCAGTATTTTAGAATAGTTATTGCTAGAGTTTGTATTTAATGCTGCCACTGTGGGGAGGAATAGGATGAGGCACTATCTGGAGACTTTGATTTGATTCCAGGCACTGCCACAGACTTCTTCTATGAACTATGATTTAGTGATTTCAAGTCACTAAATCAACACTGTGCTTCAATTTTTTCATCTATAAAATGGGGATAGCACTTTCCTACCTCACAGGGGTATTAGGAGGGCAAACTCCAGTAACAATTGTGAGCCACTCAGATTCTATGGTGGTGAGGATCATGTAAGTACCTAGCTAGATTAGGTCATGGTGTTTCAATGAGAGTACAGAAGTATTTTAAATACATTAGATTAGATAGCTATTATATTCTCAATATGTAAATCCACTGTTTTATTCTTCTGTATCGTGCTTTCCTGAATGACATTTTCATAAAGCTAGCACAAATGCCACGGGGATCTTGCATTCAGGAACTATAGTTGTATTTATCATCTTCCATCTCTTCAAATTCTTCCCCCCACCCCTCACTAAATGCCTGGACTCCACCATTAATGACAATGATCTTCCTCTGAGCAATTAGGCTCAGTAACAGAGATGCAGTGGTAATAAAATACTTGCTACTGGCTTAGAATGACTGGTTACCCACATCTTGTTCATTTTGATACTTTTGCCGAAGACACAATTAGCAGCAATACCTACTTATCCAAATCCATGACTTATACCCTGGTCAGATCTGAAAGTAGAAAACTCATTTCATGCCATCCATCCCTTAACACTTAGACCTCCACTGCTCCACTGCGGGCAGCGGGAGACGGGGGGGCCCGCACGATCTGCATACGGGGCCCCAAAATTCCTGTCGCCGGCCCAGGAAGCAGGAAGGAGGGGGGAGGAGTTGAGCCAAGCCTGAGTTAGAGCTACAGAGGGGTGCAGCAGCAGCTCTGTAAAGAGGTTTCACTCTTGTTAAATAAAGTCTGTTAAAGTTTGTTAGTACCTTGCCTGCTTGATACAACACGGTGCTTCAGTCATTTACACATGTGCATAAAAGTGTCCGCAGACTGAGACCTTAGAGGCCAGGGCTTTGGAAAGTGTGCAGTGGTATGGTATATATCAGTGCTCCTTTTTTTAAGCGTTAGCAATGGCTGGATTGCTGAATCAAGTCAGGGTTTGGATACTATGGGGACAGGCACCAATTAGACAGATACAGTTAGAATGATTCAACCAGTATTCCATTTAACTCCAAACCCAGAAATGTGATTCTAGCCTAAGTAATCAAAGTTTTATGAAATCACCAAAATGTCTCCTATTTCCCATAAGGATTTCAATTTTTTATAAAATATATTATCCTTCCTATTTCTTTAACAGGGGAGAGTCCACACTGAAGATTCAATCTCTCCGTCAGTGATAGAATCCCAGCATTTTATTTGATGCCATCAGCCTTTTAATCTCAAAGCAGTAGCCTTTTTTTATGTAGCTGTCTGGATCTCCTAGATTCAGACCTTGCCACAACAAACATCTTAGTATCAGTTGTCTCTAAAATAACTCAGGAATTCCTGAGTTCAGAGACATATACAAGCAGTATAATTCAAACTGCGCAACACATTCATAATAAACAACCAATTCAGAAAAATTCACCTGCTTTTCTCTTGCAGTGTCAAAATCCATACAAATTTGTTGGATGGATTTTTGGTAAATTTCATTTCCACTATGGGTTGCTATTCAAATGATTACATTCAGGAAGGATTGTTTAATTGTGACTTGTCTCAGAAGTCACATGATATTGTTTTTGTTCCCCGACTGAAGGAAAATAACTGAGAGTAACCCTTATAATAGCTTTTCTTCTGTTGCATATCCAAGTGAAGGGCAAAATTTTAATGTTGCTTTCATTAACATTAAGGCTACTAAATTTCAATCTCAGGAATGTTCATGAGAAGAGGGGGGGGGAAGGGACCCAAACATGGTTGAAACAATTTCACTTACAATTTCCACTGAATATCAGTGAAACATTTTTTTCATGAATTCTAATAATAATGACAATACTGTGATCTCAAACATGAGGTTCTAGGTGTTGTGTACTTCTATTTTTAACTCCTTTCAAACAGGTTACTTGGAACTGAATGGTCCATGAGTCCAAGGATCAACTCACATACTTGAGTCAGACCCCAGATGGGGAAAAGCAATTTAGTTTTGTTTTCTTACTGCAATATACTAGACATACACCATTGCTACCCAGAGAATGTTTGGACAGGTGCATCTTGTGGCAGCAGGATTGGCATGAAAGATCGATGACCTGTACGCTTAGCGCACCTTCTCTATGTGAAGCTTTTAGATAAACAGGAGGCACTCTGCCATTGGCACTTGGGGCCAGATCCTCACCTGATAGATACCTGGCTAGCTCTGGTGACTTTAATGGAGCTACTCCAATTTACACCAGCCAAGGGTCTGTCCCTCAGATCTGTAATATCATCATGTATCTGCTCCCAGGTACCTAATGAGATTTCCCTCTCCATGTGCAGTCCCCATCCTTGTCTGGAGATTACACTCAGCAATAAAGACAGCACCGGCATTTGCTATATGCTGAGTTTCTATTTCTTAAAAGTAATTGCCTCATTACATTGATCTTGTGGCAGCTTACATTGATCCTGCAGCTGTCCAATGGACATCAACATGTCAATACTGAACAACCCATTTAGTTTATGGATACCTGCATTAGCCTAAGCATGTGAGATATGGGTTGGAAAGGGGCAGAGGATCCAGGGCGATGGAAATGTGGGATATTGAGCTGGGATTCTTCTATACTTTGCTTTTCTTCTTACATCTATCAGTGCCTTCACCATATGGGTCAATGCAGCAGGTGTATCTGCAACCTGGGTGTTCCTTCGAAGTTTGTGATACGGACACCACCAGGAGGAGCGTGAATGTGCTGTGGAATTGCAGAGGATTGTGGTACTTGAGGGGAGGAGTAGTAATGCGATCAGAGCAGCATGAGAGGAGGAGGAACTTAACCACAGCATATGAGCAAGGTGAGACCTGAGATCCTGGGGAGCCAAAGAAAGAGGCAGCGGCTGGAATCACAGATCATGATCCAATGTGAACCAGTGTTTTAGCACTGTGGTGGACTTTAATCTGTTACAGCGGAAGACGTTGCTGCATCTGTCAAGGGTGTGGAAGTGAGAAGAAAAAGGGGAGAGAGAGGAACTGGGAGAGGACTCCATGGTGGAGAGCCTGGGAGTTGGGGAGGACCAGAAGGGACCGTTGTACTCATCTAGCCTGTCCTTCCACATAACACAGCCCATCACATTTCACTGCAGTATTATTGCATCCACACTATAATTTCTGGTTGAGCTAGATCGTATCTTCTAGACATCTGGATTTGATTTAAAGATTTCAAGGAAGGGCAATTCCGTCTCATCCCTTGGTAGGTTGTTTTGGTGGCTCATTACTCTTCCTGAAGTGCACTACTTTTCTAGTCTGAATTTGTCTAGCTTCAACTTCCCGCCATTGGATGGGATTCTAACACGGCAGACCCAAATATGTAGCCCCCCAGTCATGCCTTTCATAGTGGAACAGTCAGCAAAAAACTCTTGTATGCTAGATAAATTGATGAACTTCTGCACAAACATGAGCCATATCAGGGAAGGTCTATGAATTCAATAGCATATGCCACTGATTGGTGTAGTCTATTAATACATGGGAAATTGTATGCCTGTAATTCTTTTTCCTGTTAACAGGAATGACACACTTCCCCTTCCCTCATTATGTCAAAAGGATCAAACTCTTCACTATGCATTAGAGAGGAATTAGATCCCAAAGATACCCATCCAGTTTCTTGAAATGAAACTTTGTTTAAAATATACGGATTGCTTAGACCCACTCAGTGACTGGGAAAGTAATATTTTAATGAGTCATTTTCCACACTGTTCAGTATCTGGCAAAGCAGGTACTCACTCAAATATATTTAATGCAAATGGCTGCTTAGAGACCGTAGTTCAACATATTCGACCCCTTCAAACTTTAACAGCATTACCTTACCAAGTGTTCCACCTAATGTGCTTACTGTATGAAGACAGGAGAACAGGTGGAGCAGAATTTCCCCTGAGGGGTTAGCTATGGAGAAAGTAGGAGTGATTGTAGCTATATAAGATGGAAAGGGTTTAGTGGAGGTCAGGAAAGGCAGGTGGTAAAAGGAGTATGTGGGTGCAAAGATAATTTAATTTTAAAGGAAGCATCATAATAAGGAAAGAGCACTGCTACCATTTGATTTATAATTCCATCCTGTCAATTTCAGAGATGAGAAAAGGAGTTTAATGGCTGCATTGAGCCATGTAGAAGAATGTAGAAGAATACAGATGTGTAAACTGAGGCTCAGTTTGGGTAAGTACTTGCCCAACTGTAAAGCCAGGAATAGAAGCCAGCAGTCCTGATTTCCAAACCCTGTTCTAACCACTAGATAACAGCTTCCTAAGTGGTGGACTATGGACCACTGCTTGTCCTCAGAAGACTTGCTGGTAATCTGTAGACAGCTGGCTGGTAACATGTAGCCATTGTTTTTTCTTTTTTGTTTCCTGCTGTGAAATTGCATTAAAAAGTGAAAATACAATAAGTACTTCCTTAATATTAGTTTTCCATGTGGCCAATTGTAGTAGTTACCACAGGAAAGTTCGGGCATGGGAGGAAGGGCATGGTCATGATCACATGACTGAGAACAGGGAGGGGGAGTAGTCTACAAAATCATCCTTCTTCTAAGATGAGGACCATTTTATGAAGACGAGTGATGATTTCTGGTGAGACCACACTTCCTCCCAATAACAAGTCACCTAATTGTTCTTCAAAGCCTCTGCCTTTTGATTTGGAGGGATTTTTATAATATTTATGTCTCTGTGGGTTTGTCTGCAATTGAAAAGTTATTTTTAGATATTTGAGTTACTGATATTTGAGATTACTGATATATTTGAGTTACTGATATTTGAGATCTCCGTTAGAGTCTCTCTGTGCTGCTGTAACACAAATAATAATAATATAATATGTTCAGATCCTCATACCAAACAGAGCCAGATTTACGCCTCCGCTGACTTCACCAGGAATGAACTGGGCCCACAGAGTTTTTCAGATCTCAAGTTTAAAAGTGACAACACATCTCAACCTTCTAGGCTTCTTGAGTAGACTATCCCAGGTTGCTTCTGCACAGGGGTTGCCCTTTGATGTCAGCAGGCAGCTGGCCACTAACCCTTCCTCACTGCTGAATCTCTGTAGTTCTCTTCCCTACTTTCTCTGGCTCTTACCTCCATGCCTACTTTCTCCAAGCCCTCTTCATCTCCACTACAGCTTCCACCAGACCCTCCCTTCCTCTGTTTGCCAGACACCTGGTGGGAGAGCTGTCAATTTAGCAGTGCTGAAAGATTAGGATTACAAACGCCATCCAAAAACAAGAAGAAAAAAAGCAAGTGAAAGGAAGCGCATATTGTTGCGTCCTTTAATCTAAGTAAACAAATATCCCTGATGAGTGAAATATGACCTTGTGGTCAAAATAGGATGTGATTATGTAAGTCTCTGACTGGTACTAGCAAGCCCGATTAGACATAACCTGACCTGGAACATTATCTACATGTCTCAGGGAAAATGAAAACTCCTGCCAACAACAACGCCAAAGGAGGCACGCTACCACGTAATAAAATGACAGCACACTCCAGAGCACTGAACATTTTAATTAGGGCCGGACTAAGAGGGTCTAAACATATGATATCTGGGCTCTGCCTGACAATGTGTCAGCTGTTTTAAAAACCCACATCACCAACACAAAACAATTTAGAACAGGACATGATCCCAGGATACAATATGCAGCTGAAGCCACAGGGGAATTTTAGGAATGTAAATTACTCAAGTTGGAAATTGACCAAGGTTTAGCACTTCTGTCCCTACAAAAATAAATGCTGGATGAACTTTAAGGATCTCAAGTGGTCAGGACCGTAATTATGCTTCATCCAAACCACGGCACCTCCTAAAGCACACTGATAAATTGAAAAAGGCTGTGACATTGGGTAAGTACAACTTCAAAGGGGAAAATCTCACATTGGGTCTACACTTTTTGCAGCAACTGGCCCTCCATGAAAGGTCTGTCAACTACTAATCAGGTCCGACCCTACTTGTGTGATCTGACATATTTAGGTCAACTACTTTCTAACTGGGTTCAAATAGTGACTATATGACGTTTGCAATCCTCCATCTAATAAGTGACAGATTTAAAGATCTGGTTTGCGGGACTGGAGGCAGGACATTGGTATTGCCAACTCCTATGGTTTGAAACTCGCAATATCTCGTGTTTTTCATAAAGCCCCTTCTGTTGGAACCAAGAGATTGAAAGAGAAAAGGCAAGTTTCTAGCCCTCCTGGTTGCAGAGAAAAGCTACCGAACACAAACCAAGGGCATCCTAAAGGCTGAGAAACCAGAAGGCAAATAGGAAGAAATTAAAATATAATATTTTTAAAAGTCTCATGATTTTTAAGCCAACCCCATTATTTTTGAAGGCTTTCAGGTGGGACAAGCTAAGCAAGGGCATTCAACTCCGTATCTAACTGATCAGCATATGGGGAGTCTAGAAGGCATTTCCCCTCAGGTCAGACTGGCAATGAATTTGGGATTGTTTGCCCTCCTCTGCAGTGTGAGGTGTGGATTACTTGCCAGGACTATCTGGCTAGACCTCATTTAAACAATTCCCTGCTACTGTCGGGGCCTCTGGCACTGGTGCACCTCACTCCCTTCTATTTGCTGCCCATGGCATATAATAGTCCAGTGGCTTGTGGGCTCTAACACTTTAGTCCCATTTCAGTTGTTGGAGTTAGTATGGATTTAGGGGGTGTTGGTGGCCTGTAACTTGTAGGAGCTCGGTCCCATCTGGTCTTAAACTCTATGAACTTTGGATCTTTTCCTCCCCTCAGCTGGTTGAGCAAAATGTGTTGACTGTCGGGTGCCTTCTGTGAAATCTATCTGCATGGTCAAGCCTTGGCCTAAGCGGCTGGTTTATGGGGATTGGGTGTTTTGGTGGGGAGGGATATTACTGAATCTACTGGTTGACACACAGTGCTCATGCGGTATGAATGTCTGTGTTTCTGTGTTTATCACCATAAACCATGCATTGGATACTACTGGCAAATGTATGTCCGGCGTAACAATGCTGGGATGAGGTCAGAAGGCCCAGGGAGGATTTCAAGTCTCAGGTGCAGTTCAGGATAACAACTGCGGGCTGCCTTCAAACATTAGGTTTGGGAGTCCATGACTCCAAGGAGGAGGAGGAGCACTGGGGCCGCTTGGGGCATGGCTTCATTCCCCTAGTATTCAGGCCTATGCTTCAGCAAACTCTCAGAACAATGCACTCACTGTTCCCCTTTCGGGGTCACCAGCAAGGCTGCCTCAGATGTAAAACCCCCAGGCTATGAGTCACAGAGGAGGAAGAAAGCTCTAGTGCAGCGGTGCCCCATATCTTTACCACAAGCCGCATGGGGCAAATAGGCTACTGAATTGTGGCTAATGCATGAGCAATGCGTTGGTGTACTGAAGACACTTTTGCTGCAGTAAATTTTATAAAATCCAAGTACAGATCAAGAAAAAGAATGCAAAGTGTCACATTGAAGGAATTGTGTTACTAGTGCCTATTCATTTCTTCTTTTGCAATATCTACTTATTTTTTATATTAATAAAAATGTTTTGAAATGTCATTTGTAGCATGTTTTTAATTCTTTTTTAGAATGTGGAAAATAAGAAAAATTCAAAACCACAAGTGTGGCTAGCACTGAATTTCTATTGGACACCGTTGCTCTAGTGGGTAGGGTACTGTATGGGGACTCAGAACCCCTGGGTCCAGTTCCTGACTCAGCCACCAACTTTCCATATGTCCTTGAGCAAGTCAGTTAATCTACCCACTCCTCAGCTCTCCATCGGTAAAATAGGGATAACAGCATCTCCCCACCCCAAAAGGGATGTTGTGAGGATAAGATCCAGTAGTGAGTGTGTGATGCTCACATATAACAGTGACCCAGGCTGTGTACAGTACCTAGGGAGAGCTAGAGAAATCAAACATGCCCAAGAGACATGGATTCAACAGATATAAATAGGGAGACCCCCTAAAAGAGCCCTCCTAGCAGTTCTGCTTCAGTGCATGCTGGGTAGGTTTAAAACTATACGACACCAGCCAACAGAGGCATGGAGAGAAATACAAAGCCAGTGGGGAGGAGGAAATAGAACATAAATGAAAGATCTGGATCTTGGTGATGTTATGATTGCTTGTGTGAAAAATGCATGGCTGGCTTCTTCATTTACACCTTTGAGTCACACCTCATGAGCTGAAAAATGTCTTTTCGTGGTGATTGATGTTCCATCTGGGCGCCGTTAACCCTGCGCCACACAGGCGGAAATATTTTTAGGGCACTGAATTATTCAAGAAGCTGTGCTGCTTTCTGATGATTTAGTTTAAAAGGCAGCTAAACAAGCTTCCCCTGTGTGCATGTAGGTGCTTGGAGGCTGTTTTAAGATTTTGGAGCCCAAGCTATCCCGGGAGGAAAGTGTTTGAAGCCTTTTCTCCCTCGGGATCGACACAGCTTTGAAAATATGAATGCTCCCGTCTGACAGGGCTACCGCGTGGATCATTTACCCTCTCCCACACTGGGGTGACATGCCATGGGGAGGGATGGGGGGGTTGAAATGTGCGTTGTGACATCCTGAGGGAAATGGGCACCGCATCGCAATGCACAAGTATCCGTGTGAGAGGGGGCGACGCACGAATCCTAGTGGAAGTCAATGCATGGTCCCCAGGCTGATTCCATCCATTATTAAGTATTTATGTTAGGGTAGTGCCCCAAGACTCCACACAGGATCAGGGCCCCATTGAATGTAGCCCTGTGCAAACACCAAAATGAGATAATCCCGCCATTCAAGGGACTGCAGTCTAAAGCCAAACACACAGGAAGCAGGGGAGGACACAAACATAGAAGTGACTGAATGTGCTGTAGAATTGGCCCAGCACTGTTAGTTACATGAACTGCCGACCATTGTCATACAAGCCACATCTCCCCAATATAAGCAGTACCTAATGGGGCTAGTGTCCATAGGTGTGAGCACCTGCAGGCCTCATTCAGGCTGTACGTGCCTAATAATAAATGACTGTAGATCTGAAACTCATACTAAACATCATTTCAGTCCCTTTGCTTGTTCATTTTCATCCCTTCCCTCATTTCTCATGTGTGTGTGTGTGTGGGGGGGGGGGTTCAAATTATACTCTAGCTACATTTTTAAAACTTGGGGTGGGGGGGGAGAACCTATTGGTTTGAAAGCATCATTCATTCAGTACAAAATACTCCTTTCAATCCAGTTCTTTGGAAGAGCCTGATTTACAAAAGCCACTTCCCCTCTCTCTGTGGTCTCTTGTCATGCCTCCCTGTCTGACAGCTTGTAATCTCCCTGGAGTAGGACCTTCTCCAGGCACACCTAGGCTGCTCCCGAAATAGCTACAAGCAAAGAGGAATCACTCACTTGATTTTAATAAGAAGAACATTGTATCATTGTCAGCCCCTTTCTTCCCTGAAGGTGTAATTTCAGATACATGGAGCAGGCAATATGACTTATATTTATCTATTAAGGATGGACCATTTCTTTCCCCTAAGCAAGTAACAGAAGAATAAGAGAGAGAGACCAAGTCATTTTAGATAGTGCAGGTCAACCTCAGCTTATTGTCATTGAAATCCCCTCCCAACCCAAATTAAAGCAAACCAGAGATGTTTCCTATACAAGTCCTGATCACTTTGTTTTACTAGCCTAGCCTAGCCCTGCCTTTCCTGGAAAATAGAGCCCAAAGTTAACCAAACACATAACCAAGAGCTTCTCTTCCTAGACTTTCACTCCACCCACAATTCCCCTTAGCTTCAAAGCTGTTGGCCCTTTCTTTACTTTTATGTGACTCAGCCCACCTGTTGGCCAATGAAAAGCCAAAGATCATCAGCTCTCTCTGATGATGTTATCATCACCTGTTTCATTTGCAAATCCCTGGAGCTGCCACCTTGCTTAATTAGTTTCTTCAGGTCTATCCCTCATCTGTCTAGAGCGGAGAAGCAGCCCTTCCTCTCAGCAATTGACCTTTCATCTCTCCTCCTAACAAGCTGTGCCCCATTTGGTGTTACTGTTGCTAAAAGAATGTTCAGACTCAGGTGCCTCACGTCCTCTGCTGAAAAGTGATGCAAATAAATCACTTATTAGCTTCTCTGCCCTGTGCTTGTCCACATTAATTGCTCTCTTACCCATTCTAGTTGACTGAAGGACCCATCAATTCTCTTACAAGACTTTCTGTTTCTGACACATCTTCAGAATTTCCTGTTATTTGTTTTTACCTTCTTGGCAATTTGCTCTTCAAATTCCCTCTTACCCTCCTAATTCCCCACTTATCTGCCATGTCCATGTTCTCCTCCCAATGACGTCTTGCACATGGCTGGTTGCAAATGCTAAAGCAATGAGAGTGGGCAGGGATGTCTTTCTGACTCTCAGCAAACCCTCGGCTTATTCTCTCAGAGCAGGATTGATAGCCCTTGTAATTTTTTTTCTAGCCTGTGTAATTGCAGATGCTTTTGTTACTTCTAATTGCATTACAAAGAAGTGAATCATTGTAATAAGTGTTGATCTATCTGCCATCATGGAGATACACGTTGTCTGAAGGAGCAGCTGTACATAAATTATGGGTGTAGGTGGGGAGAGGGGCAGGCACGCTGCATCAAACTTTAGCACTTAGAGGAACATCATCAGCTTAAGCTAATCATAGAATATCAGGGTTGGAAGAGACCTCAGGAGGCCATCTAGTCCAACCCCTGGTCAAAGCAGGGCCAATCCCCAATTAAATCACCCAACAGCCTTTTACCCCATATTCCTCAATGGCCTCCTCAAGGACTGAACTCACAACCTTAAGTTTAGCAGGCCACTGCTGAAACCACTGAGCTATCTCTGAATGACTTTCCTATTTCTTGTGCTATTTCATGTAGTATAAACCCCAGGCCCTGCACTCTGCCAGCTTTACACTGGTTTTCTAAAATCTTTTCTGGAGGAACCTGAGCTTAATTCAGTTTCAAATGGAGACAATAAATCAAAGTGCTCTCCTGGACAGATGGTCCTTATTGCGCCCCTAGATTCTCCGCTGCTAAACCATCATAACCACGTGTTGTTCAATGCTGGGACTCTGAGGAGGAGTGTTAGTTTCCATCCTGACTTCCTCCTTTTATTGGGACAACTTTAATGATAACCCCTGTACCACGCATCTGGAATAACGTTTGTGAAAGCGATCAAAGGCTGCACAGCCTAGGAATTAGGTGCTTAAATATCTTTGAGGAGCTGGGCCATGTACTTTACAGAAGAGGCATGGTGTCTTTCCTGCACCAGAGTGCTGCTTAGTACTGGACAAGGGGGTGGGAGTCTCAGGGAGCCTCATCTCAATCCCAGCCTGCTGGGCTGTTCTCAGTTGCGCCACCAGAATAGAGCCATTGTGGAGGACAGGAGTCCCACTGTGCCATGCCCTGGCATGACCTTCCTCTTCCTCTACATACGCCCATAATGGGGGGCACCAGTGCAGAACCCAACTATGGAGTTCTTCGGCCAGCCGTGAGTCCCCCTCTGATAGGGCAATTCCCTGCTGGGTATTTTTGGCCGGATGATGCCCCTTTGTGGCACCCGAGCAGCCCTAAGCATTCAAATATAGCAGTAAATCAATCCCTAGCCATTCAGGTTGAATGCCTCAGCATCCCAATGATATACAGTGTGCCAAATTCTGCCCTGACTCACACCGTCTCCATCCTTACTGATGTCAATAGCAATGGACTCAATATCAGATGTGACTGGATTTGGCCCTGTCCTGCCCTGGAGACTTAAAATCGTACCGGCCCTGCAAGAAGGATGAAATACCAACCATAAACAAATGGCACGAAGGGTGCAGTGTACATTACCAGACCGCATTCTTCCAGCTGTATGGGCTTATTAACAATGCAAATGGTGTTGTTTTCTTGAGCGGCTCTCAAATAAATACAAAGCCTGATTCAGCACGGGTGTCCTTCGTGAACTTCAGTGGCCACTCCTGAGTAAAGTGCACCACTGAGTAAAGAGAATCATGTCCACATGAGCCACTGACTTCCTTAAACTCCCAGCCCTAAGTACTTGCCTAGTAGACTCCATCTCTCTTTCTCTCCAATGTGTTTGAGATCAGATGGGTTGTCCAGTCTTCTGTCTCAAGCTTCCATTGGAAGTAGACCAGGGCAGGGTGTACTTGGTCTATTCACAACTCAACTTAATTACATCCACCTCTGCAAAGTGCATAGCGCTCCATCCTAGACCTGCTGCTCATCCCAGGTCTTCTCTGAACATGTTTTCCTTCTCTTTTTCAACACCTCTTCCTTTTGGAATTATTCGTTTGCTAAACATCCTGCGATATTGTGGCAAAGCCAATCTGAGTCCCAGTTTGTTTGATTGTTATTTTAAAACGATACAGCATCCCACATGTTTATAGAAGCTAACAGAATAAATTTTAAAAAATGAATTGGAAAATTTTTGAGATTTCCAGTAAATCTGGAATAAAAATTATTATTAATTATTATTATTATTACACACTCGTAATGTAACTCTGTTGACTATAGTGAACTTACACCCAAGATGAATTTTGCTCATTATCTCAATTTTTTTTAAAAAAAACATTGATCTATTCTTTAAGGGAGTGATTAACAATGCATTGGAAATGCCTGTCCCTATTAAGACTAAGCGGAGCCTTGATTTTTATGGAGCATGATTCATGAAAATGTTTCATATTCGATCAATAGAAAGGTCAATAACTACTTTTAATGCTACTGGATATTTAAATGTGCTGAGCAGTCAGGATTCCAAAGAGAAGAATGACAAAAGAAATAATATGTTGTGTGCAGCGTTGTTGTAGCTGTGTCAGTCCCATGATATTAGAGAGACAAGGCGGATGAGGTAATATCTCTTATTGGATCAATTTCTGCTGCTGAGAGAGACAAGCTTGCAAGCCTAGGAGCTCTCTGTAAGTTTGGAAGCTTGTCTCTTTCACTAACAGAATATGGTTCAATAAAAGATACAACCTCACCCACCTTGTGTCTCTCAAATAATCAGGCTGTAGTAGATGCAGATTATAAAAACAGAGCGGACTCACCTCATGGTCCCATTGTGGGCTCAATGGGATACATCTAATAACAGAGCCCTAATTAGTCCTTCATTGAAAGGCTCAAAAAGCAACCAAAAGTATAAATGATGATGGTTTGAATGACTCAGATTAACCATAGGGTCACTGGTCCATATCCAGTCCATATTTATTAGTCATCTAATGCCTGTTTGGTAGCCCAGGCTACTACTGGAGAGAAATCCCTCACATAAGGTGACCAGATGGCAAATGTGAAAAATCGGGATGGGCGTGAGGGGTAATAGGAGCCTATATAAGAAAAAGACCCCCAAATCAGGACTGTCTCTATTAAATCGGGACATCTGGTCACCCTACCCTCACAAAACCACTTCATTTGACACAATCTGGCAGCCCAGCTGGCAGTCTCAGCAGAGAAGTCAATTCATTCGATTCTCACTCCTAGGAGAGGTCTCTGTGGGTTCTGGAGTGAAGTGAATTGGCAGAGTGATGGTGAGGGGGAAGCTTAAGCTGCCAGTTGCTGTTAGGTCATGACTCTTCTGTGGATAAACAGAGGAAGACTTCAGCCTCTAGAACTCCAGGGTTGGGATCTGAGTTACTACAGAGAATTCTTTCCTGGGTATCTGTCTGGTGAGTCTTGCCCACATGCTCAGAGTTTAGCTGATCGTCATATTTGGGGTTGGTTAGGAATTTTCCTCTAGGACAGATTGGCAGAGGCCTTGGGTGGGTTTCACCTTTCTCTGCAGCGTGGGGCATGGCTCACTTGCTGGAGGATTCTCTGCACCTTGAAGTCTTTGAACCATGATTTGAGGACTTCAATAGCTCAGATATAGGTTAGGGGTTTATCGCAGGATCGGGTGAGTGGGATTCTGTGGCCTACATTGTGCAGGAGGTCAGACTAGATGATCATAATGGTCCCTTCTGATTTTAAAGTCTATGAGACTCTCATGTGAGCACCTTTCACCTGCTTTAAATTCACAAAGTGGAAATGAACCCATCATCCAAGGAAGGAATCAGTCGTCTCTACGGGTGGGAAATGGGGAGCTGACCAGACTGCAATGGAAGACGCTCCAGGGTGTAATTGCTCCGTCCAGTGCTGACACTCAGTATCTGTTCTGGCTCACGTTTTCAAAAGTGTGACCACTAATTTGGGGTGTCCAACTTGAGACAACTAAAGGGTGGTTGACAGACATGCTTGGCACCCACTACTCCAGTTAAAGACAAAGGGCTTGAGCTGGGGCCATGTAAAAAGAAAGCCCCTGGATGTTTCCTGGGGTGCAAGCAAAACTAGTGGACTCTTCTAAAAATGTTGGTCTCTGTGTATGCGTATTGTCATGGGGGACAGGAGAAAAGGAGAAAGGGCTGGACAAAGACAAAGATATCAGAAAACAACCTTCTAAAACACAGATATGGGTAAGCAGGGATAAACCTGACGTCTGGCCAACAGCTCCTTATCTTGTTTGGTCCCTAAAGAAGGCAACAAAAGTGCTATGCTATCCCCCACATGCCTCTGGGGTATCGCAGTAATCTACATAATTGGTTCGATGGTACCTTGTTAAGACAAACTACTGTATTTGGCTGTGAAGATGATTCTCCCACTGAAGAGTATAAGGAGCCCCATTGGTACATGGTTTACAGTGAAAGAAATATGGTGTTTGCCTTCAGTAGATCTCAAAGCACTTTACCAAGGAGAGCAGTATCATTATCCCCATTTTACAGATGGGGAAACTGAGGCCTAGGGAGTTAAGTGACTTGTCTGAGGTCACCCAGCAGGCCAGTGGCAGTGCCAGGAATAGAACCCAGTGTGCTGAATCCCAGTATAGGGCTCTTCCCACTAGGCCACACTGCCTCCAATAGGAGCCTGCGCTTTTGAAAGACGAGCGGCAAAACTTTGAAACAGACTATGCATGGGCCAGATACTCAGTTGGTGTAAACTGAGATAGCCCTATTAACTTCAGTGGACTTGTGCCAATTTACATCAGTTGTCCTCACTCTGTGGCAGGCCCCAGTGCCAGCCTCCCAAACTGCAGTACTAAAAATCAGCGTTCAAGCATCACTTTTTTTCTCTTGTTTCCCGAAACAATCCTTTGGGTGCTTTCAAGCAACTACATCCTCTGCTACATGGTGTGGGGCTGATGATATGCAATGGATGCTCCAAGATTCTAAGATGGATGGTTTCTGTTATCTCGTCCAGTTACTCCAAAGCATTGGCGATTCAGATTTATGGGCCGCAGACTTCGTTTTCTTCAGCATCAAAAGTAGTTGTCATTTTGTCACCATAAAAGGAAGATCTTTCCTGTTATGCGTGCATAGCTTGATCCAAAGCCAGTGAAGTCAATGGAAAGATTCCTGTTGGCTTTAGAAGAGACTCTAGATGCTTAAAATGGAGACCTAGCCTGCTACATACTATAAATCATCTCCGATTTGCAACATGGGCCAGTCAGTTCTGCCTCCAGATTTATAGACTCATAGGAACTAGAGACAAAAATGACCTATTAAGGTCATCTAGTCTCTTTCCCTGTCAATGGAGGATTGGTCCCTATTGTATATTCCTTAGTAGCCTGTCCAATATAGCTTCAAATGTCCCAAATGATGCATCTCCCTGCTCTGCCATTGCCCTTGGGAGTCAATTCCACAGCCTAATAGATTTCACTGTCAAGAAGTATAACTTGACCCTCAAGAAGTTTAACTTTCTTCACTTTATCTCATTACTCCTGCTTATATCTTTTGTACCATAAATAACTTATCTCGGCTGCTTTAGGTTTCACCTAAGCACAATCCACCAATAAAGTCGGTCAGTAACCTGATCTGCATACGGAGTCAGGAGAGGAGGCTTAATAGTAAATTGTGGAGGATACTGCAATTTAAATGTCCACAGTAAGCATAGGTAGAGCTTGCTTGGTATCCACACATCTCACAATAAAGTGTTCTCGTTACACTGGTTTCTTTTAGAATCCAGTGTCCCAACCCAGCGATGTAATTCTGTAGCTGCAGCTAAGCTCACTCTTGTCCACAAGCTTGTTGACACACTCAGAGAATTCAAATAGCTTGGTGAGACAGGATATCCCTTTACTAAATCTGTGTTGACTCTTCCCTAACATATTGTGTTCATCAAGCTGACCACCTATTCCTAAGTTTCTAGGTCTAATACTAGTTTAAATAAAGACAAGGTACATTTTAAATTCATTCTTTCCAGTGCTGAAAGTTCCCCACAATTTGAATAGGCTTAAAATATATTTCAATAGAATTGAGGGGCCAGAGTCTGATCTCACCAAGACTCGGTGTAAGGCAGCCCATGACCAATCGGAGCCCTTGACGTGGATAAACCCTCCGACTGATGTACTTGGGGCTTTTCACACGCTTACCGTTAAACGTGCTAAATGCTCTGCTGGATCAAGGGTTCCACCTGGTTGTCATGGTCCAGCATCCCACAACTCTACGCTGGGCCCATCACATTGAGAATGGTTGATCAATTGTTACAGGGGCAGTCTATTTCCCTTTTGCTAACGCCTAATAACGCTAACAAGCGTGATATGTGGGTAGTTATACATGATGATCTGTAGTCTTCAGTGTTCAGCATCTCACAGTTAGAGATTCAGAAAGTACATTTTCTCTGGGATACTGTGGTTTCACAGTCTGGGATAGGCCCTGGACTTCTCTTTTTTAAAATTATTTAATGCAAATTGCATCAGGCATCCTGATACCTAGGCATAAGAGTGGAAGAGAGTAAGAGAGGAGATGAGGAAAAAACCACTCAGTGTAAAAAAACACTCATGCTTTATGTGTTTTTAATGGTAACACAAATACTGTACAATCTAGTCACGTGGAACCCTAAGACCTGCAGATCTGGAAAGTATTCATCCAAGCAAATAAAAACATAAAATCTTGCCTCGTATTTGTAATGTAGTTCCATAAATGCCACATACTATATATCTCAGGGAGTCCTGTGTTTAAATTTCACAGGCTGTATGCCTCATTACAATGATGTACCATCTCCATTTACATTACGATGTCTATTTCCATTAGTATATTGTGTTACATTCAGTGATAATCCCTGCAAACGCAGGCTATGATAGATCATGCCACTCGCTCCCAGCTCACGCTGCGTTCCATTCCATTCCATGACAGATGAATGTATGCTGTCAGGCTTGTAGCTCACCAGACAAGAGTGTCATCTCCTAAAGCAATATGGATATAGAATGGTCCCTTGTTATGAGGGATGGTGCTTAATTTGGACCCAGTTTCCTCTGGCCAACACATATCTCCTTTTAATTCACTTTAATTATTGCAAATTACTGACTCAGGAAATGTTGAGTCCAGAAATGAGATAACAGACAATGTTACTGGAGCTGGTGAGATGAATGCTGCACTGTTTGGAAGCTCCCTGCTCTCCGCTATGTTTCTTATGCTCTTCATTTTGGATATTTGTCCCATGCTTGGGACCCGATACAGTGTGTGGAGAGGCACAGGTCTTAGGGTATGTCTTCACTACAGCAGTAGGTCGATTTCCTTTAAGTCGATTTTTTAAAGCAGACTGTATAGAGTCGACTTTGTGTGTCCCCACAAAGCACAGCAAGTCGACAG
The DNA here is from genome assembly GCA_032164245.1 of Sternotherus odoratus. Lineage (NCBI taxonomy): Eukaryota > Metazoa > Chordata > Testudines > Kinosternidae > Sternotherus > Sternotherus odoratus. Next base: position 28,430,808 of record JAVMKO010000014.1, read on the forward strand.
TGTCTGTCCGCACAACTGTTGCAAGCGTCGACATAGCAAGCGTTGCACTGTGGGTACCTATCCCACAGTTCCCGGAGTCCCCAGCAGGCACCATTTCGAGTGCTGCACTATGGGTAGGCATTTCATAATTTCGCGCCCTTTTTTCATGGCACCAACCCCATTTCAAGCGGTGCACTGTGGGTAGGCATTCCATTATTCGCGCCCTCTCTCCGCGCTTCGCTAATGCCATAACACTGCAAGCATGGAGCCCACTGATGCCACCGCTGCAGTACTGGCCATTGTGCGGACCTCACACACTGTTGTGGATTTTATGCTGTACCGTCTGCAGAGGAATGCGATCCGGAGACAACTGCGCTTTCTGGAACCCGATGACAGTGAGGAGATGGACCTGGACGTGCACAGCAGGGACAGGGACACTGAGGTTTTTGGAAGTAGGGTGACCGACAATCTGGCAAATTTGGTGGCAATGGGGCAGGCTCATGCCATGCAACGCCGATTCTGGGCCTGGGAAACAAGCACTGACTGGTGGGATCGCATAGTGATGCGGGTCTGGGATGACTCCCAGTGGCTCAGAAACTTTTGCATGCGTAAGGGCACATTCATGGAACTTTGTGACTTGCTTTCCCCGGCCCTCCGGCACAAGAATACCAGAATGAGAGCGGCCCTCACAGTTCAGAAGTGAGTGGCGATAGCCCTTTGGAAGCTTGCAACGCCAGACAGCTATCGGTCAGTCGCGAATCAGTCTGGGGTGGGTAAATCTACAGTGGGGTTTGCTGTGATGCAAGTAAGCAGAGCAATCGTCGAGCTGCTGCTACCCAGGGTTATAAACCTTGGAAACCTGCAAGCTACAATAGATGGCTTTGCCACGATGGGATTCCCTAACTGTGGTGGGGCTATAGATGGGACTCATATCCCTATCCTGGCACCGGACAACGAGGCCGCAGAGTACAGAAACTGGAAGGGATATTATTCTATGGTCATGCAAGCAGTGGTTGACCACAAGGGACGTTTTACCAACCTGTACATGGGATGTCCGGGAAAGGTTCATGACGCTCATGTGTTCAGGAACTCTAGGATATTGAGACAGCTGCAGCAAGGGATTTTCTTCCCCAACCAGAAAATTACTGTGGGGGGTGTAGAAATGCCGATCGTTATCCTTGGGGACCCAGCCTACCCCTTAATGCCCTGGCTTATGAAGCCCTACACTGGAGCCCTGGACAGAGGTCAGGAGCTGTTCAATTACAGGCTGAGCAAGTGCAGGATGGCAGTAGTGTGTGCATTTGGCCGACTGAAGGGGAGATGGCGTTCGTTACTGATTCGCTCAGACATCAGCAACAGAAATATCCCCATTGTTATTGCTGCTTGCTCTGTGCTCCACAATCTCTGTGAGAGCAAGGAGGAAACGTTTATGGCGGGCTGGGAGGCAGAGGCAAATTTCCTGTCCGCTGCTTACCAGCAGCCAAACAGCAGGGAAAGTAGAAGAGCGCACCATGATGTGCTGCGCCTCAAGGATGCCTTGAAAACCAGTTTTATGAGTGCCCAAGATGGCGTTTGAGAACCCGCTCCCTTGCTCTGCTCAGCCCTAAGCCTGCCGTCCGTGCACCCTCTTTCCCTCCCCCCTCCCGATGCTTGCAGAGGAAATAAATTCACTGTTTTAAAAATCATGGTTTCTTTATTGCTTCATCACAAATACAGAATCAGGGGATCACTGGCAAGGTATCCAAGAAGGGGTGGGTGAGGAGGGAAACCAGCAGTCGCAGTAGTGGAGGAGGCGGGGGGTGGGAGGGCGCAAGACAGCAGCTTTTACAAGTTTTTAGAGAAACTCAACCTGCTGCTGCTTGTGCTGGCTTGTGGGGTAGAGTGGGTCGGTCCCCGGAGCTTCCCCCCCACCCCCCGGGTTCTCACCCCGCGTCTGGGCGGGAAAGCTATGGGACTTGGGGAGGGGGGAGGTGGTTACACAAAGGCTGTAGAGGCGATCTTTGGGCCTGCTGAAGCTCCACCAGACAACGAAGCATGGCACTTTGCTCCTCCTTATGCGGAGCAAAGCATCCATCTGCCGTTCTTCACGTTCCTGCAACTTTTCTGCTGCCACTCTTGATTCTTGCCTTAACTGTAACAATTTTTCCCTCCATTCTGTCTGCCGTGCGGCCTCAGCGTTAGAGTGATGCAGAAGTTCGTTAAACATGTCATCACACATTTTCTTTTTACGCTTTCGTATCTGTGATAGCCGGCGTGAGGGGCAAGAGGGAGGATTCAGAGATAACTGTGCAGCTGTTGAAGAAAGAAAGGTATAAGGTTATGAGACATATACAGTCGCGGAGAACAATGGGATTACTATGCAGCGGGGAAACACAGTATTCACAGGCCTGATATGGTTTCTGTACAAGGTCATATTCCTCACCTAAAAGTTACTGGATCAGTCAAAAGTCACAGAATCAACTCACGCACGAGAGAGCCTCACCATGGCTGCTGAAATCACCATGCAGCCGGCTATGGTAAGCAAAGCCATACTCTTTACAGCAGCGCTCGGATATTCCAGAGTAACCCCACCTCCTTCCCCCCCACCGTGTGGCTCCCAGTGAACCGTGAAATGCAAAACAAAACCAAAAACTCTGGCTTCGGGCTGGCTGCGGAAGCATCCACTTGTAGGCTCAAAACTCCTCTAACTGCTCTCGCAACGGGCTGGCTGGGGTGAAGGGGGGGCTGGCAGGGGCGAAGGGGGTCTGGCAGGGGTGAAGGGGGGGGGATTGGCGGTGGGGGGGGGGCTTACAGGCTGTCTCGCTCGCTGTGTCCAGACTAATTGCAGTCCGTATTTCAAACAGGCAACCATGAATGACATAACTCTGCTTAGAATTTCTCTGAGAGATAGAGAACGCATGCTGCTTGAGTCACTGCAAAGTCCTGGTGCATTCGCCGCAATGCTATGCTGCTCAATGATACCGGACTATATACTACTTTCGTGGCGTGGGATGGTCTCCTATCACGGGGGGCCAGACAAGGCGGCTCTCCCCAGAAATCTGGTGTGGAAGATTCATCGCTACCTCCTGGATAGCTTCATGGAAATGTCCGTAGAGGACTTCCGGTCAGTACCCGAGTACATCAACAAGCTCTTTGAGTGAAAAGGGACCAGACCAGCAATGAAAGCACGCCAATTCCTTAGGTCAAGTTAATCATTAATAAATGCTTCCTTTAAAAATCATGAGTCATCTAATCCCTTAAAAAAAAACACTCACCAGAGTTCCCTTCGCCGGCTTGGGTACCCGCTTGGGAGGGTTGGCTGAGTACCGGCTCCAGAGTGATAAAAAGCTCCTGGCTGTCTGGTAATAATACTGTTTCTCCGTTTGCGTCCTGCTGTTCCATGATATTTCCCTCCTCCTCCTCCTCCTCCTCCTCATCCGAATCCTCCTCAGGCCTGACCATTATCCCATCAGTGGAGTCCACGCAAACCGGTGCGATGGTGGTGGGGGCGCCCCCCATTATCTGATTCAGTTCATTGTAGAACCGGCATGTCCACGGCGCGCCCCCTGAGCGTCTGTTTGCCTCTTTGGCTTTCTGGAACGCTTGCCTCAGCTCCTTAATTTTCACGCGGCACTGTTGCGCGACACTGTTGTGGCCTCTTTCCAGCATGGCCTTGGAGACCCTGGCGAATGTGTTGGCATTCCGTTTGTTGTTGCGGAGTTCCAACATCACGGATTCCGCTCCCCAGATAGCGATCAGATCCAACACCTCACGACTGGACCATGCTGGAGCTCTTTTCCTCTGGCTGGTCTCCTGTGCTGCTGAGGTCTGCATGGCGGCTTGTGCTGCTGATTTCTCTGAATGGCGACTGAGCTGTGCAGGTGAGCTGGCCACACTGACCAAACAGGAAATGCTATTCAAATATTCCAGGGTCTTTTCCTGTCTACCTGGCCAGAGCAGCGAGTTGAGTGTGCTGTCCAGAGCGGTCACAGTGGAGCAGTGAGGCAGTCCAGAGCGGTCAGAATGGAGCATTGTGGGACAGCCTCTGGAGGCCAATAACGTCCCATTCATCCTCACTAGTCCACAATCGATCCAGAGAGGTCGATTTCAGTGCTACTCCTCTCATTAGGGAGGAGTACAGAAGTCGATTTTGAGGGCCCTTTAAATCGACGCAAATGGCATCCGTGTGAGGACGGGTACAGGTTTATGTCGAATTAACGTCGCTAAAGTCAACGTTAAGCTGTAGTGGTGACCAGCCCTTAGACTATGCAGTTCAAAGTGGAACATAATGCTGGAGGGTGTTTTCTTTTAGCGTATCTTTTGTTCAAATTAGAAAGGTTGCAGAGCTGGGAGACGACTTCCTTCCACAGACAATCTGAAATATCACACATGGTTAGGAAGGGGCTTGGGAAGGGAGAGAGGGCCTCATAGATTACATGGCTGAGACTCATTGGACACATGTATGCTGAGGAGAATTCAGAGGAACCTGTGATTACTTTTCAACACAGGAAATATCAAAGAGGGACTTTGATCTCCAGGGAAATATTTCTCACCCTCAATGCAACAGAGATTGCCCCATGGAAGTGATATGTTCTGCTTTTAAAATAGAATGGAGGAGAAAATCTCTCTGTTTTTTCTTTGCATTAAAGGTAAAACAGACTGATAATGGGAGGAACAACAGGCCCTACCCTGGGCCCACTGAAATCCTCCAGATCATTAATGAAGATACTGAACAAAACCGGCCCCAGGACAGACACTTGATATCAGCTGCCAACTAGACATGGAGCCGTTGATCACTACCCTTTGAACCCAAGGATCTAGCCAGCTCTCTATCCACCTTATAGTCCATTCATCCGATCCATACTTCCTTAACTTGCTGGCAAGAATACTGTGGGAGACCATATCAAAAGCTCTGCTAAAGTCAAGTTATATCAGGTCCACTGCTTTCCCCATATCCGCTTGTCACAAGCTGAACTCCCATGCCAGAACTCAAAGCTGATCATGAGTCAGAAGTCCTTAAGACTTTGCAGAAAAGATGCACCCTGAGACTAGGGTGACCAGATGTCCCAATTTTATAGGGTCTCCCGATTTTGGGGTCTTTTTCTTATATAGGCTCCTATTACCCCCCCCCCCCCACCTCACCCCCTGTCCCGATTTTTCACATTTGCTGTCTACTCACCCTACCTGAGACCTTCAGGTATGTGTGCACAAACTGTGATACATCTCAAAGGAAGAACACCAACAGTACTCTAGTGAATCACTGTCATGCTGATTTGCATTTGCATTGTCTTACATTCCTAGTTGAAAAGAGCATGACCACAGCCTACTGATAAGAAGGACTCTTTTAGCCACTTTGCCACACACTTCATATGCAAGGGGAACACCAACCTAACTTTAGCTAATTACTTGCAGATGGATTAGTTGTTTTCTACAGTGATGCAACAAATCTCCTTTTTCACAAGGAATTCAAATTTGCTCATACATATTCAGTTGAAATTACAGGCTTTACGGCTGTGGTAATGGCACTGTTTGGCCTATTTTTGAATGAACTACTGGAACTTAATACACATATGAAGTCTTATGTCTCGTGTCCCAAATAGTGTACCGCTGAGGGAAATACAACTGTGTGTGCGTGCGCATGTGTGTGTGTGTGTGTGTGTACACATGGACATTAAAGAGAAACAATAAGTGCTTTGTATGTGAAATGGGAGGTCCAGGTGCCTATCTGATATGCCTGGCTACAGACAGGGATCATCATAACTGCTGACAGATCAGTCTCTTAAGGCTACACAGAAAGGGCCAGGGTGCTGTCCACACAAGACCATCCTTCCCAGTAGCACAAGAGACAGTGAGTAGGATAGAAGCAACTGCACCACATAATGGACCTGATCCAATGCTCATTGAGGTCACGGGTAGCTCTCATTGATTTTAATGGGCATTGGATTAAGCCCAAGGTTGGGGAAAGTCTTCAAGAAGGCCATAAAAGTGAGATGATGTAGCGTTCTCCACTGGCCACACGGTGTGCTCAGGACTCCGTACAATGTGGTGCCACCATTCCTCCAACACCAGGGAGCTATATGATAGATAGGGCCCCAGGGCGAGTGCTGTCTCTGGAGCAGCTCTCTGGCTGCAGACCTGATGAGTAATAAGATGAAAAAGAGAAAATCTGGTTTAGTGAGTAGAAGTGTGTTGATTTTTATTTTTAATTTCAACATTGCAAATTTTAATTATTATTTTTTTGGGGGGAAAAAAACCAACCCAAGACTTTTTGCAGGGTGGGGGGAGTGAATATCCCTTGATTTCCCTCAACTAGCCCTTACAGTGACAAAGGTGAGTCAAACTATCCAGCGGCCGTCATAAATAATAAATGAGCATTGCAAGAAGTGTGCAAGATGTTCTAAAGAGGAATAATAATTCAGTGGAGGAGAAATTAGATCCAGGGATAAGAGTGGTGAAGAAAGGGGTGGGAGAAGGAGGGGGGCATGCATTTAGTGCTGTGTAGGAAAGAATCTGATCCTAGATTCAGGACGTTCCGACATGCAATCCCACCCGTGCAGCAGCCAGTCCAAGGTGGCTCAGCCTGCGGTCACCTGCTTCCTCTTGTTGTTGCCTCGAGTGAACAGGGACAGAGGAACAGGGCCACGAGGGAAGTAACAGGGTATTTCATCCTTAAAGGAAAGATGGGATGGGAGAGGCAGAGTCTAAGAGAGGCTTTTGTGGTTACATAGATCCAGTATAGTGGGCTTCACTTGGGGGCGAGGCCTATCAGGCAGGCTATGACTCAACAGTCCCGAAAGGGTGGCTTTGGCAGGCAGAGTTACAGTCCATCATCCCTCGGTGGTCCCCGGGTCAGACAAATGGGGTGTCTGGGGAGAGGATAGTGGGACACCAACCCTTCCTTTCCACCAGGACCTGGTCTAAGGGGAAAGGGATGTCTCAATCCCCTCTTGCTGATGGCCCAAATTGCCCCCCTCCCCGAACCACTTCCTACCTTCCCTGTACGCTGTTCGGTTTGGGGCCGGGTGTAATGTTATCTGCTTGAACTATGACCCTGTTGATCATTGTTGCTACAAGTGTTATATAATTGCAATACATCTTGTACAAAATGTGGCATGTAAGAGATCTATGGAAAGGTTACGATTCGTGGAATATGATGGATTATGCTATTTGTATCCATGTATCATTATTGTAGATGAAGTTAGGAGTATTAACTACGTGCCTGTATTTCTGTCCCAGGAGCCACAAACTTCCTGCAGACAGCCTCCCCTTCCCTCTCTCGTGCCTATGTGTCAGAGCCCCTTTAAGCAGCTGCTCCGTTTGGAGCGGGGTCTGCAGTTGCTGAGAGGTGGGACCTTGTTGGCCCCCTGCTGCCCCATTAGCCTCAGAGCTTGTCTACCCCTGAAACCCTCCAGCTGCACCCTCATAATGCATCAGTGTAGACAGTCCTTGTGCTGACGGGAGGGGTTCTGCCTGTGGCTTAGATTATCCACCTCCCCAAGAGGCGACAGCGAGGTCGACGGGAGAATTCTTGTCTGCCTAGCGCTGTCTACATTGGAGCTTAGGTTGGCTTAACTGTGTCACCCGAGGGAGTGGATTTTTCACACCCCTGATCAAGGGAGCTGGGTTGAGCTAACTTTTTAGCTAAGAGCAGGCTTTAGAGTGCGTCTGTAAACTTCATCACACCCACTTCAAAGATATTTTGGCTTCTAATCTGTGCTGAACTGGATCCAGAAAGCTCTCGAGCACGTGCTCAGCTTTCAACACAAGTAGCCTTGCTGAAGCAATGGAACCACTTACTTGCGTTAGTGACTCCAGGCTGACTGACGTAAGCTGCACTGAAGTGATCTCCTCCTCACCCCCTTCTTCAGGGTTCATTTATAGTTGCACCAAAGCGGCCATCTGGATCTGGCCTGTACTTCACTCTGTATCTCAGCTTTTTATGTTGTACTTGGGCCTAGACGTCAGTCAAAAATATTCTTAAGGAACAACATTCAGCCATCGCAAACCAGAATTGAGACAGACACAAGCTAAACATGAGTGCTTGCTGCATAGGAAGTAACAGCAGCAAGAGTGGGGCAGAAGGTCGATAGTCTAGGTCGCTGCTCCTGTGGAGAGCGAAATCACTAATGGGCATTCTCAGAAGGCCCGTGTGGCCCATGGAGTTCCTACAAGTCAGTGGCCATCCGCCAGCTTATCAGTAAGAAGGAAAATATTCCCATGTGCCCACCGCAGCGCAGACGACAGCCTGTCGGAGAGGAGGGACAAGTGTTAACTGGCTAGCAAGGAATGTTTAAAGAGCCTTGTAGATAAGCTACACGCTCCAAAGGGAAGGCAACTCCCCTTTGTGTGAGACTTCTAAGAGGAATAATGGTGTCACTCCATTGAAGTTAGAGGCCCAGATCCTCAGCTGTTGTAAACTGGCACCGCCCCACTGAAGTCGACAGAACTATGACGATTTACGACAGCTCCATATCTGCCCTTCTAGGTTCAACAGAGGTCAAAACTCTGAAGTGCAAAGAGAGAGAGACAGAGGGAGAGAGAGGAGAACATAGTTATACACGACTGGGGCCTTCGAGAGGTAGCAATATGCAAGGGACTTGAGTTTGGCTTCCGCATTGAGTGCCTTTCTTCCTAGTTGGACAGGGATCAGGGAATGTCAACACACACCTCTCCCACAGCAAACTCCTCTTTACCAATCCTCCCAGGCAGGTGCTTGGTGTTTGAGATCAACTCTAGAGACAGCCACTTCCAGCCCTCTTTAACTAAAGAGGGAAGAGACGACACGAGACTGCTGATGGGATAGGAGGGAGGAGACCATACGGGGTGGGATTATAGAGACCACATGACTAAACTTCATTACAGAGAAGTTATGAAACTGGACACCTTGGCTCAAATAGATGGATAATATTTAATTTAAAATAATAATAAGCCTGTTGAAAGAACAACAGTTTGTTGCAACAAGGTTATCCGCTTAACAGGTTTCTATGGTGCATCTAAACAAGGGTATTATTAATTAAGTATTTATAATAATTATGGCAGTGCTTGGAGGTCCCGGGCTTTATCAAGGCCTTATTGTGCTAAGAACTGTGCAGCCATATAGCGAGAGACAGCCACTTCTCCAATAATTTACAATCTAAATAGACAAGAAAGACAAAAAGTGGCAGCAAGGGGGTATTATTAGACCCATTATAAAGCTCAGGAACTGAGACACAGAGTGATTAAGTGGCTTGGCCAAGGCCACATAGGAAGTGTGTGACAGAGATGGAAACTCAATCCAGATTCCTTGAGTCTAAATCCAGTGCTTTAACCATAAGAGCATCCTTCCTCCTCAGACTTATTACCTTCCTGACCGATTTCATCCTCCTCTGCAATGGATTCCTCATGAGAGAGTCTGGGGGCATATTTATCCATTTTACCAAGGATACAGTCAGAAAAATGAATTCCTAAATTGTAGGGTACTTCTGAGCTTCAGACTAAGTACATATAGTATAGCCTCAAGGTAACACTGATTCAGCTACTCAATGCTAGTGATTTCCTATTGGAGATGGAGTCTCGTAACAGTGTTTTAATTACTACTGAGCATTTCTTTGGCATTAGATACATCTGGCTATAGTTTAAATGTAATCAATTAGCATTCCATCTAAAGCTTTACTTTTAGTCACTTACATTTGATGAGATTTTGCTAGATGGCTCCATGAAAAATAAACTTTGGTGTTTTGTTAGAAAATGTAAAGTGTGGGCTAAAAGTGATGCAAATCATGCAGAATGAATAATTTAGCCTATAATTTTAACCTCTCATTCTGGATACCTGGTAAGCAGGCCATGAGTTCCTTGAATTTACTCATTGTATACTTTTTGTCGTTGATTTCTCACCCCTGTGGATTGATCATTAATACTTCACTCATCATCCCATTACATCATCCTGTACTCAAAAGTCAAAATTCAGCTCCATTATTTACCTGGGACAGGTCATATCAGTCACATGGTTCTGTTCCCTGATTAGATGAGCACAAAATAATTTCTGGCACAAATACTAAGGAGTGAAAATGTAAAAATTCAGTTGCTGTGAATAGTCATGTGTGCATTCTTCAAACCTGTTTTGCCCCCAGGTTCTATGTGAATGCAAATAGAGTCCATGCCTTGCTCATGCAAACTCAACCAAACATAAACCCTTTTGGGGCAACCTAACTTTTAGGTGGAGGTTCCATCTCTATCCCAAAAGCACAACACAAAATATTCCCTTTAGCTAACAAAGAGGAAAAAATACATGTTTTCTAGTTGACTCACTAGGAGTGTAAGTAACAGGGAAAACGTTATAACCTGAGAAGGTCCCAAAATTTTTATGTCCATAAGGTTCATTCATCCCTGCTCTGCAGTGAATTGAGAATGGGAGTTATAGATGTGCTTGGATAGGTTAGTAGACCCTTTTCCCTTTTACTTAGCCAGCATGGGGATAGCCACCTTAGAAGCACTGAAGCTAGACAGATCCTCCATATCTGTAGGGAGCACTTCGTTATTGTTTCCTTCAAGCATTTCCCCCTCCTCCTAGAGATCTGGATTCACAGTCCCGGTGGGGCCTAATGGATCTCTTTGGAGCCAGCCAGTACATCTCTTTAATTGCCGAGAGGGTATCATTGTTATGCAACACAAGGCACTTACATCCCTCGGAAGCGGAATGTGCTGCCTCTGCAATGACATGTCATTTAATATCCGCCGTGGATCTGCTCTTTATTATAACCTTGAGAAAACATACAGAATTACACATACATCATGCACTCATCTCCCGGCCCCGTCTCAATAAAGCAAAGGGGAGTGGTTTGCTTGGGCATTTTAGTGGAGAAAATGCTCCTTTCAGAGAGAACGGCTACGATTAACTCCGGGGGGCTGAGGATGGCAAAATAAACACATGTGGAGAGAATGAAATAAAGCCTCACAGAGATGGAAGGAACAATAAGAAGTCAAGGCACCTCCAGATCACAGCCCAATGTTTCCTAGGTCACTCGCTGCTACTAACAGCATCAGTGGAAGGCAGTGTGGTTCATGGTCTAGGCGGGTGCTGAGCTGGGTGTCAGGACACCCAAGTTCTACTCCTGGCTTGGCCACTCACGCTACGTGACCAAGCAACGAGTCGCTTTTGTGCCTCGGTCTTGTCCGTGGAGGTTGTAAACTCTTTGAGAAGTGGGCCATGCTCACTCTGTTCTTGTACAGTTTCTAATACAAGGGATCCCTGGTCTGAACTGCCGCCTTTAGGTGCCACTGCAGGGCAAAGAACGTTAACAGTTCCCCTCCCACATTCAAATCATCTCTCCCATCATCCCTCCATGGCTCATTAATGCCACTGAAAAAGAGAACAGCCATGGACTAAATCGGACCTTAGCAACCCTTGCAAATATGTTTTCAATCATCAAATTGGAAAATCACCTTCACTGTTGATCTAGATGTAGAAGAAATGAGCCAGCAGCACAGGGCAGCTGATCTAATGCATAACACTCTCTGAAAATAATTTTCTGCTTTTAACCAGAGCATTTCGAGGCCCGGGTGCAGACTGACATTTTATTGTATGAAGTGGTGTTGCAACCATGTCAGTCCCAAGGTCGGAGAGACGAGGTGAGGGAGGTGATGTCTTTTATTGGGCCAACTTCTGTTGGTGCGAGAACAAGCTTTGGAGCTTCCACAGAGCTCTTACTCAGGTCTGGGAAACGTACTCAGAATGTCACAGATTGTTCAGCATAAGTAGTCAACCCATGTTTCAAGGAACCATTCAAGATCCCCTTCAGTTATTATCTTATTCACATGGTAATTTCAATACATCGGCTCTGCTCTCTCCCCATTAATACTTTCATCCCCATTCTGCCGATGATCAACTGAGGCAGAGAGGATTAAGTGATTTGCCCACGGCCACACAAGGACTCTGTAGCAGAGCTGGCAACTGAAGACCAATGTCCTGAGTGCCATGGCGGTGCCTTAGTCACCCAACTGTTCTTCCTCTTCTTTCTGTGAAACTGTGAGATGCAAAAGCTGGGCCCGCAGAAGTGTAATGGCTATTCAACACTGCCTCCTTTTCACCTTGTAACCTGACAGCTCTGCCAATGTACAGGATTCCTGGCCTCCAACACGCCCCGGAAATTCCTGGGACAAGACCAAGAAGGCTTAAATAGTTTCAGCTGAATTCTATCTACTACACTCACAGGCCCCAGGTCATTGCAACCAGCTAGGAGAGCCAGATATGAGTCCTTCCCCAGCCCACCAAAACTACACCATGAATTGTCTAGTGTGGGAAGGGGCGGTTGCTTCTTTCTCCACAGGCTGTAATAGCTTCTTCTTAAGCAGCGTTCACAGCCACTGGTGCCTTAGGAAGAGCAGGGCCTGAGCTTGGATCCCGCACTTAGGAGTTGCTACTAATACCAGCCTCAGCTCTGCCGTGCTTTTAAGATACAGACAGCTAAGAGTAAGCATGAGACCAACAAACTCCTCTTCCCACCTGGTCTGAGCCAGGCTCAGAAGCCAGGTTTTCAGAGGTAAAGGTTCGGGAGGCACCCGGTTCCCACGCTGGAGCCATTTTAGTTTATAGCTGGGGGAAGAAAAGTGGTCCCTAAAGGGGGTGGCTTTGAATGCTGTGCTATGTTTAACTGGGAGGAAAGAACCAAGCTCCGGAGAGTTCACACTGGAGAGGAACCAAGGGAGAGTGAACGAAGCATTCCATCAAGAACCATCGGCATCAATGCCGGGACATTACTCTATGAAAAGAAAACCGGAGTGAGCTGCAGTATGGTAAAGCGTGCTCCAGAATACAAAAAAGGAGAGCTGCACAATTGCCTCCTTATATCGGCCATCCTGTGATTGAGGATGACCTCAGCATCTGTGAGAGGAAGGGATGCAGGTAACTCAGCAACTCTCAAAGGAGATGGGAAGAGATATGTGGGCAGGGAGGTCACTGTACAGGCCCCCTAAGGTGTAAATATGAGTTATCAGTTACAATCACCTGTAAAGGGACCTGAGACCCATTCACAAAGGGAAGACTTCTGAAACCCGAATGGAAGGAATGCCAGAAAATCAGGATGGCTCAAATGTGTTGGCATTCAAAGCGTGGCTAATTGCAACACCCATTTCCATCTCCTCTCCTCCCTCATCATTTGTATTTTCACTCCTACAATATCTTATGCATCTATAGTGTAGCTGTTTTTGATCCCTAAGAAACCCAAAGGACATTATAAATCATCTGGAAACATGTAAATACTTCTCCCAGCACTGAAATGGAGCCACCTCTGGGGTTGAACATGGCAGCTGTTTCTGCATGCACTATACTACACAACAGTTGAGACAAGGCAGGAAGAACACCACACTGAATTAAAACATCCAGGGGATTTAGGTGGACAGAATTCTGTCTAGTGGACTGAGTTGAGCATGGATCTGAAAGCACAGAATATCTAGGATGTAATCCACACTCTGTCACTGATTCACCATGTGGCCTTCAGCAAGTCCCTTGGTGCCCCAATCTCAGTGGGATAATTAATAATAACTGTGTGCCATGCATCAACTGAGAACCAATGAAATGGAAATCCAGTTCAGAGACATTCACTGCAAATTCTGCCTACAACAAGAAACTTGAGTCAGGTGACCCCTCTTCTAAGTGGTATCAAATGGCTTTAAAAAACCAACACCCCAGCACTCGATATGTTGCATGGTGTGGGGACTGGGGAAGCAGGAAGACTAATCAGCTCCACTTAGGTGCTGTTCTTTGCTGTGCTGTGTCGCATCAGGTCACAGTCTGATTCATGTAACAGGACATGACCCAGTCTAATCTACCCAAATGATATGCGGCTCGTTGGAAAATATATTGGGGACAAGTTGCCAATTCAAGGAGCGTTCTCAAATCAGATTGCATTTGTTTCTGAAAGTTAATCGCCCCATTAATCACACACTCGCCCACACAAGGGGTTGTCCCTCACCAGAGCAGCTGTACAAGGCATTTTCTCTCTCAGTAGCTGCTTTGATTGCCCAAAAACGGACAACCCCTTGCAAAGTTCCCTCTCGGGCACATGTGCTGCAAAAGGCTTTCAGCAGCCTTTTGTCCTTTGATCTCTTTAAGCTAGTTACATGTGCATATTGTAAGCTCTAGCTTTGCTCTTCTGCTGTAATGCCTTTGAAACGGCTGCGCTCCAGATGTTAAGGCATTTAGCAAATGGACTTTTCAGACTCTTTGGCAGTGTGTTTCTGTTAGCTTTCAATTAATATTTGATGCCAGGTTACATGGGGCATTGAAATGACCAGACTCTTCCCCGCACAACTGCTGTTATTTTAACCAATAGCCTGTTTAAAGTATCAGTGTGGAGTTTTGAGAGAACAGGAACGGTGCTGCGTGTCCTTGTAGTACCTGCCCTTCGGTCTTCTGTTCATGCTACTCGGATTTTAGAGAAAAGTTGGAATAGGGGTTAAAAGCTACCAAGCGCTTTGATCCTTTCTCCCCTCCCACCTCCAAGGAAATGAGCCAAACCAAAAAGAGCAGTAGATCTAGTCTCTTGGATATCAATGCACTGCTCAAGACCATATGCACATCGGATGTCTGTCACATGCCAACTGAATGACCATCTAGCAGTAAAAGTCTGCCACCGTTTGTTATGCAACAGACAAAGAAAGGGTCATTTCAGGGACGGGACTGTCCTTCTGAAGTTAGCAAATCAGAATAAAGAAAGAACAGGGATGCTGAGAGCACATCCAAGGATCCTGTGAGGTTCTGAGTGAGCACCAGCAATTCCTGTTCACTCAGGGCCAGCTCCAGAGCCTTTCTCAACCAATCTGAGAGTCTCTCCCAATGATTTCAGTGGGGCTTTGGATCAGGGCCTGGGTTTGACACTGCTCATAGGCTGGAAATCTCAAAAGCACAGGCCAAAACTGAGAAGTGTAGAGGTGTGAATAAATGATAAAGCAGCGGTAATAACAGTACACTTATACACGGTCTTTCAGCTGTAGATCTCGAAGCACTTTATAAAGGCAGGTAAGTGTTATTATCCCAGTTTTAAAGATGGCAGAGCAGAGGTACAGGAGAGGTAAGTGCTCAAAGGCTCTCAGTGGCCCTGTCCTTCTACCTGCCAATGAGCTGGTCTAACTAAGGCCTGGGTTTGAACTAAGATACGCAACTTAGCTGAAGTCGGAGTACCTTAGTTCGACTTACCTGGCTGACCCCACAGCGACAAATCGACTGTGGCGGCTCCCCCGTCAACTCCGCTTACTCCTCTTGCAGAGCTGGAGTTCCGGAGTCGACGTGGAGCGCGTTCAGGGATCGATTTATTGTGTCTAGACGAGACGCGATAAATCTAATAAATCAATCCCCGATACATCAAACACTACCCACCGATCTGGCGGGTAGTATAGACGTACCCTAAGAGTCACCCAGCCTCTTAAATCATTTGTAAAAGGTTAACTGTACTCTTCAAACCACAGAAAAGGTTTGGTAAAGAATTTGGAGCAATAGCTTGGATTATCTTTTCTAGGCAACAAACTTCTTCATATTTACTGGCCTGAGTAACAATTTGATGCTTATTTGATACTTGTTATATAGTTACTAATTTTATATAAAATGATATATCAGGAAAACAATGTTTTCGATGGAGAAGAGTGAAATCTATGGATTTTCCAAGATCTTTACTTTCTGCAAACCCCTTAGTCACTAACTGCATTGAGTTTTGAAGGAGAAAACTAATTTACAAGTGGATTTTTCAGTTCCCCAAAGCAGCAGCTAAAATAGAAGCAGGTATTCAGAAGCTTCAACATGCTTTCAGGCAGATGCATGTCAATTTTGCATGTTGCAGATCTGATAGTTTGGTGCGCTGCACATCTGGCATTTCCCAAATCCCCAGGAATACTGCACGTTTTCCCCCTTACACACGCACATCTGGCAGTTCCCAGGTCCTTAGGAATACCTAAATCCTCCTGCAGCTTCAGTTAGACATGATATTTCTCCCTTCCTACCCCAGCTGTTGTATAGTGTGGCAAGGCACTATCTGAACAACTGCTTTGGTCCTCCCCAGGGGCTGGATAAGGAGCTAGGGAATGTTATATAGATCTTTTTCCATTCTCAACTCCCGCTGAAGTCAATGCAAGTAGAGGGCACTCGGTCCCTTGGAGGAGAAGATCAGCAACGTCTAGTATCAGGCCTATAGTTTGTAAAGTTCTTTGGGATCCTTCTGAGTGAATGTGGCTATGAAATTATGCAAGTTATTGTGTTACTTATTCTAAGGCCAAATCCCGAGAGGTGCTGAGAACCTGGGTCCCAGTCCTGCTCCTACTGAAGCTCCCCCAGGCTTCACGGGGAGGCAAGGGTGGCATTGTGTTAAGGCCATGTCCACACTACAGGCGCTAGAATGGCATAACTACGGTGCTGTAGCTGTGCTGTTGTAGTGCCATAGTATAGACGCTTCCTAGAGTGACAGAAGGGTTTTTTTCATAATTGTAGTTAATCCGCTTCTCTGAGAGGAGGCAACTAGGTCAACTGAAGTATTCTTCCCCTGAACTAGCCATATCTACACCTGTGGTTAGGTTGGTATACTACACCGCTCAGGGGTGAGAATTTTCCACACCCTGAGCAACAGTGCTATGTCGATCTACATTTTAAATGCAGACCTGTCCAAAGGTACTGAGCCGGGGCTCAGGTCTCAGCTCTGACACTGATCTCCTGTTTGATCTTGGACAAGTCACTTAATCTCTCTGTTCCAGTCTCTCAAACTGGGATAATAATTGAGACTCCAGACTCTCTGTGGTAGGGACTGCCTCTCACTGTGTCTGTGAGGTTTTTGATTTTAGGACCCCTGAGGCGATGTCTATATTTGAGTTGGGAGGGGGGATTCCCAGTCTGGATCCACACTAGCTCTGCTCAGGCTAGTGCCAAAAATAGCCCCGTGGCTGGGGTGGCGTGTGCAGCTGCTCAGACTAGCCACTTCAAGAACAACCCCATCGGCTCTCTGCCTGGGTGTGTAGTCGGACGGCTAGTCCACACCACTACCCCTGCCATGGTGGCCACGCTGCTTGATTTTAGCTTGAGCAGAGCTAGTGTGCAGCTCCGGGAATCCCAACTCCCAGTTCAAATGTAGCTGTACCCTAAGTGCTACTGTATTAATAATAATGGGAGCACGCCAGACTCCTTCGAAGCACCTGCATCAGCTATTGACTTTAATGGGAATTTTAGGAGCACAGTTATTCTCAGGAGTTGTCTTCAGCATAATTGGTGTTAATATATTTCTCACAGGGACAAAATACTATTGATGGGGACAAACTACCGGCAGATGGAAAAGTATCCAGCCACAGTTGCATTCCTAAAAATCCCTCCATCTACCATCCAAGCCTTCACCTTGGGGGCTCATTACAGCCCAGCCCAGGAAGGTTTACAACAGACAAAAAGGGCGGGCGGGAGGAGGATGCCCTGCCAAAGTGAAGTGAGTCATAGAATCCTAGAATATCAGGGTTGGAAGGGACCTCAGGAGGTCACCTAGTCCAACCCCCTGCTCAAAGCAGGACCAATCCCCAACTAAATCATCCCAGCCAGGGCTTTGTCGTGTGATTCCATTCTGTAAAGCCCCCTCCTGTCTGTCTGCGGCTGCTGCTCCTTTCCAAGTAGCAGAGCCGGCTGTCTTCACTGAATGAAATATTAAAACCTGAGCTGCCTGGAGAAGTGGGGGAGACAGCAGGTTACCACAATGGGAGAAGCCACCCTGGCCCATTTCACAATCTGCTGCCTCCTGAGTGGCCCCTAGTTATCAGGATGGGGCTGTGGTCCAGGCAAAACCCGCTGGCTTTCTCCTGAGCTCTGGAATTCTTTTTAGAGCCCTCCTATGGAGTCAGTCCCGCTCTCTGATCACAGCTCCAGGAGAATAGCATCCCTGTGCTTCATTCCCCATGGTGCCACTGCAGTCCCTTCCTGAAACCAATGAAGTGAGCTATAGCCCACGAACGCTTATGCTGAAATAAACTAGTTAGTCTCTAAGGTGCTACAAGTATTCCTTGCTTTCTTTACACACACACACATACCCCACCCTGGGATAATTAATACGTGATATTAAACACACACACACCATGCTGGGGTAATTAATAAGTGATATTAAACACATTCACCCCACCCTGGGGTAATTAATAAGTGATATTAAACACACACACACACCACGCTGGGGTAATTAATAAGTGATATTCAACACATACGCACACACTCCACCCCGGAGTAATGATAAGTGAGATCAATGCATTTCTCTCTCAAAGCCATCACACAAAAAGAAAGCAGGTTGCAGATGGGCTGGTTTTGTGTCAGATCCTAGGTGGAATTCACTCCATTACCCCTTCATACATTTCCTCTTTCCTTTGGCTTCGAGAGGCTAAAGATAGAAGCCTTTCGAGGTGGATTTGCAGCCGCCACAAACATCCAGCTCCAGCCAGCCACTTCCAAAATGGGATCTCAGAGCCAGGCGGCTCCCAGGCACATTTCACCAGCTCCACAAACACTGTTATCCATCTGCCTGACGGAATTCCAGCCCCTTTTAGCTCATCGTCTGGGCTCTGAGCAGACGGTCCACCCGGCAACAGCCGCTGTGGTGTGCTCAGGGCGAAGGGAGCCCTGAGAAGCAAGCTCTCTGCCAGATTAGCTGAAATGCACTGGAGTTCGATGCTGGAGTGCTCTGAAGTCAGCGGGCATCTCTCCATTGACTGCCCTGGGCTTAGAGTGACCAGACAGCAAATGTGAATACTTGGGATGGGGGATAATAGGAGCCTATATAAGAAAAATACCCAAAAATTGGGACTGTCCCTATAAAATCAGGACCTCTGGTCACCCTCCCTGGGCTTTGGATCAGACTTTAGGTCTGGTTTTTGCACTGGCGATCTGGGATGTTTTGAGGGGTAAAGAAACCCAGTGTGTTACGTGCACCCTGTTGGTAGGGGTTAAGAAGGGAACAGCACGACAAACAGCACCATCCTAACCAAATAGTAACCGTATTGGGAAGTATTGGGTAGGTACTAAGGGCGGGTTTGCTTTTCTGTGTAATATGTACCACAACAGCCTTGGCTGCGTTGTGCTACACCCCTACGTGCAATCAAAACAACGTATTACAAATCAGAACATGGTCCGCACTTGCTTATTCTCTACCCTTCTGGAGAAGTCTCTTTGCTTGGTTTCTATGGAAACCGGAGAGTGCACACATGGTAGCTAAACTCCCAGTATTGTTTTCCAGCCTTCCGGAGGAGTCTCGGCACTGGATTTTTTGGATCTGCATTTGCGTGTGCCTGCTGTAACGGTGGTGGGGGAATTTGGGGGTCTTTTTCTTATATGGGCTTCTATTACCCCAACCACCCCATCCCAATTTTTCACATTTGCTGTCTGGGCACCCTACACTCAGCTCACAGATGGCTATTCACTCTGACAATGCTTGGCAGGCTCTCCTAGATGGCCAGTGGCAAGCAGGCAGAAGCCTGACAGGACACGTAATCCGGTTCAATGGAATAATTCATCGCACTCTGCACTCCTACAGTGACAGGTGGCACTACTGGGGAACGTGGCCTTCCTTCAGCTTTGTCTTATCCTGCTGATGTGCCCCTCGGCGTAGGACTTGTGCATTTTCACTGCTGGGTCCCTACACACACCCTCACATGCACCATGCCTGAGCTCTTCAAACTCAGCCTTTAAAATCCCACCCGACTCTTTGTAGTGGGTTCGAGATCTCCTTCCAACGACCCGGGCTCCAACGGGTTAAACTGAAAACCCTACCCTGCCCCTCATGCTCTCTGCATTGATAGGGACACCAAGAAATGGGGTGATTCCCACAGGAGGAAAAGCTAGGGAGCAACCTGGATTATCCATCACCTCTCTTGTCCCCACACACTTGCCCGCTGGTGGGGAAGATAGCGAGGCGAAGCGGGTGGCATGGAGATGGCGCTGATGTAGCTCTCTGGATCCTTTTCACTGCCCCCAGATGGCATGCTGAGGAGGCAGCAGAAGCTCTCTTTGAATGGATGGCGGGCGAAGTGAGGGGGCTGAGGTTTGGTGTTAAGGACGTGTGCCAAGGAGTCCACAGTGCAGAGAGCTCTGGCAGTGGTTGGTGGGGCAGGGTCTCACCTTGGCCTTGTGATGCACAACTGGCTGGGGAAGCGGGCCGTCAGGGCAGGCGTGGTGGTGTCCTGGTGTCCTCGCCCCCCTGCCCTGGGCACCAAAAGCAGCTGCCTGCCCAGTTCCCTGCTCCCCACACCCGCTGCTGTTTTTCCGCAACTGGCAGTGGCTCCTGCCCTGGTGTGGAAACAGCCCACCTTCCTCCCCATGTCCCCAAAATGACTGTGCTCTGCCTGGCCTCCCCTTCCCTGCCCAGCCAGCTCCAGCCCCTGCCTGGTCTGGAGGCATCTCAACATCTCACATCCTCCCGTTATGCGGGAAATATTGCCGGGGTGGAAATATAGATGAGCCCCCACAATACTTCCATCGCATGGGGTGCTAGCTCATGTTGCCCCCCCTCCAGTTCCATCACACCTGGTGGGGTGTCCTTTGGGTCTCAGTGCCTGGCTGAGCTTGGGACTTGAGTAGGAGTAGAACTGGCTGAAGCATTATTCAGACAAGGGGGCTCTGATGCCACAGAGTTGTCATGGGTGCTGAGATGGTGGGTGCCCCCCTATGGAGAACGTTTATGCACCTTCTGACCAATGTTTCTCAGCATAGGGGTGCTTGTGGATCCCTGGTTACTCCTGGATTCTCAGATGCTGCATAAAGTATTTTATTTCTTCTGGGGCTGGTATGGTGCCCGAGAAGATTTCTCTCCGATGTGGCCCTTACCCATGTTAAACGCATCCTGTTGGATCATTTCAAGGTGCTTTACATGGGCCTCACCTTGATGGACACTCAGAAACTACACACCGGATGCCAGCCTCTATCGTCCCACTGGTTAGATTTGCAAATACACCCCTCCGTGCTTTCTCCTGGGCCACCCCATGTGCGTGAGAGGAGCTCCCCATAAACAGCCACATCGTTCTCCTTCAAATCCCTCCTTAAAACTTGCCTTTGCTAGGATTCCTGCAAAAAAACACGGCCATGACTAGGCAGCTGGTGACCATGCTGATCAGTATTGCCTTGTTGTTTCCTTATTCTCCCTCTGGTCTGCTTGTTGTGACCATCTAGGTTTTATACTTAGAACGTATAGAAGGTCGCTGTCCCAAGGAGTTCACAAACTATGTTTGTCCGGCACCAACACAGTGGGTCCTGCTCCAATACATATACTTAAAACAATCATAATACAGAACTATAATTAATATCCAGCTTCCTCTGGGATGAGACATGAAAGCTGTTTAGCAGTGCACAGTTCTACTATCCAACAGTTTAGGACAGGAAGTGAAGAAGAAAACCCTACCCAACCACAACAGCCAAAGGAGGGGAGAATGACTTTACCAGAGTTGGAATTTGGCTACTATGTCAATTCTTGCAAAAAGTTCTGTGGAATCAGTACTTTGGCTTTACATCTACTACAAAATACTTCTAGCATCTCAACTGCGCATAGCACTCTTCTTGGGACTTATTTCAGCATTGACTCAGAAGGAAGACTGCTACCTACTGATTTATCAACACCACAACCTGGAATCTTTCATCTAAACACTGATATATAACACACACAGCTACATATAGAAATAGAATATAATTATATATTACATATAAATTATATATTTGTATATAATACAAAACAAAATTAATTTAAAAAAGCCATTTCAAAATGAAAAAAATCAAAAGGTTTTGTTTCGAAAAAATGTTAGAACTTTCTTTTCCCATTTCCTTCTGACAGTGACATTTTGGTGAAATTGACACTTTTCATGAAGTGTTTTGATTTCAAAGAAAATGGTTCCACTAAATTTTTCCCACCAGCTGTATTGATCAGTAGTACTTAATTGCACCTAGGTACATGAATGAGAAAACAATAACCAGCCTAGCTGTGCTAATTCGACAGCAAAGCAAGAGTCAGGAAAGTTCAAAAGGAGGAATCAAGAAAATAAAAAACTAAACCACGATTAAGCAGACGCCTTTAAGATTACAAGCGGTGTCCCAACATTTAGTTCCACGGCTTTGTGCCAGTTGGTTGACGGAGTGTTTGAAAGCCGGATTTTTGCACGCATCAAAACTCCAGAAGCATTATAAAAAGAAGGTACCTGAAACTTCTCTTCCATTTGGCTGTTCAGGGTGGATTCATTCAAAGAGGCTGCAGCAAAGTGAACCCTGCCTCATGTTCTTTTGCGATGAAAAGCACTCCAGCATGCACCTAGAGGTGTAAAAGCAGTATTTTGACTTGTCACGAAGAACTCCTAGACTCACAGACCTTAGCAACCCTGAGGCCCCTCATCCCCACTTATAGTCACAGAAGCTGAATCCTCACTAGGAAAAAAGTGGCTTTGACTGCGAATTCACCTTCCTTGGCTGGAAGCAGGATGTAGAGATAGTCCCACGTGAAATAGTGAATGTAGGAGATTTACAGCAGAGTTTTGCAGACCCAAGCGATTCAGGAAGGGGTCTTGCTGCCCCAAGTATGTGTCTGGTATCTTGGATGGGATCGTAGTCAGCATTTACACTACCAGCTTGAAGTGCAGACATACCCATAGTGAGAGCCAGACCCTACTCCAAGAATTCGTGACCTAGTTAGGCACAAGTTGGGAGAAAGGAAGGATTTTTACCTCCATTTTACAGGTGGGAACCTGCGGCACATAGCACTTAGGTGGCTCTCCCAAGGTCACGCAGAGAGTTTGCTGCAGAACCTGAGTGCTAGTCCAGAGCCCTAACCACAAAAGCAATGATCTCACCATTTCCTTGAACTGGTTTATTTTACCGGTTTTACTTGAATTATTCGTGAAGCAAATCAAACCTACAAACTTAACCTCTCCACAGTCCCTTCTAACCACAATGGTTCCAAGCCACTGGGTCAGGGCTAACTATATTTTGCTGGGTTGCTGAGCTGTAGTTTTGCTAGGTAATAGCTGTGCCATATCCCCAGACAGTGGTTAAAATGTTTTATGATATTGGATGTTTGCTAATATAACTGTTAGCCCTGGATAATTGTGCCAGCTGGTGTGTTTTGAACTGACCTTGCCCTGCACATATGAGAATCTCTGAACAGGGTCCACAGCTAACCTTTTAGCAATTGCACTGGGCAAAACTGGCCCCACTAGCACCCAGAGACCTATGACAAACTAACATCTCATGAGTTGCCCTTCTTCTCAGCCACTTTTCTCTGGATGCTGTTTCCCCCCTGCTGCTGTATTACTACATCAGGTTCTCCAAGGGCTGGGCAGGAGAGGATGGAAGCCAGTTCTGTTAGGGTCCCTACAGGATACAATGTGTTAGACATTTCTCTGCTTTGGCAGGCAAGAGACAGGTCCATCACTGCTTGCACTCCTAAAACCTTTAAGCTCTCTGAAAAGATGCAGCAAATCTACAAATTCTATCAGAAATGCAGTTGGGGGAGAACATGGGGTTTGCATGAGCAATGCTCCAGTGACAGATGTTTTGAAATAGACATGGTATACCTGTTTGTAAAGGCAGCTGTGTCTATCCCACTTTTTATCTGAACCACACTCAGTAAGTGTAATGCACACACTCACGAGCATTCTGTAAAAAACCCTTCATTGATGGGCAGAATGTGCATCTGTCTGTATGGCTGTTAAAGAGACAAGGTGGGTGAGGGAATATCTTCTATTGGACCCACTTCTTTTGGTGAGAGAGACAAGCTTTCGAGCTTACACAGACCTGAAGGAAAGTTCTGTGTGGTTCAAAAGCTTGTCTCTCTCACCAACAGAAGCTGGTCTAATAAATTAGCTCACCCACCTTGTCTCTCTCATATCCTGGGACTGGGCACAGAGACGACAACACTGCAGACAATGGTTGCCTGTTATTCAGCTGATGTTCCACTGGAATTCCTGGCACAGTACCTTCATCTAGTCGTTCAGGTAGTGGGTATTGTTTGCCTGTTGTGCCTAATACTCTCCATTCATCAAAATGGAAGCGATTTAACTTGATTTGGGCAGCCACAGCCGCCAAGAAACCAAAGAGGCACATCCTCCGCAGCGCAGTCCTTCGCTCCAGGCTGAGGCATGGGTGATGTTTTCAGTAAGAAGACCTGACCTCCTTCAACAGTTTTCATAAGCACATAAGAATGCAAGTCACACAATGCCGAGATGTCAGCTGTTTGATAAGCTCAACTGATTTGGCTCCTCAAACCTCTCATTGTCAGGCATGCTTTCCAGCCCTCCGATCATTCTTGTAGCTCTTCTCTGCACCTTCTCCAATACAGACCGTAACAGATGGCTCTGAAAAGCAACTCTGAACATGTTCCAGAGTTTTTGTGTCACAATAGCTTCCACATCACATTTGCTCAGTTTAAAAGGAAGAGGTGGTGTTTCTTTTTCCCTAACTGCCAGCTCTGCAAACTAAGCATAGATTCTGAAGGCTGGGTTCTATCTGGCTCACATGTAAGAAAGCTTCTGAAATGAGAACTTAGTTAAGAACTCTGTTGATAATACCTCAACTAGAACAGAATCCAGCTCACACTCCCCTAGCTGTCATGTCTCTGCAGAGCTAATGGGAAAAAAGAACAATATTAACTTATTTTAGGGAATAAAATTGCACACAGATGAACACGTTTATTGAGTAAAAAAGGGGGCATTTTTGCACCCTGTTTTTTTTCAGAGTAGCACCCCACTCCAAAATGCTCTTTGACTTCACTGAAAGATTGAAATAGTCCAGAAATTTGTTTAAATAATTCTTTGGCAAAGTATGCCAAGGGTAAATGCTATTCTTTATTGTTTAGCTCTTGGTGTTTCATAACAAAGGATCTGGGGGGTTGCAGATTTGAAGTGTGCTTTATTTTATTTATTTATTTTGAGAGTAAAAGCCTAAATCTCAGTTGCAAGCTTAAAGTGACTTATCGGCCATAAGCTCCATAAGCTCTGGCATGCCATAAATAGCAGTATTCAGAGGGCGCTGAAAATCGCTGCTCCCTGGGTAAGCTCAAATGTAGCAATTTTGCCCCATTTGAGCCCCTTCAAGCAGCCAAAATTAATACATAAACCACAACTGGGATTTGATCGCGGGGTTTGTCATAGTGAAAAAAAGCCCTGATCTAAAGACCACTGAAGTCAATGGAAAGACTTCAGGGAAAGATCAGGTCCATTAACACCAGTAAAAGTGAGGAAGGAGCAAAGTATTGGGAGCTCTGCTTTAGCAAACAGGCTACAAAGCAGCTTGTAAATCTCCACTGACAGGGCCTTGTAGCTGGGATTTTTATAGTTTCAGTCAGAAAGCCATATAAAGAGGCCTCCGGTCCATTCTCACACATAACTAGCACTAGCTTAAGCTACAAACCTGGAATTCTTTCCACCTAGGTTTCTCAGTTCATCTTGAGCCGTGCATGTTTCATGGTGCAGGTTTGCGAGATCTAAAAATGAGGAAGTGAGACATACCTGATGGTGGCCTGGTATCCAGATGATGTCATGGCACTGAAAATATCCCCCCCGGGGAGGGAACTCAAGCCATCAGGGATAGGAAATCATCATGGGGGATTCAATTGTTAGACATATAGATAGCTGGGTTTGTGATGATTGGGACAATTGTGATGACAATTGCATGGTGAATTGCCTGTCGGGTTGAAGATTGCAGACCTCTTAGGACACATAGGCAGCCTTCTGTACCAGTGCTAGGGAGGAGCCGGTAGCTGTGGTACATGTAGGTACCGATGACATAGGAAAATATAGGAAGAGGTCCTGGAGACCAACCTTAAGTTGCTACAGAAAAAATTAAAGTCTAGGATCTCCATGGTAGCTTTCTCTGAACTGCTTCCAGTTCCACATAGGGCCAGTTGGACAGACAGAATGGCAGGATCTTAATGCATGGAGAAGACAATGGTGTACAGAGAAGGGATTTAGGTTGATTAGAAAGTGGGGGGCTTTTTAGGAAAGGAGGAGCCTGTACAGGAAGGATGGGCTCCACTTAAACCAGAATGAAACCAGATTGCTGGCATGTAACATTGAAAAGGTCATAGAGGAGTAAACTAAGGGTTGTGGGAAAGACAACAGGTGTGCAGGAGCACAGGGTTCAGACATATACATCCCATCGGGGAGGATTTATTAAAGAGGATACTCTATATCCCAGTAAAGAGAAGAGACTAGAAGTTGATAAAGTACAGGTAGGACTGAAGTGAAAAGTCAAAGGAAAAACAGCCCTATTCAATTACATCACAGGAAGGCAGAAAATTAAATATTGACAAAGGTTATAAGTGCTTGTATACAAATGCAAGAAGTCCAAATATTAAGATGGTTGAACTTGAGTGCCTGGCATTAAATGGGATTACTGATATAATAGGCCATATAGAGAAACTTAGTTGAATGAGGATAATCAATGGAACATGCTAAAACCAGGCTACAACAAAATGTATAGGACTGATTGAGTAGGTTGTGCTGGTGGAGGAGTAGCACTATATGTAAAAGTGTAAACTCAACTATAGTAAAAATCTTAAATGAATCAAACTGTACCATAAAATCTCTATGGATAGAAATTCCATGCTTGAATAATAATATAGCAGTAGGAATATATATTATGGATGACTTGATCAGGATGGTGATGGTGAGTGTGAAATGCTCAGGGAGATTAGAGAGGCTATAAAAATAAAAAAACCTCAGTAATAATGGGGGATTTCAACTATCTCCATATTGACTGTGTACATGTCCCCTCAGGATGGGATGCAGAGATTAAATTTCTAGACACCATTAGGGACTGCTTCTTGGAATACACAATGGGGGAGGCCATTTTTGATTTAGTCCAAAGTGGTGCACAGGATGTGGTCCAAAAGGTGAACATAGCTGAGCTGCTTGGTAATAGTGACCATCATGTAATTAAATTTAACATCCTTGCCAAAGGGGGGAAATGCCAAAGAAATCCACCACAGTAGCATTTAACTTCAAAAAAGGGAAACTACACACACACAAATGAGGAAATTAAGGGAACATGATGAAATGCCTGCAAGCTGCATGGAAACTTTTTAAAAACTCCATAATAGAGGCTCAAACTATACGTATATCTCAAATTAAAAAAACAGTCTGAGGACCAAAATATGCCACCAGAGCTTAACAACAGAGTAAAAGAGGTGGTTAGAGACAAAAAAAAATCTTTTAAAACTTGGAATACATATCCTATTGAGGAAAGTAGAAAGGAAAATAAATTAATGGCAAGTCAAGTGTAAAAGTATAGGCCAAAAAAGAATTTGATGAGCAAGTAGCAAAAGACAAAAAATGCGGTTAGGATCTGTACTGGGACCAGTGCTGTTCAGCATATTCATAAATGATCTGGAAAAAGCCATACACAGTGAGGTGGCAAAGTTTGAAGATGATAAACAAAAATTATTCAAGCTGATCACAAAGAATTACAAAAGGATCTCACAAAACTGGGTGACCAGGGCAACAAAATGACAGATGAAATTCAATGTTGATACATGCTAAAGTAATGCATATTGGAAAATATAGTTCCAACTACACACAAAATGATGTCGTCTAAATTAGCTGTCACCACTCAAGAAAGAGATCTTGGAGTCACTGTGGATAGTTCTCTGAAAATATCTGCTCAATGTACAGTGACAGTCAAAAAAGCCCATAAAATGTTAGGAACGTTTAGGAAAGGGATAGATAATAAGACATAAAATATCATAATGCCACTATATAAATTCCTGGTACACTCACACCATAAATACTGTGTGCAGTTTTGGCTGCCCCATCTCAAAAAAGATATAGCAGAATTGGAAAAAGTACAGAAAGGGGGGGAAATGCTAAGGAGGTCTGGAACATCTTCCAGACAAGAAGAGATTAAAAAGACTGGGACTGTTTAGCCTAAGAAAGAGTCAACTACGGCAGGGTGGGATGGGGGTGAAGAATGAGAGAGGTCTATAAAATCATGAACAGTGTGGAGAAAATTAACGCAGAAGTGTTATTTACCCCTCCAACTAACACACAAACCCAACGTTCGCCTGCAGAAATTAATAGGCAGCCATTTAAAACAACCAAAAGGAAGTACATACTTCTTCACACAATGCACTGTCAACGTGTGGAATTGTAGCCCATCAATGGCTATTAGTCAAGATGGTCCGGGCCTCAACTCCATTCTCTTGGTGCTAGAAGTTTGAACTGGATGACAGGGGATGATGGATCACTTGATAAATTGCCCTGTTCTGTTCATTCCCCCAAAGTATCTGGCACCGGCCACTGTCTGAAGACAGGACACGGGGCTAGATGGACCATTGGTCTGACCTAGTACAGCTGTTCTTCTGGCAAGTCGGGGTGTGATCAGAGCCAGTGGGCATTATTCATGATAGTACACTTGACTAAAAAGAGATTCTGCCTGAAATAGGCCTGCCTGAAAGAGTATCTACTGCAATGTGTGGGAGGGACCTTGCAGATGGGTGTGTAGCACAGTAAAGGGGAAAGGG
The DNA here is from genome assembly GCA_032164245.1 of Sternotherus odoratus. Taxonomy (NCBI): domain Eukaryota; kingdom Metazoa; phylum Chordata; order Testudines; family Kinosternidae; genus Sternotherus; species Sternotherus odoratus. The sequence continues at coordinate 28,459,232 of JAVMKO010000014.1, forward strand.
CTGAATTTAAAGGGGCTCAAACAACTTGTTTTTGAAATCCCTATCTGCCCTATATGAGAATGCTTCCACTTATGCAACTTTAACTTCAAAAATCCTCATCTTGCACAAGATCACGCTAAAGGGGAGCCTCCTATTCTTGTAACCAGCAAACAATCCCTCTAGACTGAAAGCAACAGCCAGCTGGGCGCCTAGTTCAAAGTGCATCCTGGTTCAACCACTGCTGAAACGTCTATAGACCAAAGTGGCCACCAGCAAAAGGTGTAACATTTTCAAAGACTGTATCAGATCAAGAATCTTCATTCCCAAGGTACCATTGCAAAGAGGTCTTTAGTTATGCTTTGCAAATTTGTTTATGGATTTGATTAAACTGTGTAAGGATTTTAAGATCAAGCTACAAATCTACAGGGCATTCACTATATTCAATAGACAAGGGTTTGTGATTTTTTCCTCCTAAAAGAATTAAATATCTAACAAATAAAATAAACCTTAATATCCAAACCAGGAAACAGTAAATAAAAAAAATGAAAAAAGCAAAACACTCAACATGAGAGAAAGGAGATGATCAGTGGCTGTGTCAAGTAACATGATGTGCTTGAAGATTTTCTTCTTAATTATAAATAATGCAATTATAATTGGGCTCTGAAAGAATGGCATTCTTCTTTCCTCAGTATAAAAATGTCCATCGGTAACAGAAGGCAGCATTCTGTTTATTTGGATTAGAGTTTTTCTTAGTTGGAGAGACAAGTTTGGAGCCAGTCTCCATCTTGATGTTTTCTCATGTGTGTCTTTATTTGCAAAACTAATATGTCCCATAGCTGGCCATTCAGGCGTTATCAGCTTGCTTTCTCTTGTTCCAGTGGGGTGTAATAATACCTTACGTAGCCATTCCACATGTGAGTAAGCATCTACAGGATCATGAGCTACAAGAAAGTGGCTCCAACTCTGTGAGGACTTCCCTTATGAGCAGACCCTAACCCCCATTAACCTCAGTGCGGTTCTGCACCGGTGTAAGGGTCCAGCAGCATGGAGCTCCTTGCATGATCAGGGTTTTGTGGATTAACACCAGACTAAGAGAGCTCACAAACTGGATTGGTGACTGTAGCCATGAGATAGAGGACTCCATTCTCCGGTAAACTCCACTCTGGTTCCAGACTTGGAGTAGACATAACAATGTGCAGGGGAAGTTTGTTTTCCATAAATGTAACAAAATAAATAAATACGTATAAAACAAAGAAAGTCTTTAGAAGTTTACACAAAGCTTCCAACTGCACAGAACCCTCCTTTCAATCAAGTATTTCTTCCCCAGCCCCAGAAGTTTTGAAAAACAATGAGTGTAGTGAAAACTTTCCAGTCTGCAGGTAGAAAATATTTTTTTCTCTTTAAATAACATCTTCTGATGTGGGCTAAATTTACAGATTGGCAAAGCTACCAGACACATCTGCTTGGTTAATTGGTAGAGAAGAAAACTAATTAAACCAAATTATATATGTAAAAACCCATCCATTTTGCTAAGGGAGTGTAGTGAGCTCCACAATAATCTCCGGCATCCAAACTCCACAACAGATGAACATCAATTTTTCCCTTCATTCTACCACCATTGTAAGTTCATTAGGAGGCCAGGAGCAATTCTGATCATTTCTCAGTGTCACAGCCAGTGTGTTCTGGGTCTCAAAGGAATAAACGCCTCAAGTGGCTGAACAGGAGATCAGAGTTTTGTAAGCTCCCCATGGTGTGTGTGCTTTCTGAGTTGAGTTGTAACAAAATAAGCAAGGAAAGACATTTGGTCATGTGTCCCTTTAACAGGGGGAAGCCGAGGTGGGGACAGAGGTTGGAAGATTGTGGTGACTGAAGTGCTGCTGTCTATCACAGGACCAAATTTGGGTCAGCAACTAAGCATGCAGTTCATTTAAAGCATGCTCTTAAGTCCTACTGACTTCAAGGGGACTTTATCACATGCCTACCTGCTTTCTTGCATCAGTCTCTAACAGAACTGGTGAAACAATGACAATAACAGATTCAAATATATTCACAGCTAAGCAGATTGACATAATTCCATTGCCAGTTGTGGAGTCCTCCTCTTCCTGACCACGAGGCATTTGTGAAAATGTTCGCAGATCCTAGAAGCTTCACACATTTTAGCTCACTTGGCTATTTTGGTTGCAAATTGGTACCTTAGCTAGATCTTCTTCTTCCTACTTCTGTGCTCTACCAATAACACCAGCCTCATGACCCTGTTCTTCTGCTTCTCCCACAACCTGATACAGGCACCCTGTCATTAGGGTAACCAGATAGCAAGGGTGAAAAATCAGGACGTGGGTGGGGGGTAATTGGCACCTCTATAAGACAAATCTCCAAATATCAGGACTGTCCCTATAAAATTGTGACATCTGGTCATCCAATCTGCCATGCTGAGCCTGGAACGCCCCTCCCCTGCCCCAAGCAAAAGTTCAAAACCCTCCCTTGTGACCCACGTATGCCAACATAACTTAGTTGATTGTTTATGCTGAATTAAAAAACAAGCCTTATCTCCATCCTTGTGTGCACTAGCCCTCAGAGAGTAACCATGGTGTCACCCATTCATCGCTCCCTGGCTTTACTGTCTTGTTACCCCGTCATTAATAGAACTGCATGAAAGGTTTCAGAGAACTTTTTTTTCAGCCAAAAAATGGCCCCTTTTTCCCCTTAAAATAAAGGTTTTTATGGGAAATTTTTGTTTCATTCCAAATTTTCCACTTTATGAATGAAAAGCTAAACTCTCAAACAGACACATTTTCTTTCTTGCTGACTCTCCCCTCCTGAAAATGGAAAAAATATTATTGTTGGTTTTCTTTTGAAAAAATGTAACATTTCTGCATAGAATTTTGGGGTGGAAAATGCATTTCTTTATAAATGTGCCATGGAAAACACATACGCTCATTAACATTACATCTACTATTAATATGTATGCTGTTCAGGACGGGGATCGTATCTTTTTCCTGTGCTGGGCAGTGCTTAAACTTGGGTGAAGATTAATTAATAATGATTTGAGTCTGGATTTTAAATGCCTACAAGCAGCCTACATTGTGTGTTCTCACGTCACCAACAGAAGTCTATGAGAGTGTGCCTGGTGCTGAGTTCCAGAGAATGGAGTCAGAGCCTCAAGGCCTGGGTAGAAGTTAAAAGATGTGTGAGCAACTACAAAGACAAATCACCAAAGAGACATAAATGGCCACTTAGACCCCTGGTCATCAAAGCACATAAGTGCGTTCTTTTCTTTAAGCACGGGAGTGGCCAACCTGAGCCTGAGAAGGAGCCAGAATTTACCAATCTACACTGCCAAAGAGCCACAGTAATACGTCAGCATCCCCCAATCAGCTCCCTGCTCCCGGTGCCTCCTGTCCACCGGCAGCCCCGCTGATCAACATCTCCCTCTCCCTCCCCACACCTCCTGATCAGCAGTTTCGTGGCATGCAGGAGGCTCTGGGAGGGAGGAGCGAGGGCACGGCAGATTCAGGGTAGGGGATGAGAAGGGGTAGAGTGGGGACAGGGCCTGTGGCAGAGCCAGGGGTTGAGCAGTGATCACCTACCGGCACATTGGAAAGTTGGCGCCTGTATAAGGAGCCACATGTTAATTTCTGAAGAGCCGCATGTAGCTCCAGAGTCACAGGTTGGCCACCTCTGCTTTAAGCACATGAGTAGTACCATTGACCTGAACAGAACTAGTTAAATGCACATGTTACGCATGTGCTTAAGCGCTTTCTTTCCTGGCTAAGGGGAGCAAGTATGATAATTATATGTGTAAGCTCCCTGCGCAATTGAGCCTTTCTGTAATTCTGGGCCTCTAACCTATTGAAAAATCAGACTTTTCATGTTCTTTTACTGATGTCCTTTCTTTCTGGCTTAATCATGTGCAGAAAGGGTGCAATGTCCTTGTCCCCACAAGCCCAGAACCTTATATTTATCTCCTGCAAATTGCTATGCCATGCAAATGACTTCATTTCTAAGAGTGCAGGACAGATGGGCATATTTTCAATGCACAGCACAGAGTTAGGAACAGCTTCCATCATTGAAGAGCACTCCCTGCCAAACAGGAATAGAAGTTTTATACAGAATTTGAAACCGCTCCCATTACGAAATGTGTCTTTGAGCTGAGTGAATATTGCAACACACGCACACACACACACAATGTTTGGCAGGTGTTTGTTCACTGTGAATGAATTTGCTTTGACACACTGCTTCTATGCTCACTTTCTTCAGCTACTCCAGCAGAAGAATTTACTGTTCAGAATCAGCAAAGTAAGCAAATATTAGAGAATATTTACAGAAAGTACATTTGAGTTCACAATCATGGGTATCAAAACCCTGATGCTAACAGATAGGCTCATCCAGTTAGAGAACAGATATATATTTAACTCTTCATTGCTCTGAGGCCTCTGCCTATCACCGCTGTCCAATAGAGTATCATTGTGTCCCTGTGCTCCCATCTGTCTGTATCCACCTGTTGTCTCTTCTCTTATACTTAGATTGTAAGCTCTTTGGGGTAGGGGCTGTCTTTTTGTTCTCTGTTTGTACAGCACCTAGCACAATGGGGGACTGCTTCATCCATGTGATCAATGGTATGTCTACCCTGCACACCAAACCCAAGTCTGTGGGACATGGGCTTGTAGACTGAGTGTTTCCAAGCCCGTATTTGAGCACTCAGTCTGCACTATAAACCTGGGTTTACAACTGCTGGGCATCTATTGCATTACTCAGAATTTCTGACTCAGCTCTGGAGCTTGACCGGCATCCACATTGCAAAATGACAGGACTTGGACCTACATCCCAGCAGGTTTGACAAACTCCCCGCCACCCACACACATACATACAGGATCCTAAGACTTGGGTCTTGCTGACCCAAGTCAGAGATTGGTGTGTAGCCATAAGGGGGATTTGGGCTCAAACCTGTACCCAAATCAGGAGCCCAGGGTTAGTGTGCAGTGTAAACATATCCTATAGGCCCAGTTAAAACTTATCAGCACCTCCCTAGTTCTGAATTTCATGTACTGAATATTCATAATGAACTACTCTTGAATATTCTATAGCCCAAGAATTATTTGCCAAGATTATTCAGCTAGTAGTACTGAATAGTGACTAAATCAGAGAAAATCATGACATGTTCATGGACAAAGTGTAAAGGGGAAAAAATTAATTGTCAAATAAATGATTCATTATAAAGTGAGTCACCTACATTTTATGTTTAGATTAGCATATTAAATAGCTACACACACAACTTCTTTCTCTTTACTTTGCATTTATAGAATAGTCTGTAACAGGAGTCTTAATGGGCTTCACTGGGTCTGGCACTACTCATGCTGAAACTGAAGACAACACTTCCATTGCATTCAGCGGAGGAATGACTGAGCCCTACACAGTTTGTTATAAAGATCTAATTTCCCTCATGATCTCAGTGACTGAAACCCTGTTAGTCTTGTGCAATTCCTGCTGTCTGTATAGGACACTTCAGTGATGTATTGTTAGTCCTTAGCTACAGGCATTACTAGCATGGAAGAGCAGAGTTAACAAAGTCCTGTGGCACCTTAAAGACTAACTATAAAGTTTTGAAGCATGAGCTTTCGTGGGCTAATACCCACTTCGTCGGATGCAGGCAGTAGAAGTGTTCACAAACAGGCAGTTATAGAAAAGTAGGTAAGAGCCAGGTGGGAGGTGAAAAGGTTAGTCCAATTAAGATGAGCCAGCTTGTTATCTCCGATCAGGGAGTGTGGATTATTCGTCTAGCATTTGAATGGGGTGTGTGAACATGGAGAGACGAGAAACAATGTCTGTAATGAGCCAACCATTGTAGATCTCGGTTCAATCCCAAAGAGTGTGTGCTGAATTTGCAAATGAATTGAAGCTCTGCAGTCTCTCTTTGCAGTCTGGATCTGAAGTTCCCTTTCTGCAGAATGGTGACTTTTAAATCTGTAATAGTGTGTCCAGGCAGGCTGAAGTGTTCCCCTACAGGTTTTTGTATATTGCCATTCCTAATATCTGATTTGTGTGCATTTATCCTTTTTCGTAGGGACTGTCCAGTTTGGCCGATGTACATAGCAGAGGGACACTGGTGGCATATAATGGCATATATGACATTGGTTGATGTACAGGTGAATGAGCCAGTGATGGTATGGTTGATCTGGTTAGGTCCTGTGATGGTGTTGCTGGTGTAGATATGTGGGCAGAGTTGGCATCGAGGTTTGTTGCATGGATTGGTTCCTGAGTTGGAGTTATTGTGGTGCAGTGTGCTGTTGCTGTTGAGAATTTGTTTAAGGTTGGCAGGTTGTCTGTGTGCCAGGACTGGCCTTCCTCCCAAGGCTTTTGAAAGTGAGGGATTATTGTCCAGGATGGGTTGTAGGTCACTGATGATGCGTTGCAAAGGTTTTAACTGAGGACTGTAGGTGATGGCCAGTGGTGTTCTGTTGTTTTCTTTCTTGGGCTTGTCTTGTAGCAGCAGGCTTCTGGGTACACGTCTGGCTCTGTTGATCTGTGTCCTTATTTCCTTGTGTGGGTATTGTAGTTTTGAGAAAGCCTGGTGAAGATCTCGTAGGTGTTGGTCTCTGTCTGAGGGGTTGGAGCAAATCCGATTGTACCTCAGTGCTTGGCTGTAGACAATGGATCGTGTGGTATGTCCGGGATGGAAGCTGGTGGCATGAAGGTAGGCATAGCTGTCGGTAGGTTTTCGGTATAGGGTGGTGTCGATGTGGCCGTCATTAATTTGCACTGTGGTGTCTAGGAAGTGGATTTCCTGTGTGGACTGGTCCAGACTGAGGTGGATGTTGGGGTGGAAGCTGTTAAAGTCATGGTGGAATTCTTCCAGAGTTTCTTTCCCATGGGTCCAGATGATGAAGATGTCATCAATGTAGCGTAGATAGAGAAGGGGTGTGAGTGGACGAGAGTTGAGGAAGCGTTGTTCCAGGTCTGCCATAAAGATGTTGGCATACTGTGGGGCCATGCGGGTGCCCATAGCAGTCCCGCTGGTCTGGAGGTATATATTGTCACCAAATTTGAAATAGTTGTGTGTGAGGATAAAGTCACAGAGCTCAGCAACCACCTGTGCTGTGGCATCATCAGGGATACTATTCCGGACAGCTTGTATTCCATCTTTGTGTGGGATGTTTGTGTAGAGAGCCCCTACATCCATGGTGGCTAGGATGGTGTTTTCTGGAAGGTCACCAATGCATTGTAGTTTCCTCAGGAAGTCAGTGGTATCACGGAGATAGCTGGGAGTGCTGGTGGCATAGGGTCTGAGTAGAGAGTCTACATATCCAGACAGTCCTTCAGTGAGAGTGCCAATGCCCGAGATGATGGGGCGTCCAGGGTTCCCAGGTTTGTGGATCTTGGGTAGTAGATAGAATAACCCCGGTCGGGGCTCTAAGGGTATATTAATTTGTTCCTGTGTTAGTGCAGGGAGAGTCCTGAGTAGGTGGTGCAGTTTCTTAGTATATTCCTCAGTGGGATCGCAGGGAAGTGGCCTGTAGAAATTGGTATTGGAGAGTTGTCTGGTAGCCTGCATTACATTACTACAGACACCTTTTGGAAGTCTAAAGCTCCTGATCTGGAGCTGACTCCATTGAGGTGACTGTCTTTTACATTCCAGGTAATACAGCCGTTAAAACGGGAGTCATGAAAATCACAAGGTTCATTTTATATAGAACAAATGTCACATAAATCTGACAGACTTACACACTTCCCTAACTTGAATTCAATGGGACCATTCGTGCTTAAAATTAGGCACACACTTAAGTGCTTTGCTGGATGAGAGCCATAAAACACAGAACATGTCAAAGGGAAGCGACACAGAAAGGTTAAATCTCTCCATAAGGCAAATATATATTATTGACACCAGCAAGATGCCCCTGGCCACTGATTTGCCACTGCTCTGCTGTGCACATGTTCCCAGGGGAATAATTATCCCACTTGGGTTTGTCAGCTCTTGATAACACAGAAGGTAAACACAGCTTTCCTGTTTGTGGCTTTATAAATATCCTGAGCACATAAACAACCAGCAGAGGGGAAAAAATGGCCAGCAATCCTCTTTGACTAGAAATGGGATTGGAAATATGGTAATCTTCTAAATGGGCAGGACTGATGAGTTGATAAACTGAACTCTTTTTTTTTATTATGGTGATGAGGTCGCTAGAAGGAGTGTAATCCCAACCCAATCTGATTGCTGTCAGGCCGCCCCCAAATCGTCACATTAGTCTGATGGGAGAAAGTAAATGAGCTTTCCTCTGTCTGTGTTGTTTAATGCCACTGAACAATGGAGCAAGGCACCAGGTGAGCACTGGGCTCTGCACTTTTCTTTGAATGTTAATTAGTTAATGTTCAGTTCGCCTTTGAAAGTGTAAAGCACTATGTTATTACCATCTCTCAGTACAATAAATAATAGCTATTAACATAGGTCTATATATACTGTAAGAACAAGAAATTGCCACACTGGATCAAACCAGTGGTCCATGTAGCCCAGTATCCTCTCTCTGACTGTGGCTGGTAGCAGCGGCTTCACAGGAGCCATTCAATTTCAAGAGCAGCTCAGTGCAGCTAGTTATCCAGTAAAAGTATTAGAATCTCAGTCCCTGCCCCAGAGAGCTCTCAATCAAATTAGCTAAGACACGATAAGGTTTAGGAGAAAAACCTGAGGCGCAGAGAGGCAAAGTGACTTGCCCATGGGCAAAATGAAGGTCTGTAGCAGAGCTGGGAAGAGAACCCAGGTCTCTGAAATCCCCAAAGAAGGGCGATTCACTGGACCACAGTGTCTGACAGAACCATTGAAATAACAACTAAATACAAACAAGAGGTACAATGACAAGCACAAAAGACAATTGCGCACAAAGCAACTGAGCGACTCACCACAAAGACCAAAGTACAATGACCAAAGACAAAATCCCACTAGGCTAAATTTTGCATTGACACCTTTGCTCTATCATTGATCTAGCTCCACAGACAGCAGAATTTATAGCCTGAAGCACACAGGACGATCCCTGTCTTCATGCCAAGATGTGGAATGGAGTCTTGTTAAAGACTAACGAGCAGAAGAGGATTAGATTTTATATATAAAGTTAAAGTGCAGCAAAAAAGAAGCTCTAGGCACCCTGACAATTAGTTAATCTACCATCACCATAACAATGAACACTCAGCAGACCTGAAAAAAATCATATGTGAATAGCACATAAACTCAGCCCATGAGAGAGATAAAAGAATTATAAGCAGAAGCAAATTAAACCATTCAACTAGTAAACCAAAGCAACAAAGTAGCTCCTTCACTATGGGAACCTCTCTTCAGTCTTTCTCAAAAACATTTCAAAGAAATAGCTTTTTGTACCCTCCCCAAAAGGCCATGAAGTTTGCACCTTTTGGGATTGAGGTGAAGCCAGAGAAGCTGATTCAGAAAAGGACACTTTGGTGGCAACATCTTTCAGCGCCCTGAAATATTGAAACACCCAACATTCCTTATCCACCTTTCAATTCTCATTTAAAATTTTTATTAAAGCTAATGTTCAACATGAAAACATACACAGATTGAGAGTTAAGGTACTGGACATCTGGAGTCAGGCTGGAGTTATGGGCAATTGTAGGTAGTAGGTACAGGTTTTACAAGGCACATGCATATCACATATCCAGCATAGATCCAGATTGGGGTGTGGGAGTTTTTAAAGCATCAGTCTATAGGTGTGTTCGGGTACGCCACCCATGGGGTGTAGTGAAAGTCCGAGTCAGTGGTGGTGCAGGCAATAGGTACGTGGGTGGGGTGCGTCCCTCTGTTTGTCAGGGAAGGAGGGATGGGTTGGTTGCATCTTATCCAATTTAATAATTTCCCACCGGGAATTGTATCAAATGCCTTACTGACATCCAGGTAGATTAGATCTACTGCATTTCTTTTGCCAAAAAAACCACTTATCTTCTCAGAGAATGAGATCAGGTTGGTCTGGCATGGTCTACCTTTTGTAAAAGCCATTGTGTTTTGTCCCAGTTACCTACTGGAAGCCTGGAAAAACCTCAGAGAGATCTGTTTTGTTCTGAGATTCCCATTTCTATTCCTGAGATGCTGACACATTCAGGACAAAACTGAACTTTAAAATAAATTGCAGCATGGAACTCCCAGGTTCTTTGCAATTCAGCAAATGACTTCTATGTGATAAGAAGTTACAGGATCTATTCTGCATTAAGATTGCTACCGCATGGCAATTGCTATCATTACACGGAACAACTGGGATTTCATTATTCTAAAGCTTCTGCACAGGGGATTGAATACAACTACAATTCACCCTTTTTAAGGCAATTGTTCAGAGCCTTTAAAAAGTGACAAGTAAAACAAAAATCCCATAATTTTTTTAGTGCATTTCATACACAAAAGCCTTTGAAAACGTGCCCAGTAGGTTTGGCCATGAAAGAGGTTTCTGTACAGCTGAAGAATTCTCAACTCTCGTTATTTTCATCCTGTTTTCTTGTTAATAGCCTTGGGCACTGAAATGGCTTTTCATTTTTGGATCCAGCCTAGGAAAAAACTGTAAGGGCAGTTGATATCATTGGTATACCAAACGACATACAGGAATCAGTTCATTTACCACTGAAATGCAACCATTTCTGGGGTGGAATGAAAGAGTTTAACGAAAGTCATATTATTTATTAGTTTTGAATTAGTATCAAAGAGCCCCAGACTTCTCTCCCCATTAGCCAAGACCCCATTGTGCTAGGTATGATACAAACATAGAACAAAAAACCAAAAAAAGACCTCTGCCTCCAAGAGTTTACTCCCTAACTATAAAACAAGAGATAGAGAAAGACTGACAACTCAGGGGGCACAAGGAAACATATGTCAGGATAGTTTAAGACAGGAAGTGGAGAAGATTACCCTACTCTATTAAAACTGCCGGGGTTATTTACGAAGGCAGAATATAATAATTCACATTGGAGTTTGGCCAGGGAACCACAATTTACCACTACAGTCTTTCAGAAAAGCACCATAGGATGTTTAATGATCACAAGTGGTCAGGAGCTGAGTTCTACATCTCATCACAAAAACATTCTAGTTTCACAATCCAAAAATGCCCCTTTTGAAGTGGAAATTTTCCATTTTGTTTGTTTCAAAAAAATTTCATTGAAAAATAATCTGTAACAGGAATGTAACATTTTCATTTCTTTTTAAAAAGTAACAAAAATGGAACTCTAGTTTTTATGCAGAGAAAACACCCATTAAGTGCAGTTGCCGGGGAAGGCTCAGTGACAGCTGAAGGAAAATGTAGCCTTATAGCATGGAAGTGAGATCTCCTGTTTTCTATTCCCAGTGCTGTCACTGTCTCTGTGACACTAGAAATGTTGTTTCACTTCTCTGTCCCATAGCTTCCCCACCTGTTAAATTGAGATAATCACAGGGTTGTCAGGAGGCTGTATGCATTAATCATAATAAAGAATGAAAAGTGTTAAATAATATTTTAAGCACATATTAAAATTAAGAGTGATAATCTCCCTACCTTTCCCCCCTCCTTTTTTTTTCTTATTTTAGGACAGGTTTGTATCATAAACTGTTGTCTAGTATTTTTGTACAGATTTAGGGCCTGAGACAAAACCAGGATTTCATTAGGACTCATTTTGTTCAACATCTTTCAGGCTATTCGTGTTTATTTTTCTTTTGAATTATACAGTCATCAAAGCCTTTAAAGAGACAGTTCTCCCAAATACCAAGTTTTTATATAATCTCTATGTAAAAATAGAGATCAGTCCTTCTCAACATCCAAGCACACAGCCATAGCATCATATATGACTCCTCCCTTTTTCCCCTTATGACCACGCCCTTGCCAATCCTGCTGTTAATTTCTGTACAACATTTCTATTATTCACCCCCTTCCTCTCCACCTCAGGTATCAAGACCTCAGCCCATGTTCTTGTAATCTTTTATTTTGGTTACTAGAAGCTTCTTCTCTTTGGATCACTCCATTCTCACCCTCCAGCTGATTCCAAACTCAGGTGCGGAGATAATTTTCCTTTCTCACTATTCAGACCATGTCTGCTGCCCAAAATCTTTTCATTTTTCCAGTGGTCTCCATTGGAAACCTTTGACTGGCCTCTCTTGGTTTCCTCTGGTTTCTACTGGTGTCTGCTCAAGAACCATCAGCCCCAGGGACCTGTCACCCAACAGACTTCTCTCCCCATTAGTCAACTGTGACCAACTGAATATTCCACTAGAGTTGTCTTCACCCATATAAAGTTTGGGCTTCTTCTCTAGAGAGATCTTCATCCATATCACATTCAGGTTTCCTCTCTTCACCTTCAAAACTCTAGCCCGACCTTCAGCTCTTCCTATGTCACCTTCTGATCATTAGCCTCTATTCAAGTTTCTTCCTCTTATTCCATTGGTCTCCTTTGGCTATTCATCTCTCAGAGTCTTCTTTCATGCTACCCCCTATTCCTGGAATAGCATCTTTATTAACATATACCAGGCTCCCACTCTCTCTTCTTTCAAGAAGCCACTAAAAACCATAAAGCTTTCAAAGCTCTAATGACCACAGCCTATTTTGCCCATATTCTGTCTTGTATTGTACTGCTGATTTCTTTGGGGAGAAGTCCTGTTGTATGTTCGACACTGACACAGGATCACTGCGCAGTACCATGTACATTTACAATGCTATATAAATGAATAATTATCCGAATAATACACCTCTCCCTTTATTTCCATTGATGTATTGTATTCTCTTTTTAGGATACAAGTTGGCTCTGATGTATCTCCTGTTCTGTTGAAAGAGGGCTGAAAGGAAGTGACATAGAGAAGAAAAGTAAAATTGGTTAAATAGAACACAAATGAGATCTATTTGGCCCTGAGAAAGGTACAATATATGTTAATTAAGCAGATGAATGCATTACTGGCTGGAGGGGCTATTGAACCTATTTTAAACAGGCTAAAACTATTTTATTTAAATCTGAGGTTTTGGAAGCTTTGGAGCTAACTAATTAGATGAGATTAGTTCTAAGTAAAATGTCTACAGATTAGGCAGAGCAGGATTTCATTAGGACTCATTTTGTCCAACACCTTTCAGGCTATTTGTGTTTATCTTTCTTTTGAGTTATAAAGTCATAAAAGCCTTTGAAGAAAAAGTTCTCCCAAATAACAAGTTTTTACATAATCTCTATGTAAAAATAGCTAGCCATTAAGTGAGATACTATGATCGGAGCAACTAAGCATAATTTTCCTATAATACTGTGCACAGAAACTTAAGCTGTCATGTAGGGACAGAACATAAAAAGTGGCCACTGATTTTGGGGGCCCAACTTGAGAATAAAGTCTCCAGGAGAGAATATAGTGTGTGCATCTCCCCAGTAATAGGCTGCAGCAACTCTGTGAACAAAATGGCTGATTTCTCTGCACACTGCCAGATTTTTTAAAATATAAAGATGCAAGAGAAGGAAAACAAAGACAGCACAGTGCCATTGTTCGATGCAAAATGCTATCCAGACTGCCTGGTTCTGAAAAATCTGGCTTGAAATTTATTCAGAACTAAACCTAGCCTGACTGCTGAGCCTTTAAAGGGTTAATAACTAAACTGTACTTTTTGGTAATGCGTATGAGTAAAACTTCAAGCTGAGAGAATGTGTGAAAAGCCAAGCGGAGAGCATGCCAAATACTTATTGTAAATACTCTAAGTAAATTTCAGTGTTTTCCATTCAAAATAAGCTTCATTAAAGGCAATGTAGAATTTTACATAGAGAGGAATAACAAATTAGGGTAGGAAGAAATGAAAGCAACTTATATAACCCCCAGCTGTACTAGATCTTAAAAATTCAAAAGCAGTCCAAGTGAAACAAGGAGGGCCTCATTTAATTCATCATTAACTAAAGACACAAAAAGAACCAGGAATGTCATGTGGAGAGAACTGCTATGAGCAAAGACTGGATCATTCACTTCCTGAATTTACCCTCTTTCGCATTTCCACCGGCTGGTCTCCTATTTCAACCATTGCCTGACCTGCCACATCCCAAATCCTGATTCAACTGCGTGCAGGTCTCCTTTCAGGTGTCTTTGCAGCTGGTGGAAGATCAGAAGGGAAGTGGTGGGAAGGAAGCCCAGCTGAACAATGAAACAATGCCTTGCTGAGTCTGAATGAAAACTGAGGACCTCACACAATTCAGCAATTACCAAAGAGCTTCCTTCCACTCAAACCTCTAATGAGCCAGCTAATTGATTTGATCCCTTTCATGGGCTGATAGTCCACAGCTCCCTCAATGAGTAGTTTGTAATCTCCTGATGTTCCTGAGAACCAAGTTATGCTGCTTGTAGCCAGAACTCCCCTGATTGGAGACCTCATGGAAACTCAGATAAGCACTCTGAACTCATTATTTATTGACATCTGCATCTTAGTGATTTAAAACATGCCCCTCACTTCAGGTGCATGGTAAAAAAAAAACCCCAAACACCCACAACTCTCACTCATTTCCTCATCCACTCCACTAACTCTCCCAGAGTAAAAAGCCTGAGAGAGAATAGACAGGCTTTGCAACAGGTTTCACAGATCTACAAACTGGGGAGAGGCTGGCCTAGAAAGGAAGGATGGTACCGTGGGGTGGGCCTTACCCTAGGCCATCAGAGACCCTGCTGTACCACAGGCATCCAGTATGACCCCGGTCAAGTCACATAGTCTCCCTGTTTAATAATTTGTTCCAGTTTCTTTCCTGGTATCAAAGCTAGGCTGACTGGTCTATAATTCCTGGGGTCCTCTTTGTTCCCCTTTTTAAAGATAAGGATTATGTTTACCCTTCTCCAGTTTACTGGGACATCACCCAGCCTCCATAAATTCTTAAAGAGAATTCCCTCAGGCTCTGCTGACTTGTATATATCTAATTTAGCTAAATATCCTATAACCGGTTCTTTCCCTATTCTGGCTTGTGTTCCTTTCCCACTGTTATTAATATTCATTGTGTTATGCACCCAGTCCCAATTAATTTTTTCAGAGAAGACTAAAGCAAAACACATTAAACACCTCAGACTTTTTTGTGTCATCTGTTTATTAGCACTCCTTCCCTGCTAAATAGTGGGCCTACACATCTATGTAGGGCAGCGAAATGGCATCCTCACCTCCAACAAGCAGCATCTGCTGCAGGATATGTAAGGAATGGGCAGGGAGCATCCATGGGTCACCACTTCCTCCCTAGGTAGGTTTGAGGGCTATGCCATGGACCCAGAGCATAGCCCACCCCATCACAGCTCCATTTGGTCTCACCCAGTAGCCACCACAGAGCTTTGTTCCGCACATTGCAATGGGCTGCAGAATCTCCCTTTGCAGCCATGCACTCCCAAGCTCCTGCGCAGAGGAATTTGGTGCTTCAGTTGCATTTGGGGTGTTCCATGGCTGCACTAGGGGGTGGGGGAGGCATGCAGGATTTAACTGATAATAATACCCGGTTCTTTTCCATAGATCTCAAAGCGCTTTACAAAGGAAGTCAGTCTCATCATCCCTGTTTTACAAATGGGGAAACTGAGCCACAGAGATGGGGAATAACTTTCCCAAGGTCACCCAGCAGTAGCAGAGCCAGCAATAGAACCCAGGTCTCCTAAGTCCCAATCTTGCGACGCTATATCCAGGGTACGGGGACAAATTTTGTGCTGATCTGTGCTAATTTACACCAGTAGAGAATTTGGTCCACAATAGCCAAAGGTCAGCTCATTGAAATACGATGCCCTAGTCAAAGAGGCAGTTCAGAAAGTTTACAGAGACTTGCATTCCACAGGCTGTTGGAACGTCTGTACCGAGTCCTACAACTGACTGTGGCCCTGAGAGATTAAATTTCAGAAAATCCAAAGCCCACACCTGGATCCCTATCCAACCGGGTGCCCATTTCTTCCCGGGGAGAGGAAAAGTGCCAGCCAGAACAAGGGAAAGTCTGTGTGAGGTTAGCCATTACCTAAGTGCATGTCTGCCCTCCACTGCAGTGCCAAAGTGTAGACCACTGTTCCCTCCAAACTGTGCATGTGTGCATGCAGACACAGATCCTAAACCCTGCGTGCTCAGTGAAACACTGTGTGCACAAAAATTTTCATGGAAGCACAAAAATTTGCAGAGAAATTTTTGGTGCACACGGCCTGTCAAAAATTAGAGGGAACATTGGTGTAGACACTTCCTACATCGACAGAAGTGGTTTTCCATTGCAGTCCTTAATCCACTTCTCCAAGAGGTGGTAGCAAGGTCTGTGGAAGAATGATTGGGTTGACCTCGCCACATTATGCCTGGGGTTAGGTCAACCTTGCTACATTGCACGAGATGTAGAATTTTTCACTGCCTTGAGTGACATAGCTAGGCCGATCTAATTTTTAGGTGTAAACCATGCCTCAGGGAGTGAGAGTCTTTCTCCCTTTTGTTATTTGACATTGCTCTGAACCAGATTATTAAGTCATCTGTTGATCCTCTGCTTGGTTTAAAATCCTAGTCTGTCCCAGGAAATAAACTGATGATTATTATGATTTTTATTGACTTCCTAAAACGTCGTTATTCTATTACGTCCAAGTCTGCTGCCTGTATCGATCCCCAGGCCAGTCTGCCTGTTTGAGAACGCTGTGATTTCTCAATGGTGTTGGGTGACAGTGTCCTGTGAATGGGGAGATTAAAGGCACAGCTGCCTCTCTCCTTGTTGAAGGAGGAGGGGAGGGTGCCGAGTGTGTGTGGAGTGTGTGCAGGAGGGTGGGGAGGGAGGGCTGGCTCAGCTCACAGCTAGCTGCTGCGGCTTCAGCTGGATGTCTGTGCTGCTGCAATGCTCCAGAACACGCCCTGGAACAGATTGGGGGGGGGGGGGGGGAGCCAAGCTCATTCTGCTGCCAGCCAACATCAGCTCTCTTCTCTTTAAGGCAGATTACAAAAGCCATTTACTATATTAATGCTAACAACATGGTGTGTCCCCCGTCTCCCTCCCCCCAAAAGGCACAAGTTGGTTTTAAGAGATTAATTCTGCATGTGGAAATCCAAGCTCCATCTCTATTCCTGTTATCACAGTATTAGCAAGGGAATTCAGTTCAGCTGCCATTTGAGTAGTACCAGGGGCACTACTATTTTGGGAGACTGCAACTTACATGAACTGTATTCCAGTTCAATAGGCTGGGAAGGCACCGATCCTCCGAAGTGCCGAATGCCCTCAGCTCCCAGAGTTAAGTATGCTCCCAGAGTCCACAGCATGGGACTCCACAGAGTGGTAAAGTGGTGAAATCCAGAAACACTGTCCTTCAGTATTGTAGGCGGTCCTCTTGCCGCCCACGTCACAAACGGGCAGGAGACTCCTTTTTGGCTTCACCAGTGTCCTTTATTCTATACAGTGCAAACCCCACCACATATGTACAGCTTTATATACAGTTCAAGCTGAGGCCCAGCCCTCAGCTTGGCTGGCCTCAGGAAGCAGTTAGCTCTTGCAGGCACCTAGCCTCAGCTCTACTTCCCTGCACCTTCTCTCTCACTCCCTCTGTCTCTCTGCTTCTTCCTCCCAGGCTTTATATCCACCTGGAGGCTGCCAGGTGTAACAGCTTCGGTCCTAATTAGACCCGGGCCCTACCCTGCTAGGCAACCAGCTCCCTAGCTTAGGGAGCTGCCAGCAGAGGCTTTTCTATTCTTAAAGGGGCAGCAGGGCTGGCTCAGTCGCTCCTGGCCAGCACCCTGTCACAGTATATCATCCCAAAATTTCACTGAATTAGTTAGATTAGTTTCCTAATCTACTTTCCCTGTAGGGGGTGGTAAAGAATTTCCTCCAAATGAAGAATTTTTCCTCCAGTGAAGGCTACTGATTACTTTTATTAATTCCTTTCCAAGTATCCCAAGAGCAAGGAAACAAACAAATATTCTAACTTTGCCACAGCAATTGCCCTACCAGCAGCAAGCACCATAGGCATTCCACCTAAATATTTATATCTGCATCACATTGTGTCATTAATATCAGCCAGATTTACAATGCAGTTTTTCATGTTGGATGGAGAAGTCATAATAGTCATTATATGCGACCTGCTTAAGGGATAGACCACAGCTACACTTCTGTATCCAAAGATCCACAAACTCTTTGGGGCTGGGGGGTTGAAGTCAGAGCCCAGATCCAGATTTGGACCTGAGCCCTTCTCTAACTTACTTGTCCAAGTAAAGAGTATCAAGCCATGTAAGAGCAATTCTTCTGTTATTCCACCACTCCTTGATTTTAGCTTTCAGCTGCAGAGGGCCTACTGTCTATCTAATCTATCTATCTATCTCTATTTTGACTTCATGCCTATCAGGAGTCAAGGAGAAAAGCAGCAATCAGTTGTGAACTCCGTTTGTGTCATGTGACAGATAGTGCAGTTCTACATGAGCTAGAGTTTTGGGGTAGGCGCACAGGGAGAGGGTTGGGAGGATAAGAACTGTTTTGGAGAAACTTGTCCAGGAGAAAGCAGTTCATCCCAGCCATCTCAGCAGTTCTGCTGATGTAGTGAATCGTGGTTTAAGCCTTCTTCTTCTGCAGAAAGCTTAAGAACAAAGCAGGCTAATTTTTCTTCTTTAATTTCAGAATTTTGAGGTCATTTCTATTTCACGGGGTTTTCAGTAAGCAAAAAACCACTGATGACCATTTCCAGAAATGGCTTTGAGAAAGCTTTGGGGGGTTTTAAAAAGTCACTGAAAATGTTGTGAACAATGAACAAATCATAAGAGTCAACAATTTCTGGCAAAACCTCTACACTTTTAAAGCCATTTTGGGGACCAAAATTTTTTTGTTAAATGAAAAATGCCCAAATTCAGCATAGCTCTCCATTTAGTCCAGTTGAACGACCTAATCGCTTTTAACTTCATTAGGAGTCTCTTAGCAATGTGTTATCATCCAAAAGAGGTGAGATTCCTGCTTTAATGCTATTTATCCTACCAGTCCAAGATAGTGCTAGTAAAGCCCAATAAGAGAGCACCTCACCAATTCTAAGAAGAAGATACCTAATGTGGTCATGAAATAATCTTTCTCTTGGCTTTCTGAATATTACTATCCAGGTATCTGATCAATGAGTATTGCCTTGGAGTGAATGCAGTGGTTCCGAGACTTTCCATACCACGACTCACCAATGTGGAAAGGGAAGGGTGGTTGCTATCAGATACCTGTTTGTAACCTTAGTTTGAGAACCAGCTTTTCAGTGGAAAGGATCCTGAAGACCTCAGCTCAGCTTTGTCCCTGCTGACCATAAGACCCAATATTGACCAGGACACTAAATAGTAATGAGATTTTATGGACTGATTACATAGATTAAGTGATCAGCACTAGATAGTCTAATAATTCTGAATGTCTCCCAGACTAAAGTCCTGAAAGCCCCTTAGTTCAGAAGAGTTCCACCGTTTCGGCAAAATGAGACAGCAACTAGCCCCGATTGGGTCCATATCGTAAGGCAAAATACAGAGTTTGTACTATATTGGCCTACATTTCAAATATGCCAGGAATGTAAAGTAGCATTCTGGAAGTAGGCAGTTGTCACCCGACAGAAGTATTCACCTCAACTACATTATAAAAAAGGTAGCACCGCATTTTGCTGTTTAAGCAGAACCCAATGCACTGCTGGTCTTCAATATGTTAGCTATTATTTAACACTAGCAAAAAGACCCGGCGTTGCTCGGGTCAGTTGGAGATGGGGAGGGGGCAGAGAGCTGAGCGAGTGCGGGATCCGTTGGAGGGGGGAGGGGGCAGAGATCAAACCTGACACCCCCCTGACCAAACCCGACACCCCCACTGCACTTACCCCTCGACCAACCCCGACTCACATTTTCACCCCCCCACACAAACCCAACACCCCCATATCTCCCCCCTACCAACCCCAACACCCCCTGACCAACACCCACACCTCACCCCCTGTAGACCAAACCTGACACACCCACCTCACTTCCCCCCCAACCAAACCCGACACCCCTACCTACCACCACAAACAAACCCGACACCCACACCTCACTTACCCCTCGACCAACCCCGACCCCCCTCCTCACCCCCCCAACCAAACCCAACACCCCCTGACCAACCCCAACACCCCCACCTCACCCCTCACCCACCCCGACACCTTCCCACCCCCCCAGACCAAACCCAACACCCCTGGCTCACTTACCCCCGACCAAACCCGACACCCCCACCTCACCCCCCAACCAAACCCGAAACCCCCACCTCACCCCCCGACCAAACCCAACACCCCCACCTCACTTACCCTCCGACCAAACCCAACTCGGGTCCGTCGGAGGTGGGGAGGGGGCAGAGAGCTGAGCGAGTGCGGGGTCCGTTGGAGGGGGGAGGGGGCAGAGAGCTGAGTGAGTGCGGGGTCCGTTGGAGGGGGTATTATGACATCATAACTATGTCACAGAGAACAGCAGCTGCCCAGCTGATGTGAATGGGCTTTAAAGAATTTCACCCCTGGGGGGCGTCAGAGGTGAGATTTGAAAAATTTTCGACTCTTACCCTGATTAGGACCCTAAGACCTCTAACTGTACCAAATTTCAAGTCTCTAGCTCAAACTGTGTGGAAGGAGTAAGCGCACGTACATACACGCATACGCGCATACACGCATACACCATTTGACTTTTATATATATAGATTTGCATTGTAGTCTAAGGAATTTACAAACTGATCAGTTGGGCCAAAATGCATCATGAATATAATTTTAAAAGTTTGCTTTGGGCAGGGAAAATGTTCAGGCTAATAGATAAATTCTTCATAATATCAAGCGCTAAATCCTTGAATTACCATATCAGAAGATTTTAGGGTGGGGGAAAATACATCATTGTCTGAATAGATCCAAAGAAAAGTAGCAATACTCAGGAGGAAGGTGGAGAGAAATGAAGGGCCTAATCTTTTGACATCCTGAGCATCCTCATTTTCCATTGAAGGCACTGGGAATTTAGGAGTATTCAGGAATAGGTTCAAAATATATGATCCTGCTCTCTATGTAATTGATCAGACTTCTGTCACTGATCTCAGTGGAAGGCCAGGTCTACATTACCAGCTGGATCTAGTCAAGATGTGATAAACTGATCCCTGAGAGCTCCCGTCGACTCCGGAACTCCACCACTGCGAGAGGCACAGGTAGAGTCGACAGGGGAGCGGCAGCAGTTGCCTCAGTGCCGTGAAGACGCCATGGTAAGTCGACCTAAATATGTCAACTTCAGCTATGCTATTTGCGTAGCTGAAGTTGTGTATCTTAGGTAGAACCCACCCCTAGTGTAGACCAGGATGAGGAAGTATCAGGATCCTTGATTTTAGCCAAGCTCTTCAGTCCACAATAGACAAATATAGCATGGTTATATGCAACATGGATTAAAGTAGAACAAATAACCATGTAAGCTCAGGTCTTTCTCAGCAACTTGTGTGGAGCTGGTGTCTAAAGGAAGTGCTCTGTCAAGAATGAGACAGGGTGAAAGAAGAAGACAACAGCTAGGTGCCATGGAGCCAACACACCAGCAAAAAGAATTAAACTGCAGCTCAACAGCTGAAACAGAAATGAAGAGCCCGAAATACATAGAATGCAAATAACTGGGACATTGATCAAAAGTATGGCAATGGTATCCAACAGGCAGGAAAATAATGGAAACTTTAATTAATGATCCCACCAGCCAGGGCACTAAATATTAATAGCCCAAGCTGGAGAAGGAGAACATTTCCTCAGAATGGCAACAGCAAAAAGAATGAAATTGATTTCACATCAAACAACATTTTACTAAGTAAAAAATTAACAGTTGTAAAATTGAAACTAAGGAGAAGGGAGCTCACCTGGAGGACAAATTAGGCACCGGGGCTGGCTTGTCCAAGGTGCAGAGGGCTCCCCACTCCCATGGACTTCAGTGGGAGCTGAAGGTCCTTAGCACTTAAAAGGATTCTGCCTCAGGAGTTGATTTCATCCCTGTGCTCAGCATCTGCACAATGCCTCCTGTACCACTTCCGTCCCAATGAAGCCCTGTTTTCAGAACTTAAATGGACTTAAGGGGTACATAAGACTTTTGCTTGACAACTGCACTGTGAGTCAGTTATGTGTCAAGAATCATAGAGGTAGCCGTGTTAGTTTGGAATAGCAGAAGTAACAAGGAGTCCTGTGGCACCTTGCATCCCACGAAAGCTTATGCTTCGATACTTTATAGTTAGTCTTTAAGGTGTCACAGGACTCCTTGTTACCTCAGTTATGTGTCATTGCTTTAAAGTCGTTGCCCCTTTTGCCTCCTGTCACAGAGACACAGGGCGATGCTCTGGAACTGCTCCCTATGAAGCCAGTCAGGACACTGGACGGGCCTCCTCTCTCCGAGCAGACTGTCTCCAGAGTAAGACGCCTGCATAGCTTTGACCTTCCTGAGTCTGACCTCGGAGCATTCAGCATCCCCTTCCACACCGTGTGCGTCCCACAGTGAGTCCGCAAAGGCGGGGTTTCTGGGGCAGCCAGTGGGCCCTGCACTCCAACTCTACAGTCAGATGTGATTCTCAGCCAGCCAGTAAAATAGAAGGTTTATTAGACAACAGGACACAGTCCAAAACCGAGTTTGTAGATACAGGAAACAGGACCCCTAAATCAGGTCCATCTTGGTGTCAGGGAGGCCAGATCCCAGGTCTGGGCCTCCCTCTCTTTCCCCAGGCAGCTCCAAACTGAAACTTTCCGGCCCCTCCTCTGGCCTTTGTCTCTTTCCTGGCCAGGAGATCACCTGATCCCTTTCTTCTTCAACACCTTCCGTTGGCACCTTTGCAGGGGAGGGGCTCAACAGGGTGTCGGCCATTCTCTGTGCATATGGCATCACATTGGCCCTTTAGGGCTCTGCAACAATCACACACACTTATCACCACACCTAGATACTTAAGAAATGCAAAGGTGAAATTTAGGCACCCACACAGTATTCAGAGAAAACCTTAAGAACATTCCCACTTCGCCACACCTGCCCCATTGGTGGCCCTGCAGCAGCGCTTTAACCTGGGCTGCATATGGGCTGGTACTGGTTTCTTCCCGGTACTCCGTACTGGCCCATACTGGCTCACTTTCACCCCTGTTTTTAGAGCACACTTACAGTGAACGCGGCTAGGTTTGGAGAACAGGTATTTCCTCTCAGTCTCCAGCAGGAAGACTTTTTCAGTACTGCATTAAAAAGCAATGGGATTAAAGGGTCCGACAAGCCATGATACTAAATTAAAGCAGAGGGTCTGATTTTCAGGGCTCTTGTGAATGGCATGGATTAAATAACAGCTCGGCAAGCCCAAAAGACTAAACTGAAGCTTGGTCAGAAGGCCTGAGCACCTTGGTGCAGCCATAGCTGCATTGTCCCAGATGCAGGGCAGGAATCGGGTTGTGGCTCAGGGCACTGCTGAGCCATGAATGGCCCACCCCAAGGGTACTCTACACCCTGAGATCTGCTCCCCACTTTCTGCCAGGGAAACGGGAAGAAGGAAAATGAATAAATACACTAAAAATTCTGACCTTAGCAATGTGCCACCTCTCCTTCTCCCCTATTCTCTTCCACCACTTTCCTTCTTTAGCTTGGTCTCGCCTGGTTGAGTTTGCTCCCCGATGTTGTTTTCTCTCCATCTCTGAGAATCTCTGTCCTTTCTGCTCCCCCAAACCTCTCCTTTCCTCTTCTCCCTCTTACTCTCTCACTTTGTCCCTAGGGACCCTTACCTATCCCCCCAGTTGCTGTGTCCCTATCCCTGGCTGTGATTTCCTTCCCAGCATAAATCTCTCTCTCCCTCTCCCTTTCTTGCACTATTCACTCCATTCCCATCCCTCTGCCCTCCTACACATAACCTGGCCCCAATATCATCCCTCCGCCTCCTCCCTTTGGTTTTCCCAATCTCTCTATTCCGTCCTATCGCATTCATTGCCTCTCCCCTTCTGCTAGGCCTCTCAGCTCTTGCCCTACCATCTGGCTCTATTTGTCCCTCTTGCTCCTCCCTTGGGGTTTGGTACAGCACCCACTGAACTCAATTGAAAGACATTCCCAATTGGCTTCAATGGGCCTAGATCTCTAGCAGCTCAACGAAGTTGTAAGTGGCAGGGTGGCAAGTTTCCCATGGCTTTTGCCTCATTTGGTGGTGGAAAATAATTGTTTCTGAGGTCCTAGGTGCAGTTATCACCCTCACAGGCACTGGTAACATCCTTACTAATGCAGCCAGTCTATTTGTTTGATGCCTCAAGCCCTCTTGTTACCGTGTTTCCCCGAAAATAAGACAGGGTCTTATATTAATTTTTGCTCCCAAAATTACATTACATTATATTACAGCGAGAGGCAAAACTGGAAGTACGTCTTATTTTCGGGGGATGTCTTACTTTCGGGGAAACAGGGTACTCCTAACAGAGACTAGCTATTGTTGATCAAAGCCATATCTTCAAACTCCCCCAAGCAAACTAACTCATGCTGTATCTTCCACTGGCAGGATGAAAGACATCTGTATTTTATAGGTTTTCTTTGATATTTCCTCCCAAAAAAAACCACTTAATGAAGATATTTTGTCTAATCCAAATGTGGAATAGTCAAAAGAAAGCTGACACGCGTAAGCCATGCTCCACACTGTGAAAAGCAGTAATCAAAGCAGCCTTTTAATTGCTGGAGTAATGATTTAGATGGGCAAAAACTCAGACTAAATGTGCATGACTAATTAAATAATTAAGCACAGCCTGACAAATAAAGAACATAATTGTGCATCCAAAAATCAAAACCACATCCTGGTCCTCTGAAGCGTTTGTGACAATCACTTGGAGACGTTCAGCACTCTTTTGCACACAGTGCATCCTGCTGTTGAAAGTTCGTTGCACTTCTGTTGAGGACCTGTGCCTACTCAGTTATCCAGGCACGTTGCCTACAACGGCAGTTTGGTTTTTAAATGTTTCATCCCTAGCCAAAAAAATATCAAATTCTAAATTGAAGTGAGTAGCAACATTAGAAAGAAATGACAGAATATGGCCCCATGACATAAACGGAAGCTCTGGAATCTGAGAGAGATGTCTGGGCCACAAGTTGTTAAATAAATCATTCTCCCGACTGGCTAACAAAGGGCACCGAAGGACAAATGGGCACTATTAGCAATGCCTCCTTCAGAACAGACAACCTCTCAGCCTTCCCGAAGAATGCAACAGTCTTCAACAAACACACTTGAAATCTCCCCCACTGTTGTCTTTACATCCTTGGCCAAATCATCTAAGAGAAAATGACAACCCATCTTCAATAACACGTGGCACTGTCACCTTGGTCCTATTGCAGTGTGAACATAGACCAGGACATGGCAAGGAGATGGTCTGAATAATGCTTATTCAGCTCCTGGCTGTCATGGACCTCAGTGCTCGTACTATTCAGCTTCTCGGCAGCCCTAGGTAGTCAGTTATAAAGTGCCACTACCCCATTTACAAAACCAAAATGTCAGCGTGGACATTGTACCACCACAATGGCTTCCATCACGCTTTCACATGTGCTATCTGGTCACCCATTAGGGTGACCAGATTGCACATGTGAAAAATTAGACTGTATTTTTCAGGGGGAGAGGGTGTAGTTGCCTATGTAAGACAAAAGCTCCTCA
This sequence comes from Sternotherus odoratus, assembly GCA_032164245.1. Classification (NCBI taxonomy): domain Eukaryota; kingdom Metazoa; phylum Chordata; order Testudines; family Kinosternidae; genus Sternotherus; species Sternotherus odoratus. The sequence continues at coordinate 28,484,732 of JAVMKO010000014.1, forward strand.
TATCAGGATGCCTAGTCACCCCATTCCCCATCCACAATGCCACGAAGGTTAGTACTATCCCACTCTTCACCATCTATGTGAGACAACTTGGAGAGGTTAAGAGTTGGCACAATCGCCAGTGGCAACAGTATGCTGGTGACACCCAGCTCTGTATCTACCTCCTGGCAGATGTTGTGTCGTTTGGATGGTGAGTGATGTTACAGGTCCTCCTACAGACATAAGAAATCTGCAGGATTTCTTGGAAATTCTTTGACTTCTGCATACGTGCCCAAACTTCCCTTGTGCCATGAGGAAGCTATACTAAAATGTCCAATGGGCAACGTAATGTGCAGATTGTGAACTAGCTGAGATAGTGGATGGGCCACAGTATGTGAGGGAGCATACCCTTATCTGAACAAACATGTTAGAACACAGGTGCTGGAACTGGGGCGGTGAGGCTGCAGCACCCCTGGCTTGAAGCGGTTTCCATTATATCCAGGGTTTACAGTTTGATTCAATGGCTCTCAGCGCCCTCATGATACAACCTGTTCCAGCCCCCTCTGGGTTAGAAAAGGGTTAGAACAGGAACCAGTTTGATGATGATGTAAATGGTGGCACAAGTTGCAAATGGGTCACAAATTATGGTAAAAGAGTGGTAACTAACACTCATTTGGCAGTCAGAAGGTGTGCAAACTAGGTGCAATTTACACACACAGGATAAGGCCAAGGGAATGTGGCAGAAAAATTAACTCACAGATGGGGGGGATCAAATAACACAGGAGCTCTCTCACAAACACACTGTTCGATTCTTCTCTCGTTTCTATCACTGACCAACATCGGTGAAATCCCTTCTTACTTACATCAGCGCTGGCCCAGGGCCCCTCTCTTTTCAAAGAAGGGTTGGGGATTTAGTAACACTGCTCCCTTTGCCATTCAGTGGCATTTGGGCACCTAATTCCCTTAGGCTCCTTTAACAATGCAGGCCTGATGGCAACTCTTGATACCTGCCATGATTTAGTCTGACTATGAGCTCTGTTGGAATTTCTGCCAATATGAGGCATTGTGTGGCTTCCATACACATTTGGTGCACTCTCTGGTGTCTTACAGTGGTTTTGGGGTCAGGGATCTCCATTTCTGAAGGACTTGCACCACAAGTTCTGTTTTACTAAATCCCCCCGAGATGTTCCATGTTCGGGGCTGAGAGATCTGAAAGGCAGGAGCCACCTCATAAAGACAAATGGAAACATCTACAATAGGGAATGGCATACCACCTGAAGAGTATGAATCTCCCCTGGTGTTGATCACTGGAATCAATGTAGTTACATGAGTAGGGCCGGTCGGAGCAAAGCTGGCCTTCAGCTGAGGGTGCAGTCTGCCCTGCTTCCCATTCTCATGTCCCTATTGTCCTCGCAAGCCCGCTGAGAAGGTGAGGCAGTAATGGTCAGGCCCACACTGTGAGGAGAATAAGGAATGAGTCCAGAACTGGCATGTGTATTTCTGGAGATTACAGGTGGATGAAGGATTTTTATTACAGAGGAAGAAGGTGAGCCCACAAAAGTCCACAATACAAGGGGGGTCGTCATGGTCTCCCAGGATGCTTATGTAATTAATGCCACTTAGCTCTTCCTCAGGCATGAAAGCAGCTTATACCCTGCCCCAGACAGAACTGCCCTATGAATGGTAACTGTCAGCTTGGCATTTCAGGGGCCTGGAGGATCCAGGAGTTGGAGGTTTCTCACAGCTGCAGGTGTGACAGCATTATCTGCACCAGCCCTGTACACCAGTGTAAAACCAGTTTGAGATCAGACTCAGTCCTGGTCTCTCTCTCTCTTAGGATGTCAGTTATACGTGCCTCTCAAAATCTACGCTCAGTCATTAATGGACAATAGCTCCAGCCCCATCCACACACACAAGGTTCAAAGGGTTAAAAGGCACGGTTAGGAGTAAAGAGATAACAAAGACTTGCCAAGCAAGCTTACAGAAGCCATTTAAAATTTTAATACCCTGCGGGTCAGAACGGTGCAGGCTAAAGACAATTTTAAAAGATTAATTTTTATTCAAATCAGAGCCTTGTTTCATACCATTAGAAAGTGGATTCTCTTCTATTCCCCCAGACCACCACCTCGAATCATTTCCAGGAAGCTTCCTCTGACAACACTTAAAACAATGCAGCATATTGTCAGGACCTGTAACCTGTAATATTTTAATGCCTCAAAAGAGAGAGAGGTAGAGTGGGGGGTGGAGGGGTGGAGGGGGAATGTTGAGGGTGGAAGGGGAGGGAGAAATCCTGTCAAACCCCAGAAGGATTTGAATGTTGCCAATGTTCTATATTTTGCTGTACACAGTTTGCTATTGGTTCAATTGCTGGGTTACCAGTACAGCTGCCTAAGAAAAACTGCCAGTAACCTCCCTAACAGCTATCGGTTAGATTCTGCCTACAGCCAGCATCTGTACAGTGATTATCAGGGGCCCGCAAGTCTCTTGATATGGGAAGAGGGCGCAGTTCATTAGTTATCTCCTTTCCATTCGATGTCAAGATGCTGATAATTTCTTCTCAGGGCCTGGAAGATTGTCTGCATGCTGGTGAAACTTCAGAAAGAAGTGATTTTTCTGGCAAAAGAGGAATGAGTTCTCCACTGCATATACAGTGGAATGCTGCTGTGAAGATAAATTTTGCCAGCGTCTTTTTGATCACAGAGTATATGTGATCACTAGAGTACATATGAATCCCTGAGCTCTTCAGATCAGACATGTACAGAAGCAAAATCTCCATCTTGCAAGGACCGAACAAATCCTAATAGGTATTTTAGTTGCATGATAGGTCAGATAAATCATTGGCTGTAAATGGCACTTTCAACAATTGTAACATGATTTACCTGCCGTCAGATGGCATTCGACAAGTGTAAAATTCTTTCCTGTTCCTGAAAACATCAAAGAAATTCTGATCCTAGCAACTTGCACCTTATAACTGAGAACTAAACCAACACATCATCGCCAATAGGAAAGGCACTTGAGTCTTGCCTACCCCAAAAAAATTGCACCATTTTAGTGAAAATCAGTTTCAAAATTGGTTAGTTAGGTAAGTGCAAACCTCTGTGTGGACATCTTAAATCAATTTCCATCAGGCTTATATAAACAGATCTTAGTTAAATCAATACAAACTTTGTATATAGACAAAGCTACATAGCAGAATGATCATTATAGGCAGTTATCAGTAAAACTCAACAGGAGTAGATGCCATATACAGAGGTGTCTCTGCTTATAGCAATAGAATCATTTCACAGGGGCTAGAGACTTAGCCATCCAAGTCCCAAATGTCTGCTTTAGGAAGAAAAATATCCTTGCCCAAGGAAAAAAATCTTTTAATAATAACATAGATGTTAAGAATAAAGTGGGAAAGAATAATAGTTACTCTCCTTGCCATGTGGTTTGATATATTATTAAAATGTGGCTGTATGGACTAGGGGTTAGAGCAGATGTTTGGGAGTCAGTGTTCTGTAACCTTTGCTTTTAAGTATTAAACAAATATTGAACAGCCACTTACTAGCTGTGTGCGTCACTTAACTTCTGCATCCTTAAGTCACTTACTGTAATATTTTCAAAAGCTCATTTGCAAGTCCCATTTTCAAAAGTGATTTAGGCACTTAGATCCCATTTGTGCCACAGTCATTTTTGAAAATTGCACTTAGACTGCTAAATCACTTTGAAAACTTTACCTTTAACCATGGCTAAAGCAATTAGGGCCAGATTTTCAAACATGCTCAGCATGCACAATCAAGGTCAGATTGTCAAAGGAGCGAATTTAAAAAAATCTGGCCCTAAACATCACAGGTGCTAAAAAAAAATCTGGCCTTTATTGATGTGCCTAATTGGGAAGTGAGCTCTGTTGTAAAGCCAAACCCAAATGTGGGTACTGAGTACTCAAAGATCTAGCTCACAGAGCCATACCGGTTTTGCTCTCAGTTACACAGATATAAATCCAAAGTAATTCAGATATGCTGTGACTCAGGGTGTGATCTGAATCCAGACCTTAATTTCTCTGTACCTCAGTTTGGGGATTTCTTAAAGCTGTATAATAAATAGGCAAGCACCACACTCACAGGAGTATTGTGTGATTTAATTAAGTGTTTGTGAAGCACCTGGAGATCCTTGGATGAAAGATATAATAAAAGGGAATAATATTATATTAAATATTAGTATCCATTGCCATAGGAGATTGTGTAAGGCAACGCCAGCTGAGATCTGAGTCTTCTGCACTGAGCCATCTCTTTGGTTAGATGTGTTGTGAGTCATGAGCACATAGAAAGCCTATCATGTTTTCTGCCCCTGACTAAAACCGACCATTTCTGAGCCAGTGAAATAGGTTTATTTAAGAAAATGTGCTGGTGTCATGCAGAATGCTGTGTCATATTGAAACAGGCCTCTGCTTTGAAAACTGGGAGCCCAGTGACTTCCCTTAGCCTCTCTTCAAACCCCGAAAATAGCTGCTTCTTTGTTGCACTGAAAGGCCCCATGTTCCCAGAACACAAACTAAAAGCGCCGGAGGAATCCAATCCTGTTTCTAGCTCTGAAGGCAAGGTAACTCAGTCAATTAAACACTGGCCTTTCCTTTTCGGGACGAATCCTAATCCACCATGATTTTAGCTGCTGCGAGCCATGCATGTAACAACGTTTTTTGTTTGGGGGGGGAGAGGGGGAAGAAGGGAAGAATTATTTTAGATTCCTGAAAAACTAAAGTCCACAGAACAAAGGCGCTGTGTAATTTATGCATTTTCTAGCTTAGGGTTTTCCTGTCCTGAAAGAGACACCACACTTGACTGAGCACAGAGACTGTAGACAGCATTTATTCGCATACCGCTTCAGGGCTAGTCAATAGGAAACAGCCTGGTGTTTTCCACTTGTGCTTTAAAAAGCTCTGAATCCTGAATTGGCCCCCAATAATCCTTCCTATATGAGGAATCAGAGAGATGCTGATAGTTTAGACAAGATGGGTTTGGCCAAGGTTTGGTGAGTAACTCAGTGTGCTAACACCATATGGGAGGGTGGCTCTGTGTTCATGAGTAGCCCTGATGTTTTTTCTGAGTCCTTCAAGAGCTGAGTTCCTGTAGTTCAGACTCTCAGGGTGGCAGATCAGACTAAATGATGACTTATTTTACGTGGAGAAAATAGCAGCCCAGATGAAGGGCCTGGGTAACTGACCATTTATATCTTCCTCACCTAGACTAGCAGTACGTAGTCTTCATGAATGTGAAGTTCTCCTCTTCCTTCACCACTTAGAAAATATTGTTGCGGTAGGGTAACAGGAGAAACCTATGAGTCAGCTCCTCAGTTGATGTAAATCAGTGTAGTTCCACTGACTTCAATGGCACTGTGCCAATTGACACCATCTGCTGATCTGGCCTGATGTCTTTGTAAGGTAGAAGAGCTGGATAGCTGCACTTATATTTTATCTTTTTGTATTTTAATGAGCATGATCAAAGAATAGTGAACATTCATGCACAAGCTGATCAACCAGGTCAATTTCACAATGGCATTATTTTTTTGTCTCTCATGTCCATGATTCAGCCAGGCCAGAATTTCAGAAAAGAAAGGAACCATCTGTAAAGTTTTATTTAATTGAAACAAAACCCATCCCTCCCGGCATTCCCCTACACATGCAAATGTACCTAGACGCTCACCATGAGGTAGTGGGTTTGCAGAGAAACCAGCAGTTCTGAAGTGTAATCCCGACCAGATGGCAGCTTTATGCATGGAGCTTCAGGAGGGCACTTTTTAAAGTAAATAGCAACAAATGGTTTGGTGCATAATGCTTTGAAATCTACATCTCACCAAAAGTGTTTTCCAGCAACAGAAAACTGCTTGTGACAAATGACACTGAACAAATTAAAAGCATAAAACAAAAGCAGTTTTGAAACCAACAAAAGAATGTATTGAAATCCTTGCATCTGTACTTTGCTATTCGACACTTTCAGATTTTCATTTCTTTTCCCCAGCCCCAGGTTAAGGGACTGATTAAATACAACTGATAGATCCATCTTAAACATGGAGGATGCGTGCAAACATTCTGGAAGATATTGGCCCATGCAGCTGTATGAGGCTTCTGAGGTCTGAAAGCTAAACATTGTAATGGAGTTATCGTGCTAGCTAGGGAGGAGTGGGTGTTTCTGGGCACAGCCTTACACAGCCCCTGAAGGGAATGGCTCTTCCCAGATGGGAAGACCCCTGTCTCAGGAAATAAGATAGAGGAAGGTGAGGGGTACGTGTCCTCTCTTGGAAAAAAACCCAAACTGATGTTATCAGCAATACTCACTTAGCATGATTTTTACTGGATCTTGCAGGCATTACAAGAACCTGAGCCACTATTTCAGTCAGATCTGTAGTTCATGATCTCACCAATCCTGATGGAAATGTCTAGAAAATCCGAGGAGTGATAGTGTTGCTTCAGTAGGTGGCCCTCTTCCCTCCGTATAACTACTTAGCCACTACCCCCAGCCTAAAGTTAGGAGCCACTGTACTCCAGTAGGACATGTCTTTCAGGAGAGATCTCAGACTGAAGTCATGTCTAATGGGGATCATTAAGGACACACTTTATAAGCATAAGGTTCTCAGGCTAGACAAAGTACAAGCCAAAGTCCCCACTGGAATTTTTGATTTTAACGGTAATCTTCACTCTCTGCTCTCATTCTGTGTAGTGTGGCTGGGCCCTGCTATGCAGTGGCTGCATTTCTTCTCAGAGGTGGCTACAAATCATAGTCTGCAAAGTCATCCATGTATATATGAAATTTGTAAAGCAATAAAAGATTGCTATAAAGGTCTAAGACATGATCATTACATAGGCAAATTTCATCTTAACAGGGCAAATAGGACACTGACAAGAATAATAATGGGTGAAACATATAACTTGTGTTGGAGATTTTTATTCTAGGAGTCTGATACTAAAATAATTTTGTTAAGTGACATGCCTCACTGGTTCCTAAATGTATTTCCATTAGTTAGACCTTTGGCAAATCAATCTGCATTCTCTTAGAAGAGGAAAATCTGGAGACTTGCACACAGTTTCTGTAGCACTGACAAGAAGATTAGTAAAAATGATTTATATTAGAGCAATGACTGGAGGTGTCAGCTGGCATTGGGACCCCACTGTGCTAGGTGCTGTCCAAACCCCTACTGAGAGATAGTCCTGGCCCTGAATTGCTTACACTGTAAATACACAAGACAGACAAAAGGTGAGAAGGAAACAGAGGCACCATCTCAAATCAGTGGTAGAGCCAAGCGTAGAATCCAGGTCCCTGGACTCCCATTCCAGTATGCTGGCCAGTTGACCCATATAGCCACTGATTTCAGTGGGCCTTTGTATGGGTACAGAGGTCTGCCTACACAGAAAGAAGTTGCCGGATCTATCTATATATATAAAAGTCAAATGGTGTATGCGTGTGTGCGTGTATGTATGTTCTCTGACTCCTTCCACACCGTTTGAGCTAGAGACTTGAAATTTGGTAGTTATAGGCTTTAAGGTCCTAATCAGGGTAAGAATCGAAAAAATTTCAAATCTCACCTCTTACACCCCCTAGGGGTGAAATTCTTTAAAGCCCATTAACATCAGCTGGGCAGCAGGTTAACACCTGCTGTTCTCTGTGACAGTTATGATGTAATAATACCCCCCTCCAACGGACCCCGCACTCGCTCAGCTCTCAGCCCCCCTTCCAATGGCCCCCGCACTCGCTCAGCTCTCTCTCCCCCCTCCAATGGCCCCCCCCACTCGCTCAGGTCTCCCCCCTCCCCCCCACTCCAATGGGCCCCCCACTCACTCAGCTCTCTCCCCCCTCCCCCCTCCAACGGACCTGATCAACGCCGGGTATTTTTGCTAGTATGTGATAAAAATATTAATTCTTAACCTCAGTCTGCATGTGAATAAGTTACTTATATGAGACTTTCCTCATTGGAGGAGTGTTGGGCCCTTATACAACTTTATAACACATAGAGCTTCATTATATCAGCAAATATTGTATAATTAATTGCAAATAATTGCTACCATTTACCCCACACTAAACCTTTCCCTGTGTTTAATGTAGAACCATTAATTTGTGTTCTTTCAATAACATGCAGAAAAGGAGCTGCTAGGTTTCCAAGTGAGCCATCAGCCTCGGAAATATTATGTGGAGAGTTCACAGTTGCAGTTACTGCACCACCACATCGAATCACTTGGGCTGGAGGAAGCACTTGGTAAGTGTTCAACTACCAGTGCAATGAGAACAGATGTCCAGTGTGATGGATGGATGGATGGATGGATGGATGGATGGATGGATGGATGGATGGATAGACTCTGCTAATTTATTTCCATGTGCTCCTGTGCAAAGAATCAGGATTTATTACACCACTCAAACCACTCTTGCTGGATAGACATAGTTAGATGAGCCTAGGATAATCCCAGAGTGATTAACCATTGGAACAAACTACCAAGAGAAGTGACGGATTCTTTACCTGACGAAGTATTTAGAGCACACTTGCTGCCTTTGGGCTCAATACAGAAGTAACTGGATGAAATTCTATGGTCTGGGTTAAACAGGAGGTCAGACTAGATGAGTCTATGGTCTCTTCTGGAGTTAAAGTCTCTGAATCTCTGAGTCTCAAATGTAATTTGAAAACCTTCATTAATGGCAATTCCATGAACCCCCTTGCAATGACTGTCACTGCTAAATTGTTCTCACGATTAGATAGCTTTTCAAATATTTAACCTGAAGTTTCCTGGCTACAGCTCGGTTGGATGGCTTATTGCTTCCATCCCTCCTGGCTGATTAGCATGAATATGTGCTTCACGTCTTGGTAGGGAAGGTGATAGTCCTGTATTTCCCACCATCTTCATTCCTCTTGGCAGAGCATGCCTCATTCTAGTAACAAACACCTCTGTCTTAGAGATACACCCGGTCACCGAATGCAGATCCGGATTTGACTCTGAGCCTGAACTTCCCCAAAGTTTGGGGTTGGGGTTGGGGTTCCACTTTGGTCTATTATAGAGATAGGCTGGAGTGATGTAGTGATTTGGGGGGCAGATTCACTGCCCATTAAGTCTGCTTTCTGCTAGTTTCACTGTAGAGAAATCCCTGGTTGCACGGGGTCAGTGCAGCAGCTCCTAGACACTTATTGGCCACATTATAGGGATATAGCCAGGAGAGCTGCTACAGACACCTGATCCCCAGCTGCCAAAACAGCTCCTTTGTTCCTTAGGCAGTTGGTATAAGACAGAGCAGCTTTTGGGCTGCTCTATCTAATGCTGGCCCCCAACACCATGGATTTGCTGACTTCATGTCACTTTGCCTTCCATATCCCCCAAAATGCACTGGGCACAGCTTTGCCAGGATGATAAATCTGCTTTCCATTATCTTGGTCTGGATGTAAATGAACTCCAAGAAGGGATAGAGAGTAGGTGGAGCTTTGACTTTGCTCCCGCTCACCTCACCCAATGTGCTGACCAACACAACTGAATTGCCATAAGTGGATGACATTGCTGCTGCTGATATAGCTCAGCCACAAATTACCATACCCCCCCACCCCACCTGCAAAAGGGAAGCAGGAAGGGAATTGTACTTCGTAGGGAGGGCCACACAATTCCCCTCAGGGTTATTCCTTGGGCGGTGCAGTTTATACACCACCCCTTGCTCATATCCCAGTCTAGAAGTACAATCTAGCCCGAAACTACTGCAAAAGTGTTGGCTCTTCTGAGTTGATTAAGGTGCCCCTGTCTATGTTATTTTGCGCTGTCACTGACATCAGAAGAATCAGCTGGTGATCTGAGCAACAAACTCACAGCAAATAATTTACTCAGCAATGTGGCCTCTTTTTCTGCTCACAAAATATCTGTGAGCAGATCCCAATTTCCTTAAATGTATTCATTATTTCAATTTATTCAACCCAGATTTTTTTCCCCTATATGGATGGATTGGGAGCAGTTTGCTGCAAGTGTCTGACAGTAGATTAAGCTTTGTTTATTCATGTAGCTGTGTCTGGCCACATAAATCACAGGGTATAGTTCCTGCTCCTTCACTGAACAGGTGTAGCTTTTGTTTGGTTGGATAGCAATTGTAGGAGGAATCAGACCACACCACTATTTTTTAACCTCATTTCTTTGTTAATATTTAAATTAACTTCACTTGATTATTTTGAGATCATTAGCTCAGAGGGAGAGAAACTGACACAAGGGTGAGACTCAAAGAGTTTGATTTGCAAGACCCTCAGAGCAGAGCAGCCACAAATGAATCATGTATCTTCTTGCCTTTGCTATGACCACTGGCAGGAACAGACTCAGGATCTTGACCCATGCATCCAGCAGAGCATAAATCCATAAAGCCAGCAGGTCAGAATTGTACCTGGGATATAGAGGATCTATAGCTTTCACGCTACTCTCCAAATCTACCACAATCAGAGGTTATTATCCAGCATAACAAACAGCTGCTAAATCCTTTCTTAGTCTTCACCTTACAGAAAAAACAATAGGCTAAATTTAAATTAATTCCTGGTGTAAACCTATTTAAAGCAATGGAATTACACCCAGCATGATTTTGTCCCCATTAGCTTCATCCAAGCTATTTGAAACTATGCATGCATGGTACAGATCCTGCTGCATTTTGAAATCCATGGCAAAAAAACTATTGACGTCAATGGTGCAAGGTCAAGCAATAATGGTGGTTCACCAAAACTTGTGTTATAATGGTTTTTACCCATAGAAACGTCCCTTGCCCTCCAAACTATGGGGAGAGAGAGACTTAAAAGACTCCAAAGCAGGAATAATATCTAGTTTATTCTTACACACTTACCAATGTAGCACCAGCAAACAAGGATAACTTCCCCCAAAGAAAAAAGAATAAGGAGTCCTTGTGGCACCTTAGAGACTAACACATTCATTTGGTCATAAGCTTTTGTGGACTAAACCCCATGTCATCAGATGCTTGGAGTAGAAAATACAGTAGCAAGATATACACATACAGAGAACATGAAAAGATGGGGGTTGCCATACCAATTGGAACAAAACAAATCAATTAAGATGAGCTATTATCAGTAGGAGAAAAAAACTTTTATAGCGATAATCAGGATGACCCATTTCAAACAGTTGACAAGAAGGTGTGAATAACAGTAGGGGGAAATTAGAATGGGGAAATAGTTTTAGTTTGTGTAATGATCCATCCCCTCCCAGTCTTTATTCAAGCTTACTTTACTGGTGTCCAGTTTGTAAATTAATTCTCTATAGACCACTATACTTACCTACATGCCTCCAGCTTTCATCCAGACCACATCACATGACCCATTGTCTACAGCCAAGCTCTAAGATACAACCACATTTGCTCCAAACCTTCAGACAGAGACAAATACATCCACAGGAGCACTTTCCATCAATTGCAGAGACACAGGATGGGATTCCCCCACCACCTTTGGGTCTTTCAGGAAAGCAGCCAACTATATCCTGAATCACCTGGCCCACTGCAGAAGCCTGGTCCATGCTCTTCTTGCTGAATATGTATTTTTATTTCATCTCACGTGGCTAATGCAGATCTTTCCTTCTAATTAGTCCAACACAGGTACCTGTGCCTAAATACCTGTGTGAATCCCATCCTGAGAATGCAATCCTGACCCCACTGAAGTCAAGGGGAGTTTAGCCATAGACTTCAGTGGGGCCAAAGTTTAACCTTAAGGGCAGGAGCTCCTGAAAACCTTACCGAGATGAGTGGCCTGTACACACGCAAGTATGTTTTACAGTGTTTTCTAAACATGGTTAGACTTTGTTTAATCTTTTGATCTCACTTGTTTTACAATTGATACTCCAACAAATACAAGCAATTTGGCATTTACCTTTCTTGAAGTACTAGCTCATTCTTGACTAGTATTTAATTTTTTCATCCATTAGAATCCCCCGGATCCTTTCTGTCAGCACATCTTCAGTGTAGTTTGTATTCTTCCATTTGCATCTGAGTAAAAGTCCAGACCAGATGAGTCTATGGTGTGGGATAAAATATCACCAGAACAGTTGCAATAAAGAAACCTAGCATTATTACTATACATATTACTAAGGTTGATATTATACTTGAAAAATAATGCTTAAATATTTAATTACATATTGCTAATACAGAAACACAAATGGTTCTAAATTACACATGGAGAGAGGTTAAGTGTGAAAAAATGGTACAAATGATGTTTAAACAATTATGGAATATTTGCCTTAGCACTGAAGCTTTATGTGCTGAAAAGTTGTACACATTCGTGTATTTTATAGTATACGCATTAGTTTCTTTCAATAGCACCACTCATATAAGTAAAGTCAACTCATATGAGTAAAGGCTTGTGTCCCAAGATCAGTGTACAAACAAAAAAGGCCTCTCTTGTATTGTAATAGAGTATTTTAAAAGGTATCCCTGAGCCTGCATTTCATGATAGTATTATGAACTGTCGGCTGCATGTATGCTATCAACTGCATGGTCAATATGTTTTGAATAAAAATATTTCAAAATGCAGTTGTAGTATTTTAAATTTACTTTAATCACACCTGGAGAATGATAGCTTTATGCAGACACAGGAATCACAAGTGTCTTTCTGTCTGTCCCTCTGAATTCAAGCAGAATTTATTTCATTACCCCTAAAGCACCATTGTTGATGACTGGGAATAGGGTGACCAGACACCAAGTGTGAAAAATTGGGTCAGGAGGTCGGGTGTAATAGGACCCTATATAAGAAAAAGACCCCAAAATCTGGAAGGTCCCTATACAATTGGTACATCGGGTTACCCTAACTGGGAATCAGGACTAACTCTCCTTGAGCTTCTTTATCTGCATTAGTTCCACAACTTTCCATGGCAGCTTGCTCTAGTGCTGAACCATTGTTGGAGATTAGTATTTTTTAATACAGAACTTTGATAGAATTTAAGTTTCCTCACTCCCTCTAATTCTGTTCTATTCAAGCTCTCACAGCACCCACAATCACCGTAGTATCAAATATTCTGTCCTTGCTGACCAAAAAAGAGTATTTAGCTCTTGTCCTCTTAATAGCATCACACCATGCAGGAATCAGATTGGGTTGGAGAAGTAGGAAATCATGCTACTCTACTTAAACATCACCTCAAAACCTAGACTCTATTGTAGGCATTTCTCAGTTACAGCACACTTGAGGGCTAAAATGATCAGCAGTAAAATAGATAACTATTCAGATTATGAGTTTCTTTGGGCCTGCCACCAGCTGATATTGTATCAATAATAATAATGCTGACATTTAAAGAATCATGAGGAATCAGAGTGAATAATTATTGAGAATAGCTGTATTGTATGCATCCTTAGAAATAATCACTCAAATTCTCTTCTCACTTATATTGCTGTAAATCTGGAATAATGCCCCAGACTGCATTTTGGGCTAATTGTGGACTCATGCATTGGGTCTTATTTGGAAGGTTAGAAGAAAGAGTCAGAAACTTTTTTTCTTTTCTATTAAATTCTGCAGAGGCTGATGGGGCTTCTGGGAAACATGCTGATGTAGCACATAGCATGGAGTAATGGTTCAGTCCAAACACCACCTTGATGTGTTTGTGGACAGTCACCAGGTCTTCCTTCAGTGTTTTCTCCACAGAGAATTCAGGCTACTATTTTCAACTTTTCTAATTCACTGGTATTCCTCTCCTCTGAACACTCTCCAAGAGCTCTATCCCTTTTTGTTATTCACGTGGTGGCCAAAAATGAATGCAGTACTTCAGTGGAGATTCAGTCCGGAGCACAGTGAAATCTCTCTCTCTTTGGGTTTTGTACCATCACCCTAGTATATGAACAGCCTCCTTATAAATAGAATCAGAGAGGTAGCCATGTTAGTCTGGAATAGCAAAGGTAACAAAGAGTCCTGTGGCACCTTAAAGACTAACTAAAGTATGGACTGCTTGCATCCGACGAAGTGGGTATTAGCCCATGAAAGCTTATGCTTCAATACTTTAGTTAGTCTTTAAGGTGCCACAGGACTCTTTGTTACCTCCTTATAAACGTTATTGACAATAGCAAAGTCCGTAGTGGGTTTCATGGAGTTTCTGACTTTGCTCCCCTTTGAAGTTACAGAAAGCTTAGGGGTAGGATTGTTTTTTAAGGGGGTTGAAGGGAGAAGAGAGCAGTAGTCAGTGTAATTCTGGGGAGGGTAGCAAAGAGGAAGATTTTACAGTATTTTCTAAACATGATCAGATTCTGGCCCCATCTAGTCTCTTGACTGTGCTTGTTCTACAGATGGTGCTACTATACATGCAAGTAGTATGGCATTTGTGTTTCTTATGATAGTATTTTGTTCTTGAGTCATATTTCAGCTCAATTCCCTTGGCCCCCAATCCTCTCTGCTTGTATATGTTTTGTGTAGCTGGTACTTTGCAATGTAATGGGCTGAATCCTGATGCATACTTACTCCGTTTGGATTTCTCTCTTGCTCAGGCAACCTGTGCAGAGAGTGAGTAAGAATCTTTGTGATTTGGCCCAAATATGTGAGCATTTTATTATTCCTTCCTCTGTCATTATCATCTCTCACTGTACTGATGTCAGTCCATTTCTCCAATTTTAGTGAGACCAGGCTGTATTTGAATCTTGTCTTCCACAATATAACTAAGTTTAACTGGGTGGAACTGAAAAATTAGGCTGCATAGCCAGAGACACTTCCTAATGGTGTGGTCTGCTAGCATGTGTAACAGTCTTCCAGCAAAACTGGCGGAAGTTACCTTACTAGAGACATTTAAACCTAAACTGGAAAAAGTCTACGCCATAGTAAAGGAACCACCTTGCCATAGGAGTAAGCTAGCCTAGATGAACCAAAAGGACCTCTTCTATCTCTGCCTTCTCTGATCTATCTTTAACTGGCACCCTCTCCACTCCAGCCATCAATTTGTTCATAAAAACATTGAACTAATAATATTGGCTCTAAGACATAACTGATGCCTCCTCCCAATATTATTATTTATTACTTAGATCGTGGTAGCATCCAAAAGATCCTAGGCACTTTCCAGACACAGAGGGGAAGGGTAACATTTTTAAGTTCCCTACTTTCTCAGGCCCAGAGCCTCACAAGGTATTTAGGCTCCTCAATTTCAGTGAGAGTTGGGTGACTAAGTACCTCTGAGGGGGTGACTCTTAGGCATTGATGTAAGTTTTGAAAATTTTGCCCTATGATCTGGAGGAATTACTAACTGCTCCAGGGGCCACATCCCACTGGGGTTTGCCTTGCAGCAGGACTGAGTGAAAACCGAGGCTTCAGTTGTCTCACTGCCCTTACATGGCTACACGGGGAAGTAAGAGAGTTTATGCATTCCTGCTTACTCTGATTAGGTTACAACTCTGGTCATGAAGGAGAAAGAAAGGGCTACTTCCCCACTACTCCCTCTCTGTGAGAAAATGGGCAGGGCGCAGGTGGAGAGGAAAAGTGGAAGAATTTTAATACTGCCCCCCCGCCCCATCAACTCACCAGCCAGAGTATCCAGTCAGGTTCACAAGGAGGAATAAGCTGCCCAATGAATGGGGGGAATAGCTTACTCCTCTTCCAGAACAAGAGGCAAATTGGAAGGGAAACGATACCTTTGCTGCTGCTCTACTGCTTGCAAGGGTGTCTGCCCAAAGTCACAGCGTAGCTCTGAGTGAAGACTTCAGCATGTTTATTATTGTAGCTAGGCAATTATTCATTAGTTTTATAGTAATTCCATCCAGTCTGCCTTTCACTCATTTCCCCACAATAATGCCATGTAGAATTGTATCAAATATCAGACAAACTGAAATGCTAACCCTCCTCTGCATTTCCAATATCAGCTAAGCTTGTTATCCTCTCACAGAGAGAAATTAAGTTACTTTGGCATGATAGGTTTCAGATGAATCCACAGTGTCTACTATTTACCACTTTATTATCGTTCAGCTGTGTACAAATTGATTGCTTCATTAATTGTTCTAGAACAGGGGTTGAAAAATCCACTCATCTAAGGTGAGTAGGAAATTGTCGGTGGTTAGGTGGAGAGCCTCAGGCATCCATATTGGAGAATATAATTTTTCATTAAAAATGTGTGCAGCCTTTATGTTCAGGAAGATAATCTTCCAAATGTGAATTGGTAACAGTGTTGTCTTCTTAACTCTATAGACAAAAAGCTTCATTGTAGAGCTGGTCAGAGAATGGAAAGGGTGTGGGCAAGGAAAAGGTGGAGGATCCAGGGGAAAAGCCATTGTACATGGCATATTCCTCTTGCAGATAATCAGGAAGTTCAGTGTTTCAGGCATGATAAGTTAGGCTGAATAAAGGTAGCTGGTAAGCATTCATGCCTTCCCCTTCACATCTGTTATTTGCTTTCCCTCACTGTTAAGTAGCAGACCTCCTTTGCCATCTTCTTGTGTCTTATCTATTTATAACATGTTCTTTTGTTCTTTCTTACATCCTTTGTCAACAGCCCTCCATTTTGTTCATTGGCCTAGGTGGTGCATTTTATCTCAATCTATCCTTACTAACAGTCTATGCTTGCATTCATCAATGTTATCTCTCTAGGTATCATTCATGTTGAGACATCACAACGGCCATCAACTTTGAGTTAAAATGGAATATAAATATCACCAGTCTGCAATATCATGGAAGAGTTTTAAACAATACCATTATTTACCCTACTAACACTGTTCTCTTCTGTTTCATAATTTTCATTTGGAACCTAACTGATAAAATTAGTCAGGAAATATGGAATGTAGCTGGTTGGAATTCCAAGACAACTGTCAGTTTTGCAGGTGGAAAATAAGAATACAAATTAGAAAAATAATAATCCAGAAAGGAGGGTTCTTTTGATTAGCTAACATAGGTTGGCCCACGAGGAGACTTATCTTGCTCATCGCACTGCTGCCAAACATGTCCAAAATATTAACATAAAAATTGTGAAACTAGAGTATCTAAAGTCAGGCACCTACATCTTTCAGATTAAATGGCATTGGTCAAAAAGATTGACAGTTTATATGCAAAAATTGGAACTAATAAAATCAAATAATATAATTCTTATGTATGTTTTAACATGGTAAAGAGACTGTTGGGTTAAAAATTCTCTATTACAATAATCATCTGTTATTACCAACATACTGGATTGTTAAAACAGAGAGTGTGTTAAATATTTAATTCACTTCATCATACAAGATTTTTTTTTTGTATCCTGAATTATGGAAATAAACTAGTCAATTTTACTTTAGTTTCTAGGTCAATTTCATTTTTTGTTTCCAGTGCAATAGCACAGTGCTGCAAGACCTGGGTGGCAAACAACATGGAGATTAATTTTCAGGTTTAAAAAAACCCCAAACTGTTTGCACTGATTTTTTCTAAATAGTATAAACTATTTCTATTAATATTTTGGGTTTTACAAAACAAAAAGTCTAAATATTGTGCCAAACCACCGAGAGTTCCTTTTGGTGATTAATCTAATGACATCAAGCCATGTTTAACATCTTTTCCAACTCCCCTCCCAGCCACAAACAATCCCCAGATAAAAACTGCACACACCCATGATGAGGGCAGAAAAAGAAACAAAGCAATTAACACATCAGTGTATAAACCCGAGGTGGGATTAGGGAGACTTTTTCCTCACTTCATTCACCCCCAGTAACAAGTAAAAGGGCCCATCCCCGCAATCCCATGTATTCCATGGAATCACATATTATGCTTTATATGACAGCAGCACCTACAGGCTCCAACCAGGCCAGGGAACCCCCAGTGCTAGGCGCTGTACAGGCAGAGTAAGAGACAGCCCCTGCCCCCAAAGAGTTTACAATACAGATAACGGGAGGGAGGAAGGAAGCAACCTCTCTGTTTGATGAGGGAAACTGAGGCAGGGGGAAAGTAAGTGACCTGTCCAAGCTAGGCAGTGGCAAAGGTAGGACTTTAACCCAGGTCTCCTGCAGCCCAGGCTTAGAGCCTCTGCTCTCATCATGATCAAAGTCAGCCCTGGAAAAGCCCTCGGCTGCAAAACACCTACATGAGGAGAAGAAGGAGAGAGCTTTCCCGGGGTGGGGGGTTGAAGGGAGACAATGGCCAGTTGTCCTCGCCCAGGCTCCCTGCCTCTAGGCCCTGCCCCAGCTCTTCCAGGCTGCCGAGCGCTTGGGCAAGAGGCGGCTCCTCTCCTGAGGGAAGCTTCGGGAGGCTCTTGGGGCGAGGCCCCTTTAAGAAACGCCGCCCCTCCCCCCGGTCTCGTGCGCCGCCCGGGCTGGCTCCTCAGCGGCACCTGTGGGAATGGAGAAGGCGCGCGCGAGCCCCCTCCCCGCCCCGGCGGACGCACGGCTCCACGGTAGCAGCAGCAGCAGCGCCTCGCGGGGAGCATGCGCGGGAGGGCGCGGCGGACGTCAGCGAGGCAGGCGAGCCCGTGAGTGCGGACCCCTGGCGCGCGCGCTCTCCCTCCCTCCCTCCCTCGCGCCCGCGCTCTCTCCCCTTCTGCTTCTCTCTCCGCCCGGAGCCCGCCGCCGCACCATGCGATCGCTCGCAGCCGCCGCCGCCGCCCATTAGAGACCCCCCCCCCCTCCACGCCTGCCTTCCAACAACAACCCTCCCGCAAGAGCAGGATCCACCCTTTCCCCTCCCCCCCACCGAGCCCTCTTCCTCCTCCTCCTCCTCCTCCCGCAGGAAGAGATCAGCCTTTTTTGCACCAGCCCCAGTGCCTGCCTGCAGCCCTCGCCCTGCCCGGCTCCCACTTGGATGCATTGATTGCTAGGGAGAGAGGTAAAGGAGGGGAGGACAGCAAAGGAGGGGGGGAAAGGGGGGAGGGGACACATTTGGTTGTCCAGATTTTTTTTCCCCTGGGGGGCGATTTTTCCCCCTTTCCCTCGGAGTGTCTGAGAAGGGGGGGAGGCGCCCGCCGAGCGGTGTGGTTTTTTTTGGGGGGGCCATCATGGGATGTACACTGAGCGCAGAGGAGAGAGCCGCCTTGGAGAGGAGCAAAGCGATTGAGAAGAACCTCAAGGAGGATGGGATCACCGCCGCCAAAGACGTGAAATTACTCCTGCTAGGTAAGCGGCAGCTCCCCGCCCCCCCACTTCCCCCAGACCCTCGCACCGCATCCCTGCCCCTCTCCTGGAGTCAGGCTTCTTCCCTTGCCTGTGCCCCTTCTGCCCTGGGAAACTCGATTTCACCCAGATCAACCGGCCCCCCATCCATTAACCCAGCTGCTCTCCCTCCTAGGTGATCTCCTTGGTCTCCTCTTCTCACACTCACCGGCTCTTTCCTTTCTGTCTCTCCCCACAGGGGCTGGGGAATCCGGGAAAAGCACCATTGTGAAGCAGATGAAGTAAGTCCCGTGGGGCGAGTGCCCTAAAAGCGTCGATCATTTGCCTTGGAAAAAAAAAATTGACATTCCCCTGTTGATTTTTTTGGAAGGGGGGGGGGGTTGCAAGAAGGCGATTCCTTGGTGGTAAGGATGCCTCTGACCGCCATATTTCTCGGAGCGTTATTGTTGCTATTATTATTTGTGTGTGTGGCTTGTGGACCCCATTGGTCTGCACATCTGGAGCAGTGATTTCTGGCTGGGAAAGAAGATGGAGGAGGGGGATCCAGCCCTTTGCACACCCTGGACGATCAGGTGTCCGCTGTTCAGGGGCTTGGTGCTGAATGGGAGGTGGGGTTGCTGTCTCTTCTTTCACACAAGGTGTGTGTGAGGGGGGTGAAGGGGGGCAGGGTGGGGTTCCCAGAGGATGTGAATGGCACCGATGTAGCC
The DNA here is from genome assembly GCA_032164245.1 of Sternotherus odoratus. Classification (NCBI taxonomy): domain Eukaryota; kingdom Metazoa; phylum Chordata; order Testudines; family Kinosternidae; genus Sternotherus; species Sternotherus odoratus. The sequence continues at coordinate 28,504,413 of JAVMKO010000014.1, forward strand.
AGACGGCTGTCGATGCAGATCCATGCCCAGCGCTCGCTGATCTCCTGACATGGGCTGCCTGGCACTTATTTGTTTATTTCAAAAAAAAAATCTGCCCGTAATGCGGATTTAAAGCCAGGCTTGCTGCCGCTCAAAGCCCCTTTTCCCCGAGATTTCAGCCTTTCCTCTTAATTAATCAGAGAGGAATTTGGCTCCTGCTCACCAATTAAAATGAAACGGGGATTTAAAAACAACAACAGAAAAGAATAACAAAACGACAAGGAAAGCGGCTCCTTTAGGAAAGCGCTGGCCCAATGGGGAACACGAGTCCTCCTTCCCCTCCATCAACCCTTTCTCCTGGGCCCGGGTGTGTGTTAAATCTCACGAGGCCGCCTGGAAGCAAGGGACGACCTGCTGTGGACTTGTAGTGCTGGGGGGGGGGGGGTGTTCTGCTGTGACACCGTTGCGCGCGCGCACACACACACACACACACACACACACACACACGTTTGCTAACGAGGCAGTTGCTGGGCAATTTTAAAAAAACCGGATCTCTTTCCAAGTGGGCCCCGTGGCTGAAGGGTGCCCCCCCCCCCCGGCGAGGTGGGGGCGGGGAGGACGCGAGGCAGGCCAGTGGAAGGGGCGAGGGGTGTTCTCCTTTCACACACACACACACACAAATCTCAGCCTGGCCCTGGAGCGGACATGACAGGCTCGTTGGAGGGGGCGCCACCACTGAGCCATCCCCGAGCGCAGCCTTGTGAGTCCCTCTCCGGTTCTGTAATATTTGACGCGGGGGGGGGGGGAGGGGTGTTATTTATTTATTTCTGCAAAGATCGTTGCAAAGGGAGCTGCTGCTGCTCCCCCGGGGGTTGCTCAGAGATGCCCATAAGTGTGGGGGGGTATTTGCCTGGGGGAGCTGCCCCCCCTTTGCAGATCAGAAAGGGGGGGGGACTTTGCCTGCAGAGCAGCCCCCCCCCCGGGTCTGTCCCCGCGCGGCGGGGCGAGCGGGGAGATTTCAGGCGGTTCGGGTGGTGGACAGCGCCCAGCGGAGCCTGGAGCAGTCGATCGGCTCGGGAAGCTCGGCAAGGCTCGGCGGCGTTCGGGAGCTGCCGGGAGGAACCGAACGGGCTCGGAAATGGCCGAAGGGCTTCGGGGCCGCTCGACGTTCCATGCCCTGCGGGGCGAAGGGCCCGATCCGCCGGCTCTCGCTGTAGCCAAGTGGGAGCGGGGGGGGGGGGGGGGGGTGTATGGGTGTGCAGGGCAGTTTTGCCATTGACTGCAAACGGGAACAGGATCGGGCCCTTCTCTTCCTAGAGCCCCGCCCCGCTCGCTGTCGAGGTGCCACACACAGGAGAGGAGTGGGGGTGACACTGACTGTGATCTGGGCTGCTCCCCCACCCCCCGAAACAACAACGGGCAGGGCCTGCCTTCCACTCCAGAGAAAAATAAGGCTTCTTCCAGAGGGGAAGTGGCATTTTCCAGCTCCCAGTGATCATACTGGGGCAGGAGATGTTGGAAGAAAACTCTCCCTGTCTCCAGAAGCCTTGGCAAGCCTCAGCCTGTTAAATGGCTTTTTTTTTAATATTGATATGTCTGTGTTTCAGTCAAGACTACACGCTCTGCTTCCTCTGCTCGGGAAGGCGGTTTTGCACGTAGTCCACACAGTTTTGTCCTTTGGTTGATTGGCGAATTTGGAGTGGGAAGGGGCTACTGCAAATTAACGCCACTACATTTTTCAGTGTGCCAGTGGGATCTATTAGATGGTCTGCAATAGACCTGTACAGGAACAGCTTTGTGTGTGTGCTGACATCCACAGATCTGCCACTTCCCTTCAGCCAAAACACATCCAAACCACCCTTAGAGAAGAAAAGTAGGATTCGTTTGGCAATGTACATTATGTGACTGTGTAGGCATATAAAGTTAATGCACAGTAGCTCCGTGGGGCAGGATTTATATTTTTAACATGTTATTGAGATTCATATTTTTAATCAGACGGAACAAGATAACCTACTGATGTGATGCTGCTCTCCATTTATTAAGTAATATGATAATAATACCTAGTTGATATACAGTAGTTTTCATCAGTAGATCTTGAAGCGATATATGATATGCTTGCAGTTCTATACCTGAGTTAAAAATTCACAGAAACCTGTCTTTATGATCCTGCTTACGTTGTCAGCCGTCAGAACTGGGAGGTGTCTTTTACTGTGGAAACTGTACACTGGGTAGTGTGCAGATAGCAGTGTTGCTATGAATACAGCAGAAGGCATATTTAGAGAGCTGTTCAAAATCTCTGGCAACAAGAATTATGACTGTAGAATGAACAACTTGCTGATATTTATATTTTGCAGGTTAATTAATTAATAAATATGTAAATTAGCATTTTACCTGGTCAAGCAGTACTATATAATATTCTAAAGTAACGCCTGATTTAATCACACAGGCCTGATGAGAACCTAATGAATTCTCAAAAGTCTAGAATGTTTGTTTGAATGTGATGAGGGAGTCTGATATTACTTTTATATCACATATTTAGGGCTCTACCAAATTCACGGTCCATTCTGGTAAATTTCATGGTCAGAGGATTCTAAAAAAATCTTAAATTTCGTGGTTTCAGATATTTAAATCTGAAATTTCACAGTGTTGTAATTGTAGGGGTCCTGACTGCACTGATGCCAACAGCAGCACAGAAATAAGGGTGGCAATATCATACCACACCACCCTCAGTTCTGTGCTGCTGCTGGCAGTGATGCTGCCTTCAGAGCTGGGCTACCGGCCAGCAGCCACGGAACTTCCTGCAGCCAGGGAGGTTCCTCGAGGTGGATCTGACTCGGCCGTGGGAATGCCGGTTCAGGGGAAGAAGTCGATTCCTCCCCATCTTGGCCAGGACTAGCAGCTGGAGCCCAGCGTGTAGTAGGATTCCCAGACTAGGATGTCCCGGCCCTGTCCAGCTCCAGTCTCAGTGCTCAGGGGTTCAAGTGATGGTGGTGCTTCCTTCAGAGCTGGGTGCTTGGCCAGAAGCTGCCATTCGCCTGCCACCCAATTCTAAAGGCAGCCCAGAAGTAAGGATGGCAATACAGCAACCCCCCTACAATAGCCAGATTTCATGGGGGGAGATCAGATTTCATGGTCCATTATGTGTTTTTCACGGCCGTGAATTTGGTAGGGCTCTACACATATTATTAGATGCTTCCAATTCGTGAATTACACCAGAAAGCCAAGAGACTGTGGTAGTTTTCACACTGAGGTACATGGTTTGACAATATGCCTAGAATATTTTGGAATGATTAATGCTAAAACAAAGGAATAGATAGCATATGCTGGTGATAGAGGATTGAGAGCATTACACTGTGACTAGTTAATCATTGAAATGATAAGTAGTGCTATAAAGCATGGCAGATAGAAATTACAGCAATTTAAGAGATGTATTTAGAATTGGGATTAGGATTAGAATGCCTTTATAAAACCTAATTATAGAGACCTTTGAAAGAGTTTGATGTATCTTTTGCTGTGATGGTTTTCTTTCAGGGAACAAGGATGCTCTGGTGACTGATCGATTTAGAGCAGAGGTTTTTTTGAGAGAGTATATCTCAAACATTTGCAGTGCAGACATGGAAATCATTATAATTGCATTCTAACAATGAAGATAACTTTGATGTACTACAGACCCGTGTCTGTAGCTGTATTTGTAGAGTTAAGAGTTATTTGGCTTTCCGAGAGTAGTATGACTTGTTACATTTTCTTATTATTCCTGCAAATTGTTGCCTACGGACAAATTGCTGCACTCATGCGATGAACTGCAGGATCAGGGCCACAATAGTTAGGGGACCTGTCATAAGGTGCTCTGTCACTCTTTGCTCCCATTCAGGTCAGTGTGAGCATAGGGCACCCTCTCTTCAGAATCAGGCCTGGATTCAACTCTGCTTGCTACAGCATAAATTAATGAGTGTTTTTAATGGACCTGCCTGATCTATTTGGTTATGAACAAGAAAGCATATAGAGAAGGAATCACCCATTTGTATTTAGGCCTCAAATAAATGTGACAATATCTTGTGTCTTAAATCTTAAAATAAATGCAGAGATAGTGATACATTATAATATGCAACTTTTCTTTCTGTACTATCTGTAATGCAGTGTGGAAACGACAGGTTTTTTTTTTTTAGCATAATTGGATTTTAGATAACGGGGTGTGGCTTGGAATGTTCATCAGAGACCCCAGTTCAGGAAAGTGTTTAATACATGGCTAAGTCCATCCCTATTCAGTAAAATATTTAAACACATGCTTAAGTGCTTTGCTGAATATGACTGTTCAGTTGTGAGCCATAATTAGCAAAATGGCATGTCAGACAAGCTGGAGAATAATGGTGGTTTTTTTGCTAATGGATCTCAATTTGTTTCTTATTCTCTGCACTCTAAATATTAAAGCTGATATCTTGAAGAGGTAATAGTGAATTGCTTTGCTTCCTCTCTTTTGAAATCTAGTGTGGAACTCTTTGCATTGGATTCAACTGTCGTATGCTGACATGAAACATCCAGTCTTATTTGAAAGTGTTCTAGCAAACTAACGAAATGCAAGAGCTACCCTTGATGAGTTCTGAAGAAGTAGAGAATATTTTGTATTAAATTACTACAGGGTTTTTTTTGGCTTGACTAACCAGCAGGTTGTAAGACATGCATAAAGCCCTTGTCTGAATTGTTACCAATTTTAAAAAGATTCACTCATTTTCCTACTGCTCAAGGACACAGTTAAACACACGCAGTGCACTCCTAAACATTGGTTCAGTTGTGAGCCGTAATTAGCATGCTGGCCTAGGTACTTGGGTTTTTGCAGATCTGCATGAAGTTACTAGGGAATGCATTGCCTAATGTTTAATGTGCAGGGCTGAGTCAGAAGGTATAGGTTCAGTGTTGGGCTCAGCTATTAATTCAGCATCACACTGTGCCTCAGTTTTTCCAACTGTTAAATGGGGATTCCACTACCTACTTGACAGAGCTATTTTGAGGTTTAATTGGTTAGTTTTTGTAAAGCATTTTGAAGTGCTATAGAATAAATACAAATTATTATACTGTAGTTTTATCATTCTCATTTATTATCTCGTTAAATACTCTTCCCAATCATCAAATTAATATGGCATATTGGTTCAGAGTTTTCTCAAGCGCCAGAAATAGTCATAAACTCTCCTTGCTCTTTGTGTAAGTGAATTACGTGTAACCTAATAAAAGTTCCTGAAAGGAATAAGCCGTCCCCAGCCACTGTGTTTCCAGCCAACCTAAGCAATATCACGACAAGTGATACTGGAAGTGAAGAATGCAGACAGACAGCTGTTGGATGCCTTGCTCCTTTCAAGAAGACAACAGACTCCAAATCTTTGGGGGTTTCACATGGTCATCAGTACATGAATGTGTAGCCCAAACGTTTCTCCCTAAATACATTGGTTCAGAGGGGTGGCATGTGCAACGAGAGAGCAGAAAGAACGTAAATTGGAGGCTTGAACGTAAATGTACACTGCCATGTGCACGTGCTGGAATATAGCTGAATCTCCCTAGGAATGCACCAGGAACAATGTGGGGCATAGGGAGTCATCATTCCACCCTCTCCCCTAACCCCTACTTCCTCACCTAACTTAGTTACTTCACCCTTGGTCATGGAGCTGCTGACTTGCTGTTGAGCATCCAGCCTGGGACTCTGGTCAATGAGAGATGAGGGTAGAGCCAGGGCTCTTCCCACTCCCTGCACGTAACCTCTGCTCTTCCCACTGCAGCCAGAGTGACACAGAGTGGGCAGGGGTGGGAGAAAGGTCCTGGCTGCTTCTTCTTCTGTATGGTCAAGTGAGGGCTGCAATGATCTAACCCTGCATGGTTTTTGAAGTGAATTTGAATAAGCTACAGGGAAAAGTATTGCCACCTTTGTTCCTAAGAGTCTCCGAATGCTGTTCCATTCACTGTACTGGAACGGGTCTTCCTTCATATTCTACACTGACTTTCCTTAGTTTGCTTTGTATCTTTAGACTCAATCCAGTCACCATTTGTGCACAGTACCACGGGTACTAACTTTGTGGGACTACTTTTAGTAGGAAACATTGTACTTGGTAGTAAATTTTGCAGCATTGGACCCTGGTTTTGGTATTTTCATTTCTTCACACTTATAAATAGGCCAACTGTGCAGGTGATACATTAGAATACTTTTTAAAATGTCAGATAAAATCATTCTTCAGCTTTTTTTTTTTTTTTTGGCTAATGGGTTTTAATTTGTTTCTTGTTCACAGTTCTCGAAATACGAAAACCTGTATCTTGCAGAAGAGCTCTGTGTAATTTGGAAGCTTGTCTCTCACGAACAGAAATTGGTCCAATAAAAGATATCACCTCACCTACCTTGTCCCTCTTCTATCTTCCAGAGGCAGTCGTGAACTGCACAGCTTTCTCTCTTTGAAATCTAGAGTGGCACCCTTTGCAGTGAGTCAGAGGTTGACATGAAACATCTAGCCATGTAGAAAATGTTCTAGAAAACTAACTAGACCTTTGCAAGTTGTTCCCTTGATGAGTTCTGGAAAACTAGAGAATATTTTGTGGGATTTTTGGCGTGATTAACCAGCAGGTTGTCAGAGATGGGAAAATCCTAGACTGAATCATTACATGTGCTAAAAAGAGTCAACTGTTTTCTTGTTCTTTGAGCACACAGCTGAACAGAAACTCTAGGGGCTGACTGTCCTCTCAGTTATGTTGCTTTATACCAGTGTGAGATGATCATCAGCCCGCTAAACATCAATTGCACGATTGTTACCTATCCAGTGTGTTTACGCAGGGGAGTGAGGGAGGTGGCTTGTCTCCCCAGATTGCTGATGTGGGTTAGAGCGTAGACACCGTGGGGCTGTTACTTGTCCTCTACATCTGTGGAGGGGACAGAGGTGGGACATGAGCAGAGCCTTGATTCCACATCTCAAGACAGTGCCCAGCAAAGCTGTGCCGGCACAGTGAGGGGAATGATTTGCTGCTGGCCAAGGACAATTATAGATTACATCTCACCTGGCACAAGGTGAGGGAACTAGACAGTGAATTGTGATGCTCAGTCGATTCACTTGCCCACTTCTGGGGCAGAGCTACTTTACTCAGGGCTGTTTGTAAAGTTACGGTCTAGTCCTAAAAGGATATTTTCAGGATCCTCTTGATTCTTCTCTAATGTACAGTGCTGCGAATCAGGAGTAACTCTCTTGAAGCCAGTGGAGTTACACCCATGTGAAACTGATATAAAGATGAGAATTGGGTTCTAGAGCCTTAGAGAAAGGTGGGTGGGATTTGGCCTTTACTATTAACAAAGAACTGAAAATGAGGAGAATAACTGATTCAAACAAACTCTTCAGACAGGTACCCAAATGTCAACACATCAGAACATTTAACAGAATTGCCAATTTTCATGATAAAATCACGAGCCTCCCAAGATTTGGCGTTTTCCTTAAAGCCCCAGCTCTTGGAGTCAGGTCAATACTTGAGAATCTCAGTTGTTGTTTTTTTTAAAGTAAGTTTCTAGCCCTTGTGGTTGTGGAGAAAAGCTTGAAACTGATCCAAGTGTAACCTAAAGGCTCAAAAACTAGACAGAAAACCAAATGAACCCCAGTTTTTTTCAAGTTTCATGATTTTTACCCAATCACATGATTTTGGGGAGCGCTGACTCCTGATTTTAAATGTTTTGATTGGCAATACTGGAAACTAATATCTTTATATATTTTTTTTTATTTAAGGCCAATCCAGAGGCAATTGGGAGTGTTTCCATTGACCTCAAATGGCTGTGGGTTGAGTGTCTGTTGCACAATGCTGTTAAAACCAGAGTTTTTTTTAATGAACTTTCTTCTTGCCACCCTAGGGTTCAGCCACATCTCTTCTCTTCACTCCTGAATGTAGAATTCTTATGCTGAAAAGTGATTTTAGAGCAAATATTTGTCCAGGCATTTATGAAGTGTCTGACAAGTAACAGAGAATAATGGATGCAGGAGGAAGTATGGCAATCAAGTAAAAGAAAAGAGTGTAGGCATTTCAGACTTCCTGCCATTTTCCTCCTCTTACTATTTCTTTTGGCCATATTTTGCTTATAGAAAATATGAATGGGTTTGTATTATGCTTTTTATAACACAGAGAAATGATATGAGAGAATGAAAAATCCCTCAAAACCGTTAATTAAGGCACATTGCCTTTTTTAAACCATTCATGCAAGCTTCATGGGTAGAGGAGGGCAGAGGATTACAGGCCTGATTACAGGATACAATCTGTATTCAACTCAAAATAAGCAAATGCCAAATACTGCCACAGAATGCCAGCATCTAGCATTGATCGGTGAAACTGACAAACATCTAGCACTAAGCGAAAGGGCCCTCTAGTCCGAGACTCAGTTACTGTCTGTAATATAATAAAAACTCTCTTAGAAATATTTCTTAGGGCACCAGTAGAAATATTTTGCTTCTTGAGCTCTAGAGCTAATTGCGAAAGAACTGAAGGATATTCACCGCCACTTAGAAAGCCGCCATGGGAATTGGGGAGATATTTGGTATCAGGTCTGTTTTCAAGGAGAGATCAATCATAATATTTTTTTACATTTGTGGAGCGGGAACAGAAGCTGGATGGGAAGGGCCAGGAAATGCACAGATTTGCTTTTGGAGCTTGTGTTACTCCCATTGTCAATCGCCATCTACTCCAAAATGTTTACTCTTAGCGCCTCAACAGAGCTTTAATGTGAATATAATTATGACAGAGGTAACAAAGTCCTGTGGCACCTTAAAGACTAACTATAAAGGTTTGAAGCATGAGCTTTCGTGGGCTAATACCCTCTTCGTCGGATGCAAGCAGTGGAAGTGTCCAGAGGCAGGTATAGAAAAGTAGGCAAGAACCAGGTGGGAGGTAAAAAGGTTAGTCCAATTAGGCTGAACCAGCTTGTTATCTCCGATCAGGGAGGGTGGGTTATTCTTCTAGCATTTGAATGGGGGGTGTGGACATGGAGAGAGGAGAAACTATTTCTGTAATGAGCGAGCCATTGTAGGTCTTTGTTCAATCCGAGATTGTTTGTGTTGAATTTGCAACAGGACTTTGTTACCTCTGCTATTCCAGACTAACACGGCTACCTCTCTGATTCTATAATTATGACGTTACAAACAAACAAGCAAAAGTCTCTGGGCGCTTTAGGGCCTGATCCTGCGCCCTTCCTTGGTCTGACACTCTGGTCCCCTGAATAATGGGCATGGTGCAGGAGACAAACAGACTTGATGGGAAAATAATAATTGTTCCCTTCAGCCCAGAAGCAAAGTGTGTGATGCCCCTTCAGTTGGGCTATGGCTTCTGTTATAGCCAGTGGGTCGTTTGCTGTATTTTGGCTCCTCCATGTCTGGTAGAATTTTTTTCTAAGTCCTCACTGAGGCAAAACTCACATCGGCCTGCAAAAGGAATTCTGTCTGAGTAAAGACTGGAACCTTTGTTAATGAGCTAGCTGGACCAGCCAATAGATATTAAATGTTTCTGTGGTGCAATGGGGCCAGCACATTTAGTTAATCACCAAAAGGATGGTTTGGAGCCTGTTCAGGGAGATGAGAATCACCTTGTTGACATTGAGTGATGGGCACAAAATAAGAACCTAAATAGAAAATGTGTTTAGTACTGTCCTGCTAAAGGGTCATAGTCTAAAAAACTCCATAGGCCCAGCATAAGTAGCTTATCCCATCTTATTTCTTCAAGACCATAGACTGTTAGGTATGTCTGTACCATCCGCCGGATTGGTGGGTAGTGATTGATCTCTCGGGGGTCGATTTATCGCATCTAGTGTAGATGCGATAAATCGATCCCTGAGTGCTCTCCCCATTAACAAGAGGCGTAAGCAGAGTCGACAGGGGAGCGACGGCGGTTGACTCACTGGCATGTGGATGCCCAGGTAAGTTGATCTAAGATGCGCCAACTTTAGCTCCGCTAAGTTGTGTATCTTAGGTTGACTCCCCACCTCCAGTGTAGACCAGGACCTGGAAATGTATGGCTGGAAGGGACCTCAAAAGGCATCTAGTCCAGTCTCCTGCATTGAGACTAGGCCACCTCTGCTAGAAGTTTGCCTAACCTGTTCTTAAAAACCTCCAATGATGGAGATTCCCCAACCGTCCTAGCTAATGTGTTCCAGAAATCAAGTATCAATCAGTTAGGCAGTTTTTCCAAATGTCTAACCTAATTTTCCCCTGCTGCAATTTAAGCTCATTACTTCTTGGCCTGTCCACAGCAGATCAGAAAAATTTACCAACCTCTGCTTCATAGCAACCTTTTTACATATTGAAGATCGTTATCATGTTCCCCCTCGGTCTTCTCTTCTTGAAACTAAACAAACCCAACGTTTTCAATCTTTCCTCGTAGGTCATGTCTTTTAGACTTTTAATCATTTTTGTTGCTCTCGTTTGGGCTTTCTCCAATTTGTCCACATCTTTCCTGAAGTGTGATGCCCAGAACTGGCAACGGTTTTCCAGCTGAAGCGTTATCAGTGCTTAGTAAAGTGGAAGAATTATTACTCATGTCTTGCTTATAACGCGCCTACTAATACATCCCAGAATGATGATCGTTTTTTTTTTTTTGCAGTTACATTGTTGACTCATATTTAATTTGTGATCCACTATAACCCCCCTCACACACACACACACCTCCGTGATCATTTTCCGCAGTACTCCTTCCCAGGCAGTCATTTCCCATTCTGTATGTGTGCGACTGATTATTCCTTCCTAAGTGTAGTACTGTGCATTTGTTTACTGAATTTCATCCTATTTAAGTCAAACCATTTCTCCACTTTGTCTAAATCATTTTGAATTTTAATCCTGTCCTCCAAAAGCGCTTGCAACCCTTCCCAGCTTGGTATTGTCCACAAATTTTATAAGTGTACTCTCTATGCCATAATCAAATTAATTTATGAAGATATTGAATAGAACCAAACCCAGGACAGATCCCTGAAGGACCTCACTCGATATGCCCTTCCAGTTTGACTGTGAATCGTTGATAACTACTCTCTGAGTACAGTTTTCCAACCAGTTGTGTATCTACCTTATAGTAGGTTTGTCTCTAGGCTGTATTTCACTAGTTTGCTTATGAACAGGTCATGTGAGACTGTATCAAAAGCCTTATTGAAGTTGAAGTCTATCACATCTACTGCTTCCCCCCATCCATAAGGGTTGTTAGCCTGTCACAGAAGGATATTAGGGTGGTCTGACAAGGTTTGGTCTGGACAAGTCCAGGCTGACTGTTACTTATCACCATGGAGTTTTCTGCTTAGCTTTGGCCATTACTTGGCTTTAGAAGTGAAGGCATGATCTGGCCCTAAAAGACCTTGATCCTTCTCCCATTGAAATCAATAGCTAGACTCCCATTGGCTTCAATGGTACAGGACTGAGTAATTTATGCAAAAGATATTGGGCCACATTCTTTACATCCTTTTAGGCAACTTGACGGTGGGTCTTAACATTTACTCCCATTATAAGGCCTCTTTACACTGTCAGAGTGATGTAAAATGGTGTAAAAATGAACCTGGCCTTTTGCCACAAAGATAATTAACATTTTCTTACCTTGATAGGAGTAACTCTCAACAATATACTCCTTTCCATATTTTGGGGGTCACTCCTTTTCTTGTGTGCCTGTAAAGTCTATTCATTATAATGGATATTAATAGATACTGATATTAATGCAGATATGCACATCAGACATTATAGAGCCTTTAGCATACATCAGTTGTATACGTGCAAAAAGCCATAAGAAGAAAAGAAAGTTACAGTTACATACATATATTCCACAATGTCATCATGCTTTTCATTAAGTAGCTTTTGTGACTGATTACTTGGCCAGACTTGACAATTTTTTCCACTTGAATGAGAAAACATTTACTTAATAAAGCAGAAGGCTTCTAGTAGCATGCCCTTGTTTTCCTCCATTTAACTACAGATAAATTGATCTTCTCCTGATTTACAGCTCAGCAAAAAACAAACTGCTATATCAACTTGTTCATTTCAAGGTGGCTGTGGATGGCCAGGAAACCTGATTCTTCTGAATGTTTGCATTCAAAATGTGTTTAAATTGAATTTTCGACATTTGAGCTGATGATCCTTGAATCCTCCTCCCGGTGTGCACTAAATCCTTATAAAACAGCTCCAAGAGGGAACAGGGGAGGACTTTTTCTTGCCAAGATCTAAGCTCCAGGGTTCTGCATTTCTCTCGCAACATTTAATGACATCACTGTCACCTTAAAAAAGAGCAGGGAGCCACATCATCATTCAGATCCACCCATCTTGGCCGCCATCCTTCTGGCCGACCGTTCACCTTCAGAGATGTGTTTACTTAAGTAGCCAGAAGTGTCACTGTTGAGTAATGTGCCCAGTCTACTCCAGTAATGTGCCCAGCCTTATGCTGGGGCTGCCTCCCTTGTTGGATGCTGCCTTTTTACATCTTTGCTAATGTTACATGCAATGTTGCGCCTGCTTGGCCACAGCTTAATTCAAAGGAAAGGAACGTGAAGACAAGAGGAAAAAATAATTTCGGGCAAACCTAAAATGTTTTTAGAAATTAAGTCGAAGAACCGCTGCAAATGGAAAATTTTCTACCTAAATACGTTACAAAAATCTGGGCCCCAGTGCCTCATATTATCTGCTGTAAAAGAAATGCAAATTCTTCAATTTGCAACAAATTCCAGTGTTGTGTAAACAAGTTTGCTGTGACCCATGGTGTACTGGAGAAGGAAGTGCCTTGGAGGTATTTGTTGTTGTTGTTGTTTCTTTTAATTAGACCAGCTCTTCTGCTAGTGGAGGTCAAATCCATTTTGACTAGGCTATTTCGATTACATTAACATTTTTAATGCACAGCTAAGTTTCACTTTACTGATGATCACATCTGTCCCATAATAGGCAGTAGATAGGTTGGGCTTTGGAGGCGTCTTTCTCCCAATTTCCCTCCCCTCTGCACACAAACGTAATCATTTATCAAATGTTTAATCTTTATCCAAATGTAATCTTTATCCAGTTGGCTCCCAAGTGCTTTACAGTCTTTATTGAACAAACTGTAGCCAGAACTTTCAAATTGGCCTTTGATGGGCATTGTAGATGCACTTAGAAAAGTCAGGCCACTTACCTTAGTAACTAAATAGAGATGTAGGTACCTAACTTGTGGCATCTACAATGTTTGAAATTTTGAGGCTATAACTGTAGAAATCACTCTGTGAGCAGTAGAAGTGCAGCCAGTTCTGGGGTGAAACATAGCAACTGGTTAACCACTCCCCATGATACAACAGCAAATTTAAGAGAGAATTCCTTTTCCCATTGAAATTACAGAGGGCATTTCAGATGGCAGCATGTATTTTTCTACTGTGGAATTTGGTCAGGACTCTGGTGCTTATGCCCTTGCTCTTGCAAAAATTACATTGAATCTTACAGGTAGTTTGGCGTATCCAACGTTCAGGGCTAATCTGAAAGATAGCACCTCGAGCAACAGTGCCCCATAACCTTATGCTGGGGCTGGGTCAGTTCGGACTTAGAAGGGAGAGTGCCACTTACAGAATCCCCATCTTCCCTTCTTGGAGGTCTGTCATCCAAATATTGCCCCAGCCTAGCTTATAAGAATGCCCCACATCACAGCTTGAAGTAGAAAGCTTTTGTGGTCTTACTGTAAGTCAGCCAAGCTGGAAAGTCCTTTCTAGTAAGAGTTGTTTGTCATGTTCTTATGTAATCCACACACCTCCTGGGTGTGGTGTTCTGTCCTATGTAGTTGCACCAAAGACCACTGGAAACCCATGGCAATGTATTATTTTGAGGGACAGAGGAAGACTAATAGAGTCTGGGTGTGATGCATGACACTAAAAAGTGGTGTGTATTCTGTAAGCAGGCAGGAGGAGATGTGATTTGAAGGACGACTTGCACTGGGGTGAAATGGACGACACGTTGGGATTTTTGCGCTACGTGTGGTCAGTAAATCGTGTTGGGTCTGAGTCTGTGCATCCATGAAGTTCCTGGGGACTCAAAAGGGACACAGAGGCAAGGAGCCACTTGCACGGCTGCCTTAAAGCCAGTGTCCACTGCTTCACGTCGGACCTGAATCTCCTCTCATGTCGGTTTCACACCAGTGTAACTCCATCAACTTCGTTAGTGTTACTTTTGATTTGCACCCAAGGAAGAGGAGAATGAGGCGTGTTGTATTCATTGAACTGACTGCGTTAATTTCACTCCTAAGCAGGGAGGATGGACATAAAGAGCATGACAGAGAGGTTTGGGCATTGCCAACTAAACAGAGGGGAAAACACTAAAGAGCAGTAGGGGAGACTTTGAAAAGCATAAAACAAGAGCTTGAGAAAGGCACTTTCATGATCGAAATAGGAGTCAAAGGAGGAAGTATTGGAGAATTCAGCTTTCCGATAATAAAAAGGGCTTGCAGAGACTTGATAATGTTTCCTAAATGCCCATCAAGAGCACTGTTACAGATAACAGAGAGACACATTTGACAGGAAGGTGTGGGGCTAAAGTGTAGTGCTGTCTTGATGTGAGATTTGTTAAAAGCAAGCAAATCAGAGTGATAAAAGCATTTACTGTGGATAGAGACGGACAGGAGAAATGGAAAGCCAGCCAGCCAGAGAGTGCAAATGCTGGATTACTGTGTTCAGTTCTGGTATCCACAATTCAGGAAGGATGTTAATAAAATTGGGGAGGGTTCAGAGAAAAACCACAAGAATGATTAAAGCCACACTTGATAAATGTCACTGTGCCGTGGACACTTGGTGGAAGTTAGACCATCTTTATTCATGAAAATCATGGGTGAATAGTTAATATTCAATGCAGGAGATGCTTCCAGATAGTGACATTGAATGAACAAAATGGATAAGGACGACCCAAGTGTCTGTCTATTCACTTACACAGGTGTAAATTGGGAGTAACTCTACTAAAGTCAATAGAGTTATTCTAGTATAAAAGGTGTTAAGTGGGATCAAAATCAAGCCCTACATTTTCAGTGGACATAGCACTTGTTTACCGGAAATTGCAACAGTGGAAGAAACAATGAACTGCCGCTTATTGATGTATCAGAAGACTGTGTGTATATGTAGTTTAGATGAATCTTTGTTAAGGATACTTTCCACCTTCTGTTCATGTATAGTCAGGCTGATAAATTAGTATAAGGGTGAGAGTTTTACCATTGATTTTCATAGTTTGGCCAATGCTCAGCAGTTTAAAAAAACCCACTAAAAATACTGAAAAATAATAGTCCTAAACAATCCACTTATTGAGCCAAAAATTCCCTTGGGCAGTGGTTCTCAAACATTTGTACTGGGGACGTGTTTCACACAGCACACATCTGAGTGCGACCCCTCCCCCCTTATAAATTAAAACACTTAAATATGTTTAACACCATTATAAATGCTGGAGGGAAAGGGGTTTGGGTTGGAGGCTGACAGCTCATGACCCCCCCCCCATGTAATAACCTTGCAACCCCCTGAGGGATCCCAACCCCCCCCCAGTTTGAGAACCCCTGGCCAAGGGTGAATTCTATTGAATAATGAGTTCCTGAAAAACAAGCCTTTCCTTCTTGCAGGACAGATCAGCTGTTTCCAGCTACAGGGCTGGAAACATCACTTTGATCAGCCTTTGAAGTACCACTTCAATTTGATTAACCTAAGTGGATAAACACTGAGGTAGCAGTCAGAAGTGCACACCGAGCATGGCCAAACCAGAAGTTTTATGAGTGTAACAATAAAAAAACCTCTCCTAAGATCAGATCTCGTATCCAATGGGAAAGTCATGCTGAATTATTGTTGCCTGACAACACTGTCGTCTTTCACTAGGTACCAAAATATACCCCGAGTCCCTCAGGTTGTATCATACTGAGAAGCTGACATAGTTTATTGTGACAATCTCTTGGAAATGGATCAAGTCCCTTGTTTGGGAAATGTGGGCTTTCCAATGAGAAGCACCTCAGTGCTGAAAGTGCCTTTGGTAGAAGGTGCTGAGGACCTCCAAGACCATGAATGGATGGAAGTCGCCTAGTCATTAATAAAATGACAAACAGTTTAAGAATGAATTACAAACAGTCCCAGAAGGTGGAGATGGAAGAGATCAAGTAAAGGCATTTTGTCCACCCCCTTGCTAATTTAGGATTGTTCTCTCTTGTATATTCTTCAGTGCTTTATCCGGTCTAGTTTTCAGTGACCCAGAGAATAAGCTTTCAGCACTATACGCTGTAGTATTTGAGCATCTAGTAGATCTCACCACTAGAGAATTTTTCCTGAAATTCAGCCTAAATTATTGCCCACTGCACACAACCCTAAACAACATTTGAGGCTGGAATGGAAATATAAGGTGGTAACGCCCCTACCAGCATCTTTCCTGTCTGCTATCCTGTGATAAGGTTCAGGGTGAAATCCTGACCCTAGGGGAGTCTATGAGAACTTTATCTTTGTGAGGCTGACGATCTGTGGTGAAGGAGAGCCATGCTCAGAAATGCAATGGAGAATGGTGAGAAACCTTGTGGAATCCCCAGAATTATAGGAAATGGGCGCAGAGTGCTTTACCGCTTTGGTATTGGGGGATAGGGAGAGAAAAGTCTTGCTCGCTGGGTCTCAGAGCACTGTCAGTAAGTTAGTGACAAACTGCGTCAAAGCACGCAACCTCTTAGCCGAAAGTATAGCATGGCAACGGACATTATGATTATTTCTGATACCATGGCAATGGGGAAATCCAATAGGCAAGGGGCATAGACACATAGGTGAGGGAAGGGGTAGTTATTTTGGCCAGTGTCACCGATGAGTCTAAGTAAATCCATGATGGTGTAATTTGTGTTGTAATGGAATTACCCAGTGGATATGGGAGAGGAGGGTCTCGGAAAGTGACTCAGAGGAAGCGGAGGTGTGTACTTCCTGTTCTGGGGAGAAGGCAAAACGCTTGTACCAGCAGTGCCAGGAGCAGGAGGGGAGCCGCCTCTGTCGCCTCTTCCGGTTATAAATAGATGTAGATCTATTGTTCATTTAAGCCTGTGCCAGTGTTATTATTCCTGGGACTCAGCATGGCTGTGCTAAGATGCCAATAAGGAGACCATGAGGTCACGTAGCAACACCTTTCCCCATCTCCTTAGTCTGTAAGTGACATGGCATTTTAGACTCCCCTTGACTTACACCCGATAGCCAATGCATAACTTGCATCCCTTCAGGCATCGCTTCTGAACAGAGTCCTCTGAACCTTGTCGCATGAGCCAGATGCAGCGAGAGCTTTTCTGTTAATGAAGAAACTGGTCTTTTCAAGTAGAAGGTTTCAAGCCTCACAGGACAGTCACTGGTGTCATTCGACTGCTTGCTGGTTTTCTAAAAGTAGAAGATGCCCAAAGAACTCCTAATTTCTGCAGCTGGTGCTTGCTGGAAACATTTGCATGGATGAGTGGAGGTTGGGAGGAGGAGGGGTGCAAATAGGCCTTGGAGGAAAAACAGTTGAGGAGATGCACATGAAAATTCAATTAAAGAGAAGTCACGGAAAATTCCAGTTAGCACTGATGCCTGCTGATGACTGCAGAGAGAGCTGAGAGCATAGACTCCTGGAACTGGAAGGGATCTTGTAGGTCTTTTAGTCCAGTTCCCTGTACTCAAGGCAGGAGTAAGTATTATCCAGTGTCTGTGAGCTGCACATTCATCTCCAAATCTAACACATTAAGAGCAGCACTGACGTGCACACAGAAAGTCTCACTGAAGGACCTAGATGCTCACGCAGATAAAAATCTTTAAATGACTCTAAGGTAAATTGCTTGATTTGCAGCCTGTGCTGTCTGTGGCCCGGTCAGCAGCATGCTCCATCCAGAAAGTGTTTTTTCCCCCCCTACTAAATGCATATACTGTCCATTCCATTTAATGTGAGTGTCTTGGAAAACACAATGAAGCCAATTCTCCATTGCACTGCACTCTGCATAGTCATTTACAAAGAGAATGCTGAGTGGGTGTGCTAAGAATGGTAATGTTTTACACTCGCTTTACACTGGTAGGGAAGGTGCAGGGTCAATAACTGGACTGGAAAGCAAAGGGCATTTAGCTTGGTGTCTGCTGTAGCTCGCATATGATTGCTTTTAGTTCCTGTTGTGCAGGAGGAGTTTGCAGATGTTCAGTGCAACACCATTGTAACAGAAGGGTTAGAAGGTCAGGATAAGACCTCAGCACCTCAGGAAATAGTTGGCATGATTTTGCTCTGACTGCATTTTGCTTTTTGCTAGCTAATTGGGAGACTAGTTCAACACAACATGTTCTTCCCAACTTTTTCATACAGGTGATTTGCTTGTATTGGGATATGGTCATATGTATAATTAAGACTATTAATTGGAGGATACTCTGGCGGTTAAGGACTGGGAGAAAACATTCCCCTACTTTACATGGAGTTCTGACGCTATGTAACAATTCACTTTGAGAACCTGGTATTTGTTGGGTGGTGTGCTCTGTGGAGGCTTGAGCTGAGCTCAGTGAAGTTAGTAGATGGACTTCCATTGTTTTCAGTGGGCTTTTGGTCAGGGCCTAAGTGCAAAGTGTGGTTACTTGTGGTCAACCCAAAAACAGACTGCTCCTTGCAGTTACCATGTAGGGCTGTCGATTAACTGAAGTTAACTCATGTGATTACCTTAACAAAATTAATTGTGCTTAATCACAGTTTTAATTGCACTGTTTAAACAATAGAAGACCAACAAATTTATTAACTATTTTGGATGTTTTTCTACATTTTCAAATATATAGATTTCAATTGCAACACAGAATACAAAGCATACGGTATTTACTTTTTATTACAAATATTTGCACTGTAAAAATGCTAAACAAAAGAAATAGTATTTATCAGTTCCCCTTATACAAGTACTGTGTAGTGCAATCTCTTTATTGTGAAAGTGCAACTTGCAAATGTAGATTGTTTTTGTTACATAACTTCACTCAAAAACAAAACAATGCAAAACTTTAAAGCCTACAAGTCCACTCAGTCCTACTTCTTGTTTTGCCAGGCAATGCTGGGGGAAAGGGAATTGGTATGGTGTTTAGGGTCAATGGACAGGTCCTTTATTGGCATCCAGTCAATGTGTACATGCTAAGTGATTTATGATTAGTGCATTTTAAAAATAGGAATGCATTAAATAACTAATTTGCCAAAGCAGGAGTTGACCAGCAGCTCAGTTTTAAGGGAAAGGGATTTGGTGCATTCATTAAACTCCTTGTGTCTACTCCTGAAGTTACTGTATATTATTATAGCGCATTTTCTGTTATTTGCTCTGTAACACTCCTGTAGCCTTATGGCTTCTCTTACATTAGCAGAAGACGTATCATTCCACACAGCAGCACCCCGGTGTTGGTATGAGCCAGTGAAAGGAGACTGGTTTCATGCCAATATCAATATTGTGCCGCTAAGCAGAGCCTGTCATCCCCTGACACTAAACTGGCCTTTGCTAATGTGCAGTCTTTTTTTATTTTATTTTGTGGAACACATTGTTTTTTGGTGTCATCCCATTTGTTTTTGAAAATTAAAAGAATCAGCCCTTTATGGTGGGGGCAGAGGGAGGGGGTGAATCAAGCTGTAGTATTGGGAATTTTGTTGAGATCATTGTATTTTCATAAAGAGCCTTTGTTAGATTCATCTTGACTTGAAGTCTGGGTCCCTTTGTCGCTGGTTCAGTTGGAGCTGGACTGTTCAGATAGAACGCCCCCCAACTCCGCCGCCTTCTAAAAAAACCATACAGGGATATATCACAAGGACTCCTGTTTCCCCAGGTTTGAGACCTCATTGGTTCTAGATCATTGAAGAGTGTCAAAGACTGCTAATACAGTAATACTGGCCACCTGAAACAGAATTGCTCCGGTATGAGGCTCCTGTGACCCATTGTGGACATTTGTCAGAATGTATTTTCACCCTGCAATGTGATATGGTGTCATTGGAATCTTTTATCCAAAATTTCCTCCAGTTCCAACTTAAAGAGGTTAGAGGCCATCTTTCTCTGCAAAAAAGGAAGCCAGCCCACAAAACTGAAATTTCTTCCACTTCAGCAAACCCCTCATCGCCTACATACTGATCTGGACCGAGAACATCCAGGCAGCAGCTCCCAGCCTTAGGGCCCAGTCCTAGAACTGGCTACACGCAGCCTGTAGGATAAATATAAAATCAAAGTATCAGAGTCATCTTATGTTTGTTTAAGGAAATACGTACACATTGTAAAGAAAGGCCCTCACTAGCAAACAGAAGGAAGACCTTGAAAATAATGAGTTTTAAGGCCAGAGTGAATGAAGCAGGACAGACATCTGGTTCAAAGAATAACTAATGAAATAAAGGGAAGATTGTGAAGAGAAGGCCTCTGACCAATAGGAGTGACTGCAGATGGTTTTAAATAAGACAAAAGGAATCTGTTCTAAAAGGCACCAACATAGCCCTTTCCATCCTACATACCCATATTATTTTAAAAGTAAAGCCCGAGATGCACTGGACAAATTGATGATGAGCAAGAAGGAGGGGAGGAAAAGCCTTGGGTAGAGAAGAGGTTGTAAATCTTATCTGGATTAAGACAGGAAATAAGGGTGAACTCTCTCCAATTGGTTTTTAGTAGAAGCCAATAACTGGCAATGACATCACTTGGTTGTTAAAGGGTACAAGAAGAGTTCTGCATGTGAGGGTTCCTGGTCAGATCCTACCTGATCGTGCTGGAGCATGCCAGAGTGAGATGGTTTTCTCTAGATCTGGCCGGTGTGTGTGTATAGTGTGTATTGGGTATAGTGACTGCTTATTTGTAAGCTGTTAGGCATGTTTAGATCAATTATATAAAATACTGTTTGGCTTTTTGACTAAATAAAGGAATTTATGGTTACATTTTTAGTGTCCGGTGGTCTCCCTTATTAATAACTAGCGAAAATACCCGGCGTTGCTCGGGTCCGTTGGAGGGGGCAGAGAGCAAACCTGACACCCCTACCTCACCCCCCCGACCAAACCCGACACCCCCACCTCACTTACCCCTTGACCAACCCCAACTCACATTTTCACCCCCCCCACCCAAACCCAACACCTCCACGTCACCCCCTACCAACACCCCCTGACCAACACCCACACCTCACCCCTCACCCACCCTCCACCCCTTCCCATCCCCCCAGATCAAACCCAACACCCCTGGCTCACTTACCCCCCTGACCAAACCCGACATCCCCACCTCACCCCCCGACCAAACCCGACACCCCCACCTCACTTACCCTCCGACCAAACCCAACTCGGGTCCATCGGAGTGGGGAGGGGGGAGAGAGCTGAGCGAGTGCGGAGTCCGTTGGAGGGGAGAGGGGGCAGAAAGCTGAGGGATTCCGGGGTCCGTTGGAGGGGGGAGGGGGCAGAGAGCTGAGCGAGTGCGGTGTCTGTTGGAGGGGGGTATTATGACATCATAACTATGTCACAGAGAACAGCAGCTGCCCAGCTGATGTGATTGGCCTTTAAATAATTTCACCCCTGGGGGGCGTCAGAGGTGAGATTTGAAAAAATTTCGACTCTTACCGTGATTAGGACCCTAAGACCTCTAACTGTACCAAATTTCAAGTCTCTAGCTCAAACGGTGTGGAAGGAGTAAGCATACATACACGCATACACCATTTGACTTTTATATATATAGATTAATTAGTTCATAATTCCAACTCACTGGCTGCATGCAGAGCCTGTTTCAGGATCGGGGCCCATTCCGTGGCCCAGCGAATCAGAAGGTGGATGGTAGGGGCATATATGTGTAGGTCAAGTGCTTGAGAATAGAGCTTGACACATGCAATGTTTATGTGCAATCTCAGATTCAGGTTTTGTCTCATCTCTGTGGCTGCTAGGGTAAGGATTCAGAGGTCCAGGTCCAGATAGGTCATCCGTCTGGGTTTGAACTGGACAATCCTCTTTTTGTGGAGTTTTTCCCCGTCCAGTACTGAGACAAAACCGGACTTGGTTTTGAAGAGCCACTCTGCCCCTACTGCCATGACTTCATATTCACTGCGTGTCAAGGTCACAAGGTGGGGAGGGGATCACACCAGTGGGGGGGAGGAGGGGGGGTCCATGCCATTTCTGGAAGTGCCAGAACACACAGTCCCAGAATAACGCACAAATACCCATCCTCACCAGATATGCGGCTTTATCAATGGTCACAAAGTGCTTGGAGCTCCTCGGGTGAAAAGTACCATTATAAATGGTTATGTGTGCCCAGAAAGCATTCTTTAACTAATTTTCCCGTTATGGCATTCATCTTGCTGGAGCTGCATTTGAAGTAGAGCAAAACAGGGCAGAATACTTTATTACATGGACCTATGGAGGAAAAGGGTAAATGCCAAATATGCTTAAAGTGGAAGTGCTGCTGCAAATGGAAAATCAAGAGGTCTCTTAAAAAATGAAATGTAGCTTCCCCTTTGACCTTGCACTCCGACCTGCGAAACAGATTTGTACAAGTGTTTCATTTTCAGGGTGAGGAAACTTCAGCTCTTCAGTTTTTTAAAAATGAAAATCAATATTGTGCCTTATGTATCTGGGAACCTATTATGCATACACGCCATCTTATTATTAAAGACATTGCAGTTTTATTAATACTTATTTTGTATCAGAATTTCCATCTTTGTTGAATATTTCTTGGATTGTAAATTTTTTGGGGCAGAGAGCATGTGTTTGTACAGCACTCAGCCCTGTGGAGTCTATTCCAACTCGGGTTTTAATAGTTAATAATACCTCCTGTTTTATCAGTGAGTTCCATGAAGCAAACAAAGTGTCCTAGACCAGTCTACTCAAAGTCTGGTGTAAAATCCAGAGATGGATTCTTTGGGAGATATCTCTTGTTTTGTTTATCCAGAATTGTGATCAGGCATTGGAAAAGGGACTTCTTTGGATATTAAAAATGCACAATCATAATGATCCCACCGTTCAGAGGCGAGAGGCAGTATAGGTACTCCATCAAGGCTTTGCAACAATGCACATTATAGAAAAATGGAATTGGCTGATAAGGCTTCAGTAAAACCCAGAGGCACCCAGTGGAAGCATTTCCAAAGGTGCCATGTGACTAACATGACAACGACGTTGTGGTCAAATTTACCAGAGGGTCCACACAATAGGTCTGAACTTCAAGATCATGTAATATGATGAATGCTTTGGAGCCTTTTATTGGTTTGCTGCTCTCTGTGGTAGAGTTTGCTCAAGAACTACTAGTTATTATTGAAAAGTGCTATCTTTTTCTTGTATCAGAGGGGTAGCCGTGTTAGTCTGGATCTGCAAAAGCGAGAAAGAGTCTTGTAGCACCTTACAGACGAACAGATCTTGGGGATCATGAGCTTTTGTGGGCTAAGACCCACTTCATCAGATGAATGTTGTGGACAACATTCATCTGATGAAGTGGGTCTTAGCCGACGAAAGCTCATGATTCCTAAGATCTGTTAGTCTATAAGGTGCTACAAGACTCTCTCGCTTATCCCTTACTTGTTATTCTTGATGTTGAGTGAATCTCTAAATACACTCGGAGTGGGACTTGTGTCTTTTTCTGGCTTGATAAACACTCTGTATAGAAATAGAACCATTCTGCTTATTTCCATTATTAATATTATTTGTGTATTCATTATTTCTCACTAACATGTTTTCCACTATACACAGTCTGTATTTCCTAAAAGAAACAGAGGACCATATTATTCTTGATCCTAAACCGCTTGTCTTTTCTTTTGTGATTATGAATGTAACATTACGAAGGAACATTATTATTCGTAATGGGAAGTCAATGAAAAATAATTTTATTTTTTTGGTGAGATGATAGCAGAGAAGTGTCAAATGTCTGGTTCCTTGGTAGCAGTTTGCTGTTTGAACTAGAAAAAAGCACTCATGAGTTACTACCTCAATTTGGTTTTGCTTGGGAGAGTTGGAAAATAGAGCTCAGCTGAGCTGGCATTGGGGAATATCATAATTTGGTTGTTGATACAGGCCAGCAGGAAGTACCACTCCCTGGAGCAAATAGGAAGACAGGCAAAGTGGGACTATAGGTGAGAGTTCTGAGGCCTGGTATACACTGGGGGGAGGGGTGTCGACCTAAGATACGCAACTTCAGCTATGCGAATAGCGAAGTCAGTGTATCTTAAGTCGACTTACCTGGCCGTCCACACCGTGGCAAGTTGACCAGTGCCGCTCTCCCGTCAACTCCACTTCTACCTCTCGCAGAGGTGGAGTTCCAGAGTAGGCGGGGAGAGCGCTCGGGGATTGATTTATCGCGTCTACACTAGATGTGATAAATCGATCCCCAGTAGATCGATCACTACCCACCGATCCGGGTAGTGCCCTACGGGCACAGTCTAGCCATATGTAAGGGAAGTCACTGAATGGGAGAGTATTCTAAATGAAGACGTGGCGGGTACACATGGCCAGGCTGAAGCTGTACGTCTCTTTTGTGGGTCTGGGTTGTGTTCACACAATAAATTTGCGGCCTAAATCCGAGCACCATTACAGATTAAATTTTTGCACCATTGTTAAAGCAATTACAGGCACAAATACCCAGTTTGGAGCTGCAGTTCATATCCAGGCAAATCCACCCTTTTTTGGCATGATAGTCCATTGTAGAAGATGTTGGGTTCAAAAGGCCCCTGAACGTGCTGAACCATGCTGTTCTCCCCCACTTAGAATGTCTATAACCTGGTTATCAAAGTCACACATGCTCTTGTTCAGATAAAAAGGATGCCATCAAACCTTTTACCCTGACACATGAATGCACAGCCGAATCACTGTGTCTTTTCACTGGAGCATGCTGGTCTAGCTGTGACAGGGTTATTTTTAATATTGGGCGTGGATCTGACTGCACCACCACTAGGAATAAACAGAGGCCCCATATACACGTAGACATCTCTATTGCTCAAACATCAGTACAGTGATAGGCAAGATTTTTCTGGAACATACATCAGCACTCAGGGGTAAATATTCAAAAGAAAGCATTGGCAGACCCATAATGGGAATGTGTTTGTCTTGTGGCTCAGACCCATCTGGAATTTCACGGCATTGTCGCCCCATTGGCCACCGACTCCGCTGTGAACATTCAAAACCAGCTGTAGTGTCTGGTAAATTTTTTGGGTGTCACTTCACCTGGTCTCACACGTGGCTTCTGCACTGCAGACAATGAGCACTGCGCTGTCTTTTGAAAGCGCTCACATCTGTTGCCTTAATTTGATCGGATGTGGTTTTCCAGGCAGTGAGCAACAGGTGAAAGCTTAGGTAGTTATGAGGCATGAACCCAATTTAAATCACTACAAAAGCTTGCCCAAATCCAGGAGAACACAGGCGTTCCATTTCAATAGCCAACTCAAAATTACAAAATAGATGGAGTTACACCTGCTATTCATCAATTGTATTCATAATCAGAAAGTAGTGGTCATGGAATAAATTATGTACAATGACATCCGAGGGCAGACATGTGCAGTCACTGCTGATGCTGAAGAGAAGCCTGAATCTGATCAGAGCAGGAGCAATCTTCTCATCTTCACTCTCTGTGCTGTTTCAAAATGTTACTTTTAATGGAAATCTAAAGTTGAATCTAAATAGACCAACCAGGTTTGAATAAACTCCCATGAGCACCTAGTAAGGATTAACATTCTGAAGGGTTTAATCAAAATGAGTGAAACTTTTGAACTGTTAAGGGTTCAGCTCCCTTTTTGGGGTCCCTCCTTTCCTCTCCCCCAGTAGTTTAGAAGATGCCAGGGGAGGTTTAAGAGAGAACCATCAGGATTCAGTTATCCTAGAACGGAGTCATAAACTGGTGAAAGCTTTTCATAAAAAGACATTTCCACTTTTTTGTGAAAAAAAATAAAATAATGGTTAGTATTTTGTTGAGGGGCTGTTTAAGGGACAGCAGTTTCCCTGGGCTGTCTCTGACCCGAAATCTCCCCAACACACAGCTCTCAGTCCCAGTCCTGCCCCTGCCATGCACCCTGGAGGACTCCTCAAAAGGTGGTCTTATGTCTGCCTTCCACACTGCCTGGACTGAGGGAATCCTCACCCCGCGAGAACCACGGTTTTCAGGGTCCCTTTCTGACACTCTGAACCTTTTACCCAACACAAAGGGTCTACAGTGAGGGGGTGAGGCTATCCCCCAAGTCTTCTTTTATGTGCTGACACAAAGATACACTCTTTGCTTAATTTAAATTCAGGAAACTTTGGGACACTTTAAACTCGTGTCTTAAGAAAGGGTGTTATTTGTTGGAGGTGATCTCCAGGCGATTAGCATACAAATATTCAGAGGTTCAGCTTTTGTTTAGACATTTCATCACCCTAACAGTTAAATGTGCTTAGATTTGTATTCCTGATCATTGTACATAGCTACTAATTTGCCAAAGCAGCGGAACTATTAATGCCCAAGGTCTTTTTTGCCTTTGTAGTTTAATGATGATTTTTAAATCACAAAACCAAGGAGAAATGGATGGAAAGAAAAACCTACAATCTTAGTGAGAATATTCTTTAATTAATTTTTTTTTTTGGATTACGCAGTCACTTTGGCCTATATCTACTTCTTAATTCTTTAATGGCCTTACCCATTAGGAAATTACAAAAACTGGCCCTGATCCAGCAAATCTTTTGGCACACGCCTAGCCTTAGTCACATACATAATCTCACAGAAATCAATGGGGCAACTCATGTGAGGAAAATCCTGCAAGTGCCTATGTTTACGAGATTGGTGTCCGCATGCCTCCCGCTCTTCTGTTTCTTTTTTGCTCAAAAGGTCCCCACCAAGGTAGTGAGTCTAAACACGCCATTCACCTTTGCTTTGGAGCTAGTCCAGTCCAGGAGCTCTCACTCTCTGGAGTACAAGGATGAATTTGGGAAAACAAAGACATCTTGAGCCAAATTCTTCGCTTGGTTGCCCTCCTCTTCCCCTCATACGTGCAATTCCATTGAATACAATGCAGTGTTTGAAAGTTCAGCCTCATCTGTAAAGTTAGGCCTTGATTTAACAGCTCACTGATGCATATGCTTAAATTTAAGCTTAGGTCTATCCCTATCCAACAAAACATTTAAGCAACTACTAAAGTCTTGAGGTGCTTATAGATAAGTGCTTAGCTGAATCCAGGGCCTTATATTTCTTAATAACTGGCCCTTATGTCCCTGTGGAGTCCCACAGGGATGCAGAACCGTTTGGGAGGTCAGACCTAAATAAAGAATGCCATGTGACATTCTGCTGTGACTTTAAACAATGGGCAGCGGATGATACGGTGCCAACACCATTCAGAGGAACACATGGGTCTGCATCTGAGAGTGACGGGCCATTCATCTTGTTTATTTTTAGTCTGACAAAAGCATGTCATCTTTTTGGGTAAGTTCACAAAGTGAGCCTAGATCACCCAAGAAAATAAATATAGCAATAGACTCCAGAGGATGAGAGCGTGCGGATGGGGCCAATGCAAGAAGTAGGTCAGTTTCAGGGTATATCAATATTATAGTTGTTATTTATTTTTACAGCACTCAGAAGTGGGCTGGATACTTTACCATACAAAGTAATCTATAGCTCCTGGATCATCAGAGAGAGACACAAGATCTCTCTTTCACATACATCAGCACTCAGGGGTGAGCTCCAAATTGGTGATGTTCTTTTCTCTCTCCACACTTTGTGGCTTGGGCCCACGATCCCACATGGACTGTGATGACCCCGTAGCCACTAGATTTTTATTTATCTGCCTCTCCCTTGTCTATCGGTTAGTTCCGACTCTAGAAAAAATAGATAATGCCATCAACGGGTACCATTACCTAATAAACCTTAGACTCCACAAGCATGCCTTTGCCAGGTGCTCTAGGGCCACATGGTGCCTTCAGGCTCAGCCCAGGGTAAGCAGTGTAGTTGCACTGCCCCACAATGGGCGGCCCGGTGCCTCAAAGACACCACCTAAAGGCACAATTTCTTCTCCGAGCCCCCTGTTGTACTTTTCAGGGTACAGTCTATTCTCCCCCAGCATGGTCAGCCAGTCAGCATGTTAGGGGAGAACAGCCATTTTTTTCCCTGGAAGGAGCATCTAGGACTCAGCCTCCACTCCCTTCCTGCACTTAGCACTAAGATCCAGGTAGCCCTAACACACCTGCACAGAGGAAGGGGGTTACTCCATGCTAGGGAAGTCCCTACTCCCTAGGGCAACCATGTTAGAGCGAGCCCAATGCAGCCCATACCTTGGAAGCTCTCTCTGGTTAGTGACCCAAGTCCAGCTATCGGAAGTGGAATCAAGACTTTATGAAAAGAAAATTCATCACCAAGAATCTAAATGAATGTAAATTAAACCATATTGCAAAGGACAGTGAAATGTATGGAAATGAAGGACGGTTGAAACTCGGACTGAGCAGCAGTGCATTTCTTTACTGCTAGGCTCATTTTGTTTTGACTACATATTTTTTATATATAAAAACACGCACACAAATGACACTAACTGAACAGTATAAAGGCTGCAGAGTCAATTGGACTGCTGACATGCCCAAAGTTACTCAAGGGACTTGGTCACAGTCTATGTAACTTCATGGGAGAAAAGGGGTTGAGACCTAAAGGGCTCTCTGATCTAGTGGAGAAAGGCATGACACGAAGCAATGGCAGACAGACAAATTCAGATTAGAAATAAGACACTTAGTCTGAACAGGACGAAGTGGGTATTAGCCCACGAAAGCTTATGCTTCAAAACTTTATAGTTAGTCTTTAAGGTGCCACAGGACTTTGT
Source organism: Sternotherus odoratus (assembly GCA_032164245.1). Classification (NCBI taxonomy): domain Eukaryota; kingdom Metazoa; phylum Chordata; order Testudines; family Kinosternidae; genus Sternotherus; species Sternotherus odoratus. The sequence goes on from JAVMKO010000014.1 coordinate 28,533,070, forward strand.
TACCTCTTTTAGTCTGAACAGTGAGTGTAATGAACCGTTGGAACAAACTGCCAAGGGAGGTGGTGGCTTCTCCATTTCGGGATGTCTTCAACTCAAGGCTGCATGTCTTTCTGAAAGATGCTTTAACTAAACACAAGGTATTGGGCTCGATACAAGGATAACTGGGTAAACGTCTCTGACCTGTGTTACACCGTAATGTAGACTAGACGATCTAGTGGTTCCATCTGGCCTTAAAATCTATGGCAAAAAGTAAGGAAACACCTTGCTGAATCGTGGTTCATTGGAAGCCTTTCAGAATTTCTGGACTGATATAAAAACAGAAGCTATGGAAATGGGAGGTGGCCAGCTTTGCAACTCCCAGGGACCCACAGAGGATTAGAAATAAGGGGCAGGAGCTGGGGGTGGTGAGGACTGTTGGAGATCAAGCCCATAATCTTTTCAAATGACAGTCTGTCTATCCATAACAGCTACAGCCTCTCTCGCCAGGACCGTTAGCTACTTATCTTCTTTCTTATGCTGACAAGCAGGGAGAACTTTCATTTGGAAACATACAGGAGAGGAATAGCATCCTTCACTCCCTGCCATTGAAGAATTGGGCTGCATGTGGGGAATGAATCTAAGGAACCCTGATCCTGTATGCTGCTCTCTAAGCAGATGCATTCAACGATCATTGCCGGATTTGCTCTTATGATTCCACGGTGGACGAATCTGTCTGAGGTGCGGCTCTGCCTGCCTTAATGCAGGGAAGGGTTAACAGCCTGTCTGAAATAAAATGTGCTTAATTTAATTAAGTAGTAGTGGTAAAGGGATAGACGGGTTGATATGGTGAGGCACTAGGCTGTGGGCGAGGGATTGAAAAGAAAAGCCAAGTGCAACTGGGACACTTGTTTTGAAAACAGGAGACACTTGAGCTTTGACGATATTATTTTCCAGTGAATGAGTGTATGAAAAAAGTGACTCATTAAGCAATGCAGTTCTCATTAAGTCAGGGGGTCTGTCTTGATGTATTGAGAGTAACATTTGCCAACTGTAGCATTATTGGAAATCTCCATCCTGATAGGATTACACAACAGATTTGTTCTATTTCTTCAATCAATTAGAATGATCAAATTCACAAAAGCACTTTTGAAAACTGTTTGGTACAGTTACAAAGTTGATAATTGAATCTCCTGTGGATTAATTTCATTGTGCGGAATTGACTAGTGTTTGTGAGGGTTGCAGTGCTTGTGAGAGTTGCTGCCTTCTGCGGTAGATGGTCTTTGCTCAAATATGTGTCACAGATCTGGAGTTGTTAACAGCTAAGGGAAATTTCCCGTTGGTCACGTGCTAGGGTGCATGAATTTGGAGATGGAAAATCCTACTTCTGTTCTGCTGCTAAATTATATGTGGCTTCTGTGTACAGCAAAGTATCACTTGGGAAACTTGTAGCTAGTCCCTTGGTTTGTTGCAGTATAAAGGAGGATTGTCCATCTAACAATTTTACTGGCTAACCTTCATCTCATTGGACAGTGTGGGAAGATTATTTTACACTTTAAGTGGCAGAGCCCAATCCTTCTACCCACTTGCAGGATTTATCCATGTGGTGGGTGACAGACAAAGCCCGGGGTATTTAATGCATAATAGATTTTGAAAATGTGTAAGAGCTTCATGTATGTGAACACTTCTTTTCATGTTGTTTACCTGCTTACCTCAGTTGCTGAAGTCTTCACAGCCTCTCCTAAACCTTTCCAGAATAGCGTTTGCAGCCTTTGGCCTAACGTCTGCTGGCTGAGGTGATACCTATCAACTGCTTTGAGTTAGGCCAATAGCATTGGACTCTTGGGGCATTTTCTGTGTGTGATCTTTCATGTGCGGCTTTTTGAAGAGCTGGCTGGACTGCATATTGTCTCCATTTGTTTTCCTTACCCAAGCCCTTCTTTTCAAAGTCAATGGCAAAGTCTGTGGGGTTTGCAAGCCCTTCGGGAGTGACAGCGAGATAAGCCCTAAGCCCCCTACCCCCGATTGTCAAAAGGCATCATGGGCTAGCAGAGAGGATATTTGGGCTGGGGGTAGAGAGAGCTGGGTGCTGTTCTTGACTCTGCTATTCATCTTCCCTATCCGTGGGCAAATCACTTCCCTTCTCTGTGCCTGAGTCTCCTCCTGTCATTGGGGTCTCTTGTCTATTGAGATTGTAAGTGTTTCGGGGCCGAGAAAGACTCACAATGTGGCTCTACTGGGGCCCTGAGCTCTGTCAGTGCCTCTGGTCACTACTGGGATCTAAATAATAACCATAAAGTAAGAGAATGTGAGATCCCATTGACTTCTCCCAGTGAGTGAGGGAACAGCGTTACCTCCCTCGTCTGCGAGTGCTGGAACAGCAGGAGTGTGGGCTGCGTCATGGCAGGCCCATGGGTACGTCTACACTTGCGGGTATAAAGAGTAGTGTAGATGGTGGAGCGTGGTTTAGGCTCTACCTGCCTAAGCCCCCAAGGTATGTATCCTGCACCGCTCTCTACTCACCCAAGCCGGGCTTCCCATTTCCTGCTGCCGGAGCCTTTCCCCGCTGACAGAGCCTTTCACTGTGCATGTAGCACCTGTTATCTACACGCCCTTGTAAGTGTAGACATAACCCGAGTGTGTGACGAGAGGCACATTTAGCTGAGGCCACAAAATTCCTCACACGTTACATTACAGGCCCAACCCTGCACCACTGAAACCAATGAGAGTTTTGCTGTTGATGTTGAAGAGATCAGGAGCAGGACCTCGATGAGTTTCCATGAGACAAATTCTGCTTTCATTTCTACCAGTGTAAATCCAAAATAACGCCACTGACTTCAGCGTTGTTTCTTCAGAACTGAGGGCAGTATAAACCCAGGGGATATCTGCATGCAGCAACCTGGGGTCACTAATTTAGTCCAAATGACCAGACCCTTCCTGGGAGTATTCATTAAAATTGTTTTGCAACCTGTAACTACTCTGCTTAGTCCAGTTCCCATTGATTTCAGTGGGAGTTTTACCTGAGTAAGGACCTCAGGAATTGTCCTGCTCTTACAACCAACCCGTAGTCCAGCTCCATTTTGCTCTCACAAGCTGCATTTCAACAACAAACAAAATAAGCAAACAGACCTTTGCACAAGCATCTACCCCAGAAAAATGCTACGTGATCAGTCCTCTTCCTAAAGCTCATCCCATGCAAAGTTGTGCAATTGAGTGTTTTCCTTTGCCATAATATAGAAGGCCAGATCATGCATGTGATCCTTAGCTGTACGAGTAATCCACTGGCATCAAGTGCAGACAACTCAGACCCGGAAAGATTTGCAGTATCAGAGCCCTAAGTGAGTGCTGTCAGATGGGGAATGGAGGCATAACATCTCCAGAAAAAATATTGTGTGTGGAAAACAGCTAAAGCACACGGAAAGGAATTTTCTGCAGCTTGCCGATGCTGAGCTAATCTCCTGGCCCACTGATTATGTTAATGAAATGTTCTCCATGTTCTTTCCCCTCTAGTATTTCATAGATTCAGTTGCGCTGAGAATGGCTGTGTGAGATATGGTATGTTAGGCGACTGCATTACTTCAGCTCGATGGGAGATATCTTGGAAAAGCTTCAGCCCACATAACAATTTCAGTGTGTCAGAGGATGTCAGCTACAGCTGGCTTCCCCATACAGTCCCTAGGGGAGGCCATTTCAGGTGGGTTTGCATATGCAATTCAGGGTTCTCAGTCTCTGATCCAAATGGCTGCAATGAAACAAAGCAGCTTCCTTCGGTATGTGTTGGTAAACAGTATCATTCAAAACACTTTCCAGGATCAGGTATTGCAAGTACAAGTGTGGGGAAGACTTCTGGAAAGCCCACACTGACAACCAAAGTGCAATCAGTCATTGGGGCAATAGAAGAGCGGGGGAGGAATTAGGAGATGAAAGATGTCTGCAGCTGGCAGTTAAATAGAGGTGGAGACTCAGTGATGCAGAGGGATGTAGGGAGGTTGTCCTGGAAGGCCAGAGCTGCAGGGGAGAAGGCTCATGCACTAAGAGAGGTGAGATCAAGAGAAGGGTCATTCTAAAGATCTGCAGTACCTAAGACCACCTCTCTCTGCTGGAAAGGCAAGTGTCCTTAGAAAGCTCATTCCAAGTGAGATTCTCCTGGGGAGACCCCGCCCCGCCTGGATTTCTGTGATGTTTTCACACACATGGGAAGAAAAGGGGATGGAATGATTTTGTGTCCAGGAGCCCAATGCTGCAGGGGCGGAGCGGCCCTCGGTTTTAATGGGAGTCCCACAGGCAGCGTGCTTGTGGGTTTGGGCCCATTTGCCTTCGGTGAAATGTCATTTCCCCGAGCAGCTCTGCTAAACAGGGAGTTAGAGTGAGGAATTCAGAGAGTAAGCAGTCAACTTTTCAAAGAGAAAAGGGGCGGGGGACATACTACCCCAGGGTGGAGGAAGGGGTCACACTTTCCCCATGAAAAGCTGGGAACGTTTCCCCACTTTTTTCATCGGAGAATAATAGTCCCATCCCTGTGAAGACAGAGATACAAAACTATGATAGGTACGGAAGTGGTACCCAAATTCCCAGTCAGGACCAGGCCCTCACTGTGGTGGGTTGGCACCTGCAGGAAGCCATGGTCCGACCCTGGCGATCTTATCATCTATATTGTTCAAAGCAAGACTCCCATGAAAAATCTGACTACTCTTTCTTCCCCTTTTCTTTTGCAATCTCCACTCTCCTGCCTCTTTCCTTCAGCCTTTTTCAGCATTCGTCACTCACTTTTGCATCCTTTTTCTATGCTTCTGTTTAATTTTCTTTTGAGAGCTCACTTATCCTTCAGCACATTTGTGGATTCATCTCTTTCCCCTTATCTGATTTGACCTTCTTTCCTCCTTCATCCGTAGTTGATGAGCGTGTTTTGGAGGGTGAGGGACTAACAGGTGTCAGCCCACAAATGCCGACAATGAGGCCCTGTATGTTGAAATTTTGCTTCATGCTGAGTTACTCCGTGTTTCGCTCCTGTCAGTACACTGGGAAAAAGCCTTAAAGGGGGTGGCCACATTTTTAGCCAGCCTTAGACCCAGTCCCCAATTATGGCTGCCGACAATATTGTGGGTGTCGCTGTCTCCCTAAGTTCTGCATTCGCATTTCCCAGACAGATGTGCAAGGGATCAGAGATCCTGATTTCAGAATGTGGTGGAGTGTTCAGCCACATGCATTAATATGCAGCAATGTTCTTCACTTGGACCCAAAGGGATTATGGAGATTTAGAGGCAGGTTTTCCTCTCACATCCCTCCCTTTCATCCCTCCCTTTCCTCCCTCCCAGTGTTGCACTGGTATGATCCCTGAGTCAGGCCGATCCACAGCAGAGAAGTGTAAGAGGATGCAGGGCCGGCGACAAATTTTGGGGCCCCGTACTCTGATCGTTTGTGGGCCCCACCCCCAGCCGGTCTCCCGACGCCCGCGCCCTGCCCCGCCCGGGCCTACATGGGTCGCCCGCTGGGTCCCGCTGCTCTGGACGCAACTTGCTGGAAGGGGAAGATAGAGCGATGCGCCCCCTTAAGTCCGGGGCCCGGTACAGGTGTACCCATAGTCCCCTCTTGTCACTGGGCCTGCCTAATAGTAACTATGTACCTATATAGTACGCCTCTGAACATAGCTAGACAGGTATTATTGGTAGGTAATTAAAATAATGAATCATTAGTTAAATTGTTTATTGTTAATGATGAACATAAATATTTTTTAAAAACACTATGAGTCTTCTTACTTTTACAGAGGCAAAGTCAGGCATAGCGGGGGGTGTCGTGTCGCGGGGGTGTCGTGTCGCAGGGGTACCGGGCGCGGTCGGCGGTAGCACGGTGGCGTGAGGCGCGCGGCGCATGCGAGCGGCCTCTAGCACACCACCCCTGCCTGGCCCACCTCCCCCCCCCCAGCCTATTCTCCTCCCCCCCCCCCGCCTGACCCGGCCCACCCAACCTAACCTCCTCCCCCAGCCTAACCTCCTCCCTTCCCCACCCATCCCTGCCTGGCCCACCCCGCTCTTGGGGGTGATCTTCCTTTACCCCCGCCCAGCCTCCCCCCATCTCTAACCGCCGAGTCCTGGCCCCGGGTCTCCCCAGCCCCGCTCGCTGGCCCCCGCCCCCGCGGAGCGGCGCTCGCTCTCCGATCGCTCCTGAGGCGGGAGAAGGGGGATGGATGGGAAGTAGATGGGGAGGAGGCTCTGGGTGAGGAGTGGGGTGACGGGGAGGGGGCTCTGAGACGTGGGGTGGTGATACGGGTTTCGGGGGGCAGAGCGGCCGGGGACGGGGAGAGGCGCCCACCTCGCGGCCTCCGGCTCCCGGCCGGCCAGTGACCGAGCAAGGCGAGCTCTTCCCCGCACTCGACTCCGGCAGCCCCGTGGCCCAGGTCTGCGTCTCCGGGTCTGGAGCTGCTGCCCTCCAGGCCAATCAGAAGGCCGCGTGTGCCCTACTGCCAGCGAGCACCGAGACGAGGCGGTTGGAAGAGACCGAGAATGTGCCTGTCTAGCCCTCCACGAAGTCCGCGCTCTATGGTTCTGCTCTTTGCTTCCAGCTGGGGCGTTCCCTTCCCCCCTCCGGATCCCGCCTCCCTCCCTGCCTGGCTGGGTGATGGGACCCGCCCAGGCCCGGCGACAAGGGGGGACGACTACGGGTACAGCTGTCTACCGGGCCCCGGACTTAAGGGGAGCCCCCCTTAAGTCCGGGGCCCGGTACAGCTGTACCCGTAGTGCCCCCCCGTCGCCGGCCCTGAGAGGATGGAGAAAAGGGTTGACACATGGATTCCTAAAAGGAAAGTGGAGTGGTACTTGCTGAGGAATTTTGCAGCATCTCAGGGTCCAGGATTCCTCCCTTGGTATTTTACATCATAAAAATGATAGTTTGGAGGTTTCAAAGTGTATCGAAGGGGTTAAAGTTGGGAACGGTTTAGCTCAGATAAATAAGGCTGTTTACAGCTCTGTGCCAGTCTTGGATGTGTATGACCTTCTCTTTCTACCCTTCTCGTGGTCTTATGACAAGCCAGATTAAGGAGTGATCTCTTCCAAACAGTCTTCGGTTTGTTAAGCTCGTACAGAGCAGCAGCGACGGAATCCATTGCAGGACAGAAAGGGATTAAAAAGCCAGGCTGGGATTTCCCTGTGCCGCACACTGGTGGAAAGTGTTCTGATTCACAGGAATCTCTCCTTGTACAAAGGCACTAGCGGGGGCCACTTCCAATCAGTTTGCTGAAACATCTCTTGATAGCCGCAGGAACGGCACAGGCTGAATCGATATTTAGCACCCCACTCCTTCCACCAACTGAATGATAGTTACCGCTCACTTCACTGGGCCTGTGTCTCTGCCATGCAGAAATTGCAGGGCAAATGTTGGCACAGTGCAGCGACCACTCGGAATCACTAACAAAAACAGATGGGATAGTCCCAGAGGAAAATGGGTTGGACATGTGGCTGTCGGAGCGCTGGTTCAGTCGCCAGAGGTCAAGAGCTGTCAAGGCCTACACAGCTGTCCCTTACCAGCTGTGTTGCAGCAGATACCTGCCCTCTAGGTGATGAGGTTCCAACCCTTCCTTGGGCACCCAGCCAGAATTAGAGCATTTCCATGTTGTCACATCTGTCTTATTACAGCCCTCTGGGTCAGCGCGTCCTTCACTTGAGCAGCGCCGGGTTGGAGGCAGCGCACTCAGCCAGGGCATTATGCTCACCCACCTCTTGGAGTGGAAGTAAAGCAATAATCATTTATGTTCTGTTTTCCCCCATCCTCCCTTAATTCCAACACACACCTCAGAGATCATGGCGTGGACAGTATGAAAGTCTGCCATAGCTGAAGCTCATTCTGAAAGGGTGATTGACGTGGGGTGAGACGTCTCAGAAGCCATTTTGAAAGGGGAGTGGAAAGGCTTTGTGTTTTTTTAATTCCCTGTATTGATTCCCTATGGCGCTGTATTGATTCCCTATGGAACTCACTATAGACGAATAATACTGAGGCAACTATTTTAGCAAGATGAAGGGGGATTATAGACCTTGATGGGCAGGGATTCCAAAAGGAAGATACATGTGCAATTCCCACAACTGACTGAAAATTGGGCAACTGTGCATCTAAAAATTATTTGAAGGGCCTATCTCTGGTAATTGTACAAGGGATTTTGTGCAGAACTTTTAAACTGTTTAACTCTGGGTGAAAAAGAATGGTATCCGCAGTTACACAAGATAAGAATATGATCAGTGCTCGTGTGTCAGAACATGAGCTGAACATTAGAGCTTGTTGAAAATTTTCCAAAGGAACATTTTTCCCTCCGAAAATGCTGTTTCGTTGAAAACAAAACTTTCCGTGGGAACGTGTCGATTTTGACAAAATGTCATTAATTTTTTTTTAAATGAAGTGTTTCAATAACAGCAAAATGATTTTTAATTTCAATTTGTTTTGTATCATATTATACATTATGATCTAATATACCTTTTTTGAAAAGTCAAAATCCAAACAAAAGTCGTTGATCTAAAAGTGGGTTTTTTAAATTTTTTTTTCAAATTTTCATTTTGTGAGAAATTTCAGAATTAGTTGATTTTGTTCCAACTTTGAACGAGAACAGATTTTGAAGTCACAGAATTTCCCGAGAAATAGACATTGCGGCTCTTGCAATACAAACTGTCTTATTTAGCCAGGCGTGTTCTGTAACAAATCTGTGTGCTACAGATGCAACTGCTAAATACACTGCATGCACTTGGGGAGCTAGGACTAGAACCCAGGTCTTTCAGCTCCAAAAATAGGCCTCTGTCATCTGGGCTAAAGGAAACCTGTCCTAGCTGGCTCTAATAGTACGTTCTGTAACCTCTGCATGTGTTATCCATTCGAGGACAACACTGTATACACGTGCAAAGCCAGTACGCTACATAGGGGAAGTATTTCTGTTAGGGTTTAGCGTGCAGTGTTTACATTTATTACTGTCAATATTCTTGTTGAATAATCAACTGTGAAATCATTCCGGGTGATACCAGAACAGATCTGTTCGAGGGGCTTGCAGGGTACAGTTTCTTTCCAGAAACTGGGGGGTAGTTCTAGTACAACAGCTCTTCCCACTGCCTTGAGAGTTTGAGTTGGACGCGGAAGGTCCTATCTTGCTGTAGAGTAGACTGTGGTACATTGTATTACAACAAGAAGCTTCAGGAGATGGGGGCATGTAGGAGTCACAATTCCTGTATGCACAGATGAGGTTATATTATCCACCAGACACACTGACCTTTCTGGAGCTAGGAAAAGCAAGGCGGAATGCAACATTTTCCAACAACTCCTCCAGTGTCAAGTGCAGCACCAATGATGCAGTCACCTATCTAGACTACAGGGGTAGAGCCCATGTCATTGTGGGGGTGGATAGTAATAACATTGTGGGCTCTGGAATACAGAAAGTAAGTATGTGGAATGACTTGCTTACAGGACAAGAGAGCTTTGAAGTTGAGGTCAAGACACCCTGGTATGGGGGGAAAGGGGAGCATGAAGGGAATGCGAAAGGGAGCCATTTTGAACCTCTGGCAGCGGGGAGGCTGGGGGCAGTGGCAGGGAGATTCTGAAATAGAGTGGGCCTAGGTCTCCAAAGGGAACTTGCCGTGGGGGTGGAGGATGCCAGGAGCCTGGATGTGTGCAATGAACTCAGCTGACACGACTCACAAGTTGTGCAATCCCTTACTTATTTGGAGTTACTCCCATAAACCTCCACATGCATGCATGAGAAACCAACTCTACAGACTTCGAGGCCTCGCTCTGCAGCTTCCCAGTCTGATTAGCAATCACATGTGTCAACCTAGCTCCCTTTTCCAAAAGGGGATGAGAACTGGGACCATCTTTTTGTTGTGTGTTTGTACAGCACCTAGCACTGAGGAGTCCTCATTCATGACTGGGGGTCTTAAGTGCTGCAGTAATGCAAGTTATGCACAGTGCCATAACTAGATACCTGCTGATGAACGGAACCTCCCTGATAGTCCTGGTAAGCCAAGTCAACTGGTTAGCTACAGAAGAGTTACGTATCAGGCAATGCCAGTGACAGCTTCTTCTGTACTGTCTCACCTCTCACCTGAAGGGGTGAGCTAGGGTTAAAAGGGGAGATCAGTCTCTAATGGCAGGTCTACACTACCTGCTGGATTGGCGGGTAGCGATCGATCTTTCAGGGGTTGATTTATCTTGTCTAGTCTAGATGCGATAAATCGATCCCTGAGCGCTCTCCTGTTGACTCCGGTACTCCACCACCGCGAGAGGCGCAGGCAGAGTTGACAGGAGAGCAGCAGCAATCGACTCAGTGCCTTGAAGATGCCGCGATAAGTCGACCTAAATACGTCAACTTCAGCTACACTATTCTCGTAGCGGAGGTTCTGGATCTTAGGTCATCCCCTCCACTCCCTCCCCCGCCAGTGTAGACCAGGGCTAAGTCTTTGGCTGAGAGAGTCAACTAAGGGGGGCAATTAGTGATGGAGACTCTAGTCTCTGACAGCCAGCTTATTTCACATAGACCACCAAAAAGTCATCCGATTTTCATCACCCCCAGCCTAGCTCGGACTCACACGAATGACAAAAGGTGAAATCCTTGTCCCATTGAAGCCAACGGCAAAACTCCTATTGATTCAGTGACACCATGATTTTGGCCCAAGCTCCATATTCCATTACGAATCCATCCCCTAGGATATTTAGTCTCTGTTCATAACAAGAGGGATAACACCCACTGCAAACTTAATCTAATCATGGCTGCAATGCCTTCCTTCACATTTATTTTATAACTATGCCTTGTATATGTAAGCATACTCCATGAGCAGATGGACCAATAAAGGAGAGTTTCTTGGTGGACATATTGATATGGGATGGCGATAGTTGAGATGGTGGGGATAAAATAGGACAGTTCTGGTTCTCCAAAACCTTGCCCAAAATTCAATATAAGCTGAAGCAGAACTTTCTTTGAAGTTAGAGATGCAGATGGGCTCAAACTGCACAGTTCAGATCTGTTACTCAGGCCATGAAAGAGATAAGAGACCATCTGCAAAATGTAGATGTAGGTCAGAGACCTAGCACTGAGGCTGCAGAAACTTGCCAAACAAGCCCCTGGATCAGGGAGCAGCAAACATGGTGTAAAGGTGCCTTTGCCTCCCTCCCTCCCACCCTTTGCTGAGTGAAGCTCCACCAGACCCACAGACCAGGGTCCATGTCTTCCTAGCTACTGGGATGCCGGTTCTGTATACAGTACTGTACTGGGATAGAAGAAGCCCATTAAAAGAGGCTTATTACAGATGGGTATTCTGTGGATCAAATTCTCTGCTGGAGTAATTTGACAGAGCTCCATTGTGGAGCAATTTGGCCTTTTATTTAGCATATATATAGAACCAGTATCACTCCACTGAAACAAATAGAATAAAATGCTGATTTATACTAGCTGAGGGTCTGGGCTACTGTATTTTTTTCATTAGATTTTTTTTCTCACCCTCTTTCTCTCCCTTCTCCCCCATTTAATTTATTCCTTCTGCCACTCCCTCTTTTTCACCCTATCAATTAAACAGGATTTTTTTTATCCCTCTGCCTTCCCTCCCTGCTGCTTTTTCCAGTGACTCCTGCAAACCCAACAGTATTTGAGTTCACGCTGAACTTCTGACCCCACCATGTTCAAGTGGGTTCTAAATGAAGCCAAATGAGTCCAGCCAGTCCTAATTCTGATAACAGGCAATTAGCATTTGCCAAATAATTGACAAGCAGTTTGCACTTCAGCCACAAGCACGTCAGGAGGAGGGTTTATATGCTGAAATACTCGGTTGCAACATGCCAGCATTCAGTAGGACATTTTAATAGCATGCTTCATACAGAAGTGTTTGTACTTGGAACCTTATTTTTCCCCCTCCACTCACACAATTGTCAGCTAATGGAACTGCAGATAGTGAGAGGGAATTAAATCTATTCAGAAAATTGGGACATTTGGCTTTTCTTATTTTCCATGCTGGATTCATTGCTAACGGGACTGTCATCTGCATTTTTTTTACCGTAAGTACACACCCACTCTTGCCTCTTAGCTGCAGCATTTCTATTTGCACTGAGAAACAGGTACACTCCAAATAGCTTACAGATCTCAGCCCAGCCTCAGAGTGATGTTTGGAAAAAATGGTGTTGCTGATTTGTTCCAATCCTGAAGGCAATGGAGCACAGGACAAAGGAAGTAGATCACCATATTGACAAAGAGTCACTTTCATGGCTGGCAGAGCTCCGTTGACTTCAATAGAATGACACCAGGGATCAGTTTGTCCCGACAGGATTTAGCCAATTGCTTGAAAAGGGGAGAAAAGTTACAGTTTTCTGGCATCGTACTAGTTAGGAGCCAATGTGACGGGCTTATAGGCAGGAATTTGAGAATGAGTGAGTGGTCGAGGAATATCCTGCTGGTGCCAATCTCAACTTTGGCACCTCCCAGATACCTGGGGCTGTATAAGGAACATGGGGTTGGGGACATTAGGGCTGCATCTCTGGTATAGGAAAAGAGACCTGGAAATGCATTCACTGGTGTTTTAGACTCACAGGGAAGGAGTAGTGGAACTGAAGTGGGCATGTCTACATGGGTTCCAAAATCTGATGACAGAGGCTCTTTGGTGTAGCAGAGATACAAGAGCCAATGACTGGAAGTTGAAGCTAGACCATTTCAGACAAGAAATGGAGAACATGTTTAATAAAGAAGGAAATTAACCATTGGAACAAATTGCTGAGGGTGGTGATTGATTCCACCATGGGCCTCTTTTAAATCAAGATTGGATTTTAAAAAAAATATAAACTCTAGTTCAAACAAAATTTAATTCAGAGAAGTCCTGTGGTCTGTGATATGCAGGAGGTCAGACTAGATGATCACAGCGTGATCCCTTCTGGCCTTATAGTCTATGACTCTTTCTATCCAGCCATTCACCCTGTTCCAAGGATGCTGAGATAACAAAGGTAATGTGTTAAGGTAACAGAGAGTCCTGTGGCACCTTAAAGAGTAACTAAAGTATTGAAGCATAAGCTTTCGTGGGCTAATAACCACTTCGTCGGATGCAGTTAGCCCACAAAAGCTTATACTTCAATACTTTAGTTAGTCTTTAAGGTGCCACAGGACTCTTAGTTACCTTTGCTATTCCAGACTAACACGGCTACCTTCTGATTCAAGGTAATGTGTTGTAACTAGTGGCTAAGATGGCAGACTTGTGAAAAGATAAAGTCCCACAGAGGAAAAGTGTGCACTTTCTGTTTGACTGCTAGTAACATGAAGCTGAACTGGAGTTTCATTTGTTAAAAAAATAAATGACATTCTTGGGAGGAGAGTGAGCTTGCTGAATTAAGTAAGAAATAATATGAAATATCAAAGAGGGGTCACCAACGAGACAGGCAAAATAAAACCACAGAATGAGAGCCTCATTAGTGAGGAGCGCTACTGAATGAACAGAGGCAGACATTTACTTTGGCTGACTCAGAGTTTGGATAAAAGGACAAGGAGCAGAGTCAGGCAATTGCTGTGGCAATAGACCCCAGGGGCAGTAAAAGGAAGCGAAGCAGGAAATCTTTGTACAGAGAGGAAAAACCTCCAACAGGGAGATAACTTTGATCAAGAGAGATTTTAACTGATCAGTCGTTGGGAAGTGATACAGTGTTTGCTTGGGGTGGGGGACAGAAGAAAACTCTTCAAGGAGCAGTTCCTCGGTGCAGTACCTTTCCAGTTACTTGTCCAGAAATAGACTGGGAGAATGACTTGCTGGGTCACTGCAGTTAGTTGGTTTTCCCAGGATGGCCCCAAGTTAATGAACTCTGGTCTGAGGTTCCCCTCTAATGTCAGAGTCACAAATCCTACCTGTCGTAGTTTTCAGGAACATGGCAGCCCCCAGCAGGAGGGTGGACATGAAGAATGTGTCTTTCAGAAAGTGGTTCCAGTTTCAGCGGTACAGAGACGTGTCTCGTGACCAGGGAGCGCTCAGACAGGCACACTCTGAAAAGCCAGGAAATTCCAAAGTTGTTCTCTACGGCACTGTGCCTAGATCGGTGCTACTCCATGTGCATCAGTACTTGAGATAGTTGCAACCTGAAGTCTGAATTTCCTAGTGTTATGAGTGAAGTTTGGGGGGGGGGGGTGTCAGATTCTGCCATCGGTTACATCAGTGTAACAGCGATTGTCTTCAGATTTGTCTCCATGACTCCTGTGCGGCCCATTAAACTTAAGTGGCTTTGCCCAGGTGCCATTGAAAGCATAGTCTGTAGATAATGAGTTTACACAGGTGTCACCCGGGGTCTAATTTAGCCTGCAGAACCTCGATCACTGCTGATGGTACATGAGCTGGGAAGAAGTTAGCTTGACTGTCAGCACCCAGGGTGAGTTTTCAGCGCTGGCAGTTTGAAAATGTGTTTGACAGGACCGCCAGTGATACACAATGAACGGGAAACCCCAAAGTGCTATTTATAGTCACCTTTTAGGGAAGATCCACATTTTAGCATCACCACCAGACCCTGCCGCAACTGTTTTTATTTGGCTGATTTGTTGGCAGGCTCAGAAGGGGGACCAAGGAGGCAGAACTACCTTCTCATCCACAGAGGTGGTCCTTCCAGGGCAGGGTTGAGCCACGTTAGAGAGCCATAGCATGAATTTTCCCACAATGCACCACTGAGGGTAGTGTCCTGTAGATGAAGAACTAAATCCTTCCGAACTTTAGTAGGACATCTTTCCATCGGCACTTAAAAATGACTTGTCTCTCCCCCAACCTCCCGCAAGTAACAAATGCACACATGACTCTCCTCTAGGTTGTGGATCATTGATGCATGAGACGGTAATGGCTCTCTGTCAGTTTGCATGTTGGAGTGTTCAGTTGTGCATTGTACCCACAGTTGACAGGAGTCTATGATAGTAATGAGGGTTTGTATATGGAAACTAACCATAGAACACATTGTACCTGTAGCAGGCAGCTGACTAAGTACTTGCTGAGTCAGCCCCTGCTCCCTCCTTACCCCTGCAAAAGCCACAAGCCTCTGCAAGCAGCCTGCTGAGGCAGGCTAATTGGCCAGCTGGCTGTAGCTCTGCGCTGCAGAGGGCTTGATGGGCTCCACCTGGCAGCCTCCACAGGAATATAAGCCCTGCTAGGGAGGAAGCCAGGGTGTGGGTTGTGGAGCTGGGAGATAGAGGTAGGAAGGAGGAAGGAAGAAAGAGTGAGAGAAAGGGAAGAGGCAGGGTGATTAACTAGCTGAGGCAGCAAGCCTGAAGGGGCTAGTTAACCCCTGAGGCCAGCCAGAGACGAAAGGCTGAGCCTAAATCTGCACTGGGGAAGAAGCTGTATATAGGTGGTGGGGTTTGTGCACTGTGTAAATAGAAATAAAAGACACTGGTGAAGCCACAGAGCAGTCTCCGGCTGATATTTTGAAGAGGGCGGTCAGGGGCCCGCTTACAGTACCATGCACCTGGAAAATGACACAATATTGAGAATGAACAGCTATTGTGAGCATTGGGCGTTAATGACTATGAATGGGCACTAAGTGCTGCTCCTAAAACACTCCAGCATCAGAGGCATACACAAAACCTTCCTGTACTGCAGAATATTATTTAGTTTGTTTCCTATGTCCAGGCGATTTTTATATTATTGGAGAGAGAGAAAGAATCAAAGCGTAATTTGCCTTTTCTTTTGCCTTTGCAATCGGATTGTGTTAGGTGATCTATTTTAGGATTCTTTTAAGTGAGCATATTTTAGCTGACTGTGCAGTATTCCAAGCTCCTCAGGACAGGGAACAGTGCTTTTTAGACCCAATAGTGGAGGCTGATTTTCAAAATGGGTTGCACACAGTCATTCATGCAAATGTGTGCCTGATTTGTGTACTGTTACCGCAGTTGCACATGCAAATTGGGTAATTGTGTTAGCAAATTGCAAGTCAGACACCCAAAATATATCAGCACCAGATTTGCATTCCCGATCCTGACAGTTACTCCTGGAAAATTAGATATGCAATTAACTGTCCATGCATTTTGCATCTGTAATGTCAAGTGCCTCATTTTGAAAATCAGACCCATTATTTCTGTTATAACTAATGGTCCTGTTACTATAAATAACCATTTGAGCTCAGCTGAGTGAACCAACTGTTAGATGATCAAAGAATAATTGAGACTGGATAGCAGAAAATATACCTAATGGAGAGACCTGCTACATTATGGATTAGCCTCATTGCGGAGGAATTGAAAAGCAAAGCCCCAGTTGCTTGAATGTAGACAGGACAAAAAAATGCAAGAATTTAACACTGTTGCATCATCTTCAGGGCTGCACAGTAGAATTTCCCATACAGTTCTCTGATATTATCAATTGCCGATGGTGGTGCTAGTGAGTGCTTCTGGGATGAACCAAAAGCCATGCAGAACTTGTGATACTGGCACATGTAAGAGGCAGGCTATTTGGATGTAAATTCCACGGTTAGGTTTTCAGTTTTGCCCGTTCTTTCAACCCCCAAAGTAACTCTACTATTTAAAGCTCAGGTCAGTTTTGCTGGAAATTCAGAGGGTGAATAACTCCAGGCCTGAATGAGACGTGATGCGCTTCCTCAAAGCACGAAGGCTTGTCGGATCAAGCATACACACGGTACGCGCCCGTCACACGTTATCTGGCAGAAATTGCTGGAGTCACAATGGGTTTAGATCACCACAGCAGCGTGACGTGGGCTGCTCCAGAGCCGTGTCTGTTCTATCACCAACTGGATAACTTGCCTTGTGTCAGCTGAGATTGCAGCTGGGGAGCTGCTCCGAGCTGACCTCCCGGTGTGTGCAGAGATACAGTCGCCATCTGTCTCTTGAGAGAAATATTTGAAAGATGAGTAGGTTCATTCCATCTCCATAAAGGGCCCGAGGAGCTACGGAGAGCCTGCCAAGGGTAAAAGGCTCCCTGCTTTTGCTTCTGCTCTGTAATCTGGGGTGGGAGAGGGAAGTCCTTCCATATGGCACGGCAGACAGTGTACAATCCATAGCAACGTGGGGACAGTTCGGTGTTCTTATCCGAGCGATTAGGAAGCTCTGTTAACTTTACATCCTGAAAGGTCCTCTCCTCCTGGAGGCTGCTGGAGCTGGTTTGGTCCCCGGGGAAGCTACGGTGGTTCTAACCTGTGCCAGCTTGTGTTACACTGGCTGGAGAGTGCAGCTACTCTCTGGCTATGCCCACTCCGCTAGGACATGCTCCCAACATACCCCCTATGCCATAGCACCACCCTGGAGCCTTTAAAACACAAGGTCTCATTCAGTGTTGCCCCACTCCTTGTGTGATCATTTACAGCAGTGCAAAGTGAGTGCAAGATGACTGGATGCTTTAGTAATCTACTCTGGTAAGAATTTACACCCACTTTGTCCTGACAAGTGACGTCCCAAGACCCTTAGATGGTAAATTGGGATCCTCTTTTTCTAAGTTGTTTTCACGGCATGTGGCAAAATGGCGTCCTGGCCCACAATGGGGGCTCTTCCATGCTACCCCAAAGCAAGTTAGGAAATGCCAGAATTAAGGTTGCCCATGCTACCAGCCCTGATGAGATAAAAATAAGGTGCAAGGTGATGGAGAATTAGGCCCACAACTCGGAAGGCACAGCAGAAGCCAGGTTGCCCAACATCCCTTCTTGGTCTAGCTCCATTGACTACTGTGGAATGACACCAGGCATGAATTCAGCCTGTTGTGTCCATGTCCACTAAGACGTCAAAATAAAAGTCCATTGTAAGTAAATTCCCTTCAGTTCCACGAGGTATTACATACCAAGGTTCTTAGCTATACAAGTCTCTTCCACAGGGCTGGCTTACTCAGACCTAGATGCTGGGCTAGCTGATTAGCATTTAGCTTGATGTATTCCATTTAGTTTTATCAATTGATTGGTTAATGAGCCATTTGTTTGCCTTAGGTTACTCGTCACCATTGTCCATGTTTATAGAGTAGAGGATGTTTTGGTCACACTTGTTTTCCCCTATCTTGTGGGCTGTGAAGCTATTATATAGATATTAGTAAACTAAAATTGTCACCGTTTAAAGGGGACATTGTCAATTCTCGTCTACTCAAAGTCTGACCGACCTCTTTTCTGTATCTGTGTTTGCAAAGTCCCGGTAATTCTTTCTGTGTTTTCTTTCTACACCAAATAAAATATTACTATCAGCAGCTAGGCACTTATAACCAACCCTACAATAACCACCCAGTGTGTGCCAGGCAGCGTGCAGGGCAGTGTACAATAACCAATGTGCAGGTGAGATGGAGGGAAACCGGTGTGTTTAGTAAACAGAAGTTCTTTAGTATAAGTGCACAGCTTGCCAGGACAATGGGCCTCAACTTGCTCTGCAGGAACTAACTCAAGTGGTGAGAAGATAATTTAGTCTGTGATCATTCAGTCTTGGCCCGTCTGGTACCAACCAGGGTGGTGGCATTTGCATTGTACATTATCCACAAAGAACTAAATTTGAGCCCCTCCTCCCCCCACCCTGCCACAGCAAACTCCCCCTCAGCAGGGCCGCCAAACAGCCATCAGCTGATAATGGTCTTTCGTTTGTACCACACTAAGTCACCATGTTCTGAAAGCAAGAGATTCCTTATCCACTACCAATTCCCTGAGCCTTCCAGTCACCCACATCACTTAACCAGGGGGGTTATTGGATCTGGGAGGACTTTTGTGTCCTGCCAGTGAGAGCTCTCTGAATGTTCACAAATTTTGGAAAACTAAAAGCCTACACTGCCAAATCAAAACACTGGATCTTTGGAATGCTTGCAACATGCTGAATTTATGGGGGAGGAAAGATTCAAATCAGCCTAAGCTAATTAAATCCCCGCCTATACAAATCCTACCAAACCCAAGAGATACCTCACTAGAAGGGAAAAAGAGAGTTACATAAATGGAAGGTTCATAATGCTGTATTTGGTGTGTGCTTTACAATACATATAATTTAGGGCTTGTCTTCACTAAAGCGGGGAGGGATCGATCCTTTGGCGATCGATTTATCGCGTCTCATCAAGACACGATAAATTGATTGCCAGTGGCGCCCCCGTTGACTCTGGAACTCCAGCTTGCCGGGAGGCGCAAGCTGGAGTTGACGGGGGAGCGCACCGCCGACTGCCACCGCCGTGAGGATGACAGGTAAGTTGGCTGTAGATACGTCGAATTCAGCTATGTTGTTAACGTAGCTAAATTTGCATATCTACAGCCGATCTACCCCCCTAGTGAAGACCAGCCCATAGTCAACCTGAGGATGTGATTTATTATGGGACTGGTATACTAGGGTTCAGTCGGATATCTTTATAATTAACTTAAGACAATCACTTGGACCTTTATGCATCCTGCTCCCAGATGAGTTTAGATACGGTGGGGATAGGCTTGTATAAAAATCTAATATAGATAGGAATCGAAACCTCAATCGGAAACCAGTATAAGCCTGGATGGCAAAGATTAATGCAGACGAGGAGGAGATACGTATCTGTTTTTCTGATCTAACATGTTTCCTAGTACAAGGGGGAAGTGGTTTAATCTCACCCATTTAACGTGACACTGCTGGCGATTTCAGTTAGATCCACCTCAAAAGCCAATTTTGAGCTCATCCACACCACGCTGAATTGGAACAGGTGCAGACCTCTAATAACAACAGCTTCTTCGAAGGAACCCAACATCTCCCCTGAGGCTCTAATGGCCATCAAGTAGCGTAATGCTAGATAGGGGCCAAGCAGGCTCTTTGTCCTCCCAAGAGACTGGTTTCCCATAACTCTCTTGGTTGCATGGAGCTCACATGGCTCATATTAATGGGCTATGGACTTGGCAAAAAGATTTAAGTGCAGGTGTGGCTCTCAGCCAAGCTGTCAGATGCGAGGGGCGTTCTGGTCATGGAGACACCTTACCATATATAAAGACTTTTCCCTACCCTATCCAGCTTCTCACTATCACTAATAAGCATCATTTGAATGATTGGGGGAGTTATCTGAGGTGAATCATTCATCTGATGACGGTTATAATCCTTTCTTCTTTTCATGAATTATCTGTGAGCAGACTTGGGCTTTACTAATTTTTTTCAGTATTGAAATTGTTCTATAGACACGCTATTCCAACCTATGACTTTATCGGACTGTTCTTGGGGTCTCATTCCAAGTCACAGGCTGTTGTTTCTGCTCCGAGATTAAATGGCAAACTTATTAAAAAAGAGGAGGGGAAATGAAATAGATTTCAAAATGGCTGCATCCAGCGTGATCCTCTATGTGACCACATATTTGCAGAAGTATGTGCGAGGCTTTCACTTTCTGCATCCATTTTTGTGAATAAAACCCGCTGATGGTACCAATGTTTGAGGGCAGATGCGAACGCCTTCTGCATGGGTCCCGGGGAAATCAGCAATGTATGCGGGGAAGGCTAGAGAGCCAATGCTAACCAGGGAAGCCGTTGCAACAGCAGGGTTAGTAAAGATGATCCACCCAGATGGCTCTTCTGCCTGCCCTTCCATGCTTGCGGTAATTGCCATACTGGAAGTGAACATCAGCCTCTTGCAGTGTAATGGGACCCGTGCCGCATGGATATTGTCAGGAAATATCCCCTACCATACAGTGTACACAGGTGGTACAAGTGGACAGAGCCATTCTCGGCCACCATACAGTAGGGAGGTAGGGGTCGGGCGAGTGCACAGGAGGGGGCAGGCAGGCAGGGGTTGGGTGAACAGCGATGCCAGCCGCATGGGGGCAGGCTTGGCTCAGATGAGAACCCTGAGTGGAGAGGTGGGGGAGGCAGGGCTCAGGCCAGCAGCTTGGGCCAGCCCTGTGCGCAAGGGGGTTGGAGGGAGAGCATGGGCCAACCCACCCAAGGGCGGTAGGGGGCAGGACTCGGGCAAGTGGCCTGGGCCAGCCCCTCACAGTGTTCCGTTTTCTCTTTGGGAAATATGATCATCCTACCCAAGCTCCCCTGAAGACACAGTCACTCGGCGGATTCAGATGCCAGGACTGTTCCCTGCTCCCCCGCTGTGCTCAGCTGTCACTCCAAGCCATCAATTAGCCATTGGTCCTTTTCACACACGCTGTGTTTCCGAGTGAAATGAGACACAACAGGGAACCATGGCTACCTAGGCACTCCGCTTCCATGGTGATGGGCATGGTGTAGATACAGACCAATAGAGGCACGACGAGTAGCAGGAGACAGTGATGTGAAGGCATCGTTGGATGAATGCAAATCTGCCGCTGTTCAGTTTTGGAACCTTTTATTGCCATGATGATGCATCCGAGAACAAGAGAAAAACTCATTTCTGCTTGAATTAAAAAGATGCATTTTGCATCCCAACATTCTGGCTGTAACCAAACGTGACCATTCTGGAGTGATGGGCTGATCAGGGGTAACCTGTCCTGGAGCCGCCTGTCAGACAGAATTTAGTAAACCTCTCTTTCATACCAAAGAACATAAAAAAGCCTGGAACCATCAGGCCTTGCTAAGGCAAAAGTCTAATATATAATAACATATGGAGATATGCCTATCTCATAGAGCTGGAAAGACCTTGAAAGGTCATCGAGTCCAGTCCCCTGCCTACACTAGCAGCACCAAATACTGTCCCCTGACAGATTTTTTGCCGCAGATCCCTAAATGGCCCCCTCAAGGATTGAACTCACAACCCTGGGTTTAGGTCAATGCTCAAACCACTGAGCTATCCCTCCCCCATGTCATGGACTTGAAGGTGGTCAGGATGCAACACAGTCCGATTTGCCAGTCCCGCGTTATCATGCGGCAGGCTGCGTAGGAAGGAAACAACCCTGTTTATTTAGCCTTTGAAAAGCGCTTGCTGTGTTTCTGCACTCCATTATCTGACAAATCTAGCAATAGGGTGACCAGATGTCCCGATTTTATAGGGACAATCCTGATATTTGAGACGTTTTCTTATATGGGCGCCTATCGCCCCCACCTCCTGTCCTGATTTTTCACACTTGTTTCTGGTCATCCTGTCTAGCAACAGGAGGAGAGGGAGGGAGAGAGGATGAGGACAGTGGTGTGCTGCTGAGCATGTCTAAGAGGGAAGGGTAATTGGCTTTGGAATGAGAGCTGTGAACGCGCCTCTGGAAGACAGGCAGAGCTGCAGGTCCTGCTTTCTTCATCCTCAGGCAGAGCCGAAGAATCCATTTATGACATTCACTGGAGCCTGGTGACAGTCATTTGTGGTCTTTTGTCAGTTCCTGCCTGGGTGGTGGCGTATGCTTGTATTCCTCGTTAGCTAAAGAGTGCATTGCTGAAAAGGGACCGCGCACACCCTGCATTTATAGAGAGAGAGATTTTTGTGACACATGGTCACGCAATTCCAAACTCCCGTTCACGCCCCGCCTTGCACTGAGGTAACACATGTGCCTTGTGCAGAGAACTGTACAGAAGTCCGTGGACAAACAGTCCCACCTTTCTATACAGCCAAGTTAGGAAAAAGATCACTAGATGGTTATTGGGTTTGATACTACAGATGTCAGGAAAAGTTGCAAAGCTTTGGGCACAGTAGTCTTTGAGCCATTTTCCAAGCCAAACTTAATTAGGATGGCCTAACTCTGAAAGGGCTGGATTCTGCATAGACTTGTAGTGAGGAGCCATTGGCCTAGGTTAATCGAAGGGATAACCGCGTTAGTGTTGTACTTGTCATTTTCATGAGCTTACCTTGTAGTGGACCATTCTAGCCATTGTTTCCAAATTTCGCTGCACCTGAGCCTGGTCCAGGGTGAAGACTAAGATGTGTGTTAGCTCCTTGGTCTCGGGTACCCTTCTTTGCATCAGCTTAACCCATGCTTGCACCTTGTCCAGGTCCTAATCGTCAGAGGCTCTGCCCTCCCAAACTTAATGCAGTCCTGGGTTGCTGTTAGAAACAGAGCAACTTGAGGGGGCAGATCAGGGCTTTCCAATATACTCTGGGTACCAGTGTGGATTTTAGGGGTCTCTGATGTGACCTTCATCTTGAGATGTGCCACACTCTGCTTGGAGCTGTCCACCAGGACGTTGGTTGATCTACCCAGGTGATTAACAACTGGCAGTAGCCTGACTCCCTATCCATTTTGAAGCGCTAAAGGAGCACTAAGTTGTAACGCTCCAGCATGGACCGTGTTGGGAGGGGATTAGTGTAAGGTGGTTGCGTAGATGCGACAGAGTTTCCCCTTTGAGGGGAGGTATGTGTATTTCTAATGATCCACAGGAAGCTGCATGGCCATGGAGTCAGACTGGGCTAGGCTTTGGAGTTCTAGCCAGACTCCATGCCAAATGTGCCAGGGCCGAGAGTGGTCTCCATATTGATAAAAATGGGTATCCCATGTGAAAGACGTTGGTGGGCACAGTCCAGTTCCTAACTCAAATATGAGATGGCGTGACTACTAACTGTGGTATGTAACCTAACGCTTAAATCAGCCTGTGTACCAGGTAACCAGAGGGTAACTAATGTAATGCTGATTTTTTTTAAAAGGCTCCAGAGGTGATCCTGGCAATTACAGGCCAGTAAGCCTAACTTCAATATCAGGCAAATTGGCTGAATCTATAGTAAAAAATACCCACAGAATTATTAGCCACATAGATGAACACAATATGTTGGGGAAGAGTCAACACGGCTTTAGTAAATCATGCATCACCAACCTATTAGAATTCTTTGAGGGTGTCAGCAAGCATGTGGACCAGGGTGATCCGGTCAAAATAGAGTACTTGGACTTTCTGAAAGCTTTTGACAAGGTCCTACACCAAAGGCGCTTAAGCAAAGTGAGCAGTCATGGAATAAGAGGGAAGTAACTCGTCTCATGTACTGATCTCATGGATCATTAACTGGCTAAAAGACAGGAAGTAACGGGCAGGAATGAATGGTCAGTTTTCAAGTGAAGAGAGGTAAATAGAGTCCCCCAAAGATATGTACTGGACCTGTGCTGTTGGACATATTCATAAGTGATCTGGAAAAGGGGGTGAATAGTGAGGTGACAAAGTTTGCAGATGATACAAAATTACTCAAGATAATTAAATCCAAAGCGGACTGTGAAGAATTACAAAGGCATCTCACTAAACTGGATGACTGGGTGAGAAAATGGCAGATGAAATTCAACGTTGATAACTGTAAAGTAATGCACATTGGAAAACATCATCCCAACTATATATACAAAATGATGGAGTCTAAATTAGCGGCCACCGCTCAAGAAAGATCTTGGAATCATCATGGATACCTCTCTGAAAATGTCCATTCAATATGCAGTGGTACTCAAAAAAGCTAACAGAATGTTAGAAACCATTAGGAAATGGATAGTTAATAAAAGAGAAAATATCATAATGCCAATATATAAATCCATGATACTCCCACACCTTGAACAATACATGCAGTTCTGGTCGACCAATCTCAAAAAAAATACATCAGAATTGGAATAAGTGGAGAGAAGGGCAACAAAAATGGTTAGGGGTATGGAATAGCTTCCATACAAGCAGAGATTTAAAAGATTGCAACTGTTCAGCTTAGAAAGAGATGACTGAGTGGGGATGTGATAGAAGTCTATAAAATCATGAATGGTGTGAAGAAAGAAGTGCTATTTACCCCTCCACAAGTGTCACCCAATGAAATGAACAGACAGCAGGTTTAACACAAACAGAAGGAAGTACTTCTTCACACAATGTAATCTGTGGAACATGTTGCCGGGGGATGTTGTGAAGGCAAAAAGTATAACTGGGTTAAAAAAAGAACGCAGATAAGTTTATGGAGGACAGGACTATTAAGGGCTATTAGCCAAAATGGTCAGGGATGCAAACCAATGCTCCAGATGTCCCTAAACCTTCAACTGTAGAAAACTGGGACCGGACAACAGGGGATGCATCATTTGAAATTTCCCTGATCTGTTCATTCCGTCTGGCATTGGCCACTATCAGAAGAGACGACACTGGGCTAGATGGACCACTGGTCTGATCCAGTATGGCCATTCTTATATTTGTATTTAATAGATGTGTCCATGTCACAAAGTCTACCCAGTCCCGCCGTCTCAGCAGTGGGTCCATGGACTGAATTTCCCATGGTGGTGAGTATTGAAGAACACTGGCAGGACAATTGAACAAAGATTGTTCTGGCACTGTCACTGATCTTCAGTACTTGTTCCATGTGCTATAGAGCGAACTAGCCCCCCCCCCCCCCTTGAGGAGTTAACTCAGCATCTTGGATATAGATTTCATGGGTCTGGTGGGAGATATCCAGAGTTCTAGGACTGACCTCAAGAAGGCCACGTCGACTCATGGGCAAGACGATCAATTTGCGTAGCTTCATATACTTCAATATTGAGTGACACCAATTAAAGATTTAGTCCCAGGTGGGTTTGATCTTCCTTTCATTAAATATTATACATGTCTTAAAAGGATTGGATGATCTCTTACTGCAGCCATTAGTGGGAAGCTCTTCTTTGGTCTTTGCATCAGATGACCTGTTTTGTCAGTGCAAGCTTACAAATTATGAATTAAATACAGTGGATTCCGGTTAATCGGGCCACCACTTAATTGGGGGCCGCTGCTTAATTGGGACACATTGCAAAGAACAGAAACAAAGCATCCCTTTTTATTTACTTCGGTTAATTGGGGCAGCCGCTTAATCGGGCCAAATTGTTCCGGTTCCGATGTGTCCCAATTAACTGGAATCCACTGTATAACCAAATCAGTGTAAATAATCACAAGTACAACACAACCTCCTTCCTGCAGATAGGCCTCATTAATAAAGTGAGTGGGAGAAAACTTAAAATACCACATCCGACACATTCCAGTTCAAATGCACAACCTTGGACAGTCGCGATGCACTCAGGAAAATTTAGCAGCAAGATTGTAAGAGGCCAAATAATGACCTTCATAATAGATAGGAATTTATATCATACACCCATGTCTGAAGCAAGTTTTTAGTGTCTTGTAATTTAAGAGGTTGTCGTCATCTCCTACAGCTGTAAAATATATTGGACCAGACATCACTGGAAACCTCCCCTCCCCCATAGTCGGAACCAGCGTATAGTTTAGACAAGCCCTAAGTGTCCATTTTTATTTCTGCTGGCAGTGGATTCATTATTAATAAATGACACTACAGCTATGATTTCGGGAGACATTCATGCCTGTGTAGGGAGGCCCACAGGAACCCATGGGAGTCAGGCATCCAACTCCCATTGAGTTTCAGCCCCATTGAGGCCCCAGCCTAACCCCTAGCTTTACCTACCACTTAAGCCCCACTTAAGTCTGATTTTGAGATCTTACGTGGGAGTAACATGGTGCATGCTGGTCTTTGGCACCAGGGGGAATTTCACCCATGGTAAGGCTGTTATTTTGTTTTTGTTTTTAAATCTTCAGGGTCTAGCGATATCTATAAACCTCTCAATAAAAATGCAGCCTGCTAAACAAGCTGGATGTGTCCTTTATTTCCTGTGTTACATACAGAATATCAAACACTAACTTGGTTATGACAGCAGGTCAGAATGCAGTTGGAAAACCAAGTCGCTGTCTATCTAGCAGATATTTCAGACGAGGCAAACAGGAAACCAGGAATATTATTTAGGGTTGGGCAATAAAATCAGTATCAGGCCTATTTGCTTCACTTTCTGGCTTTGATGATGGTTAATCACAGCTTACAGAAGTTGTAAATGATCTAAAAAAGCCATAAAAGGCTGCTTTGTATCTTTCCAGTTTGTTGGATAAATTTAACGAAATCATTAGGCGTTTTAAAGCATCGTTTTTGACTTTCAAGAACTGAGTGTGGGACGATCTAACTGCAGCTGGATTTCCCTGCATCTAAGAGATCATTTAAGAGGATTAACCCAAACAAGTTTAATTCAGCAAAATGACATTATGTAACATTAACAAGGAATTAATGAAAATTCTCTCATGTGGGTCATTGCTGGCCAGCAGATTTTTTCCCCAGGGATTTAATTTCTCCTTGAGGAGGAGTGGACCAAGATTGACAATATGACACATTTTATAGGACCAGAAAATAGTCACCCAAAGAAGGTCCCTGCTTGGTTAAATGTTTGTATACGTTATTGGCTGGTAACACACAATGGAAGTGAACACATTCTTTACTGGAACCAGAAGAAACATTTCTGGCAGGACCGTTTTCTGTCGAAAAAATGCAGTTTCAGTGAAATCAAAACTTTTCACAGGAATATGTTGATTTTTGTTGACATTTTTATGAGAAGAGAAAATGAATTGTTCGGACTTTCCCATTTCATTTCAATAATGGTGAAATGTTTCATTGGGAAAATGTTGAATTTTGTTTTGATAAGGTTGAATCATTTTGTTTTGACTTGGATATTATTTTAAAATATTTGTTGTAGCATATTCCATTTATATCCACTTCCTGTATACATTCAAAGGCAGGGGTCTCAAACATGCGGCCCGGGGGCCACATGCGGCCCGCAAAGCCCTTCCCTGCGGCCCACCAAGCTTCCTGGCGCCCCCCCCACCCCCCCGGTCCTCCCATAGCAGTTTGCAGGACGGAGGGGCCAGAAGTGGAGGCTTCTCTGCTGCCTGGCTGGGCCGCGCGTGTTTCTAGCTCTGGACTTCCTAGATTGCTCTTGCTTTGTTTGCCAAACAGCTGTTGGTGGTGCCTAGCGCTTTCCAGGAGGGAATGGGGAGCTGCGTGCTCAGAGGAGGAGGTGGGGCAGGGGTGGGACCTCTTGGAAGGGGTGGAGTGGGGGCGGAGCCGGGGCAGCGAGGGCGGGGTGTGTGTGTCAGTGGTGTGGCCCTCGGGCCAGTGCACTAGTCCTCATGGAAGGGGTGGAGTGGGGGCACAGCCGGGGCAGCGAGGGTATGTGTGTGTGTCAGTGGTGCGGCCCTCGGGCCAGTGCACTAGTCCTCATGGAAGGGGTGGAGTGGGGGCAGAGCCGGGGCAGCGAGGGTATGTGTGTGTGTCAGTGGTGCGGCCCTCGGGCCAGTGCACTAGTCCTCATGGAAGGGGTGGAGTGGGGGCAGAGCCAGGGCAGCGAGGGTATGTGTGTGTGTCAGTGGTGCGGCCCTTGGGCCAGTGCACTAGTCCTCATGCGGCCCTCGTGGTCATTTGAGTTTGAGACCCCTGTTCAAAGGAATATTTAATGTACAAGTCAAAACAAAATGCAGGCTCAGGCTCAGTGCAGATAGTAACTGTTCTCACTGGTGTGACTTTAGTGTATGTCTCAGAGGCCTGGTTTTGTTTCCATGTTGCTAGTTCTCACCGAATGATTACATTCAGACGGTGTTTGGATGCACTGCTAAGAATAATTGAATTCTATTTGTGTGCTCTATGCTGACCTTAGTAGCGGATCTCTTTGCTCATGTACTATATTTACTTCCTTCCCAAGCACCTCCTAGGACGTGCATCAGGAAATGGTTCGTTTTCAGTTTACTGGTATATTTAAAAAAAGAGAGAGGGGGGATTTCCTCCATCACTTATATGTTTAATCATTTATTTGCTTTGTAACTTGCTATTTATCATTAACATTTCCTAACAGGATAGTTCATTTTCATGTTCTGTTGTATGATGCAAAAATTAAATTAAAGAAGAATTACCAGGAAAATAAATGCAATTTAAAAAAGTAATGCAGTAATCCTACAGAACTAAGGCTCCAATTCAGGAAAGCATCTCTCTTCAGGAACAGCTCTTAAGTATGTCCTTAACTTTAAGCGTATGCTTAAGACCCATTGAAAGCACATACTTAGGTGCCTTTCTGAATAGGCATGCACCTAAACCTGTGCTTACATTTGTTTCTGAATCAGGGCCTAAAAATGTAGCATTAGTGAGCCGTAAGGTTATGTGATTATGCTACTCTGGTGTAACTCCCCTAATTCTAGAGGTGTACAGTGTAAAACCAGCGTGAAGCTGGAGCAAAGCAACCATGCATCAGGCTGTTTATGTACAGTCTGTCTGGTGACGCCCCTGTCGCAACTCCAGCACACTGGTGTGGCATGGCCTTGCCAGTGCCAATCCATGTTCCCATCCTGCAACCCCATTACACACAGAACTCTCCCTCATGGAAAAATCCTATAGCTTTTAACAGAAACCGGTAGCCCTGCCATAGAAATCTCTGTGATGATTTAAGGAAGATGGATTCGCTATTAAGTTCTATAGGTTTGTAATGTCTATAGATCTTTATTAAATATCTGTGGAACCCTATTGGGTTTCATCACTATTACGTTCGGTAGGGCTTTGCCAGGAAGAGGCTCAGTCCTGTAAGGTGTCAAGTCCTTGGGCTCCTGTCTAGCAAAGCATTTACCACATACCTAGTACTCAGCACTCTGGCTCTGAACCAGTAAAACACATATACATGTGTGTGATTTGGCGTTTGCCCCACCCTGGTCCTGATAGGCTTAAAACCCAGCCTGGAGGGCTGCAAGGAAACAACCAATTAGGGCAGTGGCTGCAGCCAATTAAGTGGCTAGATCAGCCAATCAGAGCTCAACAGGCCCATTTAAAAGGAAGCTGCCGGCCACAGGGAGTCAGTCTGCTGCAGGAAGCCCAAGGAAAGGAACCGGCTTCCAAGAGGGCTGCAGAGACTTGCACCATTAACAGGGCTGCTCGGGCTTGCAGCCCTGAGGCCCTGGGAAGAGGGTGAAGGAGCCAGAGGCAGGCGGTGAAGGTGCTGGGGCTGTGAGGAAGCCATCCAGGGAATTGAGACAGATTGGAGGAGAAAGAAAGGAGGGACAGCGGGAAGCTGTTGTTCACGGGGTCCCTGGGCTGGGACCCAGGCCTGGGTCGCTCCCCCCCCCCCCAGAAGAAGTAGCCAGGCTATGGACTGCCGAGCCGCTGCGAGGAGCGGCTAGACTGTTGTGGGAGGAGCTCCCTGAAAGGGGGGACCCCGGATTGTGACCTGGCTGGAGGTTAAAATTAGAGCTTGTCTAAAGGGACAACTAGTTCGTGACATGCTGGGGTGTAAATCTGCCCCACACTAGCCTGCCACATGCCGTGTGTCCATCTGGACGCAGCCTCTGACCGTTCCTTAGTGTGCTTGGACGTAGCCAGCTTTGAAATGGGAGCCTGTGTAGACAAGCACGTGCTTAAATATCTTGTTCAATTGGGGCCATAAAGCCTGATTTCACTTCCATGGAAGTCAGTGGGAGGTTTTCAATTGACTTCAGTGAGAGCAGGAACAAGCCCTTCATGGGCTTTGGCATTGGCAGTTTTGACCAGATATAGTTCACCCTTTTGACTTTTTTTTTTTAATATGAAGGAGCTTGTCAATTACACTGATTTCCTTGCACCCTAGAAATAAATGAGCAGTAAGAGTTCTCTTGAGTGGCTCTGCTGACCTGTTTTAAGACAAACACAAAAGGAGTCAGCCCAGTTTTTACCAGCTGAAGATCTGGGCGTCTCATGGCTTGTCTCCAGTTACCAGGGAATCAATCCACCAGGGGTCGATTTAGCGGGTCTAGTGAAGACCCGCTAAATTCACTGCCGATCACTTTCCCATTGACTCAGATACTCCACTGGAACGAGAAACGTACGGTAAGTCAATGGTAGAGTTTCTCCCGTCGATCCAGCGCGAGGTAGACACTGCAATAAGTCAACCTAATATGCCTCTACTCCAGCTACGTTATTCACATACCGTAGGTCGACTAAGCTCCATAGTGTAGACCTGCCCTTAGTATAATACAGTATTATCAACATTATCTTGGGTCCCAATCCTGCTCTGAAGTGAGGAAGCCAAACTATCTACTTAACAAAAAAAAAACCTATTTTTTTTCCCAATTGTATTCAAGGTTTTAAGATTTTTAAACCTGACACCAATTAGGAAAAATAGTTTTCCTTTTGAAATATAGGCTTATAGGCGCATATTCGCTCTTCTATCAGTTTCAGAGACTTGCTAGCACGAATGGATGCAGGACAGGCCATTCAAGCAGAGCTAGAGAGGCAGATGGATGTTAATTGCGATAGAGTTTGAAATAGAATGTAGTTCCAAATTGTATCTTTGTGGTCATGAACCACAAGGTCAGGAGCATCTGGCCCCACATGTTGGTTTAGCTATACATAATCCACGGGCTGGTCCTCACTGGGGTGGGGGATCGACGGCAGATACGCAACTTCAGCTATGTGAATCACGTAGCTGAAGTTTGCGTATCTGCCGCTGACTTACCTGCCGTCCCCACGGTGGCGGCAGTCAGCGGCGCACTCCCCTGTTGACTCCAGCTTGCGTCTCCCGCCAAGCTGGAGTTCCGGAGTCGGGGGAGCCGCAGGCGATCGATTTATCGCGTCTTAACAAGACGCGATAAATTGATCGCCAGAAGATCGATCCCGCACCGCGGGAGTGAAGACGAGCCCTAAAATGTTTTAATCCTGTTTCAGATGAATGAATGAGTAGCGATGGAATTTTTGCCTTGTGGAGGGCACTGTAGTTTCAGAACTCTCCTGAGTGCACTTTTATAACCGTGGATCAAGGAAACAAATAGTGTCACTAGATCTGGTGGAGAAATTTCAATCCAAGCTTGAACACAAAAATGTCTATTTTGCTGTTCTCTTTGTGGCCTGATAGCTGTTATATGATGTAAGGATCAGCAAGACTTTAATGTGGGCCTGCAGGGCTATCAAACACCCACCTCTGCACACTGCCACAGAGCAGCCACTGTACCCTGGGTGCTCCCTGCAATCCCCGTTGTGCAGGAGTTGCCATGGGAAATTCCGCCTCGAGTGATATGATGGACAGTTAGCGATCCCTGATTGACGCCCTGATCCTGTATAAGCCTCTGGGTCATACCAGGAAGTCTCCAGGCAACAATGTCCATCCCTCGCTAGCTGCCATGACTGCCCTGCTTCTGAACCTCCAATACTGACCTCAGCTCCAACTCCCCACCGACCCCTGGGACCACAACACTGATCCTGGTATTGGCCCTGGTCTGATTCCTGGCCCTGGTCTGATTCCTGACCCTGGCTCTCTGCTTCACTCCTGACTGATACTGACTCCTAGCTTCAGTTCCTAGTTCCCAAGCTCCTCCCACTAGTCCTGCCTACCATCACTCAGGACCCTGAGCTACACAGCACTGATGGAAGCAAGGAGTGAAATTCACCCCATGCAGAATGTCTGTGCATCACTACAGTCCTAATTTAACAGCTTACGGGGTGCGTAGACTGTGTGGTGACCTCTAGAGATGGATCCTACAAACCCTTATTCATCTCGTATAAGCAAGGACTGCTTACATGGGAGCTGGATCCTTAACTCATGAGGCTTTTTATCTGAATGTGATGCCCCTGAAATAGAATATCCTACTGTCCACTTCTTGTTAGTTCTATTAAAGAAAACACTGTTGTTTGCAACATGTATATTGATGGGTGCATAACCCAGTTCAATAGGAAACATCTACTCAATTGAAAAATGAATCACCCTAGGTAATTGGCTGGGGATTGTTTTGTTTCATATTTGGTTTTTTTAAGCTAGGCATTTGGAAGCTGTGGCCGATGTTGCGTTGTCGGCAGGTTGACGTTATGCAACATCCCTTGAACTTACAGCAGCTGTATTTCTAGACTTTCCACTAGGTTGTGAAGTGCTGAGCACTTCCTGCTGGGTGCTGACGTTGCCCGGGATCTGGCTCTTAATATTGTGATTCTTGTGAACCCACTTTAAATTCTCTGCACGCCCTAGTGTACATCAGGAGTAACTTCACTGAAACCAGTGGAATTATGTCCACTCGGGGGTAATTCCTTCAACAGTTGCAAATTCTCACATCTCCATTGACTTTGAAAGAAGCAGCTGAAGATGGGCCCCTTCCTCTTTCTCAATCAGGACGAATGAAGGGAATCGCAGACAGGTCATGGCAGTGCGTCTTTTCACCAGTGCAAACGTTTGTGCTAGGAAAGCTTGGACGGCGTGGGGATAAAACCATATGAGGGCATAATCCTCTGAATGGCGGTCAGTGGCCCCAAGTCTTGTTGACAGTGGTAGAATTCGAGGACATAAACGCCGAAGCTTTTTGGTGGCCTTCAGCACAAGGGTGAATTTTGCCTAGGAAACAGTCCGTTATTTTCGGGATCAGGCCCTCAGTCACATACAGCAGTGTTCCTCCACCTTTTTGATAACGGACTGGCTTGCTGCCTTCCTCAGCTGTGTCAGGGAGGTTTCAACCATGGATCGGTCGTTGAGAAATACTTACAGTATCAGGGCAGGGAAGCAGGGGGGACAGTCAGTACATACCATGTAATATAGCTGTAGATAACACCAAGATACAAGGGTATCATCCTTGTCAAATAGTGACAACAACTATCACACACACACATTGGTTTCAACAGAAACTAGCTGAGTGCCCATCCTGTGACAGAGTGCACTCAAATCTTGTGTCCGCTGCAGTTATTCTGCATCTCCGCTCAACTCACATTCCTACTTCTCGGTGGCCAGGCGTCTGCAGAAAGCTTGTGGAATTGTGTTATTGGGCTTCATGACAGCGAAATCAGCAGCAGCTATTTCCTGATGCAAAGGTCACAGGGATGAGGCAGGGCTGTGAAAAAAACAGTCACAAGGAAAGCTGTGAAAATTGAGGGGAAATTAAATTCCACTGGTTTCTGTCCAAAGCAAGAGCCTGGAACAAAAGGCTCAGCAGCGGACTCCAGTTACTGAATGCCACTGTCCATCTCTCGCTTTCTCTAAGGAAACACTTGTCCAGGAGAGTTGGGTATAATAAACGAAATTCCTTTCTAGTAGGAAACCTACACGGCCCCTTGCTCATGCCAGTTGGACACCAAGACTTGAAAACCCAATGCCACTTTTGACAAGGACAAATCATAAGCCAGATCCTCCGCAGAGGATTAACACTAGGGGAGGATCTAGCCCCTTGAAGTTTGATTGATGTATGTATGGCCTATTCCAGCTTAGTTCAGTAGGATCTTAAGAGGGATAAAGATCATATTATAAAGATCCGTGAGCCTGGGTGGCAGGACGGTTCTGTGCTCTACCCTTAACATCACTGCAGAACATGATTCAGACTGAGAGGGAGTGTTAACTAGTGGTCAGAGCAGGAAATAGGAGCTTTGTTCGCCATTCTGCTACTGGATATGCCCTGTGATCTTTGATAATTAAGCACCCTGTGCCTCAGTTTACTAATCTTAAAAATGGATCCAGTGCCGTTCTCTAGTGGGATAGGTGAAATCTTAAAGCGCTAGCATTTGCAAAGCACTTTGCCGTCATGGGATAACAAGTTCTATAGAAGTCATTATTCTAAGAGTCATTATTCAACCTGAAATGAGCTTGGTTTTCTCAGGCTAGCCCGTAGTGGACATTTCATTTGTCCATCTCCCAGTTGTAGCACATAGTCTGTGCTCTAGGTACCTTGGTAGATCAGTGCCAATGCAGCTCCTGGCTACATTTTATGTGGCTTTGTAGGGTTACCACCCATAAGACAAAACGTTAGCTCTCTCCGTATCATGACTGAGGCTCTATATTTGTGACTTGTGTGGCAAACGCTGATTTTTATGGGTGTGTTTTGTTTAGTTTGTTTCAATTGAAAAGCCGTAGGGTCTGATTCTAGTTTCAGTTGAATCACTGTACAGGTCTGATTCAAAGTCCGTTGAACTCAATAGAAAGCCTAACACTCATCTCAAATGGTTTGGGATCAGCCTCTAGATCAGAGTTTACTTTAAACAAATGTTTATGTCCATCCCTATTCAGCAAAGAATTTAAGCACATGCTAAACTCTAAGCATGTGCTTAAGTTCCATTGAAGTAAATGGGACTTAATGTTCTTAAGTGATTTCCTGAATAGGGATAGGATTACTCTCATGCTTACAGTTTAGCTTGTGCTTAAATTCTTTGGTGAATCAGATTTTTAAGCATGTGCTTAAATCAAATTGAAGTCAATGGATTTCAGCATGTACTTAACATTAAACGAAGGTTTATGGTGCTATGCTCAATCCAGGTGCAAGTGTGAATAGAATAAGGCCAGTGATCTCGCAGTCTAGCCAATGTACTACTGAGCAAGAGCCCTCTAATTTTAACAGAGGTAACAAAATCCTGTGGCACCTTAAAGACTAACTATAAAGTTTTGAAGCGTAAGCTTTCATAGGCTAATACCCACTTCGAAGTGGGTATTAGCCCACAAAAGCTTATGCTTCAAAACTTTATAGTTAGTCTTTAAGGTGCCACAGGACTTTGTTACCTCTGCTATTCCAGACTAACACGGCTACCTCTCTGATTCTAATTTTAACAGTGTGTATCAGTAAGATGGAGCAGGGGTTATTTAATGGTTTTATATGAAGAGTTAAATATAATTAAATTATTTAAACAAATTTTACTGTAATATAAAGAATATTTGATTGTGTTCTTAATTTCCCATGACAGGCAATTTAAAATGCATTAAAAACTGTGTGCTGCAACAGACCTTTTTTTGGCCTTGACAAAGCAATGAACTCCTACCCCTAACCCACCATTTTGGTTTGTTGGGGTTTTTTTTGCATTGTCAAACCATCAAGACATCCCACTGTAATGTGATCACGTTAAATCATCACAGCCCCCTGTTAAGTCTAGCTGGAAGCTAACACAGGATGAGGGTCAAAGTTGAGTGTTCCACTGTGATCTGCACTTTTCGAAAGTTTAGGAACGTGTGGCACTGGGGTTTGGATTCAGGCCTGTCTTTCTTTGGGACTCGTTAAATGGTCTGTGGGCTGATCCATGAAAATGTAGTTTGTCCCATGGATTGCAATACTGACTGAAACCTAACTCCAGTCGCCACGGTCTGTCCCTCACTTTCATTGATACAAAAAATCCCTAAAAGGTTGAGGGGAAGGTGTATTTAATCATTAACAGCTAAAGCCCAGGGCATTAACCGCGGATTAATAGCTGTCTAAAGAAATGATGACCACAGGTAACGCAAGCTCAGTTAGAAATATCATGAAATGCTCTTTGTCTAGATCCCTACAAACACCTACTCTCCCAGCCACTACAAGAAATCCCATCTTTTCTCATGCATGAAATGGAACTGTATGCTTTCTGTCATCAGCTGGATGCATTTAAAGAAATAGTGCCTCCCACGTGGTGTTAGCTACTTATTTAGGCCCAAGTTCAGCAAAGCATAAAAGTATGTTCTGAGTTTTAAGCACCTAAGTGCTTTAATAAACTGGGGCCAAAGTTAGGCAATCAATTTGTATCCATTGTTGCTGTGCATTCCATTTATTTGATAAGGAAGCAATAATTGAGGCCTTGAGCATTTCTTCAAAATGTATGACTTCCTGGGAGGTAGTGGAAGATCTCTTGTGCAGCTGAACCATCGATCCCCGAGAAACGTCCTTCACCGGCGTTGCTACTGCCATTGAAAGATGAAAACCACATTATAATCCATAGCCTATAGACGTTATTGGTACTGGGCGAATGGCTAATGCACTCTAGTAATGTCTAGTGCATAGCAACCCGATTGTTTCGGTCATCTCTCAAGATTCCATTCAGCGCACCGTGCACTTCACTAATTGCTCGGTGAATGAAATGCTTTTTCTTAATTGCTCAGAAGTCTTATAAAATTAAAATGGCTTTTTTTCTATCACACTCCCACGCTCTTTTTCTGTCTTTACTGTAGAGGAACCTGCCCGTTAAGAGGTTTCTTTACAGTTAAAGGTACTTAGAAAGCTAAGGAAAAGAAGCAAATATAAAGCATTACAAATACAGGATGTGACTCTTCCAGGTGCTGAGCTCCCATTTGTGGTTACTTTCAAGGACCGTACCTGTCATGAGCTAATTTTCAGAAACCTCTAAGAACTGCTTTTCACTTGCATCCACACACTGCTCATTTTCACGAATCCCGTGCATGCTTTCCTGTTTTAATGATTGCAGATAGATGCCGTATGGGACATCTCCAAGAAACACATTCAGGAAAACTGGAAAAACATGAAGTTGACCCATTTTCCTGAAATAACAGCAATATATCTTTAAATGACAGTGTGTTTTCCAACTATATAAGTGGCTGAATGAACCATGGAAAAAGGCTGCAACAAGATTTCAAAGATCAACTGTACACCAACAAGTGAAGAGGAAGAATTGCTAAGCCATATAGTAAAATAAAACGGTAGAGTCTTAGATGTGGATTTCCAAGCATTAGGTAGCCAGTGGATGTCTCATAGGAATTTCACCACCCAAGTAGTAAATAGTAAATGGAAATATTTTAGGAGCATGACTGCTAAACTATTAATCAGGGTGTATATCCTAAAGCAAAACTCTGATCATTTGTAGTACTCCTGTCATTCATTGTTGTGCTGGAAACAAGTATCTTTCCAGCTGTGAAATCCACACAGGCATATTTAGAATTTCTTTTATTAAAAAGTAATAATTTTGATGCCTCTGCTTCAAACACAGGACCGAATGATATCACTGTGCTGACCAGTCAGCAGTATCATCGCTGATTGAGAAAGGGCTAAAAATAGTCTCCATCATTTAATTCTGCATCTGCAACACGTACGGACCACTGATTTTCAATAAATAGGTTGGCTACCATGCAGCATTTCAGTGGAAGGTATAATACAACTTAACAAAAACTAGAGTGACGTTAGAGAATCTTCCATAATCTGGGTGTCAAGGTGCTTGCAATTCCCAGGATAAAGCAGGTGAAACTACCACATCTTGAAAAAAGAGTTCACCTTTATCCAGAACATTTGAATAAGTAGTTATTTAATATCTGGTGCGATGTGTCGCCTGGCCCCTGTGTGACATCTCAGAATTTCTTCTGTAGATTATATAATATCAGGACATGGATAAAGCATTTCAGCTCTTTGGAAGGACAAGGCTCATCTTCTTCTCCACACAGCCTTACAGTGCTATTGGTACAGAAAGGGGTCTGTGTATAGTCATTTCAATCAAAGGATAAGTCCTAACGGAGCTGAATATAATGGTGTCAAGCAATTCTTTACTTTCTTTCTTTCCCTCTTTGGGAATCTGGTCACACAGTTTGCAAGATCAGCATGGCATAACTGGCTATGTGTGTGGTGTGTGTGATGCGTCTGAACGACGCATTTAACTTGGAATTATCTTTTCTCTTGCAAGCATTAAATCACCCTTTGTACTTGTTCTGGAACAAGACAACTTCGTGTTGCCCTTGTCAAATTCCTTCCAACTATGACTTCGATTTCCTTCTCTGACTACCTCAGAACCATCTTTTTAAAAAAATCAGAATTAATCAAAACCTTCCAAAATAAATAAATTCTCGGTCTGCATAACTGATTACCTCCTTGCTTGTAAGTGGTAGAAGCTATTGCAGGCCACACTTTCTGTTTAGTGGGGTGAGCATCAATATAGACTACTCTGCCAGATGTAGCTGTTAGATTTTGTCGTAGCTTTTGGCAAAATCCAAATTTCCCAGAACTTGGGTGAGTTGTCAGAGCGAATATTCGGAAAACAGTAAATATTTCTGAAAAGGCTGCCTACTGCTCAAGTCTCAGGATCATGTGTTTGAGAACTGAAGATTCTACTCG
Source organism: Sternotherus odoratus (assembly GCA_032164245.1). Lineage (NCBI taxonomy): Eukaryota > Metazoa > Chordata > Testudines > Kinosternidae > Sternotherus > Sternotherus odoratus. The sequence goes on from JAVMKO010000014.1 coordinate 28,571,377, forward strand.
GCTGTGATCTAATAGGACAGTTTCAAGATGTGAGCAGATGAGACGGTTTTGACTTGTGGCATCATTTCTGGAGCCATAGAAAATGTGTATTTTTGATTCCAAAGACCCCCTACAAGCCCAGTAAGAGCCTGATTCTGATCTTGTCTTTCACCGCTGTAACTCCGCTGTCTTTATCCAAGTTTCTCCTGGTTTACTGTAGTGGGAGAGCAGAATTGGTCACTAGTTCTTCTGGTGCAGACACAAAGTTTAGAAGCTGTAACTGTGTCATGATGTCACCTTGCTAGCATCTGGTTCCTTGTTTGCATCATTTAGGCCTAGTGATTCTTTCTGCTTCCAAGTTATTTAACAGCACGCGACTTAAAATCTTCCTTTACGGCCATGCAGTACTTAGGGACGACGATTTAGTAGCAAAGCTTTGTTCCAGAGTTCTGCTGATCAGGCTTTTCCTTGTTGAAGGACCAACACTGTCATAATTAAGGCTTTACAGACAAGTGATGCTTTATGATGTACTCTTTGGTTTCCCTGTAGTGGGCTTGTGGTAATGCTTGGTTTACCTGAAGTTTGTGGTGTTTACAGTAATTCACTGTGAAACTGCTATCTGGTGAGCAAGACAAAGGGCCACATTTTTAAAATAGCCTCCAATTTTGCACCCACAATCAATTGTGGGTACAATTTTGTGGGCATAAATAATAGCAACAGGATATCGAACTCTCTAATTTCATCCACAACTCAGGTAGACAGACATCTATTTGGGCTCAGAAGTATTTTGTCTGCAACTGGTAGCTACAAAAACTGGAGGCCAGATTGAGTCCCCTTGTAAATTTTGATTGATCCGGATCGGGGCCGCTCTGATTATTCTCTGCATTGTTAAGCTGTGATTTTTTTATTATTATTATTATTATATGTGGTTATTATATTATATTAATTATATTATATTATATTATATTATATTAGGTGAAATGTTGGAATCTAAAGCCACTGTCTTAATGAAACACACATGAAACAGGCACTGTCCCACTTGCTTTTCTGTGGCTCACCTTAGGGGCATTCATTTGAAATCCCGCTCGAGGCTGCTTCTCAGAGGGGAAAGACACATCGACCAGGAAGGGATTATTATAATACGTCCCTCTGCAGTTCTGTTCCCCTTATTAATGTAGAAATTGGCATAACAGAAATTCTACATATAGGGATTTGGGACAAGTAAAAAACCTCCATTCCTTTTTCATTCCTCTCCAGGAAGACGCCATCCCTACGTTTGCCTATTTCCATTGTCCACAGCATAGACTTTAGGAGGGAAGAAGTTGCTTGTCCGAAAGCACTAAAGGGGTATAATAAAAGTCAGCTCTGCACATCAGTGGCCCACAGTAAGAGCAGAGACCTTAGTGACAGAAGTCCTTGATTTGCGTCACCCGCCACCTGCCTCATGCCAAATATGGTCCTAATTACTGGACTGGAGTTTGTGAATTTCTCACATCCCTTTTGAAGTAATGATTCAGCTCCTGTAAATGAAGCTGGGACCCAAGGGAGTTTCACTTCTAGTGCAAGGGGGGGATTGGGATTCACCAGCCTTTTTGGCCGCTTGCTGAAGTGCAAGGGCTAAATTCATGGTGATTTTATCATGTAACATCCTACAGCATCTCCATCTCTGTAATCATGTGGGAAGGAAGAGCCACCTCTGCCCACCCACCCAAATAAAACCAGGTTGTGTGAGTTGAAGTGTTAATTCCAGGAAGCCATGGCAATAGAAATGAAAAGCCATTAAAGCATTTGATGCAGTCATTCCCCCACTACCTATCCATCCCTCCATTTAAAATAGAGCTTCTACATAGATTTGTGGGCTCACAGAATACACCTGGCAAGATCCCCTCCAGTGTTACACACATATCGCACCTTGGGACTTTAGAACCGTGTGGTTTTACACAACCCCAAGGAGTTTCATCAGCCAGCACGGCTGCTCAGCAAACGAAATCCCAGAAAGACCTTTTGAAAGGCTTCTAGTTGGACTCACTGAATGTCCCAGGTTGTACATCTGCCATTCAGCCTTCACACAGGCACCCTGCAAAGCTCCCCAAGGTAATCAAAGCTGCCTCAGACACTCCTCACCCATTTTGCATGGACCAATTTTTGTGCCTAGCCCCCTGCGCGCACACAGAGATACTTGCACTCCCTCAAATTCAGATTCGGACCCACAGATGAGTCCAGTGGGTGGGTCCAAGTGAGCTCTGTTTAGGACGGGAGCCAGGAGGTGAGGTGCAGAGGTGGCTTTCTGCCGCTGTCCTGCCTCCCAATATTGGGACTCTCCAAGGGCTGGTTCAGTCCTTAACACATAGCACCACTCTGATTACTCCCCAGCTGATCTAAGCGGCCTTACTGGCAACCTAGGGTCCCCAAGCTCTAGCCATGGCCTGACGGGCGGCTTGCCCCAGCGTGCAGGTGGTAAAGTAGAGTCGACATAGCCAGCTCTACACCACCTGCAGAGTCCCTCAATGGGATGAGCCAGCTGCCTTGATGGACCCATGGCTTTGCCAGAGCAGTACAAGCGCGTCGTAGCAGGCCCAGGGTTTGTCCAGGTGTGTGAAATTCCTTGGCTTCGCTGCAGGAACATAAAATTCTGGCTGGGCAGAGTGGTAAGTGCATGAGGCTCCATTGGAAAGTCATCCGTTCAGGGTTGCAGAAACGTCCGGGAGTGTTCAGTCCTCAATCCCACTCCTCCTCTACCCACTCCAGGGTGAGCTCGGTCCTCAGTCCCACCTGTCTTCTACCCACTCTAAGATGGGAGCAAAGTCCATCCTTCCTCCCAGAGTCACACTTATTGCCATTAAAGAACACAGCAACGGCACACATGCTTGGCAACGAGCCATCCACCCTCAGTGCGACCTATTACCCAAAGCGTCGTCCTGTCCCCAACGACATAGTTAGCAGCATCACACTGTCTGGATGGTGGCACCGTTTCTTACATTAGTGGCTGTGTTGATTGGTTTGTGGGTTGTTTTTGTCTCCTTTTCCTCTTAACGCCAGACCTTTCTGCGGATACGCTTGTTTTTGTCTTATTCCCTTGATGCTGTGGCAGGCCCAGACACCACCTGCCATTTGCAGTAACAGCCCCTTGGCTCCGGCAGCATGTTTACATAGTCTCACAAATGGCAATTCCTGATGGGTGTTTTTGTTACTCTTCCTCTTCGTTATGACAGTAGAGCGCAACATGGCCCACGGCCCCTCCCAATCCCCAGCCACTGCTTCACCTCAGCAGCTCCCACTGATCACGGTCTGTTTTAGCAACTAGATTAATGAAGGAAGGAATGCAAATCAAGCAAGCGCTGAAGATTCTATTAAATTATTACTTTGGCCTAAACAAAGACGACTAGCATACACTTGGATTTAGACCAGTTGTTTAGCATAAGATCTAGACTGAGGCCCGATCATCTTCCAACACTAAAGAAAACTCGGAGTAGTGCCATGAAAGCAAATAAAGCTACACTGGTTTAAAGCTAGTGAAATCTAATGCGTAGATCAGGATGGTTTTGTATTAACTACTATAAAGTCATATTTTCTGGTTTGGGTTGGACTATGTAGTGGTGTTCTCTATTCTCATATAAACCATACCAGAACACCTGTGCACTCCGTGCCACACGCTTGGTTTCTAGTGCACAGAAGTGATACATTGCCAGAAGGATAATTTCTGTCCAGTCTTGGGTAAAGAGAAATGTGTGACTTAACTCTATTAGCCCTTCTTTGGGTGTGCAGATGGCAGAGCTCCTTATGGTAAACTTATATATTGAGCAGGTGATTCCAATGAGTGGTAAGTGCTATATTGTAGATGTGTTTGTTGCTGTCTGCCATACTCAGGCCTGATCCAATTCCCATTGGAATCAAGGGAAACATTTCCATAGACCTCAGCGCATGGTGGATTGAGGCCTGAAACCTCATCTGAGCTACCAATAGCTGCTGCTGTCATACAATTGGAATATGAAGCCGTTTGAGCTCTACTCCAGGTTCAAGTGTGTACAATTACATGGGAGGCAGACAATAGCAGTAAACAGGGACCCTGTGTGAGGTCTCACCATGAAGCTAGCGAGAAGAAAACTAGACTGTCACTCTCGAAAGCCTGAAATGCCGCTAATGGGAAACACTGGTCTAGTAAAAGAAATGCCAAGTAAATTAGGCCAATCAAATTTTAAAACAACTTTGTTCTAACGTTTCAATGCAAATGACATTTGTCTCAGGTCTTTATCATTCCTTTTTGTGTAGGATCATTCATGAGGATGGTTTCTCCGGAGAAGACGTGAAGCAGTACAAGCCTGTGGTCTATAGCAACACTATTCAGTCATTGGCAGCTATCGTCCGTGCCATGGATACCTTGGGCATTGAATACGGTGATAAGGAGCGACGGGTAGGTCAATATCTAATTGAAATGATGGACTGAATGATTTGCAAAGAGCTGATTTGGAGGAATAACTAGAGAATAGCACGAGAAGAGGCTTATTTGCACAACCCAAACACATCTAGGGGAAGATTTTCAGACATTTTAATTAGGCAATTGCATGAGTAATTTTATGAGTTTGTGCAAATTGCATGTGCAAGTGGCTACCTAAATAGATTTGCACATGCAATTGTGGTAATTATGGGCACAACTGCCTCTCTAAACAGTATGATAATGGGGCTTTATGTGCTTCCATATTACAAAACCCAGCTGTCTCTGGACACGGCAGTGCATGGTCTCTTTTGCCGGTCACAAATAGGTTCCTATTCTCCCACAAAGGTCCAAAATACAGATATGAGCAAAGTCATGATAACAGTACAGTAGATATTTTCTACCCATTGGAAATTGGCTTGAGACAAAAATATCAAATTTTCACAGAGAAAGTTCTGCTAATGTTCCAGTGTCTTCCTTGGGCCTTTTCTATGTGGGGAAGTGTTTTCAAAATAATTTTTGTTTTTCCAGGGTAAATGGCCTTGTGTCTGCAAAAAAAAATAAATTTTTTTTTAAATAATGTTGTTTCTTATTCTGCATTAACAATCCGCTGTGGAATTGAATAACTTCTGAAATGAGGTTTTTCCCCCCCAGAATAAGGTTTGTGTGGAGGCATGCTGCAGCTGTAGTATTTCAGATTAACTACTCCACTTCTGGCAGTCTTCCCACTACTATCCACGCTGCTTATCTTCTCACTTGGATTGGCATGTCTGTTTACCCGCGTGCCCTCTACTGCTCTGGGATCATTTGCCCACAGCAAGGAGGTCTCAGTGTTGCTGTTTTTTTCCATAAGGAAACGAAATATTTTCTACCATGACTTACAGCATAGAGACTATGGAGATCTTGTGAGCAGGTTGAGAACCAACATGATGGCTTTGAACTGAATAATCTGTTGATTAGTCAGTGACTCAGCACCAACCAATGCACATACTTGTCTTTGCTAAAAATCTATGCACAGGGGGAAAAAAATCATTCTCCCTGTCTGACAAATAGTCTGTGACAGATGGCTTCAAATATAACATTTAATTTTTTTATGCATGAAATCCTAATTCTCTGAGGTTAAACCCATTGCACTTCGGCTCTGGCTTTACCAACTAATGGAGGATCTCAGTAATCAGGACTATGACTAATGAGAAATGGCTGCCTGAATCCTTTGGATAGCATTAAAGGTTATGTCAGTTCCGGTTCCTGCAGAGAAGGTGTCAACTGTTCCTGTGGAGAATTCCTGTTATACCCAGGGGACTAGGACCACCCCTCGTGTTCTCCTACCTCCTGGAAATAGTGTGGTGGTGGCAAGAAGCTGAGGTTTGCTTGGATTGTTGCTAACTCCGCTCCCGGGGCTATTCTGGGCCACATTTTGAAAGACAGTCTCTAAACTGCAGAGACTCAGCCCCAGCCCACAGCATCGCAGTTTGAAGACACAATCTGAATGGGGGGTGTACAGAAATGCAGAGGCGGGGGTGAAGCCTTGGGCTTGGGAGTCTTTGTTTTCAGTGCAGGCCCCACTTTTTATTGTCCTAACAGCCAAATCTTGGCAGCCCTTACTCAGCCAAAACTCCCTTTGTCTTTTAAGGATCGGGTCCTATAGAAATAGGGTTAGAACAATGCCTCCCCCAGCTTAAGGTAACTGAAGGGGCTCCCATTGATCTAATTCCCAGAGACAGACTCATATACAATAAAATATTCTTTGAGTATGAGGACACCCCGCAACGTACCAGCGACACCCCTGTAATTTTGTTAGTACATATCTTCATTAGACACAGGTCAATGAACAGACATTTTTTAAAACAATGCCGCTGACACGCAAAATGTGTATGTCCCATCACAGGATTTTGGAAATTAGCAACCAGGCGTGTGAGTTTAAAACCTGGTTCCACAATGCGGAGAAGCAGTGGGTTACTGCAAAGTGTGAACTGGCGTAAGACCAGCTCTTGGATCCAGCTTCAAGAAAATCTTGTTCTTAAGCCAGTTAGACTCGTAGACTTTAAGACAGAGAAATATTATACAGTTTCTGTTTCCCTGCATTTATTAGTGCACAGGTGCTGCTGACAGAGGGTTTGGTGCCATTAAACAGGCATTTTGACCAGTATTATATCTACACAATCATCCCTTTAAAACAGCGGTGTCCAATAGAAATCCAATGCTAGCCACACTGCTAGCCACACTTGTGATTTTTGAATTTTTCATATTAGCCACATTATAAAAAAGCCACACGCGTTAGCCTCAATTCAATAGCCTATTAGCTACATGTGGCTAGTGGCGAACGTATTGGACACTGCTGCTTTAAAACAATGCTTTTCCATTTTAAATCATTCCATAACAGGGGAGGTTGGAATGTGGTTCTTTTAGGGTGATATTCACTACTAAGTGCAAGACCTGTGCCCTCCAGATAGGTCACAAGAAGCAGTGAATATGACTTGTGCTGGCCCCCTGCACTGGGGTAAATTTCACCTTGGATTCCTTAGAGATGAAAAAGACATACAAATTTTCAGCCCGAAATAACTTATTTCATTTATAAAGTGTGACTAAGATGAATTATCCTGGGTTTTGTTGTTGATGTAGGACTCATTGGTGGCTTCAGGAATACAAGATCACTTGTTCATATTCACCCCTGCCACTTCCATTAGGCTAAATATTAAGCCTCGAAGAAGAATCATAACTGAGTCTCTTAGCTTTTGTCAGTCAAAGTCACAAGATGAACATAGTAAGTACTATACCAGACCAGAGATCCATTCATTATCAAGCTGTCTCCGACAAAGGCTAATGCCAGATGCTTCAGTAGAAAAGGTACTAACAGCATAAGGTACTCTAATTAGGTACAGTACCTTGCTAGGGAAATTTCATCCTGACCCCAGCTGGTGATCAGTGTTTGCCCTGAAGCATGAGAATGATTGGCTCTTGTGATGTTATTTTAATTATCTTAGCTGCAGATGCAGTTCTTATTTATATACATCTAATTTATTTTTAAAGTTCCTGGAGGCCCAACAGAAGAGTCCATTGGCAGGAAAAATTTTCTTCTATAGATTCTCCAGATTCTCCTTTTCAGTAGTTCATTATTATTACTACTAGTAGCTGGAAGTGCATGTTGTCAGAGCCATGTGTAAAAAAAAAAAAAAAAAAGCCCAAAATGGCGGAGAACTTAAAAATTGGACACAAATGACTGTGAATTCCAGTGATGACTGGACCTAGTGAATGGTGGCAGCTGGGCCAACTAATCCACCATCCGTGCAGTCTCCCTCATACAACCAATGAGATTGTTACATGCAAATTAGCTGTAATGTAAGGATGGTGACTGGTTGAGTTACAATGGTCTAGGACTCTTGGCACGGCCTAGATACAGCCTTTACTTTAGCTGGAAGCTCAAGCTGTTGCACAGGTGTAATTTGTAAAGTCAAAATGGCTGAGAACTTAAACATTGGACTGGACCAGATGGTGAAACCCAGCGATGATCGAACCTGGTGATACCCTAAACTAAAAGAGCTGTCCACATGTTCTCCAGCAGAGGGCAACAAAAATGATCTAGGTGCAGGGGCACATGATTTACAAGGAGGAGGCTGAGGGAACTGGGGTTATTTAATCTGCAGAAGAGAAGACTGAGGGGAGATTTGATAGCTGCTTTCAAATACCTGAAAGAGGGTTCCAAAGAGGATGGAGCTCGGCTGTTCTCTGTGGTGGCAAATGCCAGAACAAGGAGCAGAGGTCTCAAGTTGCAGCAGGAGAGGTCTAAGTTGGATATTAGGAAATACTCTTTCACTAGGAGGGTGGTGAAGCACTGGAATGGGTTCCCTAAGGAGGTGTTGAAATCTCCTTCCTTAGAGGTTTTTAAGGTCAGGCTTGACAAAGCCCTGGCTGGGATGATTTAGTTGGGGATTGGTCCTGCTTTGAGCAGGAGGTTGCACTAGAACCTCCTGATGTCCCTTCCAACCCTGATATTCTATGATTCTATCCCTTCAGCTGTTTCCAATCACTTCACACTGATTGAGACATTCTAGGCTTCAGAGTGATAATAGATTGGGGATACTGATGGCCAGATTCTGCTCTTGGTCATATATGTATGACATTGATTTCAGAGAGAGTGCATGAGTGTAACCGAGGGCTAAATTTCCGCTCAGATACCTGTAGTTGGCCCAGAAGGAACATGTGTGTATTTCTCGTAATTACCTTTCTAATTGGATTCATGGCAGGAAAGCTAAGTAAGATTCAGGCCATAAAATGTACGCCTACAGATTAGACAGTCCTTTAAAGTGTCAGCATGCCTGAAAAACACTCCTTCTCTTCAACTCATCCTTATAATCACGCTGATCAGCGTAGTTATGTAGGGAAACCTGAAGTCTAAAGTTGGTAATTTAAAGAGAAAACAAATCAATGCAAATGTGTAGATCCACCATAATTATGGGCAGATGATAGGTCTTCCGCTGTTGCTTTGGGGGAGAGACAACTGGGTGAAGGTTAAGATTAAAAATATGAGCTATTGGTCATGAAAAATACCTTGCAGTACAAGTCAATGCTGCCCTCAGAATACGTTTGTAGTATGCGCCCACTCAGTAGAAACTCTACATTTGTAACCATGCTGAGAGAATCTGGATGAGTTTATAAATTTTAGTGACCCAAACTCACAGGCACACATCTCCATACATAACACTCTCACAAGGTTGAGAGAATTCTGTCTGTGTTTTGATTTCCTCTTCTTTATTGGTATTTTCACAAAAAAGGAATGCTGGCTAAAATAGCCGCATTGAGTGGGTTTGTATTGGCACAGCAGACCATAAATCTTCATCAGAGTTCTTACAGGATGATGTATAAAATGTGTATTTACATAGTCTGAGTCTATAAGTGTGAACTGTGAGCTAAGTGACTTTTTTACAATGCAGGTTATTGACCAACTATCTGGAGATGCTACATCTGTCAATACATATTTAAATCCATGGTATTGCCTAATTAGCCTTTGGCTTATCTGATTCCCTAAGAGGCTGTCATTTAAGCAAGTGTTTTTAATTCCCATGAAATGAAACTGTCTGTGTATTGAAATTCCCTTTGAAAGTTCATTACAGTACATGTGGAACAGACAGGTTTTAAAGTTGAAAGCCCACATTCTCTCTCTCTCTCATACAAACACACACACACCTATTAAGTTATGGCAGCATAGCTATTATTGCCAAGAGTGTGGCACACAAAAAAGTCACACTCCTAAACTGACACCGCTGTGCCAGCAAACCCCTCAGTATAGAGACAACTATGCAAACAGAAGAGTGCTTGTGTCTGCGTAACTAACATTGTTTGGGGGAGATGGCATAGCTATACCAGGAGAAGAACTCCTTCTGTTGTTATATGATGCATCTACACTTGAAAGCTTTGCTGGAAAGATATATCAGCATACGCTCTGTAACATAGGGCTTGTCTCCACTTACTGGGGGATCAATGCACAGCAATTGGAGGTCCATTTAGTGGGTCTTCACAAGACCCCCTAAATCAACTGCTGATCGCTCTCCCCGTCAACTTCAGTACTCCAATGGAACAAGAAGCATAAGGTAAGTTGACGGAAGAGTTTCTGTAGATACTAAAGATGCTGCAATAAGTTGACCTAAGGTACATCAACCCCAGCTATGTTATTCACAAAGCTGGAGTTGCATAACTAAAGTCAACTTAGCCCCGTAGTGTAGACTTGCCCATAGGCAGCCTATAGCGTAAGTGTCACGGGGCGGCACAGGCTTCCTTCCCCTTGTCCCTGTGCCCCGTGCTTAGGCTGGCCAAAGAAAGGCTTGTAGACACTCCTCTGGTGCTTCACCCGTGCTCTTTTATTTACAGTGCCTTCAAAGTCCCCACGTCCCCAACATCAGGCCCCTCACAGACCTCTCCCCAGGTCCTCTGGCCCCTCGAGGCTTGTATCCCCCAGCAGAGACAGAGCTAGGTATCCCCTGTCCTCCTGCCTGGCTAGCCTCCTGACTGCCCCTGAGTCAGGGCTTTTCTACTCCTTTCTGCTCCCTGCCCCAGCTGTGCTCACTCTCTCCAGCCAGGGGCTGTGAGCTAGCCTTCATTAAGGCTTCCAGCTGGGCTTCTTGCAGGCTGCTCCCTGCATCGGCCCCTGGCCCTGCTATCCCCAAGCAGGGCTTAGCTTGCAGGGGCAGGGCATTCGCAGGGTTTTTACCCTTGCCCTGCCACACATCTCCCCCCCTTCACTGAGCCACCAGGCTCCATCTGCCCCTGCCTCTTTTTGGCCGGGCAAACCCACTTCTCTCTGGGGGCTCTTGTTCCCTTACTGTGGGCTCCTGTGGACCCCCCCCCTGGGGTCTTCAGGCCCCTGCCCACATCCTCTGTAAGGGCAGGTCTCCCACCCATGCCCCTTCGCCCGGCAGAGGCTGCACCCTTGCCCTAGGGGTGTTGGGTTAGCTAGGTACCCCACCTCGGGGTCCTGTAGCCTATCCCCCTGGCCACACTCTGTGCACACCTCCCCAGACTGTTTTTCTACCCCACACAGCCAGCACTCTTGTCTGGCTTTAGCTTGCTGTCTAGGAGTTTCCTTTCCACATTCATCCCTGTCCCCGGGCACAGCAGAGGTGGAGGACTTTGGGTTTCTGGCCAGGCCCTCCTCTTCCCTTTGTGGTCCCTTCTCTCCCCACACAGGTTCCCTGCTATCCCCTTCTCTTTTCTTTCCCTTCTGTGGTCTAGGGGCTCTCATCTCTTTCGGGGGTTCCTTCGCCCCCATGCCCCTATCCCCTTTTTCACTTGGGTTCTCCCTGCCCCCTTCCTTGGGACTCCCCTTCTGATCATCCACCTTCCCAACAGGGGGTTCCCAGTCATTTCCCAGCAGGACTGGGCAGGCTAATCTCTCCACTACCCCTACCTGTTGCCATCGGAAATGCCCCTGTGCCTCCAGGGGCACTTGGGCCATCCGGTAGCGCCGGGTATCCCCGTGGATACACCGGAGGGTCACCCTCTTTCCTGGGACCATCCAGTGTGCCTTGACTAGATCCCTATGGACTAGTGAGTGGGAGGAGGCAGAGTCCACCAGACCCTTTTGTGGTCTCCTCCCCACTAACAAGGGTACGGTGGCTAAGGGCCGCTTTCCTGGTCCCTTCCACCCCTCAGTCCACCCACAGAAGTCCCCACCCTGCAGTCCTGGTTCCGTCCCCGCTCACTGGACTCACCACTTGCCTGAGGATCTGCTGCTGGGCCGCTGACTGCTCCTTGATAAACCCTTGGAGGGCTCGCTGTTGCTCCTGCTGCCACTCCATCAGGGATTGCCTTTCTGTTTGGTGGGACTGCTGTAGCTCCTGCACTGTAGTAACCAGCCATTTCAGGGTCTCCTCCATGCTAGCAGCCTCTGATATCGGTGGCTAGGAGGCATCCCGGACAAGCCCCCACTTGTCACGGGGCGGCACAGGCTTCCTTCCCCTTGTCCCTGTGCCCCGTGCTTAGGCTGGCCAAAGAAAGGCTTGTAGACACTCCTCTGGTGCTTCACCCGTGCTCTTTTATTTACAGTGCCTTCAAAGTCCCCACGTCCCCAACATCAGGCCCCTCACAGACCTCTCCCCAGGTCCTCTGGCCCCTCGAGGCTTGTATCCCCCAGCAGAGACAGAGCTAGGTATCCCCTGTCCTCCTGCCTGGCTAGCCTCCTGACTGCCCCTGAGTCAGGGCTTTTCTACTCCTTTCTGCTCCCTGCCCCAGCTGTGCTCAATCTCTCCAGCCAGGGGCTGTGAGCTAGCCTTCATTAAGGCTTCCAGCTGGGCTTCTTGCAGGCTGCTCCCTGCATCGGCCCCTGGCCCTGCTATCCCCAAGCAGGGCTTAGCTTGCAGGGGCAGGGCATTCTCAGGGTTTTTACCCTTGCCCTGCCACAGTAAGTGACAGGACGATACCACATATGATCACTTGGCATCTTTTCACTTTTTATGTTGCAGTCCTTTGAGTTAAGCAAGTACAAAAGAACCAAGGCATCTCATATGTGATTCTGAAAGAAAAAGAAATTGCTCCTGGTCTTGCATCCTCCAAGCTAAGTTCCAGCCCCTCGTGAAAGAAAGAATGAGTTAGGAACCTCAGTGCGGAAATCTTCTGGCTAGCAGTTTCCCAGCAAAAACATCAGCACCTGCCAATTACTAGTTGGATTATATTTCGTTAAATCTCTCTACCCTCAGAATTGTAGGAGGTGTATTAATACATAATATGCCACTGTTCCTCAGTAGGGGAATGATTTTCTAGGTCAGTCTGGTACCAGTCAGCTCTGAGCTCCCCTTGATACAGCAATTCTTGTGAAAGAATCGTGGGTTTTATGATAAAAGCATGAAATTTGGCAGAGTCTTAGGGCATGACCTAATCAAGATTTTCAGATATGGGGCCATAGCCAACTCATGGCATGTTGGCTGTAGCAGCCATTTTAAATTCCAAATGCATTTTTTTCTACTGATATTTTTCGGATACTGATTGTTTGTGGTATTAAATCATCCTAGCAGGGTTTTGTGTTTGTACATTTAGATTCCTATTGTCTTAGGAGTCCAAAACCTAAAGCAATGAAGTGTGACAGGTTGAGATTGTACAAACATAGTAAAAATTAACATGCTCCATAGTGTCGCCAGAGAGTACTGTAGTTACTAAAATATTGATTATACTGAAATTTTTTTACAAGCATCTATGAATGAACTGATCTAATAATGATCATTCAGATTGATCTATGCATAACAGGATATTGCTGTGGCTCAAAATGATGGAAAAGGCAGCTTACATAAACATGGAGCCTAAAATGAATGAAGAAACAAGAAGGACTTTCCCAGTCTTCAGTATATTGAAACATCTCATTCCCCACCATTTTTCAAGGAGGAGAGCTACAGTTTGGTCTTGGAGGTCTCCTCCACAGGAGATCTGCTGAACAAGGGGTCTTTATTTCACTTGATAAGGTCTGTTAATGGCTTGGTTTTGTCTTGCAATCTCTCTATTACAAACCTGCCGTACATCCTCTGGCCAGTCTTCTCAGTGTCCCTAACAATCACAGCAAGGCCTACAAATCTCTTTGGTGTCCAGTTTAACTAAGTCTACATTCTCTTCTGAAAAGGGGTTGCTCATGTCTTCTGTGACTAACAGGTGCCTTGACATGCCATGTAAAAGAAGGGTGGACACCTTTCATCCTCAAATCACGGTTTAAAGACTTCAAGGTGCCCAAAATCCTCCAGTAAGTGACCCACTCAGCAATTTTAGGGACGGATGCCCCATAGCCTGAGAAGTCTTTATGTCCGTGGCTAAGCCATGCCTCCCTTTCTCGCCTTCCAACCCCCTCTTCCTGGAATACCTGATACAATGAGGTATGTTTCCATAACCATCATTCACATTTTTGAGCAGCAGAGGTAATCAAAAAAATGCAGCGAGTTTCTCAGGGAAAAAGCAAAAGGCACTTGTTATTTTCACAGTCTGTCTTGTTGCTATGGGAGATCGTTGGCTCATTCAGGGACCGGTGTTTTTTGTCACTGGCTGAGATGGCCAATGTATTTGGATTTAACTAACAAAAAAGGGAGTGAGGGAACGAGAGCAATTTAGAGAGAACAGATGATGAATGCTGGAGAAGGGAAACATGTTCTGTATGTACAATGGACGCCCCAAATCCCCCATTACAAATGCAGCAAGAATCTCTGAAGTGGGAAGCTGCTTGATACACATGCGGTTAATGCTTTTTCTTCTTCTGTCCTCCCCCATGCTGTCCCTCCCCCAATGCCCTGCAAAGGGGTGATATTGAGGGAAATCTCTCTCTGAGGAAAAAGAACAAAACAGGGATCAGAACCATGCCTTGCCCTGAGGAAGAGAGCATTGAAAACTCCATTTGTGCAGTGTAAAAATGCTCCCGTAAAAAGAGAAGTCGGGACGTTAGGCGTAGGAACCCACCTCCTTGGGTCAGTTCTGTAAAGTATAAGGTCGTCAGGTTTTCAGTGGCCAATGAGAAGTGAGGGCCACAGGGCTGAAAGCCCCCAGCAGTGAGTGGCTGTAGGCCGTGGGGTTATTCCAGCTCAGCTCATGGCAGTTGCTTTGTTGAGGAACACCAGGTCTCCTGGTCTTTGTTGCTCTGCACAGCTGCAGTCAGAGCTCATTCTCACAGGCCGCACTGAAGTATTTTCTCCATCTTCTTCCAAAATGTCGGTTCCCCAGAGCGCGTCTGTGGGTCTGAATCATAATTTCTAAGAGGAACGCATTCAAAGCAGCCACCAGAGCGTGTGCACAGATGCTCATTGCCATCCTTAATGTGCCAAAAGAATTAAGGTGAGTCTAAAGTCAGTTTATTCACACCCTGGTCTGATGCACCTGGCCCCATTTCCTATAAGGAGGACTATGTGAGAAAGGCTCAGTGACACGTGTGCATGAAAGAAAGCATGAAAGTCCAGCAAGCTGGTGGCTCAGTGAAGTCTGGGTTGACTTTAGAAAACCAGGTTAATACACCCCGCTACCTTCCAGTTGCAGAACAGGTCATCATTCCCTGAATAGGGGGCTGTCCTTTTAGAACTGATATGGTGGTTGTTCATAGATGATTGAGTGTGAAATTCAAGAACCACAATAGAGAAATAGCCATTTCAATCTCTATTCAAAAGTCTCTGGCCCCGTCCTCAACTAGTGTAAATTGGCATACCCACAGTGACTTGAGTGGAGCTACCACGGAGTCACACCAGCAGAAGACTGGCCCTCAGTGGTTCAGTCCTGGCTGTTTAGATGGTGAGGAGGGACAAAGGGGCATTGGCTCCAACACAAGAGGAAAGAAGGCTCTGCCCAGCCAATGTAGACACATTTCGCATCAATTAATATTTAAAACCGACTGGCTGGCACTAAGTGCACTTAGAACTGTTGGCACAGAAAGAAATAATAAATGGAAAGTGTAGTGTCCCCGGTACTCTGGATTTGTTTATGAGTAATGGGTAGGGCTAGGACTCCATGAACTCTTTGCACAGAATCCCAACTGCACCCAAGATCAGAATGATGAATCTTGGCCTAGGAAAGGTCTGCAAGCCTTGGGTTCACATGGCCTGATCCCCACACCTCCTCTGAGTAGGCAAGTTCGGGGCCCTGCAGAGGGCATGGGGGGTGACCACACAGCACTCCTCTGAAGATCAGGAGATCCCCCCACAAGCCTTCATGGCCCTCAAGTTCTCTCAGGGAGAGCATGGGACAAAACCTGGAGGAGAGAGCAGGACAGGTGAGTGGGTGTCCCATGCAGGGGAGATGGATGGAATAGGCTGTTTCATGTTTATAGAAACCTCAACCAGCAAAAGGTAGTTCATTGTCAATGCTTGCAGAGCAAACTGAACTGGCTCACAATTCCATAGCACATCCAGCAGCAACATCCAAGATATAGCCCATTTCATCTGGGACTCAGCACTGGAATTCTTTCTGGGTAAGTGATTAAACTCTGAGAACGTTAGAATTAAATAGCGGTGCCATTGGCTAGCAGGTGCAGGATAATACGTGAATTAATCACAGCAACGTACTGGCTAACATAACTGTCACCAAAGCAGATAATAAGGCATTGGCATTTATTGAAGAAAGGCAACCTTCTGCACCAACCCATCCAACGGTGGCTTTGCTAAGGCAATGCAAACTATTCCATCAACTTAAAATGATAAATCAGTTACACTGGGGTAAAGCTGGAGTGACGCAGGTGTAGTCAAGAGAGTTATTCCAGTTTTCCACCAGTGTGAGAGAGTGCAAAATCTGGCCCGTTATTTTTACATAAAGCCTGAGCCGGTTAAAAATCTCATTGCCCTGAGTATTGCAGGATGGGACCATAATGTCTGTGGACCAGTTGCATTAGGCACTTCACAGACATGCACAACAGATCAAAATCTACACTCTGAAGACTGGCACAGGGGCTTACAAACCCAGCCCATTACTTCAACTGGATTCTGCACTGGGGTCATGGGTCATGCTCGAAAATCCTATTGCAGGAGCAGGGCCTAAGTGAGTGAGAGTAACAGAGAGCCAGCACACCTCAAAATCAGGCAGTAAGACTCCCAAGGATAAAACCCCACAAAATCAGCCATCAGGCCCTGTGCCAGGAGATTTGGGCCCGGTGCAATTCCCATTAAGTTAATGGAAGGGCTCCCCCTCATCCCAGTGGGAGTTGGAGCGGGCCTTAAAGGAGAAGACATGAGCCTAAGCCCCAATACAGCAAGTTAGGTGAAAATGAAGGAGGAATATTGCATCCATCACCCAGAAATTTTCCTTAATAAAAAAGGGAAAGGGGGGGGGAAAGAATCATATAAGACAAACTGACCTTCAGACAACAGACTTTCACATTCCCATAGGGCCTTTCCTCTCCGGGGTCCCAAAGCCTAATGCACTGGGCGAGATCCCAAAGTCCGTACTCAGCCACACAGAGTAAGGACTAAGTAAAGACATCAGGATTTGACCCAGCACACTTGCAAGCATTCGCTTCACCATCACAGAAATGCAGCCCACTCTGGAGTGGAGCATGATAGCTGTTTTAGAGCACACAAGAATGCCATGTCCAACTGTGGGGGCAGGGGTGGGGTGATTTAGGTAGGCAGAATGTAGTCACGGTCACTGGCATTTGGTCAGGATACTGGGTCTAACGTCCCTTCTCCTGTCTCAAATGCTGTTGGATGTATGCTAACCACAAGGAGTTAAGGTGTCAGGATTCATAGCTCGTCCAGAAGATGGCACCTTCAGACATCTGGTGCTGCCTAGGGACGTCTTATAGAACAATACAGACTCGGAGAGTAGGACTTTCACTCCTGCTGTAGCTGATGTTGTCTGAGTAAAGGAAGATGTATTATCAATGATAAGTTACTCTCTCAAACAGCCTTAAGTCCCATTGGAATAGCCAGTGCTGCCGTTGAACTTGGGGACTGAAGAAATCTGTCCACACTGAGGCGACAGACTCTTCACGGCCGCGGTTTGCTGCTCCAGGCCAATGGGAGCTGTGGGAAGCAACGCAGGCCAAGGGATATGCCGGCTGCCACTTCCCACAGCCGCCAGTGGCCTGCAGCAGTGAACCGCGGCTAGTGGGAGCCGAACCTGCGGAGGCGACAGATAAACCGGCCCGGTGGGCCAGGGGCTTTCCCTGAACAAACGGTGGACCAGAGTTGAGAATCACTGTCATAGGGGGAATGTGACTGACCTCTCTGTCCACTACCTTGTGCAGGTGTGCACCCCTCATTGATGCGTTTACCTTTCTCCTCCTCTTCATCTGCACAACACAAGCCTGTGCAGCTGCTGTCCTTCCTTCAAGCCTCTTCCCCTTCGTCTAGTGCCATCTGCCAGATGAGGACAGCTTGGCGTGTTCACCCCAGCACTGCTAGTAAGATTGTTTCCTGCTGACTGATGACAGCAAGAGCAGATGCATTCGGCTGAAGATTTCCAGCTCCCTATTTTAGTGGGGGGTGGGATGGGGAAAGCGGGTAATCACAGCAACTTAGTCTTTAGGTCAGCAACTATAAAAACTGACTTGAGAAAACGACAGGTGACATAGCCTTGGAATTCCGAAGGGCTCACAAGTGCTGCAGTCTGCAGTACACATCTTTCAAACCCATGCTTAGCGTGGGAGTGCAAACTCCCCCTGACCCCATCACGAACAACCTCCCCTCGTGGGTCTCTGCTCACCGTCCTTTAGGGAGCAGCAAGGTTTGGGGGTGTTGTTTGAGACTGTTATTTATTTGTTCACAGGAACAGTTACAGTGAGGTAGGTGTTGTTCAGACAGAGAAGGAGGAACGGCCGCTTGGCTGGGGAGCTCCCAAAGAGAGGCAGACAAGTCGAGGTTAGCAGGAATAGTCGTACCAAGTAGATTCGCTGTAAGCAGCATGGGCGCAGTGCGTCTTCAAGAAGGAGCGTGATAGACAAGATGTCTGAATTTGAGGTGATGGGTGGTTTCCATAGGCCTCTAAAATACCAGTCAAGTTAGTCTGTGTCAAAGTAGGTCAGTCCAGATGGATAGAGCTGGGTTAGGGCTAAGTGCGACCAGTAATACTGAGACGGAAGCATAACCCTGCTGATTCCATCAGTTCAACCTATCATTGCCCTAACATGGGACTTTTTGGAAGTTGTGGTCTTAAAAATGATGGTTTATTATAGACCTTGAGCCAGGCATAAGTAGGTGACCAGATGCCCCATTTTTATAGGGACAGTCCTGTTTTTAGGGAGATTTTCTTATATAGGTGCCTATTACCCCTCCATCCCCATCCCATTTTTTCCACAGTTGCTATCTGGTCACCCTAAGCATAAGGGCCATCACAGCCCAGCCCTGTGTACTCTCTTTGTTCCTTACAATGCATCAATTACTCATTGCCACCAATAGAGATTCTAGAATTAGGATTTAAACTAGCCATGTAGCTGATGCTCAAGTTTGCTTCTCTTCAGCTGCGGTATGTTGGTTCTGCATTGCTACAACACTTAGATTTTGGTCAGTAAATCAAGAATAGAGAATGGTCCTCACATAGCAAAAACTTCTCTATAATGTCAGGTCCACTTCTACACAGGCACTCTCCTAATAAGCCCATGTTAATTTTACAGTGGAAACAAATTCTATCAGTATGTCATAGCTGGCCACCAAGATGTAGTACTGGGTAGAGATTAGGACACATTCTATAGGAATTTTAAATCATCCTATAAAATTCTAAAGCAGAGCCTAGTCCTCTCTGAAATTCCATAGCGTGATCCCCAAAACCCATAGGAATAAACCTGTTAAATTCTATAGGGAAGACAGGGCAATGTTGAATGAGATCAAAGCGAGAGGACAGAAATGGGCAATGTTGAATGAGATCAAAGCGAGAGCACAGAAATGGGCAATGTTGAATGAGATCAAAGCGAGAGCACAGAAATGGGCAATGTTGCTTTCTGGAAAATGCCATTTTCTGATGCATCTGAAGTGCCAGCGTGATCTCTCTGAAGTGGTGTCAATTGTGTTGTCATGGCAACATTTTAATCCTCACTTAAAGGTAAACATTCGGTCTGCTTTTTTGATTGTCCGTGAATCCATAGATACGTTCCGGCGTGCTGAATGTACAGCGGGGAGTACTTGTGAAATGTCATGCAGAACTGGACTCGTTCTTCTGCAGGGCCAGAGCCACCCACCCCTTCAAGTTCTGATAACAGTTCCTCCGTTCTACTGAAGATGTCTCTCCCCGTGATGCTTGGAGCAGAGTTCAGCTCTTAAAACTAGCCTCTAGGAATAAGCTGTGCTGATGCATATAAACGTCACTTTATTGAGCCGGAGAGGGGCCAATTGAGTCAATCACACTTTAGGAAACAATTTCAGGTATAAAGAATGAGAAGTACTTATGGCACCTTAGAGACTAACACATTTAGTTGGGCATAAGCTTTTCTGGGCTAAAACCCACTTCATCGGATGAATACATCGGATACAGACTAACACGGCTACCACTCAATTTCAGGTATGTGTCTTTCAGATAAAACTAATCTAGGCAAATGATTTGACATGGGCTAGTTTTCTGTAGATCAGTGGTATTACACATACATGTATGTCTTCCCAATTCTGAACAGAGCTTTTTAGTGCACGTCTGGACAATCAGTGGATAGAACAGATGGCATCATTTAAAATTATCCTTTTAATTTTGGTTTAAAGAAAACAGAGAAGGAAACTGCCTCTCTCAGGGGATTACTAACGGGAAAGGGATCACATGATCTTTAGTTCGCTCTGGCGCTAGGATCCGTACTGAAAAGTTGTCATTATCTGGCATCTGCTTTGTGACCTTTGTGAAAATGAGCTCACAGCTCAGCTTCAAAATTCCCCCCCCCAAAAAACCCCTCCAGTATATTAATGTAGCACCCTTAATTATAAAGAATTTCAAAGTGCTTCATTTCTCTATCCAGTGAAACAGACAAGGGCCATGTTCAATAGCGTCATAAGGAATAATTATAAGTGTAACCACAATATGACTTTGTTTGGCCTGCAGTTCAAATTCATTGGGGCCAGGTTTCTGTTGGCTCTCTGGGTGGTCACTTAATATAGATTTTGCTGTCCACGCAGTACCACTAAAATGCAGCTCCCTTTGGAGTGGAGACAGGAAGCCAGAGTTATTTAGTTGGGGATCCTCCTGATATCCAACCCTGATATTCTATGATTCTATTCCTCACAGCACACTTGCATAAAAATGGAGCAAGGGGAACTGTACCAAGAACACTAGACAAACACCTGTTTGTAGAAAGAGTCATAAGATCTTTTGTGTCCATTCTGTGCATTTAGCATCTCACTTGTTAAGGTTTCTTGTATAAGCTCAAAGGCGTGTCTTTTTCACCAACAGATGTTGATCCAATAAAAGATGTTACCTTAGAGGGACAGAGTTAGTTTCCCAGACCTGAAGAAGAGCTCTATGTAAGCTACAATAAAAGATATTACCCTCCCCTGCCTTGTCTCTCCAACAGATCCACAAACGGTTAAATAGATGGTCCTCAGCTGTAGTACTTCTGAAGGCCAGGGGGTGAGTAGAACTTGCTGGCGAAGGGAAAACATTCACAGTGCACCACGTGTTATCGCCACTGGCTCTAACTGGGGCCTTATTTCCAATCTCAGCAGACGGGCCAAGAGTGGGATGACTGAACTACCCTATCTTCCAGAGAAAACGAGGCAACAGTCTAGTGGGTAAGACACTGGACTGGGAGTCGGAAGAACTAGGTTCTAGTTCCTGTTGTGACCTCGGGCAAGTCATTTCATCTCTCTCTTCCATCGGTCTTGTCTATTTTAACGGAGACAGGACAGCGACGATCTCCAGCCATGCATATATTCAGGGCTTAGCACAACGGGGCCTCCATCTCTGCAGGAGACGCTAGGCCCTATTGTCCTACCAATAATAATGATAAAAGATGGTCTTTCCCAAGTCAGGGCTGAAGCACGTTGATATTATGGAAATCTTGCATAGCTGGTACTTTAGCTCTTCTCTAGATGCTGCCAAGAAAGGATTTCACTGCTGGAGGATGTCAAACCAGCATAAGATACATTGTATTACAAAAATCCCCCTTCTCCTTATCGCTCCAATTACACCAATGAACCAGAGGAGATGACCACATATGATCCCCTCACGCCCTTGTCAGGCTCTCTCCCCACACATAAATAATATCACTTAGAAAATGGTCTGTCCAGCCTAAGAATCAAATCTTCTATTTCCCTCAAAGCCGAGAGGTCAGTAGATTCTGTGGCATTAGTATCTGCAGTTCTGCTACTTAAGTCACACACTTTACAGAAGATGTCTGAGAGGAAGCAGGGGTGTACGCAGGCTGAGTCAGTCGGAACATTAGGAACCTCAGCATGGGATAATGGTAATAGAATGGGCCAAAGGGACAGCTGACGCAAGCAGGTGCCATTCCATTGTCTTCAAAGCTGTGCCTGCTTATGCCAGCAATGAATTTGGCCCTTTGTGCAAATTATCAGGCTTTAACAAATGCACATTTTGGCTGATGAGCTTTGTGCTATTTTACTGCTTACTGAATAGAGTGAAACAATTTGCAGTTTCCCCAGATTTGACTCTTTTTGGGGGTGGGGGAATTTGTTTTGATCACAAACCATTCTCTGCAAGCATGTGGTCTTTCCATTATGCTGGTGATGATCTGTCATCATCTGTAAAGTCAGGGGCATGAGGAAGAGACAAAACATGTTTCTTTGCTTCCATCAAGGTTTAGGTTCCCGTCACAGAAGATCTATGTCTTTATTAAATCCATCCATGGATGAAGACTTAAACCAAAGAGGTAGTAGGGAACTAGTGAGGGGGATATCTGCACCCCAGTGGCAGGAAGTTACAGTCACCATTTGTTCACCATCTTCTGAAAGGTCAGAAAGGAGGTAGTTTCTTGCAATTAACATCTGGCTAGAAGAGCATGATCTTTTTTCTCAGATGTGGACCTTGCTACCATCAGAAACCGCTTTGCAGACTAGATTGCTACAAAGTGCTCTGTATGGGGCTGTGGACTGGGGCCGCTTGGAAGCTCAGGTTGGATAATGCCTTTCTGCACTATTTGTGGAGTGGGGCATCATGCAGGGAACACATTTCTCAGAGTTGCTGATTAGTTTGCTGGTGGAGTTCAAGGTAGTGGTTTTCCCCTATAAAGCTCTAAATGGTTCGAGACCCACTCACCTGTGGGACCACCTCTGTGCTGGGACCAGCTTGCCACAATTTGCTATTAGCAGAGAAACAACCTGGAGCTCCTTTGATACAGCAATAGGAGGATCCTTGGTTCTGGAATTCATTTCCCTTGGTCTGCCAGCATCTGGATTTGCTAACCTTCTGGGCATGTAGTAACACCTAACTTTTCTTTAAGGCCCATTGAAGTCAATGGAAAGGCTCCTGTTGACTTCAGTGGGTTTGGATAAGGCCCTTAGTGGATATAGGAGTTATTAGGTGGAGAGTCTGGAGACGAAAGGTTGATTTAGGTGGAATTTTATGGCATGAACTGGTTGGGCGGGTGAGACTAAGTCTTTTTGTGGAAAGGTTCATTGACAAATGTGTAATAGGAACCTTGATGACTCATGCTGCTGCTATTTTCCAAATGTGACTGAAATTTTAGGACTTGCCTTCAGCTCTGGAGAATCACCTGAGAAATCAAATAAAATCCCAACGTATTGATTCTGTTCCCCGCCTGAAGAAAAGTATGAGCACTTCAGGTGCAAATACTTGAGTGCGGAACTATAAATTCCAATTTCCAGGAATACTACACGTCTGGCTTTGAAATTTTCTTCCCACAAACATTCATAGGGTTGTTTTGCTGGCACAAGTGTTCATAGAAAATGAATGCAGATGGGGCCTGAGTGTGATGAAAGCAAATTCCTATATAAATTCAAGCAAATATTCAAGGATGATTATGTACAGTATTCATCCAGCTCCACACGAGCCCCTGAAATATTTATGATTTGGTAAGTGTGAAAAAAGCACCATAGCTCTGACCTACATGACTGGACTTAAGCTGTCTCATCGTTAAGTCTGGAATGTGTAGGTTTGAACTTGAATAGTTCACGTTACATTGTCAGTATCGCTAGCAACTGAAATGTGTAGTGAGGGATGCTAGCTCCCCTTCCCCAGACAATCTTCACTCAGAGGGGCAGGTTTCCAGCAGGTTTCACAGAGAAATAAATGTCCCACTCCATTTTTTTTTCATTTATGGAAGTTATACATCTAAGGCCTGATTGAAAGCTATCAAAGCCAATGATAGCTTGACCTAGGTGGGCTTTGGATCAAGACCTCGATTTCCAAATGCAAAGCTGAAACTACACAGTAACCACTGATGCACATTGCAGTGGGAGCTGCTGAGGTTGGTTACCCAGACCTTGGCAGCAATCTAGCATCTGTTCTGGTTCCATGGAGGAAGCAGCAGAGGTGCTGAAGTGTGAACAAGATGCATTGCACAACCGAAATGCAGCCACAAACACCAAGCATATTGCACAGCCAAGTTGCCAAAGTCCAGGAATCATGGAACCAGAGGCGTTAGAGATGGAAAAAGTCTGTTCAGTTATCTAGCCCATCCTCTTGCCAATGCCAGCTCTGTATTTTCTACTGCTAGCTCCCATGTAACTTTAAATGTGCTACATCAATCAACTTTAACCACGTTATTGGAAACTCATTGCCAAGAGGTGTATCCATTTTCCCTTCTTCATTTCAACCTCTCAACTCTAATTATATCTATTTTATTATGCTAAATACCAGTCCTCTTCTTACAGCCTTCTAATGTGTGTATACTTTCATGTACCTGCCGTAGCCCTTGCTTTGCAAAGTACTTTTAAGCCTGTGCTAAGGTCCCATTGCCAGACCAAGGCCTGAGTGCTCAGCCCCTTGCAGACTGACCCCACAGTCACTGAGAGCAAAAATCCAGGGTCACAGGATGACGTGGCCCCTTTCCCAATGACCTACAGTTCCTTGCAGAATCCCAGTAATGCTTCATGGAGGGGGGAAAACCCCACTATTCTGTGGCTGGTGTCTAGTCCTGACACTATTGAATCTTGGATGAAACTTCTAGACTGTATCCTATGATTCACCCCTCCTGCTGCGCATCTCGTGCTCCTAAGTTCCTCAGGACATGGGAATAAAGAGTTCTCGGGAACACATCCGTTAGATCCCTCCTTGCCTAGTCTTAGATTACAAAGCCCCTGGCACAGGGTCCACATCTGTTATTAGTTGCAACACGCCAACACATTATGAGCTCCGAAGAAATGTTAAATAATATTAAATGAGATGAGCCAGAGGTTTCCCCTCCACACACACGACTTACATTTCAGGCTGCTATGAAAGTTATTCACGAGAGAGCTGTTAAAGACCAGGGTTGCCTCACTAGATTTTGATTTTAAAATTGCCAGTGATGGAGAGAGTCCACCCATGATGCTTGGTAAATTACCCTCCATGTTAAAAACTTTATGCCTGCTTTCCAGTCTGAATTTGTCTAGCTTCAACTTTCAGCCTCTAATCACCTTATACCTTTGTCTGCTAGATGGAAGAACCCATGATCAAATATTTGTTCCCCACTTAGGTACTTGCCGACTGTAATCAAATCACTCCTTAACTTTCTCTTTATTAAACTAAATAAATTAAGTCTATCACAGTAAGGTGTGTTTTCTAATCCCTTAATCATTCTCAGGACTCTTCTCTAAATTGTAGAACAGCTGACTGCTTTATTCTGAGATTTATTCTTAAAATATACCCATCATGTCAAAGCTGCCACAGTAGGACTGTAAAATAGAGGCAAAGCCACAACAAAAGAGGGCTAAAAAGGACTGACGCTTGTGTCATTAACGCAGGATTAATGAGGAGAAAGCGGTGGTGTAGCTATTCACGGCTCCAAAGATAGTGGCAGCATCTGACTCATCTGGGAGTCCAGGGGAAAATAATGGAGTTGGGCCACAATAGAAAATGAAAATGGAAAGCTGTGCCTACCAAGGGCAACAGAGTGAGAAAAATCAGTGATGGGTCAGCCTCCCGAGGGACCTGATCCAAAACCCACGGCAGTCAGTGGGAAGATTCCCACCACGCTCCAGGATCGGTTCCTATCTATGTAACGTTTAGATGCTTATCCAGATTTCCTTAACTGGGCTAGGCTTGCTACAGGAAGTGTGCTCCTGGTGGCAATTTAGCAGGGAATGCAGATGTCCTTAGCAGTTGTCACAGGGCAACATGCTGTCCTCCCTTCTGTGGGCTCCTGCATATGTAGGACCAGAACGTTAGGGCACCGCCTCGTACCAGGGGCGGTGCCCCAGGGAGCGCTCAGAGAGGGATTATGCCCTGTAGGGCCCGGAGCGTGGATGAAATATGCAAGCTGCACAGTCCTTATGGGCAATGCAACCTGCTTCCGGCACGTGCACCCAGCTGGTGCGGAGGTGAGAGAGATCAGAGTCACGGCCCTACCTCTCGCCACTCACGTGGGGGCAACGTGCTCTCCCAGTGGCTCACACAGGGATCGGTCTCTGTGCTCTCCCAAATGGCAACCTGGCCCTTGAAGCACGACTTCCTGGCTTGCAGCCAGAGGGTTGTATTGGTTACACAGGGAAAGTGGACCTCAGGCAGGACTTCATTCCCACTTCCAGATTTCCTTCTAGGAGTTGCACAGGGTGCGACTGAATCTTTGCCTCTGAAATCCTTTGCAAAATGGCCTCACGCCTGGTTTGAGAAGGATCAGGGAGTTAAGGCCTTTTCGCAGGTCTCCCACGTGGGGGCACAGACCCAATTCAGACCGGTCTGGATTTGGATGGGTTTTATTCTTTGGCATGTAAGGTGATTAGGGCATCACTGATGGCTTGGCACCTAGAACTTACGTCTCGTGACTGTGCTTTTTGAGGTGTGCTAAGAAATATAAGCTCAAGGAAAATAATTGACCTTAAAAATCAGAGATGAAGTAGCCAAGCCTAGTTGTGGAGCTCAGAGTACATGAGAAATCGCTTCTATCTCAGGCCCCCATGTCAGACCCCAACCAGTGCAACATTGGAAGCCACTGAAACACGAATCCATCTGATCAGCTCATGCATATGTTCAAGTACGGAGAGCAGCCGCAGCTCAAACACCTCTTGGCCAGAATGTCCAACTAATCAAGAACTAAATAGAAGCAGGTAGTAGCTACAAACGAGGAGGATTGGATCCAGAATGCAAGGTGCTGCTTGATTGCAGTTGCAGCCAGAGGCAGACAAGGCGCTGTTGCAGAGCTGCTGGGCCCCCATTTACACGGCTCAGGAACTGCGTATGGACACGTTTCCGCTGGCTCCGAGTACCGCGTAGCACTCACCCAACGGTTGTGCCATCATCCCGCTTCGGCTCAGCCAGGGCAGCGGTTCTCTTCATTCCCAGGCAGGCTGTGGAAGCGTAGGGTTCCGTTCACTTCAGAAACCACAGCAGAGCTGGGGTGACAGCCTGCTTTGTGATGGGGATTAGACTGAGTCACTGGGTCAGTCTCTGGCCATTCATCTCCTAGGAGCACGGCCCGCATTCCCCTGCTAAGGCCGGCAGGACACGACTGGGTTTTGAGTAGAAAAGCACAGCAACATTTTCCTTAATACCTCAAGCGCCTCCACTTCACGGCACCCCCATTTCCGACAAAGGAAGATTTCCCAGCGCTTGCCAAATCCAACAGACCCACGCGTCGCTCTTCAGCTGCTGCACCCCCCCTCCCCGTGGAACGGTCTCCAGAAAGCCACTTGGACGTAGGCCGCATGTGGTATCACCCGCTGCACAGTAATAAACATGTACCCTTCAGCAGTGCCTTTCCTTCCCAGACCTCGGTGTGACGTACCACTCTCCCCTAGGGTGTCGAGAAGTATTAGTAGAGCTATTTGAGAAAATAGGGAAATGGAGGCACAGAACGGTGAAGCAACCCAAGTAGAGGCACTCCAGATCAGTGCATGCGATTGAAAAGTTGAGTATCAGGGGGTAGCCGTGTTAGTCTGTATCCACAAAACCAACGAGAAGTCCGGGGGCACCTTAAAGACTAACAGATTTATTTGGGTGTAAGCTTTCTTTTTCACCCAGGAAAGCTTACGCCCAAATAAATCTGTTAGTCGATGCCACTGGCCTTCTTGTTGCTATTTAAAAGTTGGGCAGTTCCGCGTACGTACAGCTCCTAACACAAGAGGGGCCTGGGTCCATCACCGGGGTTCCTGGGAGCTACGGTAACACAAGTAATATGTAACCAAGGACTTGCTCAGTTCCATACGCACTCATTAGCGGAGCCAGGAATAGACCCCAGCAGGCCTGAATCCCAGTTTGTATTTCTAGCCCTAGACAAATGGGCTGGCCACTGACATGGGGGAGGAAGAGGGGTGTGTACTCAGGGTTTTTTAAGCCTTCATCACCGTTTCTTGGTTTATTCCTGAAACCTTGGTTCAAATCTCCCATCAGCCTCGAGTAGCACTTGCAGCTCAGGGCGGGCGGGGGTGGGGGCGGATGACTCAGAGGATGAATCAGGAAATGCTGAGCCTTTTGCTGCTAGGTGGCTGGTTTGAACCAAGCCCAGGTGAGTGTTGTTACTAGTGGATAAATTACCAGTGCCCTTGTGATGAGCGTGTAGCAGCCCGGGTGAAATAAGACGGGGGTTCAGCCTATCTCCCTGGGGATGAGGATGCTTGTCACGTAACCACCAGAAACGACCCTAACTGGTGACTCCATGGGCTGTATCTGCAGGGAGGGCCAGGGTTACGAGGGTGGGACGATGGGGTGAGGGGGGGTTACCCTGCTGTTCCCCATACTGTACCTGCTGAGTGGAGACATACAGGACTTGAGTCTCCGGGCTGTTAGTATTGGCAAAGGCTCAAACAAATGATAGGAAAGGGCCGGTTTTGAAACACACGAACAGTGGTGGCATGTGTCTGTATCGGCCACGTGGTTGTTACGAGTCCTTGATAGCAAAGTGCTTAAAAGCTTTCACACGATACATGATCCATCAGTCAGAAGCCATTAGGATAATTGTGCTCTACTTTCCCTCCCTGCCTTTCTCCTCCCCAACCCCAGACCGCAGGGAGTGATGTCTCAGACTTACTCTGTTACCCATTTGTACGAGGTTTCTCTCTGGAGCACCAAGAAGGCAACAGTATTTCTTTGAATGCAAACCCACTGCTGGCTTTTTAGGAAAAGAATAGGCTCCTTCTTGTCATTTGTCAAAGACAGGAGATTGGTTTGTAAATTCTCAACCAGAGGTTCCCCACAGAATACACTGTATGCAGCTCAAAAGCAACCCCTCCCAACCCCTGGTTATACCCAGCTCCAGGAGAAGGCAAAGAGAGAAGGCTGAGGTCCACGTGGAAAGATGATGAAGAGATGGGACTGAGCATCAAATGGAAAGCAAGATGTACAGGAAAGTCAGCAAGGAATGTGCCCTGCTTGAATGGCTTTATATGGCATCTCCTGACACACTTGCACTAGCTCTACACTGGACTTCTTTACCTACTGCATCACACCAGACATGGAGATCTACCATCGTTTCTGCCACAAACCCCAACACTTCATGTTGGTGAATCCCTTTATTGGTCCTTCCACCTCCTCCAGTCAGTTCAATGAATGGCCAACAGCACAGGAAGTGCCACTTAGAAATATTGCTTGGAGTCAGCAAAGTGCCCTACTGCCATCCAAAGCCTTGGGCCTTTCCCAAACTCAACTGAATTTCTATACAAGGCTCATGCACTTCACACAATTGAGAAATGAAGCATACATCATGCATTTTCTAGTGGGGTTTTCAAAAGCACCTATGTGATTTAGGAGAACACACTCCATTGGAAGGCAATGGGTTTGGGGCTCTTATGTCAACCAGGATCTTTCAAAAATCAGACTATAAACAATAACTGCTGTTCTGTGCATTAGTGCCAAAGGCCCCCATGCAGTTATTCCTAACCTAGTCACCCCGACAGAGGAAATTCCCCTAAGAGATTTGCAGTTCATTTAGATAATTTTCAAGTATTCTCTCCCCTTCCAGGGCCCCTTCTCATGTTCCATGGCTTTGTATTCCTCTTTCTCTGTTCTTTACTTGTAGAGTCCTGGCTAGATCTCTCTTCTTTCAGGTTCTCCATTTCTCTCTTCTTCAAGCATTCTTTCTTCATATCTCCTCCAGCCTACCATGGCTCCCCACAGTGACTCTAGCTCCTACCACCCTCCCTTCCACTGCTACCCAACTGCATTTTGTCCCAATGACACTCTACTTCCTTGCTTCCCCCTGGATACTTTCTTTGGTACCACTCATTTTCCACATGCTCGGCCTGAGTCTGATCTCCCTTAGATGGCATGAAACTGGTGAGAGATCATGTGGTGGCCTGAAATCTGATGGACTGGCCACTGGCGAGGAAGTGGGCCGTCCTTCAAATTCCTGGCATCCCCGACAACGTTGATAAGAATTCTGATCTCAGTAAAATCCATCTAGGGAATAGGTCACTCTCCATGTGTGACCAGGTTCAGAATTCTGCAGCATAGATTTCTCCAGGTATCCCTGTTCTGAGTATTTTGGGACTGCTCCACACAGTATGTGAGTCAATTTGTCCAACAGCTACTTCAGAGCATTGCAAACCACTCAGCTATTTGTAAATATATGTCTGTTATTAACGGGATTTATTTTCATCAGCATTTTCAAACGTTTCCAAATACAGCTGACTCACTCTGCTCTGTCATTTTTAAAAGAGAGACAATATTTATTTCCTAAATGCCTTAAATAACATGCATATTATTTGAATGGTTCCAGATGTGAATTGAAAATATTTAGCGAGGCAACCCTGGTCTTTAACAGCTCTCTCATGAATAACTTTCATAACAGCCTAAAATGTAAGTTGTGTTTGTGGAGGGGATACCTTTGGCTCATCTCATTTAATATTATTTAACATTTCTTCGGATCTCATAGTATGTTAGGTGTGTTGCAACTAGTAACAGATGTGGACCCTGGGCCAGGGGCTTTGTAATCTAAGAATAGGCAAGGAGGGATCTAACAAATGTTGTCCCGAGAACTCTTTATTCCCAGCCCCTACGGAAACTGGCAGCGTGAGATGCGCAGCAGGAGGGGTGAATCATAGGATACAGTCTAGAAGTTTTATCCAAGATTTAATAGTGTCAGGACTAAATACAGCCTACTGGGGTCCCCCCCCCCCCACGTAGCACTTCTGGGATGCCACAAGAATTGTGGGTCATTGGGAAAGGGGCCACGTCATCCTGTGACCCCGGATTTTTGCTGTAGGCGTCTGGGTCCCATTCTAGGTGGTGAAACCTGGTGGCAGCAATACGTCCTGATTGCAGCCATCTCCATAATGAGATGTTAAGTACATACCAGGGGGAGGTCCTCAGCTGCTGCACTGAAGTCAATGGAGCTGGGCTCATTAACTATTTGGGGAGATCGGGCCAAATCCTTATAGTTGGTGTCAATGAACAGAAAAATGCCAGGATTACTCAACCCGAACTCCTCGTCCTACATTGAGGAGGGTGGGGGGAGGGCAGGTCACTGACTAGCCCTCACAAAACGCGTACAGTCCAGCAAAGCAACCTGCTGCCATGCCTCTGAGAGGCAGTGGGGACGAGTGGAAATCAGATCCCTTGGATTGTATTCCTGCCTGCTCTGCAAGGAGCTAGGACTTCAATCTTCCTTTTCCATCATCATTATCTCATAGACTCATAGACTTTAAGGTCAGAAGGGACCTCTATGATCATCCAGTCTGACCTCCGGCACAACGCAGGCCACAGAATTTTACCCACCCACTCCTGCAATAAACCTCTCACCTATGTCTGAGCTATTGAAGTCCTCAAATCTTGGTGTAAGGACTTCAAAGTACAGAGAATCCCCCAGCAAGTGACCCATGCCCCCTGCTGCAGAGGAAGGCGAAAAACCTCCAGGCCTCTGCCAATTTGCCCTGGAGGAAAATTCCTTCCCGACCCCAAATATGGCGATCAGCTGAACCCTGAGCATGTGGGCAAGACTCACCAGCCAGACACCCCGGAAAGAATTCTCTGTAGCATCTTATATGATGGAAAGTTGGAGGGGATGGGATCTACCACCAGGCCCCTCTATTACCATAGTCAAAGATCAGTTGCCAAAATTATGTTTTCCCATCACACCATCTCCTCCATAAACTTATCAAGCTTCATCTTGAAGCCAGATAGGTCTTTTGCCCTGATCATCTGTTATTGTCTCCTTTGCCCCGACCAGAGCCCTTGCCAGGGCAACCTAGAACCAGATTCCAGGCCCACTGCCACCTTTCTCTGTGGTGTCTGCTTTATGAAAGGCAGCCCTTACACTTCTTCTATCCAGCACAAACCTGTCCTGACCCCATTGTTGTTACTCATCATCTGATATACAGAATACTGGATCACCAATTGGAGGATAGTCGTCAGACAATGCTACTGATGCTAACACTTTGCAGGCTGTAGGCCCATACACACCCTCATCCATTAAGCAGCATTCCTCAAGTCCTGTCTAGAAAATGCCAGCACGCCATGCTGTGTTTCAAGCGCCTGCGGTAACGCCTGGATCCCTGCTCACGTCACCCAGTGGAAGGTTCTTTCTTGCTCCCTTCGACTGCGGCAGGGTCAGAGTGACAGGACCACCTTGGACTGGGTGGAGACGGGTTTCATTAATCGGTGTGCTTGCAGCGTCTGGAGGCTCCTGCTGGGCCTTGCCTGTAAATCTGAACGACGGCTGATTCCGCCGTACGTTTGAGATGAGCCCAGACAGGGTGAAGAGGCTGAAATGAAAAAGCAATTTTGTGGCCTGTGTCCGAGAAGCCTCAGCCTTCCAGAGACGAGATTCCGCCAGTAGATCAACCGCCTGTTACTGAGCAGACCCCTCTCGGTTTGACCACCTGCTTGATCCTCCCTTCAGCAATCTGCAACTTTTGATATTGGTCAGACTTCCTAAAACTAAGTATCTGTATTCAGTCTTGGCAACAAAGCGTCAGAGGAAAACCTCCCCCCCACACACACACTTTTAGTCTCATCTAATGGTTCAGCATGAGCTAACCAGTTAAGTTAAAGGAACAGAACAAAATCAATTTACATTTTCTTAGCAATCCCAGCACTCCCTGTAGGACCCTCAATCTGGTTAAGCAACTATTAGGAAGGGACTCCTCCTCTTTGCCCTCTGCTCAGCTACCCAGAGGAAATACCCCTTCGTACCTGTGGTATAAATACACCATGCTAGTGACGGATCCAGACACTATTACAGCGCACACCCCCACTTGTCGGAGCCCTTCAACTGTCCCGAGGAGACGGGGAAGTGCTTAGAAATGATTGAGTTACAGAGGCATGGAATTACTTGTGTCCACGATTGCAAAGCAGCATGGAAACGCCAACAAAAAAAACTGTTCGCGGGCTTCAGCGGAATATTTCTGGGAGGGAGGTGATGGAGAAATTCAGCTCGAGGGACATACCCAGTTAGTACTGAGAGCTTTGTTACTGCTAGGAGATGGAGAAGAAAAAGAACGTGGGTGAAATTCTGGCCTCAAGGAGGTCAGGGTCAGTTTTGCCATTGACTTCAGTGTGGGCCTGTGAACGTGGGAGGTGGGAAAGCAATCACGTTCCTGATTCAGTTTCCAGAGTGTAATTCTGAGTATCGTTGGCTATTTTCCCAAGGCAGGAACAATGACACAAATTCTGCAGTCATGTAGAAAAGCCCCCAAGATCTTTTGTGAAACGGTGTCGTTTTGCAGGACGGTGATGTTTAACCTCGTGGTTCAGATAGATACTGAAACGGAGCAGAAAACCAGGAGATACGATCTGGGTGTCTGGTTTAGTTTCTTTGATAGCTAGTCCCCCAGGGCTCTGAGGCGCCCCCGTTCTGTCAGACCGGAGATCTGGGTCTTCAGCATTTCTCCCTAGAAACACTCTGGGCCATGTAGCACATTCTTCCAAACGGCGCGGGAGCTGACACAGAGCTTGTTAAAGCCAGAGTGAATCGCATCCGCAGGAGATCAACGCTGCCTCTCAGGCGAGCACCGATTTCCTCCATTTTGCTGTGATCTTCGTTTTCAGGTCTGTGGGAGGCTTTGGCTCACAGGCGGTTCTTATTCGGTGGTGTGAAGGCCGTGGGATGCGCCGTCCCTTAAAAGCCAGCAAAGTCAGCCATTTCTATGTAACAGCGGTCTACAGGGGAATGAGCAGGAGTCTCACCTCACTCGCTTTGGTCTGACACCAGTCTGACTATGCTTGCTTCAGAGGAATTACTCCCATGTCAGCGAGAGAAGAATCAGGCCATGTGGGATCAGAGAGGGGAATCTCATTTAAAACAACATGTGTCCCATCCTGCTAGAACAGCCCCACTGTCACGGGGCAGGAGCTGTTTTAAAGGTTTGAGGGGTTTTTTCATTTATTTTATGTCACGGACTTTTTCATGCATAGACAGCATGATTGCATGGGATATCCATGAGCCTATGTGTTGAACTGAAGGTGCTACACACACATTCACACAAGACAGGATGTTAAGTGTGGACACAGCAAAACAGAGTGAGATAATGCTCTCCGGACAAGTAACGGGGAATAAAAAAGGAATATTCAATTGTGACAGCAAATGCTTAGGAGAGAGAAAATAAGCCCATTAATAAAAAGAGGATGGGAACCAATGAGGATTCTAAAATAGTTGGGTACTGGGGAAATGAAAGACATTTGGACAATTCAGGCCGTACTCTGCTGTGCTTTTACACTGGCGCACACGTGGGGGTACCCCATTGGCAGCCCACAAGCTCTAGGGTAGAAAATTGCAGCTTCCCAGAATGAAACATGGCAGCTTCAGAGAGGCTGTGAACCCGGAGGGCAGCTACCTCCCAATGAACCCCTTGAAGGGGTTGGCCACACTGGGTCAGACCAATAGTCCATCTAGCCCAGTACCTGTCTTCTGACAGTGGCCAATGCCAGATGCTTCCAAGGGATTGAACACAACAGGGTAATTATTGCATGATCAAGTCCCAGATTCTGGCAGTCAGTGACTTCGCAACATCCAAAGCATGGAGTTGTGTCCCTGACAATCTTGCCTAATAACCATTGATGGGCCTGACCTCCATGAACTTAGCGGATTCTGTTTTGAACCCAGTTATACCTTTGGCCTTCACAACCGTGATTTCCAGAGGTTTACTGTGTTTGTTTTGGTTTGCTTTTAACCTGCTGCCTATTAATTTCATTTGGTGACCCCTGGTTCTTGGTTATGTGAAGGAGCAAATAACACTTTCTGATTCACTTTCTCCACATCAGTCATGATTTTATAGACCTGTGTTTTAATCCTCCCCACCCCTTAGCTGACTCTTCTCTGAGTTGACCAGTTCCGGTCTTTTTAATCTCCTCTTGAATGGAAGCTGTTCCATGCCCATAAGCATTTTATTTTTGGAAACAAGAATGGCACGTAGTATTCAAGATGTGGGCATACTATGGATTTATACAGTGGCATAAATCAATCCCCCAAAACCAGTGCTTTTTATCAATCCCTTTTCTAAAGGTTCCTAACATTTGGTTAGCTTCTTTGACTGCCGCTGCACATTGAGTCCACGATGACTCCAAGATCTCTTTGAGTGGTAGCAGCTAATTTAGACCCCATCGTTTTGTATGTATAGTTGGGATTATGTTTTTCAATGTGCGCTACTTTGCATTTATCAACATTGAATTTCATCTGCCATTTTGTGAGATCCCTTTGAACTTAACTGTCTTGAGGAATTTTGTATCATCTGCAAACTTTGCCACCACAGTGTTTACCTGCTGTTCCCAGATCATTTAAGGATATGCTGAACATCACTGGTCCCAGTACAGATCCTTGGGGGACCCCACTATTTATCTCTCTACTGTGAAAGTTGACCATTTAGTCCGACCTTTTGTTTACTGTATTTTAGCCAGTTACTGATCCAGGAGAGGACCTTCCCTCTTATCCCATGACTTAGGAGCCATTTGGTGTGGGACATTGTCAAGGACTTTCTGAAAGTCCAAGTACACTATATAGACAGAATCACTATTGTCCACAAGCTTGTGGATTCTGATCTATTAGAATTAGTTGAGGGTGAGGCATGATTTCCTTTTACATAAGCCAGGTTGACTTTTCCCCAACATATGTTCATGTATGTGGTTGAAATTATAGTAAAGAACAGAATTATCAATTTGCTTGGTACTGAAGTTAGGCTTACTGGCCTGTAATTGCCAGGATCACCTCTGGAGCTTCAGTGTTGCATTAGCTATCTTCCAGCCATCTTTAATTTAACAGTTTTCTTCCAAAACTTCCCCTACTGACACCTCATTCTTGGACTGATTCACTCAACTTTATTCAACCTGTTTTTTTAAAAAAACACTAAAATGCAGTGATAGCAAGTGATTCAAGATCACTGTAGAATGAAGAGATGGGTTTTTAGCCCTGTCCTTTTAACCAAATTCCAGTTTCAGTAACGGTCACCCCACTTACCTAAATCTCCTCTGACCTTTCAGTTGGATACAGCATTCTTCTTCACTTATCTCCTAAACAGCAGTGTGATGTTAAACATCTACCATGCAGTGCCCCAGATAGGTGTCCCTCACAAGTGTGTAAGTGATCCTCCCTCTGTAGTTTGCAAAGGCCTTTGGAGTCCCTCTTTATGAAAGACACCATATAGAAGTTCCTATCCTGTATTCTTTATTCTCCTTAACAGACATGCAATCCATGGTCAGTAATGGCAAGGCACAGGGAAGATTCTCTTGCAAAGATTAGGAGTCCTATAAATCATGCCAGTAAAGGGTATCCCTCAGGGGTATTTGTGCTGAATCTGCCTTTGGATCAGTTCCTTAGCTTTGAACTGTTTTGTTTATACTCCCCAGTAACATTGTCACTGTAAAAATCCTACATAGGTTTTCTTTAATGTGTTAAATTATCCTTAGCAGTTGATACGCCATGCTTATCATCTTCAGTTACTGTAACATCTGACATCCAGTATGTGTTGGAGTATGCTTGCTACTGAAAGGTTTTTTGTTTTATTTAAAGGCAGACTTACTGGAAAGATTGTTTTTAAGAATTACAATGGATTAAAAGCCAACCGCAGACTGGAGTTGTGTGGGACCGGAAAAGGCAAAGTGTACGTTTCTGGAAAGCAAATTAAGGAAACAAAATCTTGGGAAACAGATGTGTTGAGCAATTAGTAATGGGCTACAAAGCCTCTTACTTCTAAGGTCTCTGGCTCAAATGTATCTCAGATGCACTGTAAGTCACTACCCTCTGGTGACCCAAGTGAAATCAGGCCAGTTTCTAGTGGGAAGGTGTCTACATCACCAATGTGACCTTTGTTGGCAATTTCAGCAGAGGTACCAAGTACCTAGTATCCCCTGTAGGAACCCAGCTGAGGTATGTTTGTGGGACTGTTCTGCCCAGGTTATACCTGATGGCGTCAAACTTGTGGCAACAGGACACATTTTACCAACACTAAATTCACCCCAATGCTGTCTTTCTTTCTCCGTGCCAGACACTGTTTTTCTTGTTCTTCTCTTGCCATTAAAGGCAATAGACTGAACTAAGCAGGGTTGAGTCATCTCAATTTGCACCCCAAAAGTACTCATGGTGGGAGCTGCATGTAAGAGGAACTTCTCCCCGGACTGTGGATAGGTGGCATGAACACCATCATCTCTGCTGCACATGGAGAGGGGCAGGAAACCAAGGGCAGGTGCTATTTCAACACATTTCCCAGGGCATTTCCACTGGCAAAGCTGCTCTGGGGCCCAGCCGCAGATTCAAACTCAATTTAATCGGCCATGCCAGCTTACACCAGACCCCTAGCATATCAATATCTAACTCTCTCCACCAGAGCAGGGATTTCAAGCCATTGGTGCTGCTACACATTCTCACATACCCCTGCTTACTAGGGGCCAGGAGCTGTTACTTCTCGTGGCTACTCTGACCACATCAGCAAGTTTGCAGATAACTCTAAACCGGTAGGAGTGCTAGATACGTGGGAGGGTAGGGATAGGAGACAGAGGGACCTAGACAAATTAGGGGATTGGGCCAAAAGAAACCTGATGAGGTTTGACAAAGACAATTGCAGAAGTCCTGCGCTTAGGACGGAAGAATCCCATGCACTGCTACAGACTAGGGACCGAATGGCTAGGCAGCAGTTCTACAGAAAAGGACCTGGTGATTACAGTGGATGAGAAGCTGGATATGAGTCAACAGTGTGCCCTTGTTGCCAAGAAGGCTAATGGCATTTTGGATTGTATAAGTAGGGGCATTGCCAGCAGATCAAGGGATGTGATCATTCCCCTCTATTCAGCATTGGTGAGGCCTCATCTGGAGTACTGTGTCCAGTTTGGGGGCCCACACTACTAGAAGGATATGGATAAATTGGAAAGAGTCCAGCGGAGGGCAACAAAAATGATTAGGGGGCTGGAGCACATGGCTTGCGGGGGAGGCTGAGGGAACTGGGATTGTTTAGTCTGCAGAAGAGAAGACTGAGGGGAGATTTGATAGCTGCTTTCAACTACCTGAAAGGGGGTTCTAAAGAGGATGGATCTAGACTCTTCTCAGTGTAGCAGATGACTGAACAAGGAGTAATGGTCTCAAGTTGCAGTGGGGAAGTTTTAGATTGGATATTAGGAAAAACATTTTCACTAGGAGGGTGGTGAAGCACTGGAATGGGTTCCGTAGGGAGGTGGTGGAATCTCCTTCCTTAGAGGTTTTTAAGGTCAGGCTGGGATGATTTACTTGGGGTTGGTCCTGCTTTGAACATGGGGTTGGGACTAGATACCTCCCGAGGTCCCTTCCAACCTATATTCTATCATTCTAAGGGGACTTTTCATCACCTGGGACCTCATCTTGGGTCCCACCGGCAGAACCCAAGGAGAGAATTGTTTAACTGTTTAAAACAGTTATCAGCCCATATCAGGATCAGCCCATAACTTATGTTAGAGGCGGGACCATTAGGGCATATCTGCTAATAAAAATAATTCATGTCGTCAGAAAGTCTTCGCCTCTAGCCTCATCAGGCCCACTGGGGAGGGGGAGGAAAAGTTCTGTTTTGAGGTTTTCTGAAGATTAAGCTGCTTTTCAGTGCTCAGATCCAGCCCCCAGATACATTTCTCTAAAACCTATCCGAGGACCCTGAGGATTAAGGAAATAGACGGGCCCTCCTGCCGTGCCCCCTTTATTGTCTTCCCCCCCCTTCTCCTTTCACATCGCCCAGCATATAGGGAGGGGTACTGGGGGGGGGGGGAAGACATCTTCTCACCTTGCTCGTTTGACTTTACTTGAAACTCAAGCTATTCCCAGGAATTTATTTGGACTTTGATGAGTGTTTAATGAGAAGGAAGGACCCAAGCGGAAGTCAGAGCTGAACCCAGTGCACGCCCTTGCCTTCTGCCGGCTAAATTCCAGCTTGGATGTCAAGAGCGATTATCCCCACAAGCCCTCGCTAGCTGCACGGTACATTCAACTGGTGCCAGCCCATCCATTATAAATCCTCATTTACAGGGGCTGCAGGTTATTGCCTCATTGGGAGGAATGAGCTCTAGCTTGAAAATGCCCATGTCCAGGAAGATGCATTTCCTTTTAAGCCAACTGGTTCAAATCCTCCCCTGCTTACCGGGGCCAGGAGCTGTTCCTTCCCGCTGGCTACTCTGACCACTGTGAATGGTGTCAGTGACGTTCCTAGTGGATAAACTGTGCTTGGCTCCTTTCTTGACAGTTTCAGCCGAGGCCAAAGATTGACTGGGCCAGGGAGACTCAAGGACCCTCTTGGCGTCTAGATCTGGATTGATTCCAGCCATGTTGCGTTTGAAACACGTTGACGGGCAGCGCAGGGGAGCTTGCTCAGCGGCTTACCCCCATGTTCAGATCGCCTGGAGAGTGCCTCTCCTGACTTTGCCACGCTGCCCAACCAGCTGGAATTTGTGCCTTTGTTTCCTTTACCCCTCTGGTGACGGGATGATCTTTGAAGGGCCAAATGCTTATCACCACCGTACCTTCCCAGCATCACCATGGTTACAGGGGGAGCCTGTTCCTCCCAGCTTCCTACAAGGCACAAAGGTCTTCTTGGGAGTGCCAAACAGCTTTCCCCTCTGTCCTGTGCCAGCAGCAAAGCCTCCCTGGGGCAGGGGCTGTGATCCATGGTAAGACACGTTGGCCGAGACATCCTTCCTTCCAACATGCTACACTGCACCCCTGGCCTGGAGGAACAACGTAGAACAGCAAGAGAATCATTCACTTTCCATTTCCGTGCAGTCCTCCACACGGACCAAGATCACCAGCTCCTTTCGCAGAGGCCACCGAATGGCTCTTGGTCACGAGCGACCTGCGCTAGATTCAAACCAACGATCTCAAGGCTACCTTGGGCATCTGGTCTTAGTTTCCAAACCTTTGCATGCACAAAATAAAAACCGTACATCCAGAAAGTTTGAAATAACAGTTATGGCCTAAAATGGACTAGGGAAAACACGGCTCTCCACAGCAGTAGACAACAGAATGACCCGCTTTGGACTCTAAGCTCTAAGACTGGAGCAGTTCCAGATGCAATGGAAGAAAGCGCTTGCAGTTTAGAGTGAAAGGGGAGATCCCACGCCCTGCACAGGACAGTGGAGTAGATCACTGGGGAGGTTCTTTCCAGCTCCATCAAGTCGTCGAGGAAGCGTTTTTCTATCCGGGCACTAATGCAGCATCTCCGCAGCTGGACAGGGCTGGCTCTAGTGAGCGGGGCTGTACATACTGTTCCTAGCCAACAACTGTCTACGCTGGCGAGTCTTCTCATCTGCATGTTCAGGCTCCAGCCAGAGCTGACTGAAGCAAATGCTGCTGAGAGTTGTTCCAGCCAAACGGGAATATGGCTTCACCCCAAGAATGGCGGACTGCAACTTCTGAGAACTGGCTCTGCCTCTTTGGAAAATCACAAACAACCTGGCAAACAAATCACATCCACT
Organism: Sternotherus odoratus; assembly: GCA_032164245.1. Classification (NCBI taxonomy): domain Eukaryota; kingdom Metazoa; phylum Chordata; order Testudines; family Kinosternidae; genus Sternotherus; species Sternotherus odoratus. The sequence goes on from JAVMKO010000014.1 coordinate 28,611,605, forward strand.
TCCCTCGCATCCCAGAGCCCATCCTGCTTCCGAACTTCCAGATGCCGCAGTGCCCCCTGGTGGAAGAGAACTGCCAATGCGCCTGTTGCTCCTGCCGGCTTCAGTGTTCTGATGACTAGGAACATGCCGTCAACGTCTGTATTCTGTTTGTAATCATTTAAACACAGTCACAAACGTTGACTGCCTTTTCTTCAGAAGATCCCTTTGCTGAGTGGACAGTTCAGTCTACATAGAACAAGCTTCTGATCAGGAATAGCACTCCAGGCTAAATCCTCCTCCACTGCTTGAGCGGTCAGAAAAAGGACCTTTCCCAAACTGCCCTACAGGGGCGATGCTTGAATAATTAGTTCAGGGGAGTGAAGGGCTGGCTGAGGCCATTCCTGGAGAAGCAAGGATTTTGCTACACGCACTTTACAGAATGAGGATAAATAATGTCGGTGAGCATTTATTTATCTCATTGAAGCTGGATGCACCTGTTGTCATGAGCAGCAGCACGTTTGTGACAACTCTCTTCAGATCAGGAGAGTTCAACAACTTCTTTTCAATACCTGACAGCCAATTCCTTAACCAGTCACTTGTCATGCGGTTCCTAGGGTAATCTTTCCCCCAGCCCAGACAAAAGGATGCTCTTTCACATGCAATGCTTGACAGAGGAATGAGCAGAGCAATCACATATAATTTGTGCTGTTTGTGGAAGGTGTGTTTGTATTTATCCAAAAAAACCTTAGCTTCAGCAAGCTCAATCTTGGACTTCTTCTCTTCATAGCATTGAGTTACTTTTGGTAAGAGTTTTACCTCTATCTCCACACTGTCTGGATCACATCCATAGTGTTCTGTGAGTGGTTTTAATTGTAGAAAGTCAGGAAAGTTCTCATACTTTGGGTTAAGGTAATTGACACCAACAGGAACAGATTTATTTTCAGAAAATCTTCTTTGAAGTTCTCCTGTTACTGGACCAGGAAACCGACCTAGCATTTGCCAGTGCTGACGCCTCCTTTATCTAAAAGGAACTGTTCTCCTGACACTTCACTCAAAATATATTCCTGAATTGTCCAATCAGCAAAGACAACTTTTGTACACAACTGGGCCCTCCCCGAGCTCCAGACAGCTTCAAATCATTTTCTGACACTATGGTAATGGTTTCACTCCAGATTTTATCAAAATACCTCTTCTGAATCTCACTTGTTCAGAAATTCACTGATTGGGGTGTCCACAGATAAGCATGTCAGAGACAAGTTGCACTCAGCTGCTTGCAAGTAGCCAGCTATAATGTTAAGCAGTCGAAGAATTTTTGTGAACTTGGAAAGGAGGACGATAAAGTCAAAATCGAATACTGAACTAAGACTTTGCTAAGATCCAACATGAACTAAGGTGCTCAATATACCACTTCCAATTCTAGGATACAGTCTTCTTGGTCATTATCTAAGGGGCAGCGTTCAGAGTTAATATTGGTCGATCACTCTCCTGTGGATGTTTTCCAAAGTTAGGCCTACTTCTGAAGTTGGAGGGTAAGTCTTGCACGGCAAGTTGACTCATACTGGAACTCCACTCCGTTTATTTAGGAGAAAGAGTGATTTCCTGGAAAGACATCATCAGACTAATCCAGTTGATAAACTAGTTTGTAACAGGCGATTCCTGAACTAGGCATATGCCAGCCAGAGAAATGCTGAGTGAACCTCCCCACACACCTGAGATTGGCACTGTCCCCTGAATAGGTCATTAAGGGCAAGGGCTTGCATGCACGGTTAAGATCCAGCCATACAACTCGGCTAACCAAACGTAAAAGGTGTATCATCTGTACTGGGCCACAGCACCCTCTTGCAACAGAGACAGAGGGGCTGGGGAAGTCAATGGGAGGAGACAGCTGAGATTGAGGAGAAAGGGGACTTGTTGGCTAGGAAAGAATGGACAAAGAGCGGGGGCTTAAGAGCTTGCTGAGAAGCCTAAAGAGAGGTGGCATCAGGGTTAGAAGATGATATTGGTGATGGCAAAGACCCAAAACAGAAGAGCTGACTCGAGCCAATGGGACCTGCTGGACCTCAGTTAAGAAAGCATTAAACATGCTTAAACTTAAGTATAGGTGAGCAAGAGTGTGGGGGCGGGTCCAACTTTCCTGCGTAGCCGAGTCAGATAAGGGAACAGTCTAGCCCTGCAGCTTAAAGGAGTTGCCCTCCTCCTCCTGCTTGGACCAGATGCTGCTTTTCTTGTTGTCTGTGTGCATGTTGCTGCTCCGGGTTTTATACTGGGCTGCCACCCCATACAAACCCCAGTCATTTTTGCACCTCCGCATCCTTTACACAAGTTGAATCCGAGAGAACGTGCTATTTAGTTGACAGTAGTACCAAGCGGCCCTATCGTGCTAGGCGCCGCACAAACACAGAGACAGCCTCTGCCCCAGGAAGCTTACAATCTAAATTAACAAGACAGGCAGTGAGTGGAAGGGGAAACTGAGGCACAAAGTGACAAAGTGACTCGCCCAAGGTCACACAGCAGGCCAGTGGTAGAGCTGAGACTGGACTCTTGCCCTATCCATTGGACCACACTGCCTCTTGAAGCGTATTATTCAACAAGAGGCATCTTTTTCTTTCGTTCCCTCTGCCTTCCCCCTCCCCCACCAGCCTCTCTCTGCAGAAGTGCATTTTTCTTAATTAAAGGAGCTGTGCTGCTGATGAAAGCCTCACTACTCTGGGAGATTTGCTTTCCTTGACCTGCGTACAGTTAATTATAGATGAAAGCGGAGGTGAGCTTTGTTTTTTTTAATTGGGAAGATGCATAGTGTGTATCCTACCTAGGAAGTCAGTTAAATAATGATTATGGGACCAGAGCCAATATTTAGGCTCATCAGTAGCAGCTCCATCTCCCTCCTTCTCCCTCCCACGGATCAAGAATCTCAGAGAAAATTGCCTTGATAGGAACAAAATCCATGGAAAAAAAAAAAAAACAACAACAACAACAACCACCACCACCACTTCCTAGACTTCCTTCCTTCTCTCCTCGGTACCAAATAGTGAAATTGACCACAGTTCCACCAGCTGCGAAAGATAACAGAGAAAACTGAAATTGGGGTATATTCTGTAGGGGGAAAATTCATACCTGATCGGAAGATGTTTTAAATGTCAGGAGAAATGAATGGATTTCAGTTGTTCCTTTAAAGGAAAACGTGTGGTGGTGTTACCATAAATATCTAAGGCAGGGGTTCCCAAACTTGTTCAGCTGCTCGCAGCTCCCAGTGGCTGAACAGTGGAAGCTGCGGGAAGCAATGTGGGCCAGGCCACCGCTTCCTACACCTCCCATTGGCTGGGAATGGCGAACCGCGGCCAATGGGAGCTGCGAGCGGCCAAACCTACAGACATTCCGGTAAAGAAAGCGTCTTGCAGCCAGGCAGGGACTTACCCTGGCCAAGCTATGGAACAAGTTTGGGAACCTCTGATCTAAGGGCCTGAATCGGTCCCTATTACTAGCACTGAGTACCTTACTCTACAGGTTGTCCCTTTGAAATCAGTCGAATAGGAGTAAGCATGCAAACTATTTCCTGATTCATTATCATTCTGGGATATATTAACAGGAGTGTTGTATGTCAGACATGGAGAGGTATTTCTTCCATTCTACTAGGCACTGGTGAGTGCCGGTTCCGGGCACTCTACTTTAAGGAAGGTGTGGACAAATTGGTGAGAATCCAGAGGAGAGCAACAGAAGTGATCAAGGTTTAGTGAAAAGACAACTCAGTGGGGACCTGATAATACGTCTTGTTATATTAAGAGTTGTTATAAAGAGGACGATGATCAGTTGTTCTCCAAGCCCACTGAAGGCAGGACAAGTAGTCATGGGCGAATCTTCAGCAAGGGAGGTCTAGGTTAGATATTAGGAAGAACTCAGTCGAGCAGGGTAGTTAAGCTGTTGAAGAGGCTTCCAAGGGAGGCTGTGGAATCCCCATCACTGGAGATTTTTAAGAAGAGGCTGGACAAAACACCTGTCAGGATGTTCTAGGTATACTTGGTCCTGCCTCAGCCCAGGACAGCTGGGCTGGACTAGATGAGTGAAAAGATCATCATTCTCCATGTGGGCTGCCGTTTAATAGTTCATCCCCCTCACTACCTCATCTCTTGACTAGCCAAACCCACCACTCTGGCCTCCTGGGTAAATGCAATCTGGCCTTATATGAATTCAAAATGCTGCAGCCAAGATCATTTTCCTGGCTTGTCATTCCACCCACACTGCCCCTTTCTTTGCATTCCTCCATTCCTCCCACTTCAACGCATCAAACATGAGCTACTTGGCTTCACTCAGACCCGTTTATGGTCTATCCTGGTCCTGCCCCTTCCGTCTCTCATGCTATCAAGACATCAACCCCGCCTTTGGTCTGCGAATGATGGCAGTCTCGGTCACTTTTTAAAAACATTTTTTTAATAAAGCACCTTTGTACTTTCGCCCATGTGGCCTCACACATGACAGCAGCTCCCTGCATGCATCCATGAACCCCTCTCCCTGCTTCAAACTATTCTCTGCTGTGATGCCTAACGAAAAGCTTGGCAACAGTCGGGCAGCTGGCCAGCAGCGGTAGTGTCTTATGCCGATCAGCATTGTTTCCTGCTGCTCCACCATTCCATTTGTTGTAGCCAGTTGGTGTCTCAAGTCTTACACTTAGTCCCCGACCCAAAAGAGGTTGCAATCTCATTGTATGTTTGTACAGTGCCTAGCATAATGGAGCTCTGATCTCTGGGCACTGTCAAAATCCAAATAAATAATAATGATCAACCAGAGATCGGTCTGATGATGAAAAATAGCACTGGAAGACTCTACTTGCTGATTTGGGATGAGATTATGGCTTGAATGATGCACTCGTACCGGGGAGTAAGAACTTATACTTCCCTACTTGATCTGTCTGGATCAAGGGATCTTGGTAGGCACTGGGGACTTGCTACACTTCACCAGTACCCAGGAAATCAGAATGAGTCAAAGCTGTTGTAATGTGCAGTATCTAGAACAAATTCGTGATTTTAACAGAAGGTTAAGTCTTAAGTTAACTCCCCCATTTTTTTATTATTAGAGATGGACCTGAATCAAGAACTCCAGAATCAAAATACCCCCAAACTTTGGGGAAATGTAGGTGTGAAGATGAAGCATAAGGGGTGCCCACAGCTGAAGATGGGCCATTGGATAGGGAGGGCCAGGGCTCTGAGGAGCCACTGAGCATTCTCTCTTGCCTGGCTGGCTGGCTCTTCTAACATAGAATCACAGAATATCAGGGTTGGAAGGGACCTCAGGAGGTATCTAGTCCAACCCCCTGCTCAAAGCAGGACCAACCCCAACTAAATCATCCCAGCCAGGGATTTGTCAAGCCAGGCCTTAAAAACCTCTAAGGAAGGAGATTCCACCACCTCCCTAGATAACCCATTCCAGTGCTTCACCACCCTCCTAGGGAAATAGTGTTTCCTAATATCCAACCTGAACCTTCCCAATTGCAACTTGAGACCATTACTCCTTGTTCTGTCATCTGCTACCACTGAGAACAGCCAAGCTCCAGCCTCTTTGGAACCCCCTTTCAGTAGTTGAAGGCTGCTATCAAATCCCCCCGACGCTTCTCTTCTGAAGCCTAAATAAGCCCAGTTCCCTCAGCCTCTCCTCATAAGTCATGTGCCCCAGCCCCCTAATCCTTTTAGTTGCCCTCCACTGACTCTCTCCAATTTGTCCACATCCTTTCTGTAGTGGGAGGACCAAAACTGGACACAGTACTCCAGACATGCTCAGGGTCTAGCTGATCACCATACGTGAGGCTGGGAAGCAATTCCGCGCCCCCCCCCCCCCCCCCAAGTCAGATTGCCAGTGACCTTAGGGAGTTTTCACTTCCTCTGCTGTGTGCAGGTGCTGGTCACTTATCAGGATTATCTGGGTGTGTCTCATTTAATCATTTCCCTGCCATTGCAAGTGCCTTGAAAACGGGGGCACTCTGGTCTTGCCTAGTCTCGGTCTGTAACACGTAATCGTCTACTCTCCTATGGGTCTCATTGACTTTGGTCTCATTTCCCTTGTTGGGTTTAAAGGCCAAGGGCTTGGATGGAGTAGGTAGCCTGTGAAATACAGAAGATCAGACTGGATGATCTGATTGTCCCTTCTGACCTTAAACTCCAGGATGGTGACTATGATTTATTAATAGTAAACTATTTGGAGATACTCCCAGGGAAAGTGCTAGAGCAGGGGTCTCAAACATGCGGCCCGGGGGCCACATGCGACCCGCAAAGCCCTTCCCTGCGGCCCGCCAAGCTTCCTGGCGCCTCCTCCCCCATCCCCCCATAGCAGTTTGCAGGACGGAGGGGCCAGAAGTGGAGGCTTCTCTGCTGCCTTGCTGGGCCGCGCGTGTTTCTAGCTCTGGACTTCCTAGATTGCTCTTGCTTTGTTTGCCAAACAGCTGTTGGTGGTGCCTAGCACTTTCCAGGAGGGAATGGGGAGCTGCGTGCTCAGAGGAGGAGGTGGGGCGGGGGTGGGACCTCTTGGAAGGGGTGGAGTGGGGGCGGAGCAGGGCAGCGAGGGCAGGGTGTGTGTCAATGGTGCGGCCCTTGGGCCAGTGCACTAGTCCTCATGGAAGGGGTGGAGTGGGGGCAGAGCCGGGGCAGCGAGGGTATGTGTGTGTGTCAGTGGTGCGGCCCTCGGGCCAGTGCACTAGTCCTCATGCGGCCCTCATGGTCATTTGAGTTTGAGACCCCTGTGCTAGAGGAAGTGCAAAGGCCCATGCATTAGAAGTCAGCATCTTGTACCACACAATCCCAGTGCCTTCTATGAAGGAGTTTATTCAGGCAAGAAAGGAATGTCAGCTCATGCGAAGACAGCAGTTCTCAAACTAATTGACCCCCAGTTTGAGAAACCCTGTGCTAAGAGTACACAGCCAAGACCAGAGTGCTTGATGAAAACAGACCCCAAAACCAGGTGTTCCAGGAATAAAGATCTGTCAACTAAAAATTACAAAAATCCTCTTGAAAAACTCTCTCATTTTCTTTTCCTAAGTAGGTGGGGCAATATGGAGACTATTCTCATTAGAAGATGCTTCCTACAAAGACTGTTTTCCTAAAGAATGCTGCAATTCCACTAGGATTGACCTTGAGATAGTGTTCTCCATTTACAGCTGAATCTGGGAAGCCAATATGCTAATAAATACACTGCTAAGCACATTTCATGTTATTCTATCCACACAACTAACTCCTGAACCCCAGTGAGACATAAGGGACATATGAATTTTGTTTATTTAGTAAACATTGCCCGGAATATCACCATCTAGCGAGTGTTAGTCTGCTCAATTTTGTTTATTTAGCCATCCCACTAATGGAAAAAGTTATTACATTTGGGTCATAAAATATACTTACTGCTGTTTTCTAGTTCACACTTTCAAATGACCATCCAGGTCTGCATGTAAAAGGAGCAGCACTGTGACTAGAATGTAGTTGTAGTAGGACCCAAAGATTGTCACATCAGAGGAGCTAATTCTCACTGTTTAATACAGCTTTTGGGGAAATTGATTGGGATTGAAAGGGGAAATATTGGAAAATGAGTTTGAGTGATCTCATGGCAACAGCAAAGCAGATCCCAAAGGTAGAGCCTAAATCACCAAAGGATTATTGGATCACCGCACAGCAGAGCTATGTGAAATATGAAGCAAGTGCAAAATCCTTAAAATAAGATATTAGCACATTTGTGACAATGAGGCGGTGTTGCCAAAAGCCAACCAACCTTCCTGTCTGTGTAAGTATTATGCAACCGTGAATCGTTTTGCTGAGAAGTAAGTCTAATATTCAATGAAAGTAGGCCCATTTTTATGTTAACTGGTCACGTTAACAAGTGAAAGTCAGTTTCCGTTCAGATGAGACAATGTTTGCATCAAAAGATTGATGGGCCACTGACCATTTTATGAAAAGCAAAATTCTTAAGCAGATAAATTGCCCCAGAACAAGATGGTTTTGGGGAATGTGATGTAGAGATTATCATCTCCACACACCACTATGAGACAACAGGATTCTCACTTAACTGTAGTGAAGTATTTACTCTGATTGGTATGTTTACATTTAGTCCCTTTGTGCATGTGTGGAGAGAATGTTTCCTCATGTACTACTCGGCCTTTTGGCTAAGAAAGCATTGTCTACTGTGTTGTATCTGCTAGATAGCCCAAACATTTTAAGGTGAGGGTGTCTCCTGGATTTCTCAACTGTTTTCTTTTCAACAAATTAGCTGTGGAATTCTCATTCCTACCAGATGTGGAATCCTTACTGGCCAGTCACAGCTGACGCCAGTGTGCCTCACCCTTGTGCTGAGAGATCTGCCTTCTAGCACTATATATATTTTACAGGTCATTTTTTCATACCAGGATGCCTAAAATTAGTCACCTGAATCCCTATTTAGGTAGCTAGGAGGATAACCTGATTTTTCAGTGTTGCTGAGGAACCGACACCTCCAACTGGATGTCAGTGAGGTTTGCCAAGTGCTCAGAACCTCTAGAACAAATTGGGTGGCCTCCATTTAGTCAACCACCGTTAAAAATATTGGCCACATAATAGCTAAGGTTGAATTCCAGGTTCCAGCTACCCCTCCAGCCCATTTATTCAGCCATATAACTCTCTCCAGCAATTTCTTTTAGTGCTGAAATTTTCAGGCTTTGGGCTCATCCAAAAAAGTGAATTTTTATGCCAAGCTTGAGGAAGAAACTGGTTTGACCATTTGAGATCCTGTGACCCTGACTTTCCTCACATGGTTCAATTACAAATTTTGCACCTGGGTAACTCAAAAAGCAAGCAAATGTTCAAATTTGTTTTGTAGCAATCATAAAAATAAAGCTTAAAGCCAAAATAGAAAGAAAATCTATGGATTTAAAGTTATAAGCTTGTATAACTGGCAAGCTGACCCTTTGGATTTGTGGTTTTAAATGGATTCCAATTTAGAGAAGTTTTAAACATTAGAGGGGTTTGAAGTATTGTAGCTTTGAATCAACCTAAACTGCAGTTCCCATTAAACTAGCGTGAAGGCTTACAACAGAGCTGACGTAGTTTAAGATCCTTAAAGGCTAAGAGCAACCTAAGTGTTTGTTTTGGTTTTTGATTTTTTTTGGCTGTAGCAGAGAATTTCAAGTAAGGGCACTGCAGGGGATATCTGGGGATATCTATGTTCTGGCTAATATCAGGTGACAACCTAAATAGCTTTGGATCAAACCATTTGCAAGCTCTACCAAGTGTGCCAGGGTAATTTGTAATTTAAAATCACAAGCTGCATGGAGAAGATTTTTCTTTTCTCTTAAAAGAGCAACAAATGAACAGGGAAATTAAAGGCCAAAAACTAGCTATAATGTAACGTCCAGGTTCAGAAAACAAGCCCTGAAATGCAGGAAATCCAAAACTCTGCTAAATTGGAAATTTACTATATTATATTTTTGTTATAAAGGAACCCGAAAGTGTTGTGTGTTTTGAATGGGTGCCATAAGACATATATGGCAGACTTTAATTGGGGGGGGGGGGGAGATAATTCACCTACATGTCTCATGAGGAGAGGATTATGCATATATAGTTACATGGCTGATCATCAGAAATACTTCCCCCAAACAGCACAAGAGCAGCTCAGCTGAACCAGTGCCAGGAGAAATAATCCACACCAGGTCTATAGTTGGTGCAGATCATCTCCCCACAACAGAAAGGAAGGAACTAGGAAATCTGTTTGCTGATCTGCTTTTAGAAGAGCACTGCAAGCTCTGAGCCGGGGGCAGAAAACCCATTGCTGAATTCTTAATACTGCCACATTAGCAGTTGAAAGAGCCTCATTTAATTACCACCTACAAGTGGATAGTCCCTCTTGTATGTCTTGCTGTCCGCCTATTTTGTGCAAGGCTGGCAACTCAAGGAAATAGGTTTGCACATGCAGCCATCAGCCAGAAAAAAATTAAATGCCCACTCATCTGTGTAAAGCTTTCTGTGAGCCTCAAAAACACAGAAGCAGGTTTTTCCTTGAGGGGAAGCCCCGCTGCTCTATCTAAAGTTCAGAGGTGAATCAGTCATTTACCTTCTTCAGGCAAACAGCTGGTCAAAAAAAAAAAAAATCAGATTTGAAATGGCAGCAGTTGGTCCCAGGAAGCTAATTTAGACCCTGATGAACCAGGCATTTTCCAGACTGCTAGACAAATGGTTACTTAGGAGGATATCCTGCATACAGGGTAGGATTGTAAAGTAAGAGAGGAAGAGTGCTTAAAGTAAATAAACGAAACTCAACCAACACCAGCTGCTGAATCAACATGGAGAGGCTGAAGGAAAAGGGTCTCCCTGGCTAAACGATTGTGCCATGCTGATTATGGTGGCTAGATTCAAGGGCGGCAGGGACTCCACAAACAGATTTAGACAGAAAGGAGGCATCTTTGGTAATGAGCAGTACCTAGCCCTATAGTTATACCATAGTCCCATCTGCATAAGTGCATTGTAATTTCATCATGCTTCTGTCCCTGATATTTGTACAGCCCCTTGCACAAGAGTTGACTTCTAGATGCCACCGCAATAGCAGTTTTAAATAATAATGAAAATTGAAGGCTTGGAGGAATGCTACTGGTGTCCAGGTCAACATTTCCTGCCTCACTGTATAACCAGGTGTTCTACATAGCCATATGCTGCCTCTAATTCATTACTTGAGAAGAGTTCAACATGTAGGAAATATACCAGAGGGAGTCCAGTTCTATTCTGCTGGAAAAGCAAAGACCCTCTTACTTATGACTGGGTATAGTTATAAATGGCAGAGTGATAGCTGCCAATATTTGAACTAAGGGTGCCCACAAAACTGTTTCCCCCTCCCAATAAACCCCAGGTCTCTGGGGTGCACACACAGAGAGGGATCCCCTAAATCCATTCTTTTCACCTCATAGCCACAAGCAAGGAGGCCAGGGGGAGAGGGGGAAAGCACCATTTGGTAAAGAAACCTGCATTTTGGCTGTGCTCTGTTTCTGAGCTCTCTCCTGAGTGCGCTGATAGCATAGCACAAGGCTGAGCTGCTGACCCTGCCTATCAGGGCTGCGGATAGAGACTCCCTGTGGGGGTGGAGCAGCAGATCCTGCCCAGAGAGGTTTATTGACAGCAGCTGCCATTCAGTGCAATGCTGAAGAAAAGACCTTCGCTTTCGGAGTATTTGTAGGAGCCTCGGGGCAGAGTATTCTGGAAAGGATGATTCAATACCACCGAGAGAGAGACTGGCTCCATCAGAGGCCAGGAAGTCACCCAATGCCTCCCACCTTTCTAGATGGCAGCAAGATCTCCACAGCACAAGCCTCCCCAGAATCCTGCTAGCAGATGAGGAAGTGTTCCATAAGGAGGTCTAGAGTGGCTCCCCCGCATGCTAGTGGCTTCCTAGTTAGCCATCACTCCTACCGCTCTTTAAGTACCTTGCTTGTAGACAATCTCCCCCCCTCCCCCCCACACACCCAAAAAGAGCTCCATTGCTCATAGCTTCAGAGCAGCTCCGAGCTCTGCATTGCCATTTCTTTGTTCCTGGGGGCTTGCAATGGGCCAAGCCAAGCCAGATGAATGAGATGCAGGCAGTAAAGCTGAACTCCCAAGGACTCAGCTCAGCCCATCCCATGTTATAACTTTGAGGACTGTTTCATCCCAGCTCTGCTTGGGAGGTTTTCACAGGGGCTTCCCTTTCCTACACTCACAGCCCTGAGTTCAGTGAAAGGCTGACAGAAAGGACCAAGGCAAGCATTCCCCTAACTCTGCCAATCGCTCCCCAGAGCTCACACTCCGATGACCCCCCCCCCCCCCCCCCAAAGGAAAGAGAACAAAAGGCTCTAGGGAAGGAGCCACTCCCTCCTTTTATGTAGCACTAAACCCCTGCTGGCCAATCAGTACCTGAGGCTCCTTAGAAGTTGATTACAACCAGCTGCCCAGACCCCTTTTCCTCTCACAAATTCTTGCAGCCTTCTCACCTGTCTGTCCAATAAGCGGATTGTGACCCCTTGCTATTAGCAGTGGGGAAATAGCACTTCCACCAGGACAAATAACCCTTGGCTTGCCTGTCTTCCAGACCTTGTGCCATTTGCTGTTGTCACCACTAAATTAGTCCCATTCTTGGCAGGAAGCCTGCAGACAAATGTTAGTTTTTCTTTATTTTCTTGTGAGGCAGCTGGTTATTGGTACCAGGGATATATACCCAGTAATTATGGTTCCTGGGCACATATACGCTGTAGATGCAGAGCCAGTTGTGTTTCAGTTAGTGTGTGTTAGACAGGAAATTATGAAAATGGATATTTTAGCATGAAAGTGTCCTAAGAATTTATGGAGAATAAATACAACACCTATGATCAATAATAATGAATAATACAGTGCCCTTCTAGAGCCATTTTCACTGAAGGGCATCTAGCTTTGGTAGGCTCCTTGCTGCGTGAATCCTGCTGCAGCCCTGCACACAGCTATAGCCTTATTGCCAAACAATGTGCAATGATACCTACACCACACTAAGATGCTTGCTTGCTGGGCTTGCAACACTGAGGTGCCCCTAAATCCCCCCCCTGCACCCCCCCTCCCCATTCATTGGCATTATCTCCAAACCCACATCTGAAAGCAGCCTTCACAATGTGCACACCTACATCCACCTTTCCCACTGAACACTATTGCTGGTGTCGCTGGCACTTATCAGAGAGATCCCATCCCAGCACCCCCAGGGCTTCCTGGGAGAACAGCTTCTGTACCTCGGTTCCCTTCCTTTGTACAGGCTGAAGCCACATAAAGTCCTTTGTCCCTGGAGTGCAACAACTTCCCCTGTGCCCTACCCCTTGATGGAGGATGCCAATGCAGAGAGGTGTCTTAGGTCCTCTCTCTACCTTGCACACTCATATAGAGATTCAAGACACTCTGCCCCGCTTACTTTTTTCCTCTATGACTCTCAGCCCAGTCAGCAATAGCATAGGCGTAGCTTCTCTCTTAAAGGAGCAGCACAAAAACTCTAGGCAGTGGCATCTAACAGAAGGTGCAGTCTTTGCCCTGAGAAGAAATTGTCCTGCCAACCGCAACAGTTTCAGTTGGCCCAATTCCAGTGGTGTAAATCAGGAATAACCCCCACTGAAATCAACAGCATTCTGTTGGTGTAAAAAGTAGTGTGGGCAAGAGGAGAAGTCAACCCAACGTTCTAAACAATTGAAATCATTACCATCGGCTGGTGAATTCCATAGCAGATGACGACAGATTGATTTCTATAACCTTCTAAATTGCTGGCTGCCTTCCCTCTTTATTGTCCATATTTCAGATGGCACTGTCCTGGTCTCTGAAAGATGAAAGGGGAGGATGTTTTATTTCCAATGATATGTGCTAAACAGCGCAACAGTTAAAAATGTGATCTTCACTGAATGAGGAGGTCAGGCTTGCTTTCCTCTTCCCCACCAAAAATAAATGGCATACCCAGTTCTTCACCATTTGTACCGGTCTAGCTGAGACCGTTTTTGTGCTTTAATGCATACTATCAGCAAAAGTTGCCCAGCATATTGATTCCTGAATAATTTCTGGGCTTCTGGTCTGTAGGAACTATTAATAACAGCTATCTACTGCAAACCCAGGCATTTATGGATCTCAGGATTGATGTGTCTGCAACTTTGTGGAATCTTTTTACCTAGACATATCAATTGTGCCCAATGTGTAAATGGACAGTTAGGCTGAGCTATTGTGAATAGCACTCTGAGCTGCAGTTAGCTTGTTTCACATTATTACATTGCTGATCAAGGGTAAACTTTCTCTCTGTTGATGTTTCATAAGGACACGTTCTGAGTGACAGGAAGAAAATACCAGTAAGTAATACATCAATCCATTTTGTGAGGCTTAGATTGAGCAAACAGCCATTTATTTTTTAACACTGTACATCCAAGTTTAAATAAAAAAAGCCCACGCCCTCTATGATGTCAATGGAAGAGGTGAGTTAAAGCCAAAAAAACCTTCAGCTGGTTGACAAATTTGACAGAACAGTTTTCTGTCGAAAAATGCAGCTGCATCAAAATCAAAACAGGATTTTCACAGGAACGTGGCAATTTGATGAAAGAATTGTTCTGACGCTCTTGTTTAATGAGACGATCAGAATGATTTGTAAAATACGGTATGTGTGTGTTTGTGGGTGTGTATCTATATATGCACACACAGAGACACATAGGCACTCAGCGCCCCATCAACCCACCAGCCGGGCGGCCAAGGAGCCAGGCGGGTGAGCTGGCCAGACACTACACAGGTTTCTGGTGGAACCCTGACAGATTTCTGTCAGACCTTTGTCGAAACCTCCCTGACTCCAGGACATGTTCTGATTTAAGTGAATAAGCATTTTTCAATGGAAAAACGTTCCAGCAGCGAATTTCTGACCAGCTCTAGTTATAACCACGCTCTATTCCATATCAGATCTTATATCACCCTCATCACTGGAGTATCTTTGTGTCTCCCAGTGGCACATCAAGATAGGTGACCAATATCTATGACATATGGACATCCCATACTCTTCCTTGCCTCAGATTGACTGAGGTGGAATATGATAAGAACATAGGAGGCTCATATAAGCTGATTTATTGGCACTAATTCTTCTTTCTCATCCACTGATGTAAACCAAGAGCAACTCTACTGAAATCAGTGGAGATGCACCGGTTCAGAAATGTTTCGGGAGGCGAAACAGACCCCCTCCTTGTCTGACTGCTGCCCAGACTTGCTGATATTCATACTAAATTAGCAGGGGGAGAAAGATCAGTAAATATATACGAAATACAGTCATAAAAAAGATGGAACAGATTAAAAGTAAGGCTTCAGAGTGGATGTTTATTGCACTCTTGGAAATATTATTGAGTATAAAAATGGTGGCAAAAATACGATAAAGCTCTAAGCCTGTTGTAATAGTCACAGCAGAGAGTGGGACAGTTATAAAAAAACGTAAGCACTGGGCCACCATTAAAAACCAATATGATCAAATGTGACAACAAAAGTATCCATGTCATTAATATAAGATATTTTTTAAATGAGATGTTTTGGATTTTGCCTGCAGCCATTCCAGCTTGTTTTGTGATCTCCAGCTCTAAGTAGGGTTGGGCCTGACAAATAATTGGATGGGAAATCACCAGGGATCTGAGTTTTCTGTGATTAAAAAAAACCCTAAAATTCTCTGATTAAAAAACCCCCCAAATCCACATTTTTTCCATATTTAAAATGAAATGCTGCACTTTAGTTTCCCTAGCCACAATATATAGACAGGTATCACTTGAGCACAATGTTTTATTGATATACAGTAGAAACTCATTTATCCAAGCCTCCATTAGCTGGCTCTCCGTATTAACCAAACCACCAGCTACCTGGAGGGGCTCTGACTGTCAGCCCCACATGGCTGGGCCTCCAGCTGACCTCCCAGAGCCCCAGATGTTGTCAGCTCTGGGTGGCTGGCAGTTTGGTTAATACGGAGAGACAGATAATGGAGGCTCGAATAAACGGGATTCTACCGCATACAACGTGTAAAAAATGTAAAAACTAAAGTGTCTCTTTCTAGGATTCCCGGAAATAACCAATAAAACCTCAGGGCCAAACTCTGATCTCATTTACACCAGCATGGGGCACTTTCTGGTTTGAACTGCTGTAAATGGTGGATCCTCCATAACTCCAAGTGTTTACATCCAGATGTGAGGACTTCAGTCACTCAGCCAGAGATTATGGGTCTGTTCCAGGAGTAGGTGTGTGAGATTCTGTGGCCTGTGATGTGCAGGAGGTCAGACTAGATAATGTTCCCTTCTGGCCATCAAGTCTATGACTCTACATCTGCCTAAATGAGATCTGAATCGGGTCCCCAGGGTCATCTGAGAAGTGTTATTAGGAATTCAGGGGGCATCGTTCTTTCAGCCCAGTCAAACCAATGCCCCAGCACATTCTGGAATGCTACATCTTGATCTGTGATTCACCTAACAACTCCCTAGCATCTGGAGAAGCTGGGCATGGGATTTCAGGATGACATTGGCATGAATTGCCTCTCCATTCGTTTCCTGTAGCTCCACCTTTTTCAGACGCTATGATGCAGCCTAGTGGTATTTTTTATATTTTAATCTTACACACGTTTGGTCCAACTATGCCCCATTTGGCAGTTCTTCCAACCATTGGGGATGCTGGTGCTCAGACGCTATGATGATCAGCCCCTTTACTTATGCTAACTTCCACTGGCCAAATCCTGAGAGGTGCAGAGCGCCTAAAACTCCCATAAGTTCAGTGGGTGTTTGCCTGGATCTAGACTGTTCTCAGTGGTACCAGATGACAAAACAAGGAGTAATGGTCTCAAGTTGCAGTGGGGAAAGTTTAGGTTGGATATTAGGGAAAAAAAATTCCATAGGAGGGTGGTGAAGCACTGGAATTGGGTTACCTAGGGAGGTGGTGGAATCTCCTTCCTTAGATTCAAAAATAGCAGCTGTGTGGTTTTTAAGGTCAGGCTTGACAAAGCCCTGGCTGGGATGATTTAATTGGGGATTGGTCCTGCTTTGAGCAGGGGGTTGGACTAGATGACCTCCTGAGGTCCCTTCCAACCCTGATAGTCTATGATTAAGGAAGAAGTAAAAAATGTGCATCATCCCTCCCATGGAAAAATCTGCAGGAGGCAGCTAAGAGCCTGGAAATCATCAAATCCTGCAGATCCCCCCCCAAGGTGCACACAGATGTGTAGGAAGCAAAAGGCTCTGGTTCTGTGTCCCGGACAACCCCATCTCCCCCTGTTTGCTGCAACTGGAAGCTAGCGTGTGGCCCTCTCTAAATGAGGGATCCCATCGTGAAGTGGGCTATTACTCCCTATCCTTTCCCTCCTGGGGAATCCTCTACTGTGTTTATGGAGGAGAGTAATGCTCCCCCACTGCACAAAAGGTTTATCCCCCACGAGCACCTTGGGGTTCTAAGCCAGAGTCCAGAACAGGATCTTGATCTGTTATGATCCACACATGGATGTAAGCTTTCCGCTTCTGCTCCATGAACATGCTTCTTGTGCATAATGGACTGAGGAACTTTACACTCCAAAGACCTCTGTGATTTCAGCTGCTTCTATTGACAATATAAATAACAGGTTCTATTCTTAGTACGACAGTGGTATATTAAAATCTTTATCTAAATTCTGTAGAATTTTCCACATCAGACCTTTGGCCTTTCAAAGGCAGGCCATTGCTTATCTTGTGTACAGCATTCTTCCTTTGATACGTGATCTGAAAATTCAATTATAAAACCAATTACTGATTTTGTGAGATTTACAAGGGAGACATTAAACTTTGATTAAGTTAGAATTCCCGCTTGGCTGATCATCAGAGAAACTGAAATGAAGTTGCAGTTTTTTTAATAGCTTTGCCGTGTTGTGATACATGAGAGGCACCTTACTTGAAGCCCTGTCTACAGAACAGGCCCCTGACTCCTGATCAGTGAAAAATCATTTTAAAAATAAATATTAACTGGCATGGTGTTAAAACGCTGCAGGGTCAACAGTGCCCTTTCCGTCTAGATGGGAAGAGGCAAAAGTTCTGATTATAAAGAGCCACTTCATATCAGAGACGGGCCCAAAGCAAAACCCTGAAAGCAAATAATCCAGGATCAAGAGTGAGCCTTTCCAACTCTGTGGATTTTCACAGTAGAGCACTGGTGTTTAAACCCTCCAACAGGTCTGTGGGGTCGAAACCTACCACAAGTCTAAATCCATCACCTATGGGGGAAACCCCAGCATGACCACAACTAGATTCTAGCATCTATTCTTAGCTATCCCTTTCTCCTTCCTCATTCTGTGACTTGTTCATCCATCCTGGAGACGCAAGAGCCAACAGAGGGAAGACCTTCCCTAGGGAGGTGAAGGCTAAGAGCCAAATTGAGGGGAAAGCAAAAGATCTTGGCAGAGGAATAAAATATCTTTAGGATACCGGCAAGGATGATGAGTGCAACTGTACGCTCGTTAATGCGGGGGGGGGGGGGGGTTGTTGAGGATGTTGGCAGATATGGGGCTAGTCCTCTATAAAAAGCTAAACCAGAGCTCACAACTGAACAACTCTGAATTTGGGGAAGGTTCAGGTCTAGATCCAAACTTTATGGTGCTGGCCCAGCTCTAGTTCATATTGCCCTGGAAAGCCAGACTGAATCTGCCACAACAACATACCCCATTATAGGGCTGGTAATAGCAATTTAAACAGAGAGCTGCTGGATAAGAAATATCCTGCTGGATAAGAAACACCCACTGTGTGTGTAGGATCAGGCCCACTGAGGCCAGACTAATCAAATCAGTCACAAGCTAGAAAGTAAGGCGTAAAAGGGTCTTTGTTTCATTGAGGTTCCCAGGCTGAGATAGGACAGTGCGCTGAAACATGGTCCAAACCTTTACCTCCCCCCTTTGTGGAACCATCCCTTCCTTTGGCAGAAGACGACACCCATGCACTTGCTGTGTCCAGAGCCACGGCTGCTATGGAGGCAACAACAGACTGGTAGTATGGTATTACAGTCGACTTCCTTGTATTGCCCTGGGATACCCATCCTGTATCACATCCACAATTAAAAGCATATGGACACTAGATGCCTAGGCTTAAAGGGTCAGTCTTCACTGTGCCTCCTGTTGTTTATTTCTTTTTTAAATGAACATAGGCCTTGGAAAGGCTCTGGATTGATCATACTTTAGACTCACGTCATCTACCTGCCTGTGTACATGGATTTCTTTACACCATGCTCCTCAGTGAGCTCATCTGAGCATCTCCATTTCACTACTGGTCCAACCCAGGCAGAGGGAGTGCCCCGCCTATGTGCTTTCTTGTCGCTATGAAAAGATGACCTCTGAGTCAGGTCTTTATGGCTTATTTAATCTTTTGTGTCTCTGCTAAGATTGCCAATAAGGTGACCATGGTGATGGCAAAGAGCTATAAAGGTCTTAACCAAAGTAGCACTGCAGATCAGTGATACCGATCGGAAAAGAACCCGGGAGTCACAGAACAGAATAATAAACCCTTCCTTACAAAATGTATCTAATGCTCGAGGTGTACCTCTGCCGGTATTCAACTCTGTCTCCTGAACAATGTTGCTTCCAAGTTATAAGACAGTGAACCTGAGAACATCTCCCCCAGAACTTCTGGGCAAACAAAGACACCCTCGGGGATTTCTATCCATGCAAAATAAAGCACTGACGCAGGAAATAATTAAAACGGAAAAATGATTCCTTGTCATTTTCCCACTCTCAATAGGACTTTAAAATACCAAAGTCTAAGATGTCCGAATTCTATAACGTTCAAAACTACCAGCGCTAGGGCATGGTCAACCAGTACAGTAGATCTGATTGGTTGGACTTCTTGGAGCGTTCTCTTGAGGATAGTCTGAAAAATGCTAAAAATGTCCACTAAGAGCAGCGCTGATATTACTCTGATTAATAAGATCTTTTGAAGAATAATTCCTACCGAATCCAATGGACAAGCAGTTGTCAAGGGGTTCCATTCGGACTGTGTCACTGATGTTATTAATAAAGGTCCTGATGATAAATCTAGCGAAGTTAGTAATGCCTTTTCTGCAATCGAGATTGATGCCCCATTGATTCGGCGCTATTAAAAACTGCCATAGTGATGAAACCGGATCCAGCTGCTACTTATTATTTCACACAAAAGTTGGATGGATGGTGCTTTATTTAAACTTCAGTAGGGATTACAGTACTACTGAGCTGAGATTTGCTCTGGGCTCTATGTGTCTACACCTGGGTTTCTTTTGATAGCCTTCGTCATTAATTTTGCTAATATAGCCTACCTGTCCTAGCATAAAAATGATGTCTTATGTTTCCTGCATTGGGCTCTAGAGCATGAAGTTGGCTGGTGTCCAATGATCAGCTCTGCTGGAAAAAGCTATAGGAATTTTGCTAACATTTTCAAGCCAATGTCTTAAATACGCATTTAGTATGTCTGTTGAAAGTCAATGGGACTTAGGTGCTGCACTCACTTGGGTGCTTTGTAAACTCCAGTGTGCCTATCTGCATGCATAAATACCTTAGTAAATCTGGCCCCGAGGTTTTAGGACACCTTATAGCTAATCTAGGGGAAATCATTTTTCAAATGACAATCCAGGACAGATCTTCAGCTGCTCTTAACAGTCTAAGTGGAATTCAATTCCAACCCATTATCTAGAGTCCCTAAATAATATGGAGAGTGGGTGAAATTCAACCCTGTAGAGAGGACCAGAAGGACACACTCTGCATCATTTAGGTTCCAGTGAAATCCATATGGAATACATAGGCCCTACAGAGAGGTGAATTTCATCCTCTTGTTGTGCACTCTTCTTATACAGCTGTTTGTGTCTCAGAGAAAAGGACACATAATGAACACACGTTGCTTGTTCCACATGATTGTGATTTTTTTATCATGCACTGGAGCTAAAGTCACTAGATCAGTGGTGGTAGAATGCCCAGGGCTGGAAGCCTTCCTCTCACTGAGATGAGAAGAAGAATCCAACTCCCTACAAGCATATTTGCAGCTTTAAAAGGATTTTCCACAGCAAGGGGGATGAGAAAGCCGACATTAGCTTTTTTGATGGTGTTTTTCCAGCATATCGGATCAGAACCCTTTAATATGAGAGCAGCCTTATTCTATCTCATCTGCTCTACAAGTATTATATCCTGTGCAGGTATATGTTTGTACTACAGGCATGGGGAATAAAACCTAGCAGTCGATAACTGATATTTGACTTTGTTCCTATTTACTATGTTCCCACATTTGAGGAATGGAGGGACAGGAAGGGTGCCCATGGTTTTGAGAAGAGCTGGATGGGAAACATTTTTTCAGTCCCATGAGACTCTGAGGTTTTGAAAAAATTCCCATCCCCATTGAGAGAAAAAGTGAAAATCTTAAAAAAAAAAAAAAAAAATTAACCAAAAACCGGAAGAACATTTGGATCAGGTCAATCTAAATCTTTTGTTTTGAATCTGGCTTTTTTTAAATTATCTAAACTTTTCTTTTTACAATAAATTACTGTAAATTTTAAATGAAATGTCACTTCAAAGCAAAAAATGGAACAACTCCATTTGAAAATGTCAAAACATGACATTTCAATGACTTTCCAAAAATATTTTTGGAACGGGCCATTAGTTGAAACTGACCCTTCCATGAACAGCTTCAGGTTTGACAAACTGGTATTTCTACTTAAAAATACATTTTGTCCTAAGTTTCCTGACCAGCCTTAACTTTGAGTCTCCTTTGGGTTCCCTGGGAAGGGTCCTGTACAGAAATTCACCTAATCAGAGCAGCTCAGGGTATCTCCAACTAGTTTTCTATTTCCCGTGGTCCCTGGGAAGCGGAGAATAGTCATACTGCCGTATACTACAAGTCAACCCAGATCATCATACAGCTGACATGTCCCCAGTTTACCTGCTATGCTGGGTCAGTGTACAGCCATTTTGCCAGTTCTAACTTGCTGGGAGACCCCTTCTTCCCATAGGGTCTTTTTGGTCAACTGTAAGACCCTTTTATGCTTCAAGGTGGCATAAAGATGCCCTAGAGTAACTGAGCATTAGGCCCATTATTTCCAGAACTGGTTTAGCGTGGACAGCTGTAGGTATCACAAGACATTTATACATCTAGCATGGCTATGGAGATACCTCCTCTGGTACGCTATGACGCTCCTCTGATACAGATCAGTACAATACGCATTTTATTTCTCTTGGTTAGTGGGAGCAATCACTGCTTCCTGGTGGCTTGGCTTTGCTCCCTCACTTGTGTGTTAAGCATCCATCCCAATCTCATGAACACTGAAAATCTACATTCGGTTAATCAGTAGATTGGAGTCATTTTAATCTATGCCATCTAGGGCTGCCTCCCCATCAAATGTCCCAGGCTAAATCAGTACCAGTATTCACAAGGGGCACCTCTAAAGGACAACATACCGAGGGGAAAAATGATGATGCAGGAAGTGGTTTGAAGCGAATCATATGTAACCCCTCTGCAAGCTGGTACGGAACTCAAGTCCTATGAGGTGCTAGAAAGCATTGTCTTGGAAGACAGATGTAAAACTCAGATCCTGATCATCTGAGGTCTTTAAAGAGCCCCTGGCACTTTGTGTAAGGATGGAGTGGAGCCTACAACAGTGCCGTGGCCAAGTTCCAATCTGTGTAATTACATTATGCCTCCCTAAATATCTCTTGCAGTTTCTATTAGCTATAGAAACATCTAAAGTAACAGAGCAGCACCAGTCAGTGGAGCTACATTGGTTGTAACAAGAGGAGGATTTGGCACACTGGTCTGTTTCACTTCCCATTCTAAACCTTTGTACACAGTTACCGGGTCATTTTAAAGTGCCTGTGCATTCCATTCTGGAGAAGGCTGCATTTCAGGAGTGAGCAAAGGGATTGCTCTGCTGCGTAGGAGCCGCTTGTAAAGTTATTTGGGATTAAAAGTACTTCATAAAACGTAAGGTATTTTTGTTACGCTTCCAGTACTGTAGGTGACAAGTAACTTTAGCAATTCCCAAACCATCGCAAAATGTAGTGGCTGCAAAGAGACAAATTAGTCATTTTGTGCTCTAAATATTTAATGCTAGTGCTAAAAATGAAGACCTGGGGGAATGGCCTCGAGAAAAAGCATTCGAATGCAACGGAAGCCAAGGGGGCGAAGCTCAGATGGTGTAAATCAGCATTGGGGGAATGCAGTCTATGGCGTGAGGCCAATTTACTCCAGCCCAGGGTATCCAGAGCATCCATAATTGAACGACACGAAAGAACGATCAGTGTGATCCTTTAAATATTTAAACTGAAAATCAACAGTGATTCTTCTTTAATTTTGGTACCGCACAGAGTTGAACACTGAGGCAAGAAATCGGACTTCAAACACGTTGCGCCACTGACAGGACTGAGGAAATGAAAGGAACAGCATGGGGTTTTTCTCCTCCAAGTGGGAAAGGGAGGGAAGAGGGGGGTCATCTGGAAAGATAGGAAGCCAGGCCTTGCAAAAGGCGGACAGGGGAGACTAAGAAATACTGGCCATGCTGTGCCTTTAAGGAGATCAATGGAGCAGTCTTTTTGATGCAAGCTAATTGAGGCAGCAATAATCTCTACAGGGACTGGAAAAACCAAGCCTCTTCTCTCTGATCAGAGCTCTCTCCTCTTTCTCAGAGGAAGCGGGGACGAAGCAGGGTTTGCTACTGCAGTCCCTTGCACTGTCGCCTTGTCCCATGCGTATCAGACCCAGGCGTGTCTCCATTCTTTGCGCGGGGATGCCAGAGTGGCCCAAGTGCTCTGACACCCAAGGTCATTCATTCATTCGATTAGCTACTTTGCTTCTGGCCGTTGAGGGGGGCACTTGGCAGACCTGCTCCTTGCTGCTGGAAAAGCTGAATGGAGGAGAGTAAGATTCTGGCAGGGACAAGAGGAACATGCCATGGTTCTATCAGGAGCCTCATTGCTAGACTCTGGGGCTATAGATGTTTATAGAAGGTTTATAGAAAGCCTAATTCTGATAGGCAAACCAGAAAGGGGAGGGGATTTTCCGCTTGGCCTCTTAGCTCCAGAGATAGCAGCTAGGAGAACAGTGGAAAACAAACAGTGTATCTGTGGGAAAAATCTGACCGTACATTGCCCACCCCCTTGCAACTTGCTGTAGATTTTTTGCGATCAGGGCATGGCATGTTGAGGGGGCAAGAAGGGGGCGGGCAAAGTTAACAACTGTGTCCCGGGTATTGTGATGCCTTCGGGAGCAAGGTGCAGAGAGCATTTTAATCAGAGCCCGTGCAATGTGTGAATCAAGTCGGTTCCTAAGCCCTCCCCTTCAGGCTGCATGAACAAATGATCAACTTGCTGCACTTTAGCTGTGGTGCCCATTTGCTGACCATCCTGGGAGCAATGAAAAGACTTTCCAGCAAGAAGTAATGAATAATATAAGCCGCATTCAGAAGCAAATTGCCTGGGATTTTCAAAAGAGCTTATCTCATTATCTTTGAAAAGTCATGGAAGATGGGAGAGACTCCAGAAGACTGAAAAAGGGAAAATATAGTGTCAATCTATAAAAAGGGAAACAAGGACAACCTGGGGAATTACAGACCAGTCAGCTTAACTTCTGTACCTGGAAAGATAATGGAACAAATAATTAAGCAATCCATTTGCAAACATCTAGAAGATAAGGTGATAAGTAACAGTCAGCATGGATTTGTCAAGAGCAAATCATGTCAAACCAACCTGATAACTTTCTTTGACAGGCTAACAAGCCTTGTGCATAGGGGGAAAGCTGTAGAGGTGGCATATCTTGACTTTAGTAAAGCTTTAGATCAGGCTTGTCCAACCCGCGGCCCGTGGGCCGCATGCGGCCTAACACAAAATCATAAACTTACAACGTTATGAGATTACGTCCACAAATAACGGAGTATTATTCGTAATTCGCATTATAATTGCAAACAGTTCGACCAAAAAAACGAAAAACTGATAAAATTGACTAATAAAATAAAGAGCGAGAGGACTCTAATGTCACGTAAAATGAATTGTGACAAAGAATTCGTGTATAGTAGGCATAACGCGTGGCCCAAGACAACTCGTGTGGCCCAAGACAACTCGTCTTCTTCCAATGTGGCCCAGGAAAGCCAAAAGATTGGACACCCATGCTTTAGATACTGTCTTGTATGATCTTCTCATAAACAAACTAGGGAAATACAACCTAGATAGAGCTACTATAAGGTGGGTGCACAACTGGCTGAAAAACAGTTCCACGTGGTTCACAGTCATACTGGAACATCGTATCTAATGGGGTCCCACGGTGATCAGTTCTGAGTCCGATTCTGTTCAACAGCTTCATCAATGATGTAGATAATGGCATAGAGAGTACACTTAAAAAGTTTGTGGATGATACCACAGGAGGGTTTTCAAATGCTTTGGAGGACAGGATTAAAATTCAAAATGATCTGGACAAACTGGAGAAATGGTCTGAAGTAAATAAGATGAAATTCAATAAGGACAAATGTAAAATACTCCACTTAGGAAGGAACAATCAGTTGCACATATACAAAATGGGAAATGACTGTCTAGGAACACTGTCTAGGAAGGAGCACTGCAGAAAGGGATCTGTGGGTCATAGTGGACCATAAGCTAAATGTGAGTCAACAGTGTAATGCTGTTGCAAAAAAGGAAACATCATTCTGGGATGTATTAGCAGAAGTATTATAAGCAAGACACAAGAAGTAATTCTTCCGCTCTATTCTGCACTGATTAGGCCTCAACTGGAGTATTGTGTCCAGTTCTGGGTGTCACATTTCAGGAAAGATGTGGACAAATTGTACAGAGTCCAGAGAAGAGCAACAAAAATGATTAAAGGTCTAGAAAACATGACCTATGAGGCAAGATTGAAAAAATTGGGTTTGTTTAGCCTGGAAAAGAGAAGACTGAGATGGGGGCATGATAATAGTTTTCAAGTGCATAAAAGGTTGTTAAAAGGAGGAGGGAGAAAAAATGTTTTTCTTAACCTTTGAAGATAGGATAAGAAGCAATGAGCTTAAATTGCAGCAAGGGAGGTTTAGATTGGACATTAAGAAAAACTTCCTAACTCTCAGGTTGGTTAAAGCACTGTAATAAATTGCCTAGGGAGGCTGTGGAATCTCCATCATTGGAGATTTTTAAGAGCAGTTCAGACACACACCTGTCAGGGATGGTCTAGATAATACTTAGTCCTGCCATGAGTGCAGGGAACTGGACTAGTTGACCTCTCGAGGTCCCCTCCAGCCCTATGATTCTATGATTCAAGACCCATAGCATCACTAAAAGCCAACTTCCTGTAAGGGACAGGAAATGAGATGGGTTTTTGACATACATTAGGAGTGATTTAGGATTAATATTCTCCACTCCCCTGACCCTGCGCTGGATCTCTTCCAAGACAGATACAGCTTATTTTATTCTATCCAGAGACCTCAGGGGTTTTGCCTAGTTGAGGGGGCCCTTGAAAAATAAAATGATCTATATTATGAATCAAAATAATGCCTTCTATCCATTTTGAAGATTTTGTTGTTGTTTTTGCAGTACAGTCTTCATGTGTTTAATTGGGCGGGGGGAGGGGGGGGAGCAAGTCACAGACTATGCTGTCCAATAGTTTTTCCCTTGCCCTTAGAGAAGAACCTTGTCCATCTCCTCTTCCGGGTTTAAGTGGTGTGCTGGGGTTGAAATGCTCCCTGTTGAAATCACAAGCCTTTTGCTTTTAACGGCAGTCAGTTGAAAATGAAGGGCTCTATATTTAACCCTGGGATCCAATTTTGTGTCTGCAATGAACTGTGAGTGCAATTAAAATGTGGGTATAAATGAGAACATTGACGTATCTAACTGTCTGCTCACATGCGATGGGCTAGGCCCTGATTTAGTAAAGCACTTACATACCTGTTTAACGTACGTACATACTTCAGTTTCATTGAAGTCAATGGGCTAAAGTTAAGCAATGCTTAAGTGCTTTGCTGATTTGGGGTATATGTGTTATCGCCCGTGCAAGTGACTACTGGTGCAAAATTAGACACCAAAAAAAACCCAGATCTGAAAAGTCTACTTTTTGTATTATTCTTATTAACAATCATATCCTATGGGTGAGATTTTCAAAATCAGCTCCTGCTGACATCAATTTACTATTGGCTTCAGTTGGAACACCTGAGTCCTTTTGAAAATTTCACCCCACATTTTCATACCCTGAACTGTGACGTGGCTCAGTTTGAACGAGTGATGCTGTAACAACTGATGATTTATTATAGTCATGTAGTGCTGGATAGCCCAAAGAATTCCAAGGTACTTTACAATGGGACAGAATGCCATCTAGGAAGGTGTCATTTCCAACAACAAAGAAGTTCAGCCACTGTGTGGTGAGGCTGCTCAACAGGACACAGCAACATTACACAACACTATGAAGAGGACTGGATCCATTTGGAACTCCAGGGAGAACTTAGGGACGCATAGTGAAATTTCTCTAGTTGGAAAAACTATTATCCTTGCAGAAAGTGCCGTGGAATGTTTAGTCACCGTCGGCAGCCAGGATCTTGGGATGTGTCTCATGCCAAAGATGACAACTTGCAGCATGGTGCCAGCTCGTGTCTATCATTGGTTCAGGGCTGTCTCAGAGGGAAGAGTGGGGCCTACCGAATACCCAACCCCACTTCCTGGAGTGGACCATAAATCCACACATGCTGCTCTTTTATGGCAGAGGGAAGGCGAGCCATTCCTTTAGCTTCACCCCATTCTCTTCTATGATTTATCAGGGCCTTTGAGGGCCACTCAGTCCAGCAGAAACTGTAGCACTCTGCATGTGATTTCATTATTTCAAGCTTTGCAACATTACAAGGTAGCCACTCCAGATCCCTAAAGTCCAATCTTCCTCTCCTGATTCCTTCCCCAAGAGCTCTCTCTTTCATTAAACAATCCACCCTGAAAAATCTCCTGCATGTAAAGGGGATGCTGCAAAACTTCAGTCCTTTCATTTCCAGCTTTGCCAACAAACTTGCCACAGGTTTATGCTTTGCCCCTCCTCTCTGTTTAGTGACCACAGGTGGAGAAAGTCTTTTTTTGCACTGGCAGTGCATGCTCCATTAGCAAAAGGGACCGGCTAACAAGCATTGCTCTGCTTACTGAATACTTGAGATGTACAGAAAACCCCGAGTGCCATGAATCGGACCCCGGAGGAAATGTGGTGAAAACAGCATGGTATTGTCCGCCCTATCCCTTTTTGCTCCTTGATTTGGCATTGGCAAGGGGCTAGAAAGTGCTGCATTTGATAAAGGGCATGATCATCAAATCATATTCAAGAAGTACTCACAAGCCAGCAAGCTTGGCTAAGCAAATCCCGGCCAAGAATTCACTCCTACCCTCTGGTGTATTGTATTTTCCATTTACTGCACAGAGAGATCTCACAAGGCTTGGTACTGAAACTGGCGCTAGTGTTCATTGCACCAGACAGATGCCCTTGGGCCAGACTCTGAGTGTGCTAGACTGGTGGAATTCCAGAATAATTCAGCGGAGTTACTCCAGATTCAAACAACTATAAATAAGGCAGAAGAGAAAACAACCCTTTATCTCAAAACTTGCCAGGAAAGCACCTGCGCCTTGGAGCTACCTGGATAACGAATAAGTAATCAACAATGCTGGATGCAGTCAGGTTAATTCTACACACAGCATAGGAGCAAGCAAGGAATAATTCCTATGCAAACCTGAGCCAACAGTGCTCATTTAGTAAGGCTGTTGCTCGTGTGATATTGATTGCAAGTGGGGTATAAAGTAAAGACTTTAGTCAAATAAAATGCTTTAACATCAGGCAACATATTGACTTCAAAGCTCTTCATCATCAGAAAGAGCCTGTGGGGAAAAGGAGAGTGAGAGCGGGAGAGCTGGAACAGCAGTAAAGTGAGAAAAGTTAATGTGGAGATTTTCGGCAAAAGGAAACAAACGGAGAACGAGGAAGAGGAGGACCTGGAGCCAGGCAGAAGGAGAAGTGTCCCAAGCCATTCTCCTGAGCGGGAAGCGTCAGATTTGCCCCAGATTGGAGCTTGCCTCGGTCTAAGGACCGGATCCAAAGCCCGTTATGTTCAGTGGGCTTCAGAGCAGGGCCTAAATGCTCCCTTCTGAAACGGGATGTGAAAGGCTTGGCAGCTCGCTCTGCTTTGAAGGAAACGTGGGTCTGATGCTTTCTGGGGGTCCTGCACTGTGAATGAAAGAGCCTGGGGAGACTGCAGGCGAAATTCTCCTCTTGCAGTGATGCAAGCCTTTCACGTCAAGTCTGACCACCAGGGAGGATGAGATCAAGGGCCTGATTCACCATTGCACTTGTGCCGTCACTTACACCCGTGCCAAGTGGGCATAGAATGCTGCCGTTCGGGTTACTGCACACTGGCTTTGCCCAGGGGAAATGACTAGATGATGCGCAGGGCAACAGAGAAACAGGTCCTGTGAGCAGAGAGGCAAAGAAAGGTACAAGGAACGCTCCCTCGCCCAACGTGCCCAGGCAGCAGCTGGACAAAATGGCTGCCAAGGTGCTCTCCAGAGTGCAAGACTGTGTGAAACGACTGTTAATGCTGGCACCAGTCACACGAAAGGAGGGAGCGAGGGGAAGAAGAGTTGGAGAAGGAAGGGGTGAGCTCAACCCACATGTCTGAGACCCAGACTCCTCTGCCAGAGCAGCCTAGCTCAAAAGTCTTGCAAAATCAAGCCGTCCATTCGGGTGCAGCGTGGCAGGCCCGGCTTCAGCACACACCATTAGCCCTGGTCCAAGGAGATTTCAGTCCACCTCATGAGGCATAGACCATATCTACACCGGGGCTGGAGGTGTGATGTCCAGCTCGGGTCGACACACCCAGGCTCGCTTTGATTGAGATCCCACACTAAAAATAGCAGCAGGAAGCAGCAGGGGAGGCTAGCTGCCCCGAGGACAGACCTGTCTGAAAGCCGAGGGACGCACTAGGCACAGCTGTTTTTAGCCTGCTAGCTCAGTCAAACCTAATGCGTGTACATCTACTGAACCGGAAATCACTCCTCCAGCTCCAGCTCGAAGTATCCGTAGACAGACTGAGGGAGGATGTTTCCAGCCAGATATTTCAGGTGTAACATTCTGCCTAACCCCTGGGAGCCTAATTAAACGGGGGGGAGGAGCTTTTTGTGGGAAAGGCTTGAGAGATTCATCCGGTAAGGAGGAAGGACCGTGCCTCCTGTCTGGACTGCCTGTGAGGTACAATTAACAAGGCGGCTCTGTAATTGATGGATATGTTGGTGGGAGCCCAGAATGATTTAAAATCAAGGGAATGCTGCAGCCCTGTCTGGCAGGCTCCCAGGGGGGCTGCTGACCTGGCATGGGCATTGTTTTAACTAGCTGGAAGCGCTATGCGCTATAGTTCTTTCTTTTTAATAGCTGCTATGTGCAAGCTTAGTGCCCTCTCCTGCTCCCATCAAGTCAATAGGCGTTGGGCCATGCATTTCAATGGGCACAGAGTTGTGCCCACCTTTGCTTTCCTGTGCTCTGTGCAGCTCATCTTGGCTCAATTAGCTTTTCTCTTTCCTGGCCCAAGAAATCCCCTTCTTCCCTCCCCTCCCAGCCCCCGCCCTGGCTGATTTTTTTGTTGCCGTCTCGCTATTCATTTTCCATAGGCTGCCTTCATTGTCGTGGCCTTTCGCAGCTAGGAGACAAGAGGTTGCCTTGGTAACCAAGCCCCTTAGATGATTGGAGTCTCTGGGATCACTGCATCTGCTTCTGAGTACTTCTAGGTTATTTTTATTAGCCAGACAAAGATGCAGCCAACTGGTAGCTAATGGAGAAAGTAGCCATGGGAGATGGAGGGGAGGAGTGTGTGTCTCTCTGGCACCATGCATTTCCAGTGGGTTCTCCCCCCTCCTCCCCCCTTCAGTGCGCCACTGATTTAATGTCTGCACACGAAATTGCATCTCCCGAGAATACGACTCACACCCGGGTGTTGGGAGCTGAACAGAGCGCGTCTAGAAACTGAGACGTCGTCATGCAAGGGAGAAAGGCAAATCACCGAACTATCCAGCAGCCATTCTCAGACCTCAGTGATTCAGGAGCCAAATTAGCCATCCAGGTTACCCAAAAGAGCCACAGCAATGTGAATTCATTGTTTCCTTTACTGTAGTACTAGAGATTCATATTTAAACAGTATGACGGAGAAATGTTTGGTTTATAATGAATTCTCTCAGCAAAATGACATACCAAGTATTATTATTTTATCAACTACAATTGGTTGATAACATAGTAAAAGCATGCTGATTGGTTAATAACTTAGATTGGTTAATTATTAAATCACACCGTGTTTCAATAGCATGTGCTGGAAAGAGCTGCAGGAGACGCATTAATGAGCCACTTGCAGCTCGCAAGCCAGAATCTGAGTATCACGGCTCCACCGCACAGCTCTTATCTTCTCAATAACAGAGCTAGCCACAAAGGAAACATGGGCCTGGCTCTCCGTGACTCTCCCTGGCTCTCCTCTCACTTATGCTGAGCTTGCATCTGTGTAATTCTGCTGTCTTCAGTGGTGCTACTCCTGGTTTACATCCGTGTGTAAGTGAGAGGAGACTCAGGACCCTTGTGTTTATTAGCGTGCAGGGGTTTGGAACATTCTGCTATCCTGGCTCAGCAACCCTGATTGGGGCTAGCGGTCTCCCGCACTGAGAGAGAGCAAAAACCAAACTGGGGCTCCGGAGAAGAGATGGAGGAAGCTGGGAAAAGGTGGAGGGAAAGGAGAGGGGGAAATGGAGTGGAATGGGGGGAGGGGGAAAAAGAAGAAGAGGTATCAGAGAAGGGAGGGAGGAAGAGTGTCAGGATTAGATCAAGGCAAAAAAAAATTTTTACAACAAATAGTAAATTCACCAAAAATTGCTTTTATCAGTTCATTGAAACTATTCACAAATTCAGCTTTAAAATGTCATTTCAAATCAACATTTAGAATGTTTTGTTTGACCCAAAATGACATTTTTTTCCCAGTTTTTCATTTCTGATGAAAACTTTCTTTTAAAAAAAGCAATTTTGGTTGGAAACTAACCCATTTTATTTATTATTATTAGTGTTTATTTTTATTTGTCAGTTTGGCCACCCAACTGAAAAATCAACTATTCACTCGGCTCAAGTCAGATAATCTGAGTTCTGCTGTGGTTTCCCAAACACAAAGGCCAGATACTTTCAATCAGAATGTACTTCATTTTAGTTTAAGATAACAGTAAGGAAACTCTCCATATAGCAAATGGGATAAAAAGATGGATGCCTGTCCCAGTCCTTAGCCATTGTAAAAGGTGCACTACAGAGAAAACAAAAACAGGGCAGTGACGTAGTAAATATACCACAGCTGAGATTTCCAAAACTGTGTAGGTGATTTTGATGCCCAGTTCTCATTAATTTCAATGGAAATTCGGTGTCCAAATCCATGAGATAACTCCTGAATATTTCAGCTCAGCGGTTCTATTGGCCGTTCTGTGTGTCACGGGGCAAGAGGTTCAAATACTATAGTGATGAGTCTTGTAAAAGCTGATAGATAAAAATCTGTTCTTGTTGTTGAGATCACTCATAGAAACATGGACTCCTTTCAGCTCATTTGGTTTTGCAGCGTTCCTCTGCATTTGCCTAGGAGAAGCAGAAATGCTTCGAAGGCTTTCTGTATTTGACATGCATTATGTAACGCCAACCTAAGAGTGATGTGAATCGGATGAGAGATGTGAATTGGACCAGGCTACTCAAGAGCACTTTGCCACACCACATTTGGATTTATGACTGTGGCATTCAGAATATCGGCCTGGCTGGAATATAGGCAGTCTCCCCCCATTTACCCTGACAGTGTGCTTGGCTATTGCAGCCTCTCCTCAGATTCCTCAGTCTCCCCTTCCTCCAGCACTCTCACAGAGTTGCTCAGTATCACTAGAGTCAGAAGTGCACACTAATAGGTAGTGTGGTTTAGTAACTAGGTCAAGGGCCTAGAACTCAGGAGCTGTGGGTGCTATTCCTGTCTCTGCTACTGGCCTGCTCGGTGATCGTGAGCAAGACACTTCCCCTTTTGATGCCTCAGTTTCCCCATCTGTAAAATGGGGGCTGATGCTGAGCACTTTGTAAAGCACTTTGAGACCTATGGCTGAAATGTGCTCTATGTACACAAGTCAGTTGTTATTATTACAATCTCGAGAGACTCCTACCGTCCATTATTTATTGTGTTTCCCTTTAAATAGCAGACACCCGTTAAAAGAATGAGTTATTTGCCAATTTAAAAAAACGGCTTTAGCCTTTTAACACTTTCGCAGCTGGTCGTCCCAGCTACCGGTTTGTGCTGCCATTATTCTGCTACCAGTGCACTGACATCTATGGATTGCTAGGACTAGAGTTGCGGGTAACATTTTCAAAAGCACCTATGTGACTTACAAGATCAAGTCCCATTTTCTAAACTGATTTGAGGACTTGCTGGCCAGATTTTCAGAAATGAGCATATTCGGTGCTGAGCACTGAAAGATGTGGCCCTCAGTGTGCTACACAATAAATAATAATGGGCTATATCCTCAGATGGTGTTAATTATAACACCATTTCGCCACTGAAAATGAGTCTGTCAGCTGATCTGTCCATGTAATAGATCATGTATATAACAGGGCTTTGCCACCTACACAGTGTTGGAAAATGGCTTTAAAGAGACTGGCACAGGCTGGTCAGAGTTTTTAGGATGTCTGTATCTTTGCAAAAAAAGGGGATAATTCTTCTTTGCCTCAGTGATTGTAGCACTGGGCTCTTCCCCAGTTTGTTTTTTAAAGAAGCTGAAAGGTAGCTTTGTCTGAAGTCCATCAAAAACTACAATTCTGATCTCACTTATACCGGAATAAAACGAGTAAATCCACTTAAGTAACTCCAGTTACACTGGTATAAAACTGCTCTAAGTGGGACCAGAATCAGATCTAGAATTAAGGGGGCATTATTAGGGGACCGTTACAAAGATGATTTTTACTAAATACTCTATGGCGTGTAAGATTGCATCCACTGACTGCTACAAAATCATCTTAAGGAGTCACCAGGCAAGCTAAGGGCTTGGTTAGACTGGCACTTTATAGCGTTATAAAGCCTCCAGGAGCGCTATAAAGCTGCCCCCGAACACACTGGCAAGGCACATTTTGCGCTAAAAGTCTGAGCTTATTGTGCTATTTGTAAACCACCTTTTCGAAAGGAATAAAAGCTTTTGCGTATTCCCTGTAGCGTGTTATGGCAAGTATAATCAGTCATTACGCTATAAGGGATCTCTGGCACGCCTCCGAGCCATTTAAGACAATTAACAAGCCATTTAAGGCAATTGACGTGTTTGTGTTGTTTTGCAAAGGGAAGACGGAACGCGGAAGTTCCTTTACAGAACTCCGCTCTTAACTCAAGCAATTAAGCAGTGAAAGTGCTTATCAATGGAGCTGTGTGAGTGAAATTCAGAGCCTGCTACTTCTCTCTAGAGAAAAATCACTGACAGCATGAATTTCTCTCCCTCCGTACACGTTCCCCGTTCCCCCTCACCCCCCTTCTTTGGAAAGCATGTTGCACCCAGCTGAATGCTGGGATAGCTGCCCATAATGCACCACTCCCAGTGCCGCGGCAGTTGCAGCAAATGTGGCCACGCCATCACATCTTATAGTGCTATAGCTATTGCGGTATATGGGTACTGCTATAACCAAAAGCGCTATAATCATGTAAGTGTAACCTAAGGCTGATAACTTGCCTGTCACTGAACAAAGAGAGAGCAACAGAAACATCTTCTGCTCCTCGAAATTATCATATCAATGTGGCTGCTCACTGGAAAGAACTTATTCCATATTCCAATATATCACCAAAGGGGCTCACTTAAAAATCCCTCTTCCCCTTATCTTCAAATAAACCCTGCGTAGCAGGAGTGGGTGTCATTGCAAACAGGACGGGAAAGGGGGAAATCTATTCATTTGTTTTCCCACTTAAACAAAAAGCTCTCTCATTGCTATAAACAAGCAGCCTGGCCGGGTAAGCACATTTAATTCCATTAAGATAAAACTCTGCAAAGCAAATGTTCAAGTGATGCAATTAAGCACTCAAAGGACAGGAGAGAATTTGCATATGGAACCTTAACTCTGCCCTCTTAGAAGTATGCATTCCAATCAGCCTATCAATTATTATTATTATTACCATAGCGCCTAGCACACATCATGCACCAGAACCCCAGTGTGCTCGGTGCTGTACAAACAGAGAACAAAAGAAAAGACAGTTCCTGCCCCCTATCTACGTCCATGACAAGAGACAGTGGGTGGATACAGACAGATGGGGAATACACAGAAACAACGAATCCATACTGGTCAGCATGCTTATCAGACAGCCAGGGATGTGCAGTGTGGGAGAGGCCTCCAGGAATCCCAGCCCCCCAGAGGTGCACAGCATCCCATGGAGAATAAAGGTGAGCGGAGGCCATGGTCCCGCCCCCAGCCAGCAAGACAGGGTGGGTGTCGAAGTAAGCTGTCTGTACTGCCCCGGGTAGCTCAGGGGGAGGCAGAGTGATTCCACACTGCCCTTAATGCTTGGCCGTGCCTCCGTGGCTCAAAGGAGCCCTTCAAGTGCATGATCACATCCTTGTTTCACCAATACTCTATTATAATATCCTACAGTGCAAGACACACACGTGGCATCTCTTCTCATTCTGCGCGCGGGACAAACCCAACCCCCTCAAATGGGTTTTCGTGATCTCTGCACGGCAAAGCGCTTCCCCGCCACAGCACGGCGTGTTCAGAACGACACGGACTGAACATTTGCTGCCACGCACAGGCCAGCTATCTTCGCAGCTACCCCTCTTAAGCCCTGAGCTCAGCCAAGGAAGACCTCAGAACTACCCGCCTCGTTCCCTGATTTGCACTCCAGGAGGCTGTGCTGCTGGGGAGAAAGGAAATATCTAACACTTGGCTGCTGACCGCGGGCCGGATTATGCCAGGTGCTCAATGAGAGGCATCTCCAGCTTGTGCAGCCCATGCAAAGGCCAGGCAGAGTTCCAGGCTCTGTGCTCAGGACAGCGCCCTGCTTCCCAGGGGGCATCCCAAAGGGAGCGGAGAGGAGGCGGAGCTAGGGGGCCAACCGCCTTAAATACTAGCAAGCAGCGCTCCGCCCCTCTGCACGCCTGAGAGCTCCTGAAGGCTTTCTGGATTCTTGAGTCCCCGTTCTCCCGAGGGAGTGCCAGTCCACACCGCTCCTACGCTGGGCTGGGCCTAAATGCCACACTCGGTCCCTGCAGTATTCAAATGCACCCAGTGGCTCGGAGAGAAGAGAACGGATCATAGAGGACCAAATTCTGCGCTCATTGATGCTGGTGCAAAGCTGGGGTCCCTCCACAGACTTCCACTGACTTGCTCCATAACACGGACTAAAGAACCAATCCAGTATTTTCTACATCAGACCCATAACTTCTGGGTGGACTACAGCATATCTTGTAGAAAGACATCCAGTCTTAAAGATTTCCACTGATGAAAAATTCTCCACATCTCTAGGTAAATTGTTCCAATGGTAACTACTCCTCTCTGTTAAAAAAATGTACTTTTAATTTTAGGCTGAATTTGTCCAGCTTCTGCTTCCTGTAATTGGATCTTGCAATGCGCAGTAAAGCCGGTTTTCCCGATGCTGTGGCTGCTCCTGCTAGAATATTTTTAAAATATTCTAAAATTGTAATAGCTTCAAACAGCTTTTTTTCAATTCGTGGCATGCAAAACTGTCCCGTGCCTCTGGTTTTTGCTTAACAAATGTTAGTGAACAACAAAAGAGTTCTGAGTCCAATAGACAACACCATGACTGGGTCAGGCCAATCCTCTGGGCACAGAATAATACAGAGGGGCAACTTCAGACCCCAAGCTCAATTTCTCCCACACTCTAAGAGCTGGCAGCTGTGATTGGATTGCAATTCTGCAGCCAATCCAGTCCAATCTTTGGAGGCAACTATGTTCATCCTTCCTTGATGAGGACAGGTCAGCCTACAGTGGGGGCATTCGTGGGGGGTTCATTTAGGTCTATGGGAGACTTTCAGTCCATCCAGAAAAATCCAGCTGGACTTAATGCAGTAATTTTCAAAGCCTGAGATGCCTCATGATACAGTATTTGATTCTAATGTATTTGTTTATGTCTCTGGTACTATATGGTACAGATTGGATGACGTATTCAAGTCCACAGTGCCCACAACTGGGGACAAATTTTTCAAGAGAGCTCAGTGCCCAATAGTGACCACTATGACCATTGTGCCCAGATTTTCAAAATTGCTCTGCACACATGAAGAATATTTGGCCAATGATTTAGATACCAAAGAAGGAACTGAGCTCTTATGAAAATCTGGCATTTGACTGTGGGTGCTGAGCCCTCTGGAAATTCCATCGGGAACAGAATATTATTTGACTGAGTTACTTTCTATAAGTAGTTTAACCTTTTCTGAAGTGTTTAAGAAGGATCTTCAATGTTGGAGGGAGAGCTGAACTGTCTTCAGTATCTTAACTGGAGCATAATACTAAGCCCCAGTATTTCATCAAGGGAAATCTTCAGAAAGTTAACAAGGAATGAGGACAAGAAATACAGATGTGCTTTCTGGAAATAGGTAGCAATGCTGTTCATCTCAGAGTCCCTAGACGGACTCCATCTGTTTTACTGTCCTCTGTGCACAAAAGAATCCTCACTCATTCTTATTTGGCAATTGTGAGTAGAAACCTCATTAGAATTTTCACAGGAGAACCTAGGGCAGGCGGGGAAATGCTGAGAAGAAAGCTCTGTCGGGAATCCACTGAACAGTGTGAAACCTTCATATCAGGTCCAAAGTGTGTTCTGAGATAGAGGGGGTGAATGTAATATGGTAAAGGGAATCAATAACTGGCATTTAGGGGAGGAGGATTAGTATAATAATAAGCTAAAGTCCTACCATTTATCTCATGTGCAGTCATAGGCAATGCCACTCCAGGATGAGTCTTTCCCCTCCCAGAGTTACATTACTAATGTACGTTCTTCTTCATAGTTAGCCAGCCAAGGAAGCTCTAATTAAAGTACTCAGCTTTGTTAGTGCTTGCTGTATAATGATTAGACTGGCCATTACTGGCGGTTCTCTTTCCCTCTACCTGCCCACTGGGTGGGTAAATTTATTCAGCTCTTTGTTTATTTCTTAGAAATGTCTTTTCTAGTTCTCCACCTTCACCCTCACAGGGCCTGATTGTTATCTAACTTGCACCAGTATTACACCAATATAAATCCATTGACTCTAATGGAGTTATTTCTGCTTTACACTTGTATACATTTTACATACATATTTAAATATGACGATGAGTCCATTTCAAACAGAAGCCTTATAGCAAGGAGTTCAATCTATTTATCCTTATGAAGAGAAAGTTAAGGGGAGACTTTATTGCAGGTTATAAAGTAGCCACCTGGCAAACAAAAACCCCAAAGCTACGACAAGCTCCAGCGGGTGGAAGTTGAAGCTAGACAAATTCACACTGGAAATAAGGCACAAATTTTTAACATTGAGGGTAATTAACTATTGAAACAACTTACCAAGGGGTGTGGTGGATTCTCCATCACTGGCAGTGTTGAAATCAAGATTGGATGTTCTTCTAAAAGTTCTAGCTCGAAGGGGAATTAATTTTTTCTGGGACGTTTTCCAGCCTGTGTTCTGCAGGAGGCCAGACTAGGTGATCAAGTGGTCATTTCTGGCTTTATAGTCTATGAAATTAAAGATCACATGCTGGGATGATGAGGACCATAGACAAGATTCCAACTCTGCTAAAAGTATTTCAGCAGTCACGTCCTTCAGATCACAACATGGATCCCATCCACTTTGCTATGCTCCTGCCAGTCCATTAGCTGTCATGTTATACCATTAACAAACCAGGTCTCCGAAAAAGTTTCTTGCGATCTCTGAATGATACCGACAGCAGTTCATTTAGGGTTTGGTTGGGATTTTTCAATCAGAAAAAATTCTAAGTACCTTTTTGTTCCTTCCTGCACAAACTTGGCAAAAAGGATGACAAGAAGATAAGTAGTCACATACCAGCACTTGAAATTATTTTCAAACCAGAGGAGAGCATTATGGAAAAACGAGCGCACATTATTTTGAAGGAAA
The DNA here is from genome assembly GCA_032164245.1 of Sternotherus odoratus. Lineage (NCBI taxonomy): Eukaryota > Metazoa > Chordata > Testudines > Kinosternidae > Sternotherus > Sternotherus odoratus. The sequence goes on from JAVMKO010000014.1 coordinate 28,650,128, forward strand.
ATCAATAACTTATTGAGCCTATGCCCAGGTTATTCATTTTGTCAGAGTTCTCTAGATGTGCAATACAACTTCTGTAGGATGTATATTGGCCTGACAACTGAATGAAATGGAGATCAGATGATACACTCCTAGGAAGAAGTGAAGGACCAGGGGGTGACAAAGGAGGATTAAAATTAGAATGGACGTGAAAGTAAGAGTGCAAGGAATGAAAATTTTAACAACTGCAGTGGATGGCATTAAAAAGACAACATCCACCAACAGTTACTACACCAGAGTGCCTGAGATATTGCATTTATTTCCTCTAACTACTGTATCTGCCTCCATCTTTGGTATTTGTAAGGTGCCTATGGCCTTACTGTGGAATCTTAGATGCCATGGTATGGTAAGTATGGTAAATGTTCATGTTTTAATGGGGTCCACTTTATAGCCCAGAATTTGGATCATTTTAAGATAACCCTGTATAGTTGTCTAATAAGTTGAGCTCGCCTTCTGCTGCTCCAGTCACACTAGGTACCTTATCTTCAACTTAAACCCAGACCATTAAGTCCCTTGTTCGTGGGGGACTATAGCGTTGCTGCTGTAAGATTTAGATCACCCACCGCTACTGTTGTTCAGGGAATGGTCCCCTCCCTCTGACTAGTGGCAAGAGGTGAAGCCGTGGTGATTTTCAGTGGGGTTTGTGGCCCTCAATTCATCGCCCAAACCACAGGCTGCTGGGACTGTAGTGAGCTCTTAAGACCCCATGTAGACCTAGCTGGCCACTCTCAAAGGTACTTAGCTTGCATTAATGTAGAGCTGCTGGAAACTTTCGAGCCTTCTACAATTTACACCCCTCCACTCCAGGCACAGACTCCCAGGACCAGCCTTCACATGCCCCAGTGCCACTGGCATGGCCAAGGTAGATTACCCGGGGCACCAAGCTTTATTTCTTTTGCTACATCCCACCTGGTTCACCAGCACCATTGCCTTCCCATAATTGACCATGCTGTCTCTGTGATAGCACGAGGCCTCTTCTTTACTGAGATCTCTCCTCCAGCAAGATGGCCGCCACACTGGAGAGCCTCGCCTATCAAAATGCACACACATCGTTCTTTGTGATCTCCATTACGTGTGTAAATCTGCTGTAGTGCATCCCCTGTTACAGAAAAAAAGTCTTCCTCATTCACTCAAGGTAAAATAAACTCTAGGTTCCTTTTCAGTTCACTGTTGGCTTTATATCCTTCAGCTACATAATGACATGGTTATAGGGGTGTAGGACAAACACAATGTCAGTAGGTTACAGGCCCATTGTGTCTGAAATTCGTTGATACTATTTGTATGCCAGAAGGATAAATAATAAATACATAGAATGGCATCAAAGATATCCAAATACAAAGGGCCCATTACCTACTTCTGCCTCTCCTTCCTCAGCTGCTATAAAAACAACATCTCTGCCAGTCTTATTTTATGGACTATCCCATTATCTAATATTGAAGTTGAAATCTGTGTGTGCCTTGCCTTAGAAAAGTGTGCTTATATGGAACACTATTAGTCAATAATCGTGTGATTCTCCTGCGACCCAATTCCAAAAGCCTGCCATGAGACGCTGCGGATGCCCCATTACTTGGGTTATTTACAATTAGACTGGATGAAGCAGTGGAGACTATCCTATAGGGAACAATCCCACACTGACTGCAGGGGTGAGTTTTCATTTCTGAGCTGTATGAGTCTTATGGAAGACACAACAGTAGAAAAGGGATTAGAATGAAGGGGGATGTGCTCTCCACAGCCCACCAAGAAAAAGGGCAAGGCCCCTAAGGGTATATCTTCACTGCAGCATTAACTCTGGGTGATCAGCAGCTGGTCTGAGCTCCCAAATTAGCCAATCCTGGATCCTCCCTAGTGCTGCGCTCCCCCAAGGAGGCCCCTAGGACTTCTGGGGACACATCCCGTGGCTCTTTGTGCTGCAATAAGTCGAGCTGCTCTGTGATTCTGTCCCGATGAAGTGTCGGAGAACTTGTTTGCCCTGGGCACATGAGGGAATTATGGGAAGGCATTGGAGGACTATCAGCACTCAAGGGATCCAGCCTGTGTTCTCTCTGCAAAGGGAGCAGGATACCAGCCCAGGTGAAAGCCTCACGCAGGCTTTAGGCTACGGTCCCAGACAAGGCAGCTAGATTGCGCAAAAGCTCCATCCAACTCAGGTGAGACGGTTTTGCGCCTGCACAGGAGGGGGACTAGAAGCAATAGCCGAGTAAGAGACGGCATGAACCCCGCAGCGAAGACATACCCTGGGACATGGAATCTCACTTCTCCTTCCGAGCCTGTTGGAGCAAGGATGGGCACTGATCGGATTCCAAAGCCTTTGGAAGCAGCTGTGATGGAACAGATGTTGAGAAGCTTAGGAGTTAACATTATTGGCACAGCACTCACCAGTTTAGCAGACCCCAAGGCTAATGTCACACCAGGCAGAAAAATCAAGCTTTAGGGGTGTCAGAGATGAGACAGACTCTGACTGCAGAACAGATTGGCTAAAACCCACAAGATTTCCTCCTCCTCCCTCACCTCTTTCTTACCCATCCAACTCTCACCCCACCAAGGGATTGGGAAAAGGTTTTTATCGGTCTGGCAAAACATGAAGTGTGACGATGGGGGTGATTGTTTCTCCAGCCGTGTAAAAAAATTAAAAAAGAAGCAAATAAGCAAATGTAAGCTAGTGCGTGAAATGCCTGAGCTATGTTAAGGAGCAGCTTGCTTATCCCTGCTCATCAGGGGTTAATTTCTACTGTCATTGAGGCCCGATCGCTCTGAATTATTTCCTGCCTGTAACGTGTATTTGGGTCTTGGTTCTGGGAGAGATTTACAGCACTACGGTGCTCAAAAACTTCCTCAGTATTCAGCCAAAAGTTAGCTTGTGGGAGCTATGTTTAAGCACATACTGTGGGTTCAAAATGCCTTGTTTTACCCGGATCTCTTTCATTACACTCCAATCTGAGTTTACGCAGGATCTCACCTTGACTAGGACTAAAATGATCTGACACATATTTGTATCTGTGTTAAAAATCAGGATCACAAGAGATAGGTGGGAAAATTGTACCATTCTGGGTTACTCAAAGACGGTGTGTTCCAGTTGCTTAGAGTTGTGCCACTCCTGTATTGGAACCTTTATACGTTCACGTTTACTCATCAGCAAAGGGTAGGTTTCAAAAGCAAGAGTTTAACAGGGTTTAAAAGAGACCTGGATAAATTCATGGAGGTTAAGTCCATGAATGGCTATTAGCCAGGATGGGTAAGGAATGGTGTCCCTAGCCTCTGTTTGTCAGAGGGGGGGTGATGGATGGCAGGAGAGAGATCACTGTTAGGTTCACTCACTCCGGGGCAGGATACTGGGCTGAATGGACCTTTGGTCTGACCCAGTATGGCTGTTCTTATGTTCTTACAGATTTTGTGGCATATTGCATGCAGTGAAATGAAAAGCATATCGCACAACTACTTTTTGACTGTGACATGATCACTGCTAGCTACTGACATGGCTTTGAATGGAGGCATTGCAGATCCCAAGGCAACCGTATGACACATTTTTCATTTAGTTGGTGTGTATAGCACGCGGCACACGTGCTGCAGCCCGCTTGTACACTGAACAAATAATTTCCATCCCCTGGACTGTTCTCCCAGGTCATTCATGGAGAGCTAAGGGAAAAGTGAATCCATTTTGCTTCTCCTAGAAATTAGACATTTCAAAACACTGGCACCCAAATCCATCAGATTGTACAGTTAGCCCTTTTCTGATTGCTTGAAGAAATACAGGGCCACGTTCTCAAAAAGCATTTCCATGGCTTAGACACTCCTGAGGATTTTACCTGTAATTGTTAGACTTCAGATTCTGGAGGAAAGCCATCAAATCATGTTAGGACGTGAAGGCTGTCCAGTGGGAAAACTGGAAATAAGGATGGAATTACATCTGCTGGGGCCCAGCTAGCTTTTGTCAAAGGGTTGCCGCTGGAGTAAGAATGTGTTAAAAATAGGCAGGTTGTGCCAGGTTTTCAGAAGAGCTGAGCTCCGAATGAGGCCCCACAATACGTGCCCCCAGACCCAGATGAGCTCAGTACATTGGGGGCATGCTGGGTACTGAGTGTGACGGAGTAGGAATACTGGGTGTGTGCCTCAGTTTCCCCTATGCATTTCTTGAGCGTCTATGTGAAGGGATAAGGATGTGTAGCTGATGCAAAGCAGAGCTTCTTTGCAGGTGTCCATACCTGAAGCTGTAATCTGACCCCAAGTGGGGGAGGGAGGTCACCTGACCTGGCTGAGCCAGGGGGGAGGAGGGGCTGGAGAGAGTGAGTTTGAGTTTGGAGTGAGTTTGAGTTTGGGGGCCTCCCTTGGGCCCCCAAAATGGATCCAGCTGAGGGGTTCGGGTGCCTACTAGCTCGGTGTTAGACCATGTACCTGTCAATGAGTAAACCTCTGTTTTACTGGTTGGCTGAGAGTCACATTAGACTGTGGATTTGGGGTGCAGAATCCATGGGCTCCCTCAGGACCCCGCCCGGGCGGGCTCGCTGTGGGAAGTGGATGGAGGGGCAGAAGGTGCTGAATGCTCCGAGGTCAGACCCAGGAAGGTTGAAGTGGGTACCCGTGAAGCTCCTAGCCTTGGAAACAGGCTGTGTACGGAGAAGGGACACTTCCCCTGGAATCCTATCTGGCTTCATAGGGAGCAAGTTCCAGACCATCGCCCAGGCACTCCATGACACTGAGCTCCTTTGAAAATCTGGCCCTAAATGTCACAATGAGAGCCGCAAGAGCCCACATCCTCATAGCTAGCTTAAGGCACCTAACTGCTATGGAAATTAATGGGAGTAAGGCACCTAAGGACCCAGGCCTGGCTGACAAAATGGCCCATAGTATCCGTGCATACTGGTAATCTGTCTGGGGCTTACGTCATTATGTCTCTGGGATTGCTCATGGTTATGTTAACAACACTAGACGGAGAGCTGGTGATTCATTGGTAGCCATGCGGAGTGTATAGCCACAGGTTTCAGGCGGGTTTCTCAGCTCACCTAAGCCCTAGTACCCTCGCACGCTGTTTTTAGCACACTAGCTGAAGCTGGGATTCACACCCACCGGGGCCAGTAATCCGCCACTGCACGTGACAGGTTCCACTAAGGAAAATGAGCCAAGCCAGACCCACCCCTTCCTAGTTAATCCACCTGCGGCTAGTTGCCGAGGCAACAGGGTGACAGTTAATTAGGCGAGGAGCACCTGGGCCTAATAAAGGGTTTGGAGCGTTTACTGGGCATGGAACCTCCTGGCTCAGCAGAGAGCAATGCACTGCGGAGGGGAAGACTGTTATCTGGCCACGTGTCCAGCAGAGACCCAGGCTCCGGACAGGGAGTTCAGCCTGAGAGTGCTCAAGGGGAGAGATGTGAGACTGATTAACCCCAGGGCAGAGCGCTCCCAGTGGAAGAGCCATCTGAAGCTTTCACTTACGTTTTTCGTGTTGGCCTTTCCTCTTAGCTAAGTGAGACTGTAAATGAGTTGGCCCCCCGGCGCCCTCTTGTGGCCAGGGTGCCTCTGCACTGCTCTGCTCGCCATTCTCCCTCTTCCGCCCTTTCACAGATATTCCACACAACTCATTTGTCCAACCACCACCCTTACCGGGGTCGATTCAGAGACAAGTAACGCAAAAGTAAAACTCCAAGTCCCCAAAGTCAGGCCCCGAGGCACAGCTTTTACCTCAGCGTCTGGCTGAGCGGAAGGTTCCCTCCCAGAGTCCTTGTTTGGTGAGTTCTTAGGGGGTGACCCTGCCCTGTGGTTTGGCTTGCAACTGTCCTGTTCAGAACTAACTCCTTCCAACAACTGCTCAGCTCTCTTATAAGGGACCAGCTGCCTGAGGCTCCCTCGTCACAGCAGGAGTCTCTCAATAGCTCACTGAGCAAGCCCAGGCTTCAAGTGTCCTGCGGGCAGCTCCCTCATGGAGACCCTCCGAGGAGAGCCCTCTTTAATACGAGAAAGGCACTCCTGGACTTGTTCATACCCAGCTGAGGGGAACTTGTGGCAGGGGGTCATCTGCAGTGCCATGCCTGACCACAGGGGGCAAACTAGAGTGACCTCCATGCCGTTACACCATACACTAACCGGGTCACTTCTCTCATTAAATGAGATGGGTGTGAGGAAACTCGGTGGCGGGTAGGTGGATTTCTCTGCGTATGCTAACCCCTGCCGTTACCAGAGGAGGAGTAAGAGTTTACTTACGTTATTCTAGTGGTCACCCAGGCACCTAAAAAGCTTTTAAGGACCTTCCCTTTTAGACTTTACACACCCTGACTTGCCCTTGCTCCTGCAGATCTGGGGGCAGGCCTGGATCAATTGTCCCTCCCCTGTCCTGAAGCGGTAATGCTCAAAACCTGCACGAATATAGCTGGGTGTGCACAAAAGGAGATTAAAATAAGCCCTTCCTTTGAAAAATTGGCCCTTAAAGATTTAACTTAAGTGCATAAGAATGGCCATAGAGGGGTCCCTGTAGCCTAGTATCCTGGATCCTCTAGTATCCTGTCTTTTGCTAGCAGCCAGTGCCGGGTGCTTCGGGGGGAATGAACAGAACAGGGCAATTACAGTGACCCTTCCCCTGTCATCTAGTCCCAGCTTCTGGCAGTCAGAGGTTTCGGGACACCCAGAGCATGGGGTTGCATCCCTGACCATCTTGACTAATAGCCATTGATGGATCTATCTTCCATCAACGTATCTAATTCTTTTTGAACCCATTAATAGTTTTAACTTGTAGCTTCCCTTTACTACAATTTAATGCTAAATCTCTTCAGCTGCAGTAGCTAAGATGCCTCAATGTCAGCTCTTCTGTGTAGCCATAAATGTTGTGACTAGGGAGGGCAGGACTATGAGGGACAGAGGAGTTTGCATGCAGAGTCTAGATTAAAATTAGAATTCATCCCAGGCAACAGTGCCAAGCTCAGGGGACAAAACAAATTCCAAACAGTCATTCTTTGTTCTGTTGGTAACTGGTCCCTTGCCATATTGAGTTAATATCTGGAGGAAGTGACATCACCTCAGGCCAGTCACCAAAAGGAAATAGTCAGTTTGGCTTGGCAGGAACCAGAGACCTCTGAAGTTTTAAGAGGGTTCACCACAAACCTATTGTTGTAGATATTTCAGTGATGGGAACTACAGATAGTCAAGAAGAAAAGAGGAGTTTACAGAGTTTAGAAAAGGGAAGTAGAGATGGTTTCCCATAGGGAGCTGAAATTTAGAAAGGGTGAAGGAAAAAGCACTCTCTTTTCTACACACACACACACACACACACACCCCGTCCTCTGAGAAGACTCCCCTCACCCTCATCTCCAGGCAGAAGCAGGATTAAAAAACGGGGAAAGTATTTCTGATCATGCTAATGAAGCCTTCTCAGGGGCAGTCCACAGCAACCCACAGACTTTGTCCAGCGCCGTGCTGTGCACTGACAAATCTGTTACATTAATTGTAGAGTGGATATTAGTACCCACCTTTCAGCATCCAGCTCTGAGCATTAAACTAATTACTAGGTTCCAGCACTGCATGGCTTCCCAGCGGGAAGACAGTGCCCTATAAATCATCATACATGAGCGTCATTTAGCCACAGATGTAAAAATGTCAGTATCTCTCTAAATATTCATTTGCTTTGTATTCTAAATACTGCCTCTCTAGGTGCCATTTTCCTTTCTGTTCAAAAGAGTGTGCCCCTTTTTCCTATAGGATAAAGACACTCTCTTTACACATTTAGGACGTTCTAAAGTATCCACCTCTCCTTTGCTGCCTTGCAGTGAGAAGAATGCATTTAAACAATCCAGAGTATAACGATATCTAAGATAGCAAGGAAATGTCTCGATGTCTCATGCAAACAAGGAGTCCAGCTATTAGCTCACACTCATCCCATCCCATCTACCCTTTCTACACTCTGCCAGTCTCAAAGATCATCATGCTACTGTGCTGATAACAGCCATGGCACATATTCTAATTCTATTGGCCAACAAGAAATGATGGTACTTATGACAGTATTTCAGACCTGCCTTTCATTGCAACTGTTAGCTGACAGCATACTTTGATCAGAGATGCAGAGGAATAGCGTGAATAGCCATTTCTCATATTGAACACCACCTTCCATAATTCCATGTTTGGAAATATTAAATCTGCTGTATACAATATTTGTTCCCCAGATAAGACATCATTCTGAACTCCTTACCACTTGTAACCGAGGAAAAAAGAGTGTTAACTCTTGGTGTCCTGGCCAAAATGTATGTAATTTGTGCAACGACATGCTGCTTAGCTATATTCCTCTCTCGGGTTCAATTAGGGCTGGTATTCATCTTCACTTCCTTGTGCATTGCAGTCTGTTAAACTGCTGCTGCCCAGAAGTGGCTGCACTTTAGCAATGAGTGAAGCCATTCTCTCAGATTACATAGTGCTTTGGAATCCTTTAGAACTATAACAACTCTAATTATTTAGCTTAAAAAGAAGTGTAAGGTATGACTTAATCACAGTCTAGAAGTATCTACATGGGGAACAAATATTTGATAATGAGCTCTTCAATCCAGAGCAGACAAGGATATAACACTGTCCTCTTGCCCGAAGTTGAAGCTAGACAAACTCAAACTGGAAATGAGGCATTTTTAACAGTGAGGGTTAGTGACTATGGGAACAATTTACCGAGGTTTATGGTGGATTCTCCAATGCTAACAATTTTAAAGTTAAGCTTGGAAGTTTTTCAAAAAGCTCTGCTCTAGGAATTATTTTGGAGAAATTCTCTGGCCTGTCGTACACAGACAGGTCAGACTGGATGATTACAGTGGTTCTTTCTGGCCTTGGAATCCATGAATATGTAATATTATTACTTTTCATTATCTCCCTAAATATAAAGCAATGAACATTGTATTTAGAGGTGTACAATAAACAGGCTTCAACATAGAAATTATGGAGTGAATATTAAAAATAAAGCTGCCGGGACAAAAAGACGGAACCAGAAGAAGTGGAATTGTCTTAGCTCCTATAGAATATAAAAGTTAGTAAGGGAATACGGCACAGCTTCAAAGGAAGATATCGGCACAGTACTGTAGCCGTTGTTTCTATAAAATTATGGTGATACCCTCTGCTGTCAACAGAGACAGAAGGGCTTTCCCTTGTCGCCTACATAGTCTGCACTTCGTATGAACAGTTTTGTTCAAACAAGACACAAGGTGGTTAGCGTGACATTATAGACAGCTGGTTTACTCTTGTTGAATGTTGTTGTCAGACTTCGTCTTGCTGTGTGATGTGAATTAGTCTAGTGAGCATCTTGAGTTTTAGCCCCGTCAAACACCATTGATTTCAGCAGTTATTCCTAATGGATGTCAGCACGAGTGAGATCGAAATCAGGTGTTTCCCAAACAAAAGGGCTAGAAGAATGCAGGCCTGAATTTTCAAAAGTGACTATAAATGTTGGGGTGTCCCGCTGGAAACACTTTAAACAGGCCTGACTTTAAGAAAACTGGTGCTAAGCACTTGCTACAAATAAGACCTCATCCCCTTATTCCTGAAATGGATCAGCAATTGTCACCAAAAATCTCAGCTTTGTGGAAAGGGCATTCTCCCTCAGAAATGATTCAATAAAAAAAAATTCTGTCAGTTCTACAAGACCCACTTCTGCACCATTACGGTCAATGGGAGTTGACCTGCTGGGACAGGGTGAGGAGCTACAGGTTACTTATGTTACACTCCATTTACTTTCTCTGAAAAATCTGACCTGCATTTGGGCATGTTTGAATGATTAAAAATACTACTTATTGAGTCAAATTTGACTGTCATTTGATTTGACTGACCTGGTCAGTTCTGCTTATGTAGTGAATTCATTAAACACAGAAACAACATATTCCCCGGGGCAAAATTGATCATAGATTTGCATATGACGGAACCAAATGGACATACTTTACATGACCTGGTAAAAGTGGTATAAGGGAGAAGTCTAAACTACTACAGTTAGGTTCATATTCAGTCTCTTTGTTCACTGAGTTTGTACTCACCGTCCACCACACACCCATCATTCCCTTCCCAGTAAATAAATAAACCATTTCTTTATCACTGTCTGTGGATTTCACTGTCTTGTGAAGTCCTAACCTATACCACCCATACAGAACCTTTCCAGTTCATCAGCTGGGGTGTAGGTTTGCTTTTGAACAATGCCTAGGACATGCCAGCACCCCCATGAGACACAGAAGGAAGAGGAAGGAGCAGACGGTGACAACCTCCCAATACCCTGCCAAGCAGGTGAGAACAGGCTCCCCACAAATATCTGCCTTTCAGGGAGGGGGCCAGAGAGAAGCAGAACCTCCCCAGAGAGCTTTCCATGAGCAGGGTAATGACAAGAGCCATCCTCCCCGGAGACAGGGGAGAAGGCTAGTGGTCCCAATTGGTTTCCTTGGTGACTGTCTGCGCAGAAAGGCATGGAGGCTAAACTCTCTTTCCCTTTCCAGAGCTGCACTGAGGTACACCGGATGGGACAGAAGGGAGAAAGCTGCCCCGGTTCTGCCATGCTGTAACTCTTACGTGGGAGTAACTGGGAGACTTCATGCTCCTGGGCTGGCTGACTAGTGCCTTTCGCCAGCCCTAATTTCCCTTATACAAAGCAAATGTGTAAAACATAAAAGTAATGAAACTTTGCACCTTTGCAAGCCAGCTTTCCCCCAGAAAATCACCTGTGCCTGTCACTAAGAAGCTGCAGGAGGAAGCTAGGAAGTCTGATCAGCTGAATGGCATGACAGAAGGGCAGTGCTTCTGCCCTTGGATCACTTGTGTAGCAGCTGGAAAACTGGACTTGTTGAGAAAGAAAGGGAGCAAAAAAAATACTGCAGCTCCCAGTGCATTTGGTCTCGCTCCAGCAGTCCCATGGGTGACCCACTGTATATTTTTAGCTCCTGCATATCTGAAATACCACCGGGATCCTCATTAGATAAAACCTCCGGGGGGCGGGGGAGGGGGACGGGACACTGTTAAGATTTTTTGTTTTATTTAATTGCTCGCTTCAGTACAGATGGCAAATCATGTGGAGAGGCTCCAGTCCCATCACCTTGGGAAGAGAGGGAGAGCCAGGCCTGGGAGAGGAGGCAGGGGGTGGGAGGGGAAAAGTCAACCAGGCGGTATTTAAAAATCTACCTGCTGGGCCCAGAGGGGGATGGAGATGTTAAGGTCATTCACAGTTTGAGCTGTGTCCTGGAGAGCGAGAAGGGGGGAAAGGTGTGCTGTCTCCTCTTGGATCATTAATTGCTTGTTAAGTCAGCTAATAAATGCACACATTGACGGATGGCCCCATGCCCTTTCGGTCCAGGTTTGGTGGCATTTTATATCATTATTTTGCCTGCTATATCTTTGTCTATTTAAACCCAGATTCGGTTGGATAAAGTGACTCTTAAATGAAAATAAGAAGAGTGTGTGTGTGTACAACCTGTACAGCAGAAACATTAAATGATTCCCCCTCCTGTTGCCCATTCAGGTTCTGTTTTCTCCACTTTCAGAGCCACTAGGAGAGATGCTTTATCTCCGCAAAAGTTAATCCCCCTGGGTGGACGGAGCTGCAGGTCCTGACTGCTTATAGATTCATAAATTCCAAGGCCAAACGGGACGACTGTGATCATCTCATCTGACCTCCGGCATCATGCAGGCCAGAGAACTGCCCCCCCAGAATAATTCCTAGAGCAGAGCTTTAGAAGTCCCATCCTAATATAAAAAACTGCCGGTGATAGATAATCCACCGTGATCCTTGGTAAATTGTTTCCATGATTAATTCCTCCCACTGTTACAAAATTACGCCTTATTTCCAGTCTGAATTTGTCTAGCTTCAACTTCCAGCCATTGGATCATATTACACCTTTCTCTGCTAGACTGAAGAGCCCATTATTAAATATTTGTTCCCCGTGTAGATACTTAGAGAGACTTTAACCAAGTCATCCCTTAATCTTCTCTTTGTTAAGTGAAATAGATGGAGTTCTTCTCTGGGCATCTGACCATACGAGGATCAAATAGTCACTATCAGAGGAGCCCTATCAGCATTCTCGGTTGGTTTCCATTTCTCCTGCGTCATCAGTGTTCACTTATGTCCTCAGTTTATATCCTACTGCAGCATCTCATAAATCAGATGTGCAGGGACATCTTTTCTTGAGTCAGAGGCCTCCTCTTAAATAACACTACAGTAGGGGTTGCTTTTCTCATTCAGCACAAAAGCCTCTAGAGTAGGCGCAAAAGGGTCCCCGGCATTTCTCATAAAAGCCGGGAAGGATTTACAACAATGTGGCAGGGTGCGGTATTTTAAATGTGGCTTTGACACCACAGAGTTAATGGTAACCACTTATATTGATATAGTCTCTTTCCTCAATTAGGATTCCAGCTCATGTTACAAACTGATTAAAAAGGAATCATTTCACATCTGCCACTGAAATGCAGTCATCGCCAGGGTTGAAACGTGGCAGCTGGTTGAAAGCACACAAGCGACTCTGCAAAACAGTTTGGGATGGAATGGAAAGAACATTGTATCCAGTAGAAAACCACTGGAAGGCCAGTGTAATTAGGCAGAATATGCTAACTATACTTACCTGAGTTGGAAAAGCCTTTAGCATCCTGATTCTGACAGAAGGTGCAATGGAATCCTTGAGACCACAGCTGGTCAGGACTCTGTGATGCTGGTTTAATAATGACTTGGAGGGGAAAGGGAGATAAGATGATTCCCGTCACTTCTTCTGTTTTCCTTTGTGCTCCCTCATGTAAATACTGATGGCATGTAGGCTATGAGATCTAACCAAATCACAGTTCAAGGTGGATTCGCTACTGGCCATTTTTGTAACTTTTACAAAAGTCTGAAAAGAAGAAAAGAATTTCACATTCTCAGCACTACATGGATTATTTATGAATATGTAAGTTGGAGCAAGAAGACCTCTAGGGTAGAAACAAGCCACCAAGATCAACTGAACTTTCCAAGGCGCTTCATTTGTCTTGGGTTTGGGATGTCTCAGACACTGTTTTGGGAATTGGTGGAGACTCTAAGAGGCTAGAAATATTTCTTGCTACTAAATTCAAATCTAGGTGATCTGGGATGAAGTCTTTCTGTTCGCAAAATCTTCAATGCATAAAGAACTCAGCCAATAGTATTTTATGCACTGAAGTCTTCATGAGCTGTGCTGAGCTTTCCCCAGCCCATAAAGACTTTATGTGCTGGAGACTTCAAGCACTGGTCTGGAATGCTAGAGTCCTCAGCAGCTTATGTCTCCGCTGCTGAAACCTGTGTGTACTCAGCATAGATGCACAGAGTCTTCAGCAGCAAAAGCGTTCAGCAGATAAAGACGTTATCTTTAATGTCTTGAAGGCAGAGCTCTGCATTTGGGTCGTTGTAGAAGTGCAGAACCCCAGTAGGAGCTTATGGCCGCACTACTGAGCCATACATGAAGAGGGTGCAGGATGCATGCCTCTTTATATAGCACTAGCACCATTGGCTCTTTGAGAGGGACAGAGTGCTGCTCCCTGTCCCTCCTCCTCTGCACTGGCAATTGCCGTAGCTTTGCAATGTCAGTATACTCCCAGGATTGCAAGGCGTGCATTATACCTCGCCCCTACACAGATGCGCGACGGGTGGGAGGATACTTGTGTACCTCGGCAGGATAAAACACAGTCAAACTTTATTCCCCGGCATCATGGCAGGCTCTCAGCAATGGGAGAAGTAACTATGATGCTAGTGGAAGTTAACTAGACCACACTCAAATTGGCTGATACCCCATCCCTGTGGTAAATCTGAAATATCAAAAATATTTCAGATGTTTTGCTGGAACACAGTTGTACAAGCGGCTTTTTGGAAAGAAACGCCTGGGTCACGTATGATGTGTCTGGTTCTTAGTCATTATCCTGCAGTGCTCTTCTGTGCAGAAGTGACCGTACGCGCTTTGAGGCAGGGACCTTAAAGGTCTTTTCACTGGAGGTGCCCATGGTGCGTTACACAGTGAGAGTCAGGTCCCGTATTGGTCCTTTGGGCACTACCGCGGGACAGATTTTAAGTAACAATGACAGGGGGATTGGGAGCTCAGTGGCTACCACTTGAGAATGGTGTGCAGTTTTGGTTGCAGTCAAGAGACACGTTACTGCAATTGACTGCTGGCTCTAGTGTAAAACTCTACAGTGGGGAGTGAGGCGGGGGAGGGGAACCTGCAGCTTCCCTTCTGCAACAGCAGTCACTGTGTCATGATCTTTCAGGTGCCTTCTTTCACATCCTTAGTTCTGAACCAGTGACAGAAGCAGCAAGATAAACCTGAGTCATTTTGTCATTGACGGTAATGGGAAATGTCAACATCGAGGAATACATTAAATTCCACCCTCACTCTCCTCCTTTTTAATCACCCCCGAGCGTGCTAAATAATCCGCCTGGCTCCCATAAGACCATTGCATGGTGAGGTCAGTGTCACCCAGATAGAACTAAGGTCTACAGTTTGGGTTGCATTGCCAATTCTGCAGGAGTTTGGAATCGAACAGGTTTTAGACTAGGTGCTACCTGGATGACCCCAGCTCAGCTGGCTGGGGATCTCATGGGACTCAGGAGGCCTGTAAAGCACCTCACACGCTGCTTGACAGGCTTCACATTCATCCTTAATTCAGCTGTGCCCCCACAATTCATCCTGCGCCACTCACAAAGCCGCTCGCCTTTCTGAGAACACAAAAGCCCTTAGGTGCGACTGGGGTGAATTAACCCTGGCAACAAAGGCACCATTTTGAATTTACTGTCTTTTGAGCATTTAAATCAGGGTATATCTGAACAAGGAGGGTCAGGTTCACCATTGGTGCAACTCCCCTGAAGTCACATAGGGACAGATTTTGGTCCAGAGAGTTTTTAATCAGAGAATATTAGGACTGGAAGGGCCCTCAAGAGGTCGTCTGGTCCAGTCCCCTACACTCATGGCAGGACTAGTTATTATCTAACCTGCTTGTCTAACTGGCTCTTAAAAATCATCAATCAAAAACAATTCCCTCCCCTGTGTTTCTTTTTTGTCTGATGACATTGAAGAAAAGAAAAGGCTGACGGGTAGGAGAATGTCCTGACCCCTGACAGGCCTTACGGGGCCACAGATTGCTTCCCCCTTTGAATGACATTGTAAAGTCCTCAGACCAGATCCTCATTTTGTGTAAATTGTCAGCGTTCCATTGACTTCAATGGAGCTACGGCCATTTTCCCCAGCTGAGGATGCAGCCACGCTGCCCTGAGGACTCTGCAGTTCTCTGCAATGAAGTCTTGCCCCTCCTATCAATTTCCCCTCGTGGCTTGTCTCACTTTATCACTGACTGCGAGATGCCTTATCCTGTTATTCTTCCCTGCCAGCTGCTTGGATGCTCCGTGTCGGAAGCTCAGCTAATGCAGCAGCTGTGTTGGGAATAACCAAATACCGTGCAGCTGATGCACTGGACTTTCTCCCTGGGGCCAGTTTAAGCACTCGAGGCAAAGCATGACAAGCAAAGGTCACTCAACAGGTTCACCGAGGCCAGAGACCACATCGAGAAATTAATTATCTATTCTAATGAGCAGCTTTCTCAGCAGTGCTGTGCGGAACTAGCTCTCGCTGCAATTGTTCGTGTTTCGGTGTATTCACATTCAGCAATCTAGTCACCAAGAGCAAAACTTTCCAAAATATCCTTCAGCTGCTGCATGTTGTTCTCCGCCCAACGGACTGCAACGCGACCTATTTACAGCTATCCAAAAATGCAGAGGGCCAGCGCAAAGCCTATTAACTATTTAAATCTCACTTACGCTGTATTTTGAGTCCTGCATACGGACGATTCTGGCTCTCTGCACAAGCATGAATGACACGCGAAATGCAGTCACTTGGAACTGACATTTCCTACTTGCAGAGAATTCCTCTGGGTGCCAAAACCTTAAGAAAAACTTCCTGGGGAACTGGACTGATGCCATAGGATAACGTATTAATGAGCCACACCTCTGGAAAGAGGAGTTCAAATTCCAGGTTCCACATTCTAATCCAGGCTATGCCAGTGTGGAAAAAAAACCTCCATTGAAGTGAATGCAGTTGCTCCAGTTTTGCACTAGTGTAAATGAGACCAGAATGTGGCTGAAAATCCCTCGTGATTGCTCATCCATGACACACATGTCCAGCATTCTCTCCTCAGGAGACATCTAGGATTGTGACAGGGTCTGATGGGCTAGGCATGAAGGGGACTAGTAGGATGCCGGACTGGAATAGAGGACGAGGGTGGCAGGCCAAGACTGAGATGCAACATGGAAGTCCACTAGGAGTTGCAGATGGAGAGCAAAGTGCGTCGTCAGGACTCTGTCTGAGAAGGAGCCACACAGGGCTCTGGCATCTCTCACTTGTGTGAATGCCAAAGTCACCCAAATGCTTTTTCTTTAGAAAATTTGCCTGTTATTAAAATAGGGAAATCCATACAAATACATGAAACTAGATCATGGGGAAATCAGTTTGTGAGCAGAGGATTCTGATGTGGCCGTTATGAACCAGTTCTTGAAACCAAGCAATTTGTTGTCATAGCGAAGTTTTTTGGGTTTACACCAGCCAACACTAATTAAACCTTTATTAATGCTTTTAGAGATATATTGTCCATGAAGAGTTCCAAATGATCGTTGGACAACACGTAACAGCCATAAAAATGGAAGTGATACTAGAATCTTATTCTCACTTATTCTCAAGTTGCAGTTGGAAAGGTTTAGATTGGATATTAGGAAAAACTTTTTCACTAGGAGGGTGGTCAAGCACTGGAATGGGTTCCCTAGGGAGGTGGTAGAATCACCTTCCTTAGAGGTTTTTATGGTCAGGCTTGATAAAGCCCTGGCTGGGATGATTTAATTGGGGATTGGTCCTGCTTTAAGCAGGGGATTGGACTAGATGACCTCCAGAGGTCCCTTCCAACCCTAATATTCTATGATTCTATGAAATAAATCAGAAAAAAATGTTAATTTCAAGTCAATCCAGAAATGAGATTTCTTCATTTTTCTCACTGAACCCCCCCCCCCCCACACACACACACCAATTTAGTTTTGGGTTTAAATAAATGTTGCATATGACCCAAAACAATACCTTTTAGTTTGTTTTGGGGTGTTTTGTTGTTTTTAAATGAAAAGTAACAGCTTTCAAATGAACCAATGTTTCAAAATGAAAAGTTGAAAGGTTTCACTTTGAAAATGTCAAAATGGAATTTTGAATTTTTCTTTCATTTTTTTTTTGGGGGGGGGAGGAAGAAGAGGGTCGAAACTCTTCACCAAGTTCTGTTTGAATGAATAGTTTTGGTCCACCCAAAACTGAAATTTTCCATGAATAAAGCTATTCACCTGAAAAATTTTGCTCAGCTCTTTTTCAGCCAGCCAGTTGGCATACCTCTCCAAAGAAAACACTACAGAATGCAGCCTGTAGAACCTCTAGGAACTGCTCACCAAACAGGTCCCAGTCTATGGACCCAAATCGAGAGTATCTTATCAATGAATATAGCCCATGAGAGCTCAGTCAGGAGCATTCTGGCTTCACCAGAGCTCGATACCTTTGCAGCCCAGTATTGATCTTTTATTTATTTTTCAAACAACGTCAGTGCTCAGGAAATGTGTCAGGGTGACAGTCCCAGAGTCTGAGTTCCACGTTGTGCACAGGATCTGTCCCATCCGAGCACAGGCAGTGCCAGCTTTGTCTACAGTCTCTCCAGATATACCTTGCACCTCCAGGCTCTTGCAGTCTTTAGTGTCTCTGCAGAGACTGCCCATCTGGCTGGATGTTTTGGGATAGTGACACCTGTTGATTGAGATTTGGGCATTGGAGGGCTATGACTGTCAATCTAACCTCGGTTGGATCTGAACAGGTGACCTAGCAAGGAAAAGCTCTAATCTCCCAGTGCCAATCCCCTAGGCTATTCGATCCCCTTTTTTGTGCAAGTAAGAAGGGTCCCTCTCAGTGCTCCAGCTTCGGGGGGGATGAGGTGATGGATGACAGGTAGTGAACTATTGTTTAGAAGCAGGCAGCTGATCAAGTTTGACAGTGAGCCTAGGCAGTTTCAGGGCACTCTGAGTAGGAGACATTGGCCCAGCAGCTTTAGGAACTGTCCAGTTGGCAAAGAGATCAGACCACACATGAGCAGGGACATAAAAACCTGCATGTTAATGAAGAACTGCAGGTGCTGCCACCTCTGTTCTTGTTATAGACGATTGATCACAGGGGCATGTTTACAGAACAAGTCGTGCCTCTTTGGACAACTTTAGAGCAGAGAACAGCCGCATCATTCACGCAGCCAAGCTGACGTGAGTGCATGAGTGCTCTTTCCGATCTGCTGCACCAGTACAGTGGATTGTGCTTCTCGGTGCCACCGCGGAACTGTGTGAATTCTTACTTCCAAAGCCTTGTAAGTGCTTTCCAACTCTGTTGTGTTGGTATAGGTGTGCACATGGGAGGGGGGGGATGGCTAGTGGAAGAGCATAAGAAGTTAGCAAATAGGATCATCGGAAAGTAGACTTGGAATTTTTATGGATAAATATAAATAAATGTCTATTTTGCTGCGCACACAGCCTAATGAAAAATATTTCCATTGCTGATCATCTACATGCACAGATATTCAAAGTAAGAAAAATTCTGCTTCAGAACTTAGTTTGATTTAAGGCTTTTTACTTTGTATAGTTTGGCGTATGATGTGGACAATTTGTGTTTTAATGGTTATGGAGCTGCAACCTTTTGAATCTCAACATCTGCTGTCTTTAAATAATTATTGGCTGATCCCCCCCGCCCTTGTCTGACATAATTTCCCACAATTATGAAAATTGAAATCAATAAAAATTGGGGGGAAAGATGAACACCCATAATTTTACACAACTGTGAACATTTCAATTGATGAAAACTGAAAAAGGATAAAAATAAAACAGCAATATTATCTGTCAAAATTACAAAAAAAGGACAATTGAATTCTGCCAAACCTATCAATAAGGGAGGAAGAGGAAGGAAACCCTTAGACTATCCATCGCAAAAAGCCTTGAAAAGTCAGTGCCGGCGCACACAGTTGTAAGTGACCTGTTGCTTCTTTCCTCTCTAGGCTGATGCTAAGATGGTCTGTGATGTAGTAAGTCGAATGGAAGACACAGAGCCCTTCTCTCCAGAGCTGCTGTCGGCTATGATGAGACTCTGGGCAGATTCTGGAATCCAGGAGTGCTTCAACCGGTCCCGGGAATATCAACTTAATGACTCTGCCCAATAGTGAGTATCCCATTCCATGAGTTATTATATCAGAAGGAGGGGAAATGTGGCATTTGGTCTCATTACACTTCGGTCCGAAGTGTCCTTTAAAATGCTTGGGTATGTCTTGGCAATGACTCTATTAGAGGTGTTGTTTAAAGATTGGGATGAGTGTTGTGTTCCAAGCTACTAAAGTATCATGCAGAACGCCGATATAGATCTAATTCTGATCCAACTGGAGTTAGTCTCTTTGCCCAGAAGACTACATCCCAGGGCTTGATCTGGATGTTATAAGGGGAATGTCTCAAAGTAGGTTGCTCCATACACTGATCTAGTGGATCCGCTCATGGGAATAGTTGACTTGTGGTCTGATTGATAGATAACAAGACAGTTTGTTTACCTGGTTAATAGGACAAATGTAGTTGATTCAATTTCCACCTCCCTAACAGAGCTCATTATGGTGATAGGCCTCTCAGAAATTCAGAGACAGACCACCAGATTATAGTAAAAATGGGTGAACTCTTTGCGGTTAGTGGTGTTGGTTTCCTTGTGTTATTAGTATTACTCTTAACTGAGTTAGGAATCAGATCCAAGTTTTCACAAAGATCACAAGTGTTTGAGTTTAGGCTCTTGGTTCACCTCATTCTGAAGATAGGAGGGCCACCAACAATGTGGTGTTTCCTTTGGGATTCTTTAATCTCTTACTTTGGATCAGGTTTTAAAAGGGGAAGGTCTTTCTTCTCATCAGATTCCTAATGAGGCAGGTTCAATTTGGGGTGCTGACCAGGAAGAACCTGATTTTCAGCACACACTACTTTTGAACACTCCTATGGAATGTGCACATGCAAACTGAGTACCGAAGTAGCACATACGCTTGCCTAGATAGGTAAGAAGATGGGCAATTGCACATACATGAAAAGGCCAGATTCCATTTCAGACAGACACAAATATCCAGGTTATTCTCCTTATTCCAAGGAAACAGAACGATCATCAGATATGGCCAGAGCCATGAAATTACAATGAAACTGTAAAACATGTATTGACTTTCTAGCAACACGCCCAGCAGCTATTAAAACCTTAACATTCTCAGGGTCAAGGACTCTGTTGACAGTGGATTTTGGAAATGTTACACTGAGTTCAGAGTGAAATATTGGCATCCTGCTAACGGCCTCAGCTGCACGATCCTCCAGAGAACATTTTCAGCTCTTTGAAGGGGAATCTGCTTGAGATATCGGTATAACCTTCATTCCAAACTATTTCTGTTCCACATAGGCCAACCAACCCCTTGTACGGAGAACAATGCAGAGGTTTTAGCAGTGTTTTGCAGCATATTCTAACTTAAATCATCGTATAAGGAACAAAAGGGGTCGAGCGATCGCTTGAGTGGCAGCCTAGTGGTTACGCGGCTCTAAAAGAACCTCAGAGAGCAACTAGGACATATGGATGGCTGCTAACTGCCTGTTTTCCCAAGACAGCTCCCACATTGGTGAGTCTGTTTAACATCCTTCAAGCAAGACTTGCAGAACATTGGAACCATTCTGTAATGTCTTCATAGTCAGCGCAATATCACCACAGCCTGCAGTTCCTAGAATGATTTACAGAACACCAGCCCCTTGTTAACCTTCCACTGCAGTCACTGGTATTTGCGCAGACAAGGTAACAAGCAGCTGCGCCGTCCCATCAAACTCAACCCTGACCTGGATGGACCAACTCCAGGAGTAAGGGAGTAATTCGTTCTCAGTTCCTATTCAGCAAGGGGATCAGCTGTGATGATGGCTTTTGGGGTGTTGACTGAGACCCCTCAAGCTCCAGATCCAGACCCCAAAAGGAAAGCATTGAGAGGCGCCTATGTGCAGATTTGTCCGGTGATTACACTGAGGGAGTCTTCCTTCCAATCTCCTCCCACACCTCACTGCTTAACGCCTCTCTCCTCCCCTGTCCCCTTACAGACCACGAAGCTTTAACTGGGTTGCAACATGTGCACGTTTCCCCATCCCCCTGCTATCCTCTAAGAGAGCCAATTTGCAGTGCATTGGAAAATGGAGCCTGATCTCTCCATTATTGCTCCCAAAGGCCTGGCCCTGCTGCACGCAGCCCCCGCAGAATTTTTCACTGCCAGCTCTATTTGTCTTGGTTGCTTGGGTTTCCCCCCCCCCACGCCCCTTTCTCCCATCACACTGGGTTACAAAGCCTTGGACTAAGCAAAAGGAAGAGGGGACAGCACATGTCTCAAAGGTCTCCTTAATGGAGCTCATCACCCTCCAGCATTCCATCCCCGTCCCTTCCCTTGCTGCAACCGGCCATTATTAACACGAGGTCAGAGAGCTGCTCTGACAAAGAAGGCGGGTGTTCATAGCCTAATATACTCTGTTCCTGAAGCAAGGGCATTGGCAGACAAGGGGTTAGAAAAAAGGACTAGTAGAGCTGACATTAAGAGAAGGACAATTTAGAGGTGACTATCAAGAAGAATTTCCTAGAAGACTGAGACACAATTGCCCAGTGGAAAGGGTGG
The DNA here is from genome assembly GCA_032164245.1 of Sternotherus odoratus. Lineage (NCBI taxonomy): Eukaryota > Metazoa > Chordata > Testudines > Kinosternidae > Sternotherus > Sternotherus odoratus. The sequence continues at coordinate 28,671,836 of JAVMKO010000014.1, forward strand.
CTGACCAATGCCCATTTGGGGATAAAGCACTAGAGAATGCCATGGATAATCCCACATTGGTAGGAGTTGGGATCAGAGGACTCCATAGGTCTTTTTCATCACTAATGGATTCTAAAGATCCAATGATTATTCCTCAGAAAACTCTCTCTCCTCCTCTCCCCTCCCCCTTCAACTCTGATTGTTGGATTGTTGGATTGTTGGATGGACTAGGAGGGAGGGTAATGAATCCTGCTGCAGACATGAAAGTAATGGAGTGTTGCTAGGGACACTAGGGCAGAGGCTGAACATGGCTAGAAGATGGATATTCATTCCCATTTAGCACCTCAGGTCTAATTTAGTGCTTGTGTAAGTACCGTTTCTGTGCTTTATTGCCCCTGTACAAGTGCCACGTGCTTTGGGACCGTATAGCACTGTGAAATTAGTTTTACCAGCAAAGTAAAGATTCGGTTTGGGTGACTTGCTGGGCACTATAGCTTTACACATAAATTCTAAGGCAAGGCACATTTTAATGCACTGCAATTACTAGAGGGTCCTCTCAGATTTAAGAAAGAAATATTATAGGTCATGTTTTTCCATTATTATTCCCATCAGAAGGGCAGATTCTATTTTCTCATCGCATTTGTCCATTAAAATGTGGTAGACATGCCCCCTCCTCTGTCTATCCCATCACTCAACCTCACTTAGGTTTAATTGGAAGGAATATCCGCCTAAGTGAACAATCCATTAATTGGGGTGAGTCTGTTGAGCTATTTATGGAACAATCCACCTTTACACCTTGGGCCACAAGTACCAATAAAACCAAAAGGGATAATTTGCTGCGTTAGTCAAGTTGGAGCTGGAGATACCATTTAGCTGGATTTACGTTTGACTGATCTTTGTTTGCAAGAAAATATTCCTGCCGTCGGTGCTCAGGTTTGAATGTTAAACTCCCTATGGGATAAGCAAAACCCAGCCGCCCTATAAAACTCATATCACCAAATGCAGTTGATTGGGCCAAGATTGCTCAATGCCAAGTTCAGTCAGAGGTGAACAGACTTCAGAAGGGGGAAGCTCAATGAAGTCCGGAGAAGGCGGATGTGGAATAACATTGTTCGTGCCTCGTGAAGTAACCAGGGCACCAGGTCAGAGGTCCTCAGGCTCCGGAACGGTCTCTTACGACGCGCTTGTGCAGTGTCTAGCAGAATGGGATTGTGAGCTTGGCTGAGGCTTCTAGATATTATCATAATACAAGTCAATAATATTAAGTACTGTAAGGTGGGAGAGGAGCAGGAGGGGAAGCTACCATGACAGTCAGCAAGGTCTTTTCCTTGAGAGATATAGTTTAGAAGACGAGAGTAGAATAAGTTAAACAGAAACAGAAATGGGACGGTTTCTGAGCTTAGAGTTGAGTCCAGTCCTAAGGCCCTACATGTGGTGCCCAACTTCCCAACAGCATCCTCCCTCTTCCTTCTGTCTTCCAAACAGCCCTTGCCTTGAACAGTGAAAGTTGAACTCGGGTTCACCCTACTTCACAAGGGAGCATGGAGTGGCCCGGCACCATGTCACAACTATGTACCTGAAAAGAGCGGTGTAAGATCCTTCTTGTTAGCTACAAAGAGTGAGACGACTTGATGCCGGAGATGTTTTCCCACCCTGGCTTCATGAACATATATATGAATTGAATCCTTTTCCTGGCACTCAGCAACAGTGAAGGACCAGCATGTAAGAGGCAAGAACATGTTGTAACATGCCTTTCTTGCCATCTAAACAACTCAGCTGAGTAACACCATTGAGACAGCGCTGCTTTGGATACCTCCAGCACATGGGCAAGAATTTCCTGTAAAACAAAAGAACTGCCCAAGTAATCGGATGCTATGACACACCTGCAAGATTGACAACAGAAAAAATCCACTGGCCAAATTCTTCCCTAACTTACACATTTACGACTTAAATCAATGGGTCGCACTAGTTTGTCAGAGCTCAGAACGTATCCACGATAGCTAATGTCCAAATAGTATCGGAGTCTCTGCAAACTCAACTGCAATTGTCCAATGGTTCATCTGTCTTCTCAACTCCCTCCCTTGAAGCTCCAGAAAAATCAGCTTTAGTCATGGGAATGAGAAGACATGGTAGTGGGGGTAGGGCCATGGCTGCAGTGAACAGGCAGTACATTGCTTTCTGGTGACAAGGCTCTCATGAAATCCCAATTGCAACTTAAAGCTGCCCTCACTTAGCGTACGATAACCGTAAGGCAGCCAGGTGACTGTCCCCCTGAGATGACTATCCCACCCACCTCGTACAGTCCTGATACGACAAGGTTTGGGCAGAGGTGAAAGTAAGCCAGTATGCCCCAGCAAGAGCCGGTGCACCATACCAGGGAGGCCCGGCTTCCCCAGGCAGCAGTTTAAAGGGCCTGGGGCTCCCAGCAGTGGCTGGGAGTGGTCCGCTGCCACAACCCCAGGGCTCCAACGGCTATTTAAAGGGCGGGGCGGAAGAAGCAGCGGGAGCCCCGAGCCCTTTAAATAGCCCCCAGAGCCCTGGGGTAGTGGCGGGACTCCGGGGGCTATTTAAATGGTTTTCGGAGAGCTCTTAAAAGCCTCCTAGCACTAATGCAACTCTGTGATTTGTTCACATTTGCATTCTGATGCAAAGACACAATAGCACCACATGCTGAGTAAAGAGGGCAATATGGTAAAGGTGGCAACTCCACCGCTGTCTGCTGGCCTGTGTCTCTTCCTCGTCAAAGCAACACACGCTACCGGAGACTGATGTTCTAATAGTGCAAGGCAAAGGGTTTGCGGCAATAAAAATGAAAATGCAAATTTGGGTCAACCACAACGATTCCTTCCCCGAATCCTCCAGTTTCTCAGATCTGCACCCAAACCAACTACTCAGTTATTCTCACAGTATTAGTCCAGAGCCCCATTCACCCTAATTTTTAAGAAGTTTCAGGAAAACAGCAGTGCAGATCCTAAAGCAAAGGCAGTGCTGCACTCCTGCAGGATATACTTACCTCTCTGCCTGAGCCGTTTCGGAGCGATTGCCTTCAGCTCAGACAGAATCTGGCAGAGTCTGTCATGTGCAGACACATTAAAGCATATTATTCAGTGGAAACTCGCTAATGAGCACAAGGCTGTCGTACCGCAAATGAATGTCATTGTCAGACCGTTGGTTGCTAGGGGAGTTTATTCTTAGAGGCAGAGTAGGATGGGGCTATTATCCTTACATCAGGAAGAGAGGGGAAGGGAGGAGAATTGGGAGGGCGCAGCATGGAGCAATACTGGGGAAGACTGAAGGGAAACTTCCGTAATGCTGGAGTGGAGGCCTCGGCTAGAGAGCAAACCGAGGGGGGTCTAGAAAGCAGGGGTCTCTGGGAAGGGTGCAGGTCTGAGGTGAGGAGCAGAGCACAGCGAAGAGACAGAAAAGCAGAATTCAAATGTAGCTGCAGCACCGTGCAAGCAGGGAACCAGCTGGTAGGAGACTAGAAAGCAGAGGAATTCTTGCACAGCTGCAGCCAGAGCATGGGAGGAGAGGCTAAAGAAGGGTGGTTCTCCTAATGCAGGTCAAACCTAGAAAGCAGAGCAAAGCAGATTAGAGCACGGCACCTGTAGTAAAGTCAGGGTCAGCGCTGTAGAGCAGGCCTGATCAGACCTCTGAGCCCGTAACGGATTCATCTCTCTACTCTCCCCGTCTGTCTCTCCTTTGCATTTCATCGCTATCAGCCTTTTTCTCCAGCTTGCTTTCTTGCAAGGATTGTGTGTTTGGGCACAGTTTGTACAGTGCATATGATGGCACGTAAGTCAGAACAGGTGTAGGGAACTCCTACTTTCCTTCAGGGTTTGTTAGCAAACTTTCAGAGGATTTTACCCCCAGCCACTTTGTCTCCTGGTGTTTCCAAATGTCAGGGCTCACATCCTCAGGGGGTGTAAATGAGTGCAGTTCCACTGATTGGTGATGTAGAACAGCAGAGGATCTGGCCCTCGATTTCTATGGGGGGTTGGGTGCATGAAGGATCCTCTTACTCTCACCCCATCTCTTGGAAAGAGGACGATGAGAATTCAAGGAGTAGTGGGGATAGGTGGGCTGAAGGCAGGATCCCATTAGATGAGAGTTTTTTTATGCTCTATTCTTTGGTTGCTGCTCAGCAAGTACAAAAACCCATCAAGGCTGTGCTAGCATTCTATCAGCGCCATCACCGATCGCAGCTGAAATTACAGATCTGTGACGGAATAAGTGAATTTCCCACAAAAACAAAAGAATTTGAGTTAAGACTGTGAGACTCACACTGGGATTGTCTAAACACCCACCCCTGTCAGCCACAAGATCGTCTCCAAATAAGCTCCCTGGATTCTCAATTTCCATTTAAACCGAAGATTCAAGCCCACAGAGTTTATTTTGCAAGCAAAATAGCCAGAATGTGTTGGGGTGAATGGTTCAGAGAACAGATTGATCCTGCAACCCCATCTCCACCCCCCATTAAGGCCGGAATTTTAGGCTGACCCGTCTTTGTTCTGAACCAGCTTTTGTTTTGCAACAAAATATATTTTGTTTGTCAAATATATTTTGCTGAGCAAAAAAATATAAATAAATAAATACGTGGAAAAGAAACAAGGCAAAAAACTCCCAGCTCCATGGACTGAAGCCAACGAAATGTCAGCATTTCATCGTTCAGTCTGAATTTCCCTCTTACTCGTGATTGAAGTCACTTGTAGCATTTCTTTAGCCCAGGGGTCTCAAACTCAAATGACCATGAGGGCCGCATGAGGACTAGTGCACTGGCCCGAGGGCCGCACCACTGACACACACCCTGCCCTCACTGCCCCGGCTCCGCCCCCACTCCACCCCTTCCAAGAGGTCCCACCCCTGCCCCACCTCCTCCTCTGAGCACGCAGCTCCCCATTCCCTCCTGGAAAGCACTAGGCACCACCAACAGCTGTTTGGCAAACAAAGCAAGAGCAATATAGGAAGTCCAGAGCTAGAAACACGCGCGGCCCAGCCAGGCAGCAGAGAAGCCTCTGCTTCTGGCCCCTCCCTCCCGCAAACTGCTATGGGGGGGGGGAACAGGAAGCTTGGCGGGCCGCAGGGAAGGGCTTCGCGGGCCACATGCAGCCCCCGGGCCGCATGTTTGAGACCCCTGCTTTAGCCCCTTCACTGCTGGCTTCCATTGTCGCTCCTCTGCAATGTGGTGGTTTTGCTTGGAAGGGCCAGAAATATACATGCTCCAAAAATCACATACCTGGGAGGTAAGGCAGCCCCATGTGATCCGTGTCGCTTTGGGACTCTAATAGCTCTTTTTCAAGTGTAGGTCAGCTCTCCCCCTCGATAAGCTTGCTCTCTGGACCCAAGCATTTTGCAAGTTAAGATGATTTAGAGAAACCTGACTCCCATCTTCTGAAAACTAAAATCAACTGCAAACCCATCCTCACACTTCAACCCCACCGTATGTTGTAAAAGACTTAGTCATCTTATCATGGAATCCAGATGAAAAACAGTGTTCAAGCAAAGTTAGGGTTGACAGAAGAGCTGAGCAAATAATTGGTTTTTCAATTTGATGACAAATCACATGTTTTGACATTTATGAGGGGAAAAAAAGATTTTGTTTTGTTTTGTTTTCCTTGTTTGTTTGTATTTTGTTTTGGTTGAAAGTATTTGCCAAATTCAGTCCAAATTTGTGAATAGCTTCAGTGCCCCCTGAAGAGTGTTTTCACCTAATTATTTACCAAAAATATTTCCCTCAGCTCTAGTCGAGCACACATATCGATAACTTCAAGAGAAAAATCCTCGAAGGATCATTGTCGTTAGTAAAAAAACAACTATCTAAGAAGACAGGAAATATGCTAAAGTTAAACTTATAAGAAGCCCCAATATTTTAAAGTATACAAATTCACAGTTAAGGTGCCCAACCTGCCTTCAGACTGCTCATGTGATGACACCCTAAAGAAATCAAAAGCTCGTATTATCTTGTCTATCCATAACAGAGTTTCATCTCATACTAATTTCCCCAAACTAATTTTTCCCTACTGTTACTCAAACTTTTTTTGTCAACTGTTTGAAATGGGTCACCCTCATTGCCACTACACAAGTGATTTTTCCTCCCTTGGTATTGTACTGTTAATTGAATTGTCTCATTAGCACTGACCTCCCACTTGGTAAGGCAACAGCCGCTTAATCGGGACACATTGCTAAAAATGGAAACAAAGCGTCCCTTTTTATTTACTCCGGTTAATTGGGGCAGCCGTTTAATCGGGCCAGATTGTTCCAGTCCTGATGTGGAATTAACCAGAATCCACTGTGTATATATATACAGTAAACCCTCGATTTAACGGACCTCGATTTAACGGACTTCGGATGCAACGGACAAAATTTCTGAGCAGGTCTGATGCATTCCTGATCCATTTCTGGCAGGCTGGCTGCCGGCTCCCACCCGGGTCCAGGCAGCAGGCGGGCTGGCTGCCGGCTCCAGGCTGCCACCCAGGTCCAGACAGCAGGTGGGCTGCGGAGCTGTCGCCCCGACCCTGTGGTGGGCGGGCTGCTGCTCCGACAGCTCTTTTTTTTATTATTATTAAATAACAGACTTTTTGATTTAACGGACACCCCCTTGCCCGAATTAGTCCATTAAATGGAGGTTTTACTGTATATATATATATATATATATATATATATATATATATATATATATATATATATATATATATATATACATACAGTGGATTCTGGTTAATATATATATATATATATATATATATATATACACACACACACACACATACATACACACACCTGCTACTGTATTTTCCACTCCATGCATCTGATGAAGTGGGTTCTAGCCCACGAAAGCTTATGCTGAAATAAATGTGTTAGTCTCTAAGGTGCCACACGGACTCCTTATTGTTTTTGCTGATATAGACTAACACGGCTACCACTCAGAAACCCATCTCATCTTACACATTCTAGAATGCCATACTCTTCATCATACAGAGATTCTGCCAGCTTCAGTCTCGACAGTCATAGATAACCAACAGGAAAAAAACATCTGAAGCCTCATGCATGCTCAGCTTCTGCTGATGTTTTCAGAGAGCGATGCAAACAAGTTGAGCTACTAACTGGCCATTTTCAAGCACAAATGGAGACTTGTGAACAGACTTACAGTAATTGCATACATAAATTGTGTGCACACATTTATATGCATTTCCAGGCTCCTGATATCTTGAAAATAGGCCTATAAAGTAAAATTATTGCAACATTTCTACAGAAATCTTGTCTGTTTTAACTGCTTTCAAGTGCCCCCTAACTGTATAGTAGAATGTTTACTCGGTGGAATAAATGCACAATTTAGGTGGATTATTTAGTATATTATTTCTGACAAGCCTAAAGTGTAGCAGCAACTCCTCCAGAGATACCATACTGTGCTCTGCTACAGCTTTCCATAAGGCTTTTCAGCTTGCATCTCCTGCTAGACTGATGGCTTTGCAGAGCCTGTTCTCTGTTCAGCAGCATTTAGGGGGTTAAGTAGCCACGGCACAAACATAATCTGCCACTTTGACACCATTAATTACACCCACTTAAAAACTCAGGGAGCCAATTCAGGACAGGTTTAAATCCCCTTAGGGACTGAGAACATGATGCTGCCGTCCAGCCCAGAACAAGTGACTTCAAGTCAACATCATTTCTGATCAGGTGGCCTATGTGTTTTGAATTGTTAGTCTCTGGCCAGTTCCTAGTAGACAGGTGTCTACATCGCATAGCTCACCATTACAAACAGCACCAATTAGTCCTCTTGTGAGCAGTCTCAACAAAGAGGCTGAGGAGAAGATGGGTTTTGGAGATCAACTATCTCCCTCCTAGGTCAGACATCTAGAGATGGCCCCAAGGCTAGGGACATAGGTGTGGAATTGTGGGGAATGCTTGCAGCCAACCCGCACCTGATCTACAGCTAGCTAGGTGACTTTAGTCCCCAGGGCTGTGGGTCCAGCACTGTCCAGCTGCACAAAATTCACTTTAAGAAAGAATAAGTCCAATAAGTAAGCAAAGCAGAACAGGGACTTCGTTCCCGCAAACCCACCTCCCGGACTGTCTCCAACATCAATGGGATTTCATTTTCTTTCCCTGAGTGTGCAAGAAGGTAAATAAGGCTCAGCCAGCCTGTGTTTATTCAGGCGGCTGTGACTGTCATGGGAGATTTAAGAACAGCTGCTTAAAATGACTGGTAGTAAATAGAAAAGGTGATAAAGAGATGGGCCCATGTGACCTATTTATTTTACATCTTCTTTGGGGGTTTCTTTGAGTTCACGTTGCCTGGGGAAGTTTGGCATGCACCTAAATACCTCTCAAGTCTATTTTCTGTCCCTTGTCACAGAGCAGAAGGGAAAATGGTTCATCAGTCACCTAAGAAACCCAGCACCACCTGGTAGGATCAATCGGTAGTGGAGAGGGACTACTGCACAGTACAAGGCAGGAATCAAGAGGTAGCCGTGTTAGTCTGGAATAGCAGAGGTAACAGAGTCCTGTGGCACCTTAAAGGCTAACTAAAGTATTGAAGCATAAGCTTTCGTGGGCTAACTGCATCCGACGAAGTGGGTATTAGCCCACGAAAGCTTATGCTTCAATACTTTAGTTAGTCTTTAAGGTACCACAGGACTCTTAGTACAAGGCAGGTTGCTGGAACTCAGGCAAGGAATACGGATGTGGTTGGTGCTAAATGTATCCCAACTTATCCACAAACACAGGGCTCTAAACGTCTGTGCGTCAGAGTGTGTGAAATCTGGGGGCCCTCTGAGTGCGAGGTTTGCATCGACTTATTCATTCAGTTCTCTTAATCCTCCACTGCCAGTAGACTAGTGTTGCCACGTGACCATGCCAAAGGCGTTGCTTTTACACTGCTGCGTCCGCCTGAGTTGTCAGTCCATCCCTTTCCATCCGCTTGGCAGGAAGCTGCACTTACCTGTGCTTGGTACTAGCCCAGGTGTTTCCATCTCAAAACCCTGCCACTACCATTCACTCTGGCATTGGTCTCCCTGTTGGAAATCTCAACATAAGCGCTACAGACTGGGTTACCATGGAGACGGCCCATGGGAGGTGGTCACTGGAGGTCAAAATAAAAGCACATTGGCAGGGCAGTCTGGGAGAAGCTGGCCTACGGCTGGCCAACATTAACTGCTCGTCTGCTTTGTAATGCAAGGCCATTGGGTTGATCTGCCACAGGTGCCCAGGCTGCGTTTTGCTGGGCCTAGAGAAAGGCCTTCAGACTCCTGAGTTAATCAACCCAATCTTCACCATAAAAGACACTGCACATTTTGATAAGAGAGAGAGATTCCAGCAGCCCTCTGGCCTCTGACAGATGTATCACTCCCAGGCACCCCTCGGAGGCAACTAGAAAGAAGAGTTGCAAGCCCTGCCCAGTTGACTGCATGGTCAATGTTATGATGGGGGGGAAAAAGAGGGATGGGACTTTTAAAGGTCCAGATTGTGGCCAACGCCCATGCAGCCTTCCCCCCGCCCTTGGTCCTCCACACAAGGGCCTGCCACCAGCTTGCTACCCAGCCAAAAGATGAAGCCATGGTCCTCTTCCCCCACCCCACCAAAGAGCTGAGTTGGCCAGCCTCACAAGGGATTGTATGCTGTAGGCTCCTGGGCACCCCCACTGGGGCACTGACACTTCCATAGCTAAGCCCAAAGAGAGATCTAACAGCCCCATAATGAAGCAATGGATAAATCAGCAACCTCAGCAGCTAGCCATCCCCCACCATTGCCTGGAGTTGCTGAGGGCACCTCTGAGCTAGGGCCATGTAGGACGATCTCCACAGCCAGTAAACCAGAAACTACAAAAATATGCCAGGAACTGACGCCCCATATTTGATACGGTATGTTGGGCTCCTCCTCTGCTCTGGGGAAGCTGGCCATTTGTTGCCGTAACAATGGAACTATCCTGTGTGTGTGCGTGATGATAATCCCCCCAGCTCGAACGTTATCCCTATTCTATAGCGGGCTACCGTGACAGTGCCTCCTGCCCTGCCTCACCGCTCAGTCGTTCTGCGCCTGGGACTGAACGCCAAAGCGCTCAGCTGCCTGGCTTTGAAAGCTCCTCTGAGAAAACGTAAAAGCAGCTTAAGATAAAGAGAAAAATCAAGTTGAATGCCATGAAAACTACAGCAACCCTGCTGACAATGGGTTAGATCCTCATCTCAGATGAACCAGTGAAAATGCGGAATAAACAGCCCGGTTTCTGAGAGCAGAATCTCATCCAAGGATACTTAAGGCACTTCTATTTGATCGTGTATTCCAGGAACCTCCTCTCATTATAGTCTCTGGGTTTGTAGGCCTAAGCTCTGACCTATCATGCATGTGTGCGTGTTTGTGTCTCTGCCTGCTAAGCACGTTATTCCATCTGAGGTGTTTTTTTTTTGGGGGGGGGGGGGGTTGCACTGAAAATAAATACTTCAATGGCGTAAATAAATAAAACATCACTGCCACCTCTCCCATCCCACCTGAAAACCCCCATCAGTGCCAAATTGGAGTGTACACCTTATCCCCGCTTGCTCTTGGATACCTCTCCGTCGTCTTAGGTATTTATAATGCTCCTATCATAGCACTAATGAGGCACCAAAATATGGAAAGGGTGCAATACAATCTCAGGAAGGCTTCTGCTCTCTAGGACTAGCTGACCTGCTCTTCAGGAATTCTTAGGGGAGTGTGGTAACCCCTTTTTCTTACTCCTTAGTTTTCAACCCACTTTACTTTCCAGCTTCTTCTGGCCATTATCCCTAGTAAGTTCTAGGTTGTTCATCAACCCTGCCATTGTGAGAACTAGGCCTTTGTGGAAAGGGGTGTAATTTCATGCTCGTAGCAACAACAAAAATGAGTGTGTGCCATCTTTCCTCACAACCAACACAACTGTGTGTGAAAGCTAAGCCAACACAGTCAACCTTACAACAAACTAGCATGTGCAACAAGCAATATCACAAGAATAAACCATCCCGCCATGTCCCACATTTTAACATGAGCATCATTCCTGTGACTTGAGGTTGGTTTTTTTTCTTCCTTTGCAACAAGAGCCAAAGTCTCTTTACTTTGTAGGAAGCTTTGATTCGACATGGCTGATCTTTCCATCAGCTGCTGCTGTTCCACCAAATCTGTAAAACTCTTCCGTGTCTGTAATTACAGCCTGGCTTGTGTTTAAATGCACTGTCGCCGATCTGCACAATTCAACGAAATCCTCGTCGCAAAGGGTGAAATATCATTGGACGCAGCAGTGAAGTACATAACAGTAGCCATTTCTCAGCCCTTCCAGGCTGCACAAAATAAATCCAATGTGTATGATCTCCATTCAGCTTCCTGGGGAAACTTGAAATTGTATCAAATATCGTAACATATTTTAATAAACTGCTCTTTTTGTGGGCAGTAGATGATGGAGCTGATCTTTTGAAATGCCGTCTCTGCCATGGACGATCTGAATTTTTTTAAATGGGCAAAAATTGTTTTGCTTAGGGGTAAAGAAACTAAAGTTGCTCCCAAATAGTACCCAAGAGTTTAAAAACAAAAGCAGAGACCCCATGCCCTTATTCAGAACCTGGGACCTCTGACCCAGCCAGTGAGGGGCCAAAAGTTTGAACCCAGCAGGACTAGCGACAGAGAGTCTTGTAGCACCTTATAGACTAACAGATGTTTTGGAGCATAAACTTTCATGGGCGAAGACCCACTTTGTCTTCGCCCACAAAAGCTTATGCTCCGAAACATCTGTTAGTCTATAAGGTGCTACAAGACTCTGTCGCCTTTGCAGATCCAGACTAACACGGCTACCCCTCTGATACTGGACACCAGCAGGACTAGTTACACCTGCTTGCCTTTCAGAGTTGGAGAAGGTTGCTTGGGGACAAAGAAAATGAGCTGGAGTAGGGATTTCACTTGGCTAGCTCTGGTGATAGCGAGTGTTTGTAACTCGTCAGACTTCATCATCAAGCAGACTGCACGTTCTACAGCAAGATGGGTTTGTTTATTTCTCTCCTGTGTCCGGGTTACCATACGTGGCTTCTCATACTGTAATGGCAGCGCTAGGATGCCATGTGGCTAAATCAGCTGCCTCAAGCTACCATATCAGCCCCTCGCCCTGGAGTACAGAGGCATTCTTTCTAGGATTAAGGTTTTGGTTGTATTAATCAGATCAGGCCTTTCTTATCTCAAAGTCCCTGCCAATTTATTTATTTTAAAACTTTCTCTGGCACCAGCTGCAAGGGTTAGCAGGTTTCTACCTGTAGAAATTGAAGCATATGTATGAGAGCGAGAGAATCCTCACACTCTCGCCACACACACAGACCCCTCTTTAAAAAATAGGAGACACACTGTGCCAAGCCTCAGCTGGTCCTGACTCCGGCTCTGCTGTTTTCCTCTTGAGTAGATCCCAAGACGGGGAGACCTAGTCAGATTCATCCAGGAAGAGTCAAGGGTCTAATGGCTAGAAACCAGCCGGCGTCATCTCCCTGCCATTTAGCAGAAGAAGATCGGGTAGAACTGGAGAACAACCCAACACGCAAACGGCGTCGTTAACGAAATGAGGCAGCTCTGCAGTCCATGTGCAGGACCCTTGTGGAAGAAGGACGTCGGGGGAGTCCTTGTCAGTCAATCAACCAAAAGCAGGACAAAATTCTTCCATAGTCCAGTTTTGTTCTGGGCCATGTCGCTTACCAAAGGCGAGGACAGTACTGAACGGCAAGTCTCCATTATGTTTCATTTGGGAACTCCTAGAGAGTCCCATCCATCACCTCCTATTGCAACTGCTATTTATTATTCGGCGAGCCCCGTCAATGTAGCTGTATGCTCTGGTCACCAGCTCTGCTCTGCATGGTGATTTTTGTCAGCTGGGCTTTACCAGTAACATCGCTAGTGATCTGCACAACTTTTACAAAGAATTGCACCACCCCAGGCTCTCCTCTCTAGGTCTCCCGGCTGACGGTTGCACCAGTCCTGCAATGGTCTAACGTCTTCTTCCTCCGGCCAAGTCCTGCTCAGGCCCGCCCCTTCCAGGGTAATAGAAAGTTCTATCTCTCTGCCCAGCCTGCTACCTGTGATCCTGGGCCCAGTGGTCTATACATCCTTCTTTCGGGGGCTTCACCGCACCTTACCAGTGCCTGGTAGGGGAACCCAGGTCACCTCTGCACTGGGTTCCCTAGGATAGGCAGTCAAGGTTCACCCCCAACGGACCCCTTACTGCCACCTCCTGGGACTTCTTCCTCCCGCTCCTTTCCCTGGGCTTTCCCCTCACCCTGCAAGAGCCCTCTTCCTCCCTACAAGTTGCTTCTCTCCCTTCTACCAGGATTGTGACCACAAAGTTTCTCCCAGCAGCCCCCATCCGTTCCAAATATACTGTTTGTAGCACCACCCAGCCCCTCCTCAACTGAGTTTCATTGGTAATTAGCCCTGGCCCATCCTCCTAGTGCAACCCAGTGGTTAACTGGCTTCTCCCCACAAAAGGTTGCCAGCCTGTCAAGTGAAGATGTCATGCTGCCTGTATTTTTGATTCTGTAAGTGGGCTTTGGGGGCAGGGGATAGCGTTATGATTATTACACTTGGATCACACCAGAATGGGATCTGTTCGGCTGCAAAATGGGGATTTATCAGCTGCAGCAGCAGAAGGATGATGAAATGCAGGTGCTGCAGAGAGAAGCTGTGTTTAAAAAAATCAATGTAATTACATGAGAAGAGAAATTGAGGGGGAGCGGAGAGGATGAGTGAAAACAGCAGATTGGTTGTCGAATTTCCATATGTGTGTTCTCAAAACCTCCTTCCTCTGCACTGGAATCAGAAGGCACCTCGGTGGTATGCCGCCCTATTCTTTTTTATCTATAGTCTTTTCCCCCTCTCCGTTCTGATAACTCATTGTTAGATATGTGAAGAACAATATTCAATATCCTCTAGAATTAATGGGATGGGAGCATGTATGTGTGTGGTTCCTATGCTCAGGAATGGATTTCTAGAGAGGCATAGGGTGATTGTGTGCATAGCTTTCCAGGGTTTCACATGTAATGATGAATTAAGGGGCATGTTATGCTGGGATTGTGTGTATTTGATGACTGACTGCAGATACGATCTTATATGGCTAGGTCAGGAATCATACATCTGATTACACATGTGTTTTTTGTGCTCCAGAATGATGGGAGCAGAATATAGTAGCATGTGTGTGGTTTTTCCTGTTCTCCAGAATGATTATTGGGGAAAGGTGTGACAGATATGGTAAAGTGTGTGTGCTGGGGAGGGAGACGGTGTAGTATCCCAGTATGTGTCTGCCTGATATCAGGCCATCCCAAATAACTGTATGAAGAGTTGTTTCATGCCTGCTAGAGGCATTACCCGCACTTGGTGTTTTTGTGGGATGGTTGTTTTTGGATTGTGAGGAAGATATCACTACAGGCTACTGTGCTTGTGCAGAGCAGTTTACAAATCTCTTTCAGTCAAGTGCCTTTTGTTTATTGCTTAATTTCAGGGATACCAAATAAGGACTATTGTTAATTACACACCAGGGTATTTGTCCATTGATCAAAGAAAACAAGAAGCTAGTATCCAGGCTTGAGTCATGTGAAAAAAAAATTGATACAATGATCACTATGAAAAAGTCAACGTTTTCCATTAGTTATAGCAATAACCGAGATAATCACAGATGAACTGTACTTAAAATAGAAAATAGCTGTGGTAACTGTTAGCTAACACCGATTTAGTTCTATTTTATTTTTAAAGCCAGCAAACTAGACTACGAGGTACAGTACGTATAGCCCTTTGGTCATAGAGAACATACAAATCTGAATCCACATGTGGGCTGGTAAAAGACCACTTTAGAGATCCCACGTCATTTTCATTAATGTCAACAGTTGCAAGTATGAATTCCTAGGAGCTGTGCTGAAAATGTTCCTCCTTGACCACAAACCCAGATGATTCTGCTGAGCCAACTGCCTCTGCTACATTTTGACCCAACGTAGCTGTTGATTGGGGGTGAGGGGAAGGGGCTTCAGTAAAGTCACTTAAACTCAGGAAGAAATCTGTTCCCTATCTCATGGTCTAGTATCATCCAATTTAATGCATTAAGTATTTCTGTGATGCATCCAACATTGGCCGTTGCAAGACAGGATGCCATTGGTCTATTTCTTACGGTAATTCCTATATGGCAAAGTCATCATTACCTATAGTATGGGTGGACTGGTATTACATGCTGTTGCAGAAAGTTAAAGAAGTGACTAGAGGCTTTACCCGTGTTCTCCACAGAGTGCTTTTGGTCATCCGGATTCTTTTAAGCATTACTGTGTAAAGACATTCAAGACTGACCACTCTTTATCTTTTCGCATCAGCTGTTCAACCTGTTTCTCTGACTGTACCTCCGGAAATTATGTTCTTTGTGGACTTTACTTCTAGCCGCAGAATATATTTGGGTTTTGCCTCAAACTGAATGACTCAGGAATTAGCAATCTGCTGCAAAACAAAGCCTTTAAGATAGAAGATGCATACAGTAAATGAGCCATTCAATTCAAGAGTATAAATGCCAGAGGCTTACTTATGTATCCTAAACCTCTATCCTTTCTGCAGCTATTTTGTTAATTCTTGCATGCCCAGGGCAGTGCAGCCTGCAAACAAGCTCTGGTTTGCCCCTTATGATGTGGTTGCGCTCCAGTTTACAACACCCTGGTGCCCGAGTTAAGCAAAACGGGCCCAGTTTCCAATGCCGTTATGACATAGAATGAGGCGAGTCATATGGTCATTGCACATCCTCCAAAGCAACATTACATGGATTTTGGCATCTTATGGGTTTGTGTCAAGACTGCTGGCTGTGACAACTGTCTACCGCAATATTTTGGTCTTTGGGTTTCAGTTCTTAGTGTTTCTCAGAGTCACTGTACACTAGCTGAACTTTGTAGTGACTTCTCCCCATCCTCACTAAAGTGGACCTTGACTTCCTGTTTCTCAGCAGTGATTCTTACCACAGAAGCATTAACAATTTAAGTTCTATAGGAAGGGAAGATTTACCATATATCACATTTACTGTGCACCGTAGTCCAATCACAAAATAGCATTCAATAAGTGTGTGTGTCACATAACACAATAATGATGCTAGTGGCAGGCCTTTATTCATGTGTGTAATTTGGATCTGCTGTTCTTTGAAGCTTTAAAGACCTCAGGCAATGGGGAACTGAGCTAAGCTAAAAATGTTAAAACAAACCATCCAAAGCAGACAGCTTCCCATTCCTACAGCTCTATATTAGTGTGACACCTGTGTGCTGATGCGCTCCTACCACAAAGCTTGATAAGATTGAGGAAACGTTACATTTCAACGCCCAGTGCACTCCGGTCAATTGCAAAAAGTTCAGTTGAAAGGATTCTTCTCAGATTCAGGAAATGCCAAGCCCCAGCAGCCAACAGATCCAACACTGTATAAAGAATGGGGTTGAAAATGACCATTGAAAATACTGTGCCTTCATATAAAGTGAGAGTCCGCCCTCATCAGGAATAACAGAAATACATAGAGACCAGAGGCAGGGAATGAAAATAATTTAAGAGCTGGAAAGACATAAATATGAGGAATGCTTGAAAAGATTGGGATTCTTTAATTTAGAGAAGAGACAAATAGGAGAGGACTTGCTAGAGACATACAAAAGAATAAATGGTGTAGAGAAAGTATGTCAGGCACATTTATTAAACTTCTCCCTACACAAGAACAAGGGGGCATTCAACGAGAGGGAATGGCAAGACATTCAAAAGTGATTAAAGGGCATACCTCTTACACAATGCAAAATTGGTTTGTGGCTCTCACTGCCATAGCCCAAAGGCTTAGTAAGACAAACAGAAAGGATGTAGATGCATAATGAGAACACACACAGGTACAGTGGATGAGAATTTTTAAAAGCTAGGGCTGTAAGCTTGGATGGTTCAGGGCAAAAGCTAACCATTAATTAATGGAGATTAGGAGGAACTTCCCCTATGTGAGAGGCATAATTATCCACTGTGCGGGCAGATTGGAAGGTCTTCCTTGACGTTACTGCTACTGGACATTGTCCAAGACAGCATAGGGGACTAGATGGACCGTGTGTCTGTTCTTTTATGTGAATTCCTATGTTAGGGTATGTCTTCACTTCAGCAGTAGGTCGATTTCCCTTAAGTCGATTTTCTAAAGCAGACTGCATAAAGTCGACTTAGTGCATCCCCACAAAGCACAGCAGGTCGACAGTGTCTGTGCTTACAACTTTTGCAAGGGTCGACATAGCGAGCATTGCACTGTGGGTAGATATCCCACTGTGCCGGGAGTCCCCAGCAGGCACCACCTTTCGGGGCAGCCGGGCACGCTTCCCAGGGGACCAGCCACCAGTCCGAGCAGCTCCGCAGCCCCCCATGCCCGCCCAAGCAGGTCCGCGCCGGCTCCCCCCGCCCGCCCGAGCAGCTCCGCGGACTCCCCGTGCCCGCCCGTGCAGCTCCGCGGACCTAGCTGCTCTGGCGGTCACGGGGAGGGGGGCCGCGGGGCTGCTCAGGCGGGCACAGGGGGGCCGTGGAGCTGCTCGGACTGGTGGCTGGTCCCCTGGGGAGCAAACGGGCATTGTGGAAGGTCGGAGGCTTAATGTCACATGCATCCTCACTAATTGACAATCGACCCAGAGAGGTCGATTGTCGATTTTGAGGTCCCTTTAAATCGACTTTAATGGCATGCATGTGAGGACGGGTACATGTTTATATCGACTTAACGTCGCTAAAGTGGACATTAAGCCCCAGTGGGGACCGGCCCTTACTAAGCCCTCTACATGCTGGCTGGCTATCTGACTTCCTGGCCACTTGCAGCATCCAGAGGCTGCAATTTGTTGGCTGGATCTCTGCATATTCCTTTCCTTAGCTTCTTCTTTTAATATCTTTACTTTTTTCACTTCCTAGAATATGGAGAGTAATCCCTCAGGGGAAAGAACAGATTGTAATAACTATCAGGAAACATGCTAAGGTGACGGGAACTGAGCAGTTTGCAAGAAACAAAGATGAAAGCATGCAAATGAGTCTCCAGCGTGCAGCTCAGAACAAAATATCCAGGGAGATGTGTCTCAAACCCATTCTTACAGCCCTACTTTCTATAGCTTTTTTCATAAGGGCATAGACCACCAGGGGTATACGAGCAACTTAATTTAGTGCAAAGCTGACTGTGTATGGAGACGCTAATGTAGAGAAATTCACCTCTTCAGACAGCCATCTCTTAAATAATACAAGCTGACAACCAGTTGTGAATAGAACATGAGTGATTATGTCTGCAGCCATCAGAGCGAGGAATCTTATTACAAGGATGTGCTGATACAGCCCACATTCATACATCCAGGGCCCATCACAAGTCTATTAAGGGAGCATCTATCACTAAATCATGATGTTTTCTAAATGCTTGACAAAGGGCACAGTAGAAATAATTCTACGTAGACCTTGCAATTTCCTTGGGTGACGTAATTCTTGTGATTCTTCATTGAAAATGAATAATGAAAATATTCAGTGGCAAACATACACAATAATAAGAGCAGGTTGAGGAATGGGCTTGTTTTTCAGTTTAGGGAATAGCTTGTTCTTTTATCAGTGTAGTGGAATGTACCCTACGAGTAGGGAACT
This sequence comes from Sternotherus odoratus, assembly GCA_032164245.1. Lineage (NCBI taxonomy): Eukaryota > Metazoa > Chordata > Testudines > Kinosternidae > Sternotherus > Sternotherus odoratus. Next base: position 28,690,415 of record JAVMKO010000014.1, read on the forward strand.
GAATGGAGCCCAAGGTCTTTCTGTTCAAGAGCCCTCCGTTCAAAAAGAAACCCAGGACACAAATAAAAATGAGTTGGTAGGTTTTATCCTGTTCTCCCATTTGTTGCACATCACAAAGTCACCACACAGTCAGACGCCACTTCAGCGTGATTTACACGCACCCATGAATCCATCTTGGCTCAAACTTTCAAAGGCAGAGAAGGGAGTTACATGCCCAAATCCCATCAAATTTCAATGGGCATTGGGTGCCGAATCCCCTTATTAGGGGTAGCCGTGTTAGTCTGCAACAATGAGGGGTCCGGTGGCACCTTAAAGACTAACAGATTTATTTGGGCATAAGCTTTCGTGGGTAAAAAACCACTTCTTCAGATGCATGGAGTGAAAATCAGATGCAGGTATTGTTATACACTGGACTCCTCATTGTTTTTATGGACACAGACTAACACAGCTACCCCCTGATACTTGACACCCTGCAAGGCACTGAATTTAGCTGTATGAAGTGGAAATTGTTAGGTAATTCCCTTCTTTTCATGTATAATAATGCCTGCCTCTGTAATTTTCATCCATGTATCTGAAGAAGTGATTTAGGCTCTTTGAAAATCCTAGCCCTTATCTGTTTAGCTGGGAACTTATATAGCCACCATCACCACAGAGTCTGAGCATTTCCCAGTTGTTTAGAAACTGACAAAGTAAAATGCATGTCCCCATGCTGAAGTCAATGGGGATTTCAGTGGGGCCAGGGTTTCAGCCGTCACCTCTTTCTCCCCTCCCTGTAGAAGGAATAGCGGGACCAGCAGTTTTCTTTGTTAGTTTGTTTATTGGTGTGAAGAGAGGTCCATGGCTGGAAGAGGGGTGTTTCAGGTCCAGTAACGATACACAACTAGAGCTGCATGGTAGCCCCGTATTACAGTACCAGCGAGTGTTGCAGATATGGTTTCAGGTACTTTGGCGCACTAGTTACCCCTCTCCATTCTGAAAATTTACCATTTATTCCTACCCTTTGTTCCCTGTCTTTTAACCAGTTCTCAGTCCATGAAAAGATCTTCCCTCTTATCCCATGACAACTTAATTTCCATAGGAGCCTTTGGAGAGGGAGCACCAAACCCACTCACAAAATCTTAAATGCAAAACAAGGTACATTTAGCACAAATTGAGGGAGATGCTCAAACCAGACTCTATGTGCATCCAAATGTGGAGGGCTCAAACTTGCCCATTCTTCCGCCCATCAGTAAATTCATATTAATTCTGGGTGGCATAATCCTTTCCTTACACAGTCTTGCACCATTTCTCTTCCCATCTCGGGCATTTTCTGCTAATTCCACTGGGACCCTTTCTTCGTGCATATGTGTAACCCCCATCAACTTCAATAGTTTGTGCAACCTGACAATGGGAGAGATCTCATCCAATGGTACAGCTGAGTGCTGAAAGCACTTATTACATTTTAATCTAAATTAAATTCATCTTATTTCTATATGCTACATTTCATCAGACTGAATTATTTTAAGCCTTACAACCTGCATTTGGGTTAGTTAATGGATCATGGGTATAGTCTGCTCAGGAAACCAATGATCTATGGATATTTGAAACTGAAAGGGATGTTGATTTAATAGCAAAAACTTGAATCTCTATGTGTAACTGGGCTCTCCCGGGTCCTTGCTCCACAAACCCTGGAGACCAACTGAAGTGCGGCACCCGTGTCCTCTTATTGCTTTTGTTTGTTCCCACTACGTGCTATTTACAAATATACATAGACCAACCAGTCAGAGAGACCGCTAGCGTCCTTACTAGCAGGGATCTTGAGCCCCAAACTCCTCCCTTTCCTGTCTCCCTAGTCTCCTCAGCTCCCCTCTGCTTCCTTCCTGTCAGCTTTTTATACCAAGCTGGATACTTAGGCCAGCAGGTGCAACCCGTCAGGATAATTAGGGCCTGGCCTCCCAGCCAGCCCCAACTAGTAGCCTTTCTCCTCTGGAGCTGAGCTAACAGGGCCTGGCTTGGTTCTCCCAGCCAGCACCCTGTTACAGTATGCCTCAGGTTTGAGTGTTGGGTCAGGCTATACCTTGTAATGCCTGGGAATCAGGAGAGTCAAAAGGGAAATCCCGATGAGTGGACAGGGTTCACGCAAGGGGTCCAGTCACCGGGAGACCCAGTCCAAGGGGAAGGTACAGCAAGGCGGGGTCAGGGAGGGTGGCAGAGCCAGGTCAAACAAGGTGACAACCCAGCAAGGCAGGGTCAGGTGAGCCTGAGTAGCAGCTACCAGACAATGGCTCATTGCTCAGACCAAGCCAGAAGGGAAGCAGGACGTGCGTCTATAGTCACCAGTCAACCAGGGTCAAGATTATGTGGCCAGCCAGGAAGTGGGTTGTGGAGCCCTGGAAGATGGCCCACCCAAGTCTGTGAATTCCCTGGGCCCCTCCTGTGATGGTGTGGCCTGATGACAAAGGCTACTTCCCAAATACCCAGTGGGCCTGGGTTTGAGACCAGGGAGACAAACATTCATAGATTTTAAGATCAGAATTGGGTAAAATTTTCTAAAGTACTGTGATGGGGTGGACTAGGCCCTCTGCTGGAGGCCTCGGGGTTCTGCCAGAGCCATCCCAGGGAAGGAGCAGTGGAGAGGTCCTCCAAGCAGGCTGGAGTGGTTGCAGAGGAAGCAGCCAATCAGCACCCAGGCGGGCCATATAAAAGGAGCTGCAGAGCAATGGTTGGAGCAGGAAAAGAAAGGACTGCAGGCCTGGCTGCCTGGGAGAGCAGCAGGGCCACAGACAGTTTGCTAGCAGGGACTGGGGGAACATTGAGGGAACACCCGGCTGGTTGTTAGGACTGAGCCTGGGGAGGACTGCAGGAAGATAGTGTCTCCAGGGAAGAAGCCCTGGGGATACAGCTCCATACCAGGGCTGTACTATTTAAAAACCAAAGCCCACGGAGGGCTAGAGAGAGATAGGCCCTGGTGGACCATTTATCCCGGAAGCAGGTTGTGCTGGTTAACATGCAGACAATGTGACTCGACCAGAGGGCTATGTCACTGAGAACCACCAAAGAGCATCACCAGAACTAAAGAACACAGATATACCCGACTAGAAGGAAGCACTCACATGAGGTGGGTGCCAACCCCGTGATAAGCACCTAAATGACTGAGGATCATAAATCCAATTGTCAAAAGTGGGGTTCAAATGACTTAGGTGCTGTAGAAAATTATACGCTTGACAATCATCTCGTCTGACCTCCTTCATTATTTTTGCTCTGCTGACACCCGTGGGTATTCTGTCTGGGTTTTATTTTACTTACGGCTTAAGGAAGGGAACAGGACACTTGGTCTCTGGAGACCTAGGTTGAATGCCAGTCTCTGCCACTGCCCCACTATGCAACCTTGGCCAAGTTACTTGTAGCCTGATCCAAAGCCCATTGACATGAAATCAGTGAAAAACTCTTAATGTAAGTGGGCTTTGAATCAGGCTCTACTGTGTCTAGGCTTCAATGGGGATAACTACTAGAGCTGCCCCCCCCCCCAAAAAAAAATATCCATCAAGTGTTTTCAACTAGCCCAAATAATAAAGTGGACACAATAAAAATCTTTCCAACTGCTGATTGCCAGTAATTTCCATTACTGCAGTATTTGCATTGCTGCCTGTGGTAGATACAGGGAATACCACCAGATATCTCAGTAAGGATGATCAGGCAAAAATGTGAAATTGTAAAAAGTTTAATGGCAACCACTGGACTTATCTACCTACCACAAAGAGACCATTTTACAAACGTTGAGCTGGTTCCTAAATGAACTACCTATGCAAGGCCCATTCAGTGTCAGTAACTTCTCCCTCAGAAAAGCCAATCTAGGCAGTGTTGCACACCATTCTTTTTCACTTGATGGACATATGTCAGGCTCCATCCTGTAAGCTGGTGCCCAGTTTGAAGCACATGAGCAGCTTCATTGATTTTAAATGGATTACTCAAAGGGGGCTGCATGTGCTTAAGTGCTTGGCTGGTGGATTGGACCAGAGTTATTCAGCCCCAAGCAAGATCTAGCACTTCACGAATAGTGTTCATACACATGCCGTGTAAAATGAAGCCACAGGCAGTGACATGAGACAAAACTTTCAAACTTTGGTGTTGAAGTTAAGCACCTAAATAAAAGGTATTTCAAAATCTGGTGTTTAATTCCCTGGTCTAAGTCTTAGACTTCTGTATAGGCTCTGTGTGCCTCTCTTTTCTTTTCCCACTTTCACCTATCATTATATCGTTATTATTTATATTACAGAAGGACCCACAATGTGCGAGGTGCTGTAAAGATACAGGACAGGACATCTGCAAAGAGCTTACAAATTTGGAGGGGGGGGAAAGAACATTATAAGAAAATACAACAGTATTCTACAGTAATAGACCAAAACACTGCAATGGATGAGAGCTTTACTATAGTCTTCTGGACCACAGTTTGAAAATGAGTTTTAGAAGAACTATTTGGAAACTCTTCCGGGCATTTTTGTTCTGTGGGTGTGGGTGTGTAGAGTGCCAAGCACAGGGAAGTCCTGATCACCACTAGATGCTACTGCAGTGCAAATAGAAAACAACACAAATACATATTTCACAGACTGGAATCCCTGTATCAAGAATCATACCAAGCAGAACCTGATCATTTCATTTCTTGCTTCCGCTTAGTGGGATCTAGTGGGTTTGGGCTTTTTTCAAGAGAGGATTTTTTTCCTTAATCAAAAGTACAAACTGCACTGAAAAATGAGATTGACAATGTGTTTCTTACTCCCTGTGATTTTTTTCCCTTTGCAGCTACCTAGACAGCTTAGATCGAATCGGAGCTCCAGACTACCAGCCAACAGAGCAGGATATTCTTCGAACCAGGGTCAAAACAACCGGCATTGTAGAAACCCATTTCACATTCAAAAACCTCCACTTCAGGTAAGTCTGATGTGAATCCACTGTTGTATTTTCAGCCAGGGCAAATATGGCTGAAATCACACAATGCTGATATTACCTTGGCCAAAAGTTCTCCCACCATATGCTGGTCTGACTAGCTGCTATCCTCCACCCCAGAGGTGGCTGCATTTCTGTGGGTACTAGCATGTGTAAAATGACAATGTAAAATGGTTTGTGACTGAGGCAGAGTACACTCACCGCAAACGTACCCACTCGTGGCTGGGCATGGTGTGGCAGTTCTGTCCTATGTAGCACCCTCTTCTCACAGCTGCTCCAGTCCTGGGTGGGGAGGGTGCTCCCTCTTTCTGACTCAGCCCTCAAGCTACATTATGCTTCAGTTCCCACCTTTCCAGAGTAACAGAAAGTCAAACAAAAAAAGGTCTGGTCCCTCCATCCAGTCTGCTGCCCTCGATTTTGGGTCCAGTGGTCCCTACGTCCTTCTCTTAAGGCTCTCTGTAGTCCATATCCCCTTCCCAGGGGCTGGTAGGAAAAACCCAATCCTACCCACGACACTGGGTCCAGTCCAGGAACCTAGGACAGGCAGTCAAAGTTCATGGCAACAGATTCCTCGCTGCCACCTCCCTGGCCTTCTTCCTGCCAAGCCTTGTCCTGGGCTCTCCTCACCCTGCAAGAGCCTTCCTGTTCCCTCAAGGTCTCTTCACCCCAATATTCCCAGGCAGGGACAGCAGAGTTTCTCCCTTCAGCCTCTTTCTGTTCCAAGCTTCCTCTGTGTGCCACACAGCCCTTCCCCAGCTGGGTTTCATCAGTAACTAGCACTGGCAACCCACCAGGTGCAACCAGGTGGATTAATTGGCCTCTCCAGCCCACATTAATCCTTTCATCACCTGCCTGGGGTAGGCACCCAGGTCCTTCTTGCCTTGGTTTAGAAAATATTCTCTGATGAGCAGATTATTCTATGCCTATTATAAGGTTCCTTGCCCCCTCCTCTGAACCCTCTGGTACTTGGCCGTGTTGAAGACACAACACAAGAATAAACAGACTCTGCTCCAGTCTGGAATGGCATATGGTAAAAACATTCGGCCATTTGTTGTCTGCATGGACAGTCACACTAGAAACTCCACACGCTGATGCTCCTGGCATGTGCCAATAATTCTACTCTCGAGCGCAGGGTGGACGGAGGTTTCAAAGACACGCACACACGTATGCACTCATTATATATCTATAATAACAACAGCCTTTTAAATTCACGGGTCCCCTAAGACACATGCAGATTGCTAGGGCTCTCCGGAAACCAAGAGCTGTGCTCAGAGAGGTTCCTTGTCAGGCATTGTCAACAAATCCCACACAGCACCCAGGCCCCTGGGCCATCTTCAGGAGCTATGCAGTCATGGGTTCCCCTAACCACATCTGCCCATAGAACTCCTCCTTGGGGCGAGCAGGGTTCCCAACCTCAGAGAAGGAAGAAGTGAGAATCATTGCAGACTCTGTTGTCCTGTGCTAGGAGCCCTCCAGGGATGAGGACTTAGAAATACAAAAGGGATTACTAATATTTTCCCTTTATTAATAAAGACTAAATGAAGAGACGTCCCTGTTTCATGCACAGGCTGTTCGACGTGGGAGGTCAGAGGTCAGAGCGTAAGAAATGGATCCACTGCTTTGAGGACGTCACAGCGATCATTTTTTGTGTCGCGCTGAGTGGTTACGATCAGGTGCTCCATGAAGACGAAACCACGGTGAGTGCTTACGGGGCGACACAAGCCCCGACACCTCATCGCTGGCCTATTGCATAGCCGCCGTGGTTCAGGGATCAACTCACACTCTCTTATTGGCCTGTACCAAATCAGTGGACTTTTGTTAATCACACGTCTTCCCTTGATTCTGAAATGGTGTGGAGATCCTTTCTTCCCCTGACCTTGGAAATTAAGTCTTCCATTGCCCAGGGTGGAGTTAACCCAGGTAACAGTTTCTTTTTCTGATTAAGTTATAATGTTTTCTTTTCTCCCAACCTGATCAGTGCAAAATGCCACGGGACATAAAGAGGATCCTGAACCCAGAGAGTAGAGTGATAAGTGAAGAACAGGTGCTTTTGAAAACAAACTTAAGGAAATAAATAAGCAGCTCTTGGAATATCCAGATACATAAAGGTGTAGCAACACCACAAACACCTGAGGCTGATTCAAGCTATCGGAGTAACCTGCTTCTAAATACAAAATAAATTCATTTTCCCGAGTGAAACAGGAACTGTTCAACTCTTTGGTGAAATTTGTTTTATGGGGGATGGGACTATCTCCTATAACCTCCAACTGTGATACTAGGCCTGAAATACTGCATGGAAATTGAAAATAAGAGAAATCGGGATACACTAGCTGCTGGACGATTGTGTGGCACTCCCACTAATCTGAATGTGTTAGACGTATGCACATATAAAGGGTGAGAGAGTAGTCACTAGCACTTTTCACCAGCTGTATGGCATGCAATAAGAAAGATACCCATGCATCTGGGGAGATGCAGTGTCAGTAACAGATAAGGCAAGCTGTTATAGGAGTAACCAGGTATTGTCTTTTAAATGGAGGTCCACTTGCCCAGCATTGAAGACCTAAAAGTCAGAGCTTCCTAAATGTTTTGTGCAACAACACAACGGAGATGCTGTTGTCACCAGTTTCTGTAGGAGACTCTAACGTTTATTCCCTCTTTCCTCTTTGTAAAGCATCAGAAGTTAGAATGGATAACACAGTGGGGAAGGACTCTAAACGAGTTTGTAACTTGCAGGCAATAATGTATTCATGAAGAGACTTTTGGGACACTGATATTTTACATCTTCTAGGTCAGATTCACGAGCTCTGGTGAAGAGCTCACCTGCATGTTGAAATCCTGCATTGCATTAGTTTAGGTCATGGACACCAGAATTTAGTCTGATATTAACATCCTCATATCCGCATCCCCCTAGATCTACAGATTTGGATTGAGATTCTGAATCACCCTACCGCACCACACTCCTCCAGAAAACATTTAGGATGCACCAACTATTTTATAATATCTGTATTAACTACATGTGTTTTCCGCTTCCTATGCATCTATCCCAGTATCACAGATATTGGCAGAAATTTTCAAGGGCCTAAGGGAGTGAGGTGAACATCAATGGGAATTGGGCACCTAACTCTCTTAAAGCTCTTTGAAAATCTTGCCCATCAGCTCTGTGGTCAATTTTCTGTAATAACATCAGTGTCATCTGCTATGTAGATCTAAAATAATAGGGTACAGCAACTCTGGTCTTTGCGTGTTTGTGAACCACGTGTCTCCATAGCTCTCAAGAGACACCCACTGAGAAGGTGATGCCCCTTCTGGAATGGGAAATCTGCCACCACATGAAGTGGAGGAGCAAATGCAGGTTAGGAAGGACTCAATTAGCAAAAATGTTGAGGGTCTGAGGTGCCAAGGTGCCAATTACCTCCAATTGTCAGGTGTCCGTTGAAGTTGTGGATGCTCAGGACTTCTGTAAATCAGGTCTATGTTGTCTCTTGTTAGGCACCAAAAAACGGAAGCTCCTGAAATTAGTGACCACTTTTTAGTACTTGGCCTTAACCTTGATTTACTGTCTATAAAATGGGGATAAAATTGATTTACAGGAGTGTTATGAGGCTATATTACTTAATGTTTGTTGCTCCCCACACCATCCATGCCTACAGACACATCAGAGAACAGAAATACAGTGATGATTCTCGATAGGAGCCTTACTAGTGTTGTATTAAGTCTTTAATTCAGATTATATTTTCTGAACCCCTCATGTAGACAGGAACAGCAGCTTCTGTAACTCCAGTTGTACCACACTCTCTCTGTTAAGAATATTAATTTTGGATTAATTTAAGGGGCAGTTCTGGGATTTTTTTTCTATGTAAATTTCATTTCACAATTCACTCCCTGGTACTCTGGGCACTAGGAAAAAAGAGACAGATTCTGATCATTTGACTGGACAGTTGTCAGTGCAAATTAAAGAGACGAGGTGGGTGAGGTAACATCTTTTGCTAACCCGGCATCTGCTGGTGAAAGAGACGGGCTTTTGAGCTTCTACACAACTCTTTTTCAGATCTTGGAAGCACACTAGAAGAACACTGCAAACAAAGTGCAAATTAAATGCAGATGATGCTCTTGTTTAGCCCAACTAAACAACTCCTGCTGAGTTCAAACACAAATAGTGAAATAAGAAAATAACAAATTCAGTATCTTTGGCCCTGCCACTTCAATAACTCAGATCTCCTATGCAAGTGACATGCTGAAAACACAGCATCTACTGACAGTTGGGCCTCTGTCAATTTCACCCCTAGCATTCTGTTAGGAATAATTTCACCTACAGCTTTATTCACCACAATCTCCTTCCTTCAAGTATAGTTCAGCCTTAAAACGAACTGTGTAAATGGCAGCTCCTAGGTCAGGTGATTTAGCCCCTGTGTGTATCAATCACAACTGCTGCCATTATTGACAAAAATGAGCTTTTACCGTTTCAGACTTGTTAGCACAAAGGCAACACAGTTAAGAAAATAAACTGGATTGTGTTCTTCTTTGCACATTATCTACAGCAGTGGTTCTCAAACTTTGTACTGGTCACCCCTTTCACAGAGCAAGCCTCTAAGTGCGACCCCCCCCCCCCCCATAAATTAAAAACACGTTTTTATATATTTAACACTATTATAAATGCTGGAGGCAAAGCGGAGTTTGGGGTGGAGGCTGACAGCTCATGATCCCCCCCCCCCCATGTAATAACCTCTTGACCCCTTGAGGGGTGCCGACCCCGAGATTGAGAACCTCTGATATAGAAACCCTTACTAAGTTCCAGTCACTTAAACCTGTGCAAACCCATTGAAGGCACTGAGATTGCACATATGTCACTAAAGGCAACTTCTTTATTACTGGTGATGATACATGAGAAAGAAAGAACCCAGCTCGCGTGTGAGGTCTTAAAACACGTTTGCAAAGATGGCACTTGGAAAAAGTATTTTTTCCTTGTAAGCTGAGCATATCGTTGACAATAATCATGAGAACTCACCGTGCTGTTTTATATTTTTCTGAATAAGACTGTACTTTAGGTGGACAAAATTACAGTTCCAATACAAGCAGTCTCTAATGAAGATCCTGGATTTCTCTCACTGCGCTCAAATGGGCAACCAAGCATTTAAAGAAGCCCTTCAAGGTCTCTCTGTCAGGGCGCTAGACATTCCAGGCAGCTTCCAGTTTCAGACCAATCCTACCAGATGAATAGACTGAACCCAAGAAGTTTGTAGTGGCCAGTTCACTGGAGAGCCATCCCTTAAGCAGCAAGTTAATTGTGGAACCTTGTCAAATAGGAACGGGCAAATGAGCGCAGATAAAGTAAGACCTGATCCAGACCTTCCCCTCAACGTGAAACCTTGATTGAAGCTCAGAAAAGTTGATCATTTTAATCTACTTGCCATGACCCCTTGTTTTAAAACTATGCCACCCTTCTTTGTTATCACAGCACCTAGTGTGCGCTGTAGCATTTGGGACCGCTGCTTTACAGTGCTGTCGTAATTTTCGGGAAGGGATGCCTCTCCACTTCTGTGTTTTCAGGCAGGAACATAAGAAACTCATGAAAGCCAGAAGAAAGGCTAGTCCTTCTGCATGTCAAGTTCACCTGAACTAATAATCTCATGAGAAAGTTTCTTCTGACCTACATTCAAGTACCAATCCAAGTTGGCATACGTTACCAATCTGAACTTCCTGAATTCAGCCAGGCACTGCTCCACTGTCAGCACCTCCAAAGCCTTTCTCACAAGATGGTCCAGCCGATGACCTGACTATGCAAGGCATTGAACAAGGTATTGAACATGGAGAGCAGAAGGATGAAATGTAGGCGTAGATACCCAGAATACTGTTAGCGTAGATACCCAGAATACTGTTGGAATTCCATTGGTTTCATACGTATTCTAGAGGCAGAGACAGCAAAGCAAAATTAAATGTTGTGCCAAGTTTTCCCCTAAATCCTCCCATACACAGTTCACAAAAGCTTTCCTCCAAATGATAAGATGATTCTCACACAGCTGTCTACGGCGGGCAATATACAGCTACTTAGTCCCTGACTAGGGCTACTAGGTGCTCCCACAGTACTAAATAAATAATAAAAGGGGCCAATACTCAGTTGCTAAGTGACTGAGCAGCTCCTTGGACAGTAAAGCTCTCAATGTGATGGTTCAATTACTTTTTTAGTCTTCACAAGACAATGATATGAAGAAACCTCCAGGCCATAGCCAAATCCCAGGTAACGGGTAGGGGAAAAACCCACTAGCAACATTCATATACAACATGGGAATGGATCATAAGCAGGTGGGGATTTTTATTGCTCCATATAACACTTTTTAAGACAGTGGTGGCATGGGATCTACCATGTGAACCTATAAATATCCTCATCAGTTCTTCCTTGTACATGCTAGGGGAAAAAGGCAGATGTGTGTGGTATCCTTTGCTGCCTCTGGAATTAAATTATTGCTTAGTTCCTCTGTATCTAGCTGGTATATGAAGATACTGTTGGTGTGCTAGTTGCTGAATGTGTAACACATTTGCAGCTTGGCGCCGTTGACCTTAGGTATGCATTAACGTTGGACCTTTAGAAACTGGCACTCCCTGAATGATATGGTTAATGTGCTCTCCTGGCTATAAATGTGCAATGGAAATTGAATTGCACTAGTCATCCATTTGCTTAAAAGCAAAGAGCAAGTTCAAGGATCTTTGGCATCGGTAGAAAATACAACAAGAAGCTATACACTGGGGAGCAGACAAGAAGTACTGATGCAGAACAGTCCTGATCAGGACAGTAGCGAGATCAGAGAAGCAATTACCTCTTCTTTGCCACCAGAACACAAAATAAGAAATATTACCTGCTGCATTTAAGACCTGCTGGCAGGAAACAAGGGGAGAGATGCTAGAAGATTTTCTTTCCTTCCTGCTCCACCAAAATGACAAAGCAAATGCAGCTAGAAGTAGGCACAAGGTGGTAAAAGAGGTGGAAATATTAAGAGGAGTCAGACAGAGGGAAATGGCCTGGTTTCCCAGCCCTTAACTTCTGAGAACGAGCCTATTTGCCCCAGTCATTACAAGAGAAGCAGAGTTGAGACAGTGGTGGAAAGGGAGAGCAGTGGCAATATTCAGCCAGAAAACAGATCTTCAATATTGTCAGGAGAAGGCTGTCTCAAACCCAGCGGAGACAATAGACTAGCTTCATTCACCCTGGGGATGCCGGGAGAAATGTCGAATCCTGGCATGGGAATGTGTAGGGTATAAAGGAGCATTTATTGCAAGTACTGTTTTCTACTGGGGTTTGCCGTTTTCTTGTTTCTGCTGTATGTATGTAATGGTGAAGACTCAATTACATCAATTACTTACTCAAGGAAAATGTGCCGTTTTCCTGCAGATTTTGATATCAACTTAGAGGGAAAAAATTATCATGGGACTTTTGAATACACTGGCTACAGTGGGAATATGACAGCACTAGCTAAAAGGTTCACCTGATAAGGCCTCTGCTCTGTTTAGAAACCAAGATTTCTGTGTCCACCTTATATTACCTGATGTGCTTTGACTGCAGTACTGTATAAACGCTGCTGTTTTAACCTGTTCTGATTGTTCTTTAATTATGGTGTAATTATGATGAGGAACAGAAGGGTGAGTATTATGACAGTCCGAAATGTCTGGTCTCTGATTGGTCTTCATTTAATCCCAGAAGCTGTGTTTACATCTTGCTGTGTATGCGTCTTGTTTTTAACAATTAAGGATAGTAGAGAATATCACAAATAATGTTCCACTAGGGACTCTGGTTAAAAGTGACTATGTATATTTGTTTTCCTGCCCCTTTCCACCTTCCGTCCTCTTCTTTCCCCCCCACAAAGGGTCTTAGAAAGCCAAGGGTTATCTGAACAAAGTCTTTTGAGATTTCTACAGCTTTATGGTTTTGATTCCACCTCTGGCAAAGGGAAGCAGGGCTCTGTTTATATACCCCACAGTAAAAAGAGGGGTATTAGTACCTGCACAGTGTAGTACTCTCAGGTGACATTTTAAAAAGAAAAAGGAAACAAATGAGGGTTCATCCAGCTAAGAAAATGAGTAGTTCTGTCCTTCTGTGCTATGCGGAATTATATGCAAGCAAACCTACCATGTGATTGCCTCAATTTACAAGTGATCAAAAGGGTGTTGACTGTTTTCTTGCAAGATGCCTTCTTTCTAGCATCTTCAAGGATCCAGGAAAAACAATGGAGTCCAATAAATAAATTCATGATTAAGTTGGTACCCACCTTTTCACCACACATCATTGTCATGCAAGCTGGGGGGGAAAGCGAACCAATTTAATAGAAGCCGCAGCTTCTAATCAAAGCTATGTGGTAACAGTAAAACAATAAACGTTGCCGTTCTAGTACCGCATTTGATGCTATATCAGTCTGATCAGAGGTGCAAATATTTCCCTGGTCCATGGAATCATTTGTATCTAAATAAAATGTTCAGTGATCATTAAAGTGTATTGATAAAAAGGAAAGTGCTAATAAATTAAACACTGGGGTCAACAATGCAGCCACTGTATGGATGTGCCTCAGCTGGAGATGGAGACAACCAGTAGCTGCTGAATAGGGCCCACAGTACGTGGGTTATACTAGTCATTGTGTGTGGCTACATGCAGATGGGCTGTGCCACACTGACCACCAAAACAATTTAACAGATGCGATGATGTTCTACTTTTGTATCTCGCTTGCTCCCTGTTTTCGTTGTACCAGCTGCTAGTCTTGTATGAGTGTTGGGGGACTGGGACTGCACTCTCTGAGGTGCTCCCAATGACAATAAACCAAGCAAGTGGTCTGGTGTGTAACCTGATTTGCCTTTGATAATCCCGTGACTCTCTGGGTGTGCTTCGTCCTCGCTATGCCTGCTCTCTCTGCTATCCCGTTCCCGGTCGGGAGGTGGCCGCGCAACCGGCGTGCGCATTCCGGCTTCAGCCTCTCGCTCCAAACAGCACCACGCCTCAGCACCTTCACAACTTTTCCGCGGCCGTCTGACCTTATCTAACCAAACAAAGGCCAAAAAATGAGATTTTGAGAGACCCACCAAATTTGGCAGGTATGAAGCTTCTCTTGAACCGAGAAAAACGAGTTAAGAGTTGAAAGCAGCAGGGGAACGTGACACTCCTGGTTGACTTTGCCGTGAGCTCCTTCCACCATAGACCACGTGGCGGACTTTGCAACTTCCTAACCAATATGTTTAATTTCTTTTGTTTTCTCTGTTTCTGTATCTTTTTGTCGTTGCATGACCTATAACTAAAAAGCTGCCTTCCCCCTGTGTGTGTATTTGAACGTGTGGTTCCTTTATTGGCAAACAAACTAACGTTCTTCCGTGAGGCATGAGCTAACATCAATGGGCTAATCTGCTGATTTGTAGCTTGATTGTTCTTAGGTACCTTCTGTTATAGGGTCTTTTTTCCCCCCTTTTTTCTTATTTTCTTAATTTTTTTCTTTGCTAGACACTTTTTGTTGGGCCATCTTCCAAAGAACCACCCCCCCCCCCAAAAAAAGCAAACCCACTAAACAAAATAACAGCACAAGGCAAAGGTCACGGCAGGGTCAATAATGAGAAGATGTCACCTTGCTGTCTGCTTCCAACTCTGGATTAATTCAAGGATCTCACCCGTCCTTGGTTAATGTATCCAACCAACTGTGTGCCATACGCACACAACAATGAAGTGAAAAATTTTAACAAGAACGTTTTAGAAAATCTGCATGACCTGCACCGACACATAGATCTGACCAAAGGGCAAAAGTAGCTTCCCCTTACATGCATGGTGCATGATCATTTATATGAGCTGAAATCCTGTAAATTAGACACGATGCAAAATAAACAGCTCTATGTAGTGAAATGCCCTTGTTACTAACTGTATGTCAAATATAGGGATTGCATCTGTGTATGTATATGTTCACCTGTATGTTTACATAAATTTATTACATATACTGTAGTTTTTATTTTTTTTCTCCTCAATTTAGATATTTTAGATTTCCCTACGTGTTGTACACCATGCGGTCACCGTCTTTAGCCTGATATGCTCTCTCTTTCATATTGCAGAACCGCATGCATGAATCATTGAAACTGTTTGACAGCATCTGTAACAACAAATGGTTCACAGACACATCTATCATCCTCTTTCTAAACAAGAAGGACATATTTGAGGAGAAAATTAAGAAATCTCCATTGACTATCTGCTTTCCGGAGTACACAGGTAATGAGAAACTAGGGTTATACCTTTTTAAACCATGTGCACAACATTGTCTAGCAAAGAGACGAGTGGCTCTGGGTAATGGGATATGCAGCTTTTCAAATCAAGGTTGTTGGTTTTTAAGATACATCTCAGGCGACGATAAAGGTTTCAAACCTGCAACCCTTAGGCAAAACTCCCATTGACTTCAAGCAGAAGTTTTTGTTTAATAGAGGCTGCAGAATCAGCTCCCAGCAGCTTCCACTGTCTGACAGCTGTTCAGTGGGTGGCCCATGTGAACTGCGTTGATTGGTTTAAGCCAAGTCCCTAGGAGACAAGTCATCACTATCACTAAAATGACCACACTTGCCATTAGCTGACCTCTTGTTGGCAGTTTCAGAGGGAAGGTCATGGAGGTGATACTCAGCTCCCACCTCTAGAAGCTCCCGCCTCTCAAGGCTCATTGGTTGGGCAAGTTGGCGGAGGTTTGAAGAATCTGCGCTGTTTGTGAATAAATGGTCATACAGCCACTTGGGAAAATGACACCTCTCGTCAGCACTGTGATTCCCCAGAAAAGACTCAACTGGCTTATTAACCAACAAATAAAAAAGTAATTACAGCTTAATAGACACACAGGATAGAAGACACAGGCCATGCCATTGACAAATAAAGCCAGTGAGTCCCTGGTAAAAGGCCACTCCATTTTCCCTGATTCAGATAGACAACTCCCATTTCATATGCCAGGCAGGAGATCAGACTAGATGATCTAATGGGCCCTTGTCTTAAGACCTGCAATTCTCAAAGGAGGTTAGTATAATTGTCCCCAATTAACAGATAGGGAAACTGAGACATGGAGCACTGAAGCGATTGGCCAAGGTCACTCAGCAGGCCAGTGCTAGCTCAGTGCTCTATCCACTAGGCCATACTGCCTCCAGGTTGCTGCTGCAGGAACCCACAGGTGAATGTGTTACAGGTCCCACTCTAACCCAGCCCTGAGAGGATACGAGTTGTTACAGCCACCAGTCACAGAGCTGGAGCTCTTTCGCTCAGCCCGATTGTCATTGAATAGCTCTGGAGGTCCCCAGTGACCGTCGGGACAGTTGTCCTACTGATACTAAGCACTTTGATGCAGATGTGCTTAATATTAAACGAAGATGGACATTAGCTTGCCCTGGAGATCAGCACTTAAGTGCTGAAACAGAACACCCCGGAGGAAGCCCCCGCTTTGTCGAACAGCCTCATGTCTGACCTGTCAATGATTAGAACGTTTTCTCCTGCAAAGTTGGTGATTGCGCTCTGCTGCTCCATGCCATATCTTACTGTCTTCCACAAACCTTCACTGAAATTCCAAACCGGCATAAAAATAAACTTTTACAGGCATGAATTATTGAGTCTTGCTGGAGACATCCAGAGGAATCAAACTGACAGACAGAAATGCGGGTCTCTGTCAGTCAGCATGGTTGCAAACTGAGTAAACCAAGAGCATCACAGTTCTGGGACACGCCAACGAATTACAAAACAGAGTTCCCCAGATCTGAGCACTTGATTCCCACTCTGAATGGGCAGCGAGGCTCCATCGTTCCTTCGCTGTGCCAAACAGTAAATTAATATGGAGCTGAACTGCTCCCTTTGTGATTCAAGAGAATTTCTGCAGCTCTCTCAGAGAAAGATCAGGTATTTATTTGGGGGTGGGTTTGTGAGATACAGGAAAGAATCCGGCCAGTAGATAGAGATAGTTATGTCACTAACTAAACATTTCAGCTAACAAAGGATTTTCTGTACTCAAAGTCCATCGGGGCAATTTTGAATGAACTTCTGAGGTGCGTATGAATGTTTAGGTATATAGCAGAATTAACTATGTTGCCACAGAAATGCCCCCACTCTTAAGGAATTCTTATACTTCTTTTGAATCCTATGGAGACACCGATAGTAGGTAAATTAAAAGAGAATGGATCTTAGTTTTATAGAGAGTCTTTCACGCTAAAGGGATCTCAATACAGGAATGAATTAAATACTAGTGGCTAGATTGTCGTCTGTGGCTGCTGATGCCTCCGCCAAACAAAAAGGAGGAAAATAAATGTAACTTTAAGCCTTCTTGTAGCATCCCAATTCTGGGCATGGCTGGGAACCAAGCCGGTCCCTCTCATAACTTAGAGCACCCTCAAGACTGTTCTAAATTGCACCAGTCGTCCACAGCCCCGAGGCACTATTCTGGCAGCTGGGAACTGCCAGGAGGTAAGGGAACCTCAGCCACACTCCTTTTTCCCATCCGCAGCCAGAAGAGGGATAGCATAAGAGTCAGGTCATTGGTTCTATGGGATCATGTTAACATCTCACCGGGAGGCAGGCTCCTCACTCGGGCCCCAGTTTCACTTAAATATGTGCTTCACTTTAAGCACATGCTTTGGGATCTGAGCACATGCTTAACGTTAAACTCAGGCTTCAGTGCTTTGCTGAATTGGGACTTGAGGGCCAAAGTGAAGATGTAGATGGGAGAAGCTTATTCGTGTCCTCAAACATTCATCTCGCAAACTCCAGAGAACACAAATCACCCAAGAAACACTGGCAAGCTGGCCGTGTGGCATGGTGAAAAGGCAATGTTCAAACAGAAGGGGACTCTGCTGTTACACAGAATTCACTGATGAGCATATAAATCAAACAAGGGGGGTTTAAGATCAAGAGTTGGTTACACAAAATGCTTTTACTGCAATGAAGAGACAAATGTGCATTAGTTCTGCTGACTGGCACAGAACTATCAGAAGAATCCATCCACAAAGGAGCTATTATATTCTAAGGCACCGTCAGTTTCTTTCTCCTTAATGTACTCATACTTTCACCTAATCCGCAGTCCTTGGTAAAGCTGTGTCAAGATGACATGGGCACATTCGAACATGAGTCACAATATTTTATCCCCTATTACCCTCAGTGGGAGTCCAGTGGCTACATCCTTGTGCGTCCTACTGACAGGTTTTCCTTTTATTGAAAAAATGCACATATTTATATTGGTACAAACAAAACAAAACCTATGGGTCAGTCCTGCAAACCTTACCGGCCCCAGTTCAGCAGTCTGTCTCTGCCCAGCATTACACATAAGCACCTGCTCAATTTTAAGCACATGCTTAAGTTCCATTGAATTCATTAGCTTATTTAAGTGTTTATTGAATCAGAGCTCTAGCCCCTGCTCCGGCAAAACTCAGCCATGTGCAGGCTCTTCTTTGATAACATGTAAAAATATTTGATATTTATAAAGCATCTTCAATCCAGAAGGAACCCTGAGTGCTTCACTGAGTCTGAACAGAGGAATTGTTCCTCTCCAGCCCTGCCCAGCAATGAAATTAAGTCATTTCTGGAAGTTAGGGAAATTGCTGTTTGACAATACACAGCTGCACCATACTGCGGCACACAAGTTCAGGACAAGAAATTAAGACTATTGTATCCAAGTTCACATCCAAGTGGAAACATACATACAAAGAACGTAATTATCTAACATAGAATCTGGCCAGCTAAAGAATGTTTATTATTTTCTGCACACTCCTGCTTCTATTTTAAAGCAAAATCTGTATAGGCAAATAATAGGCTTTCGGCATAGACATTTGGCTAGGGAAGAGGTGTAAACCCTTGTGATTTATTTGACACAATCTAATCTATATTTCCACAATCAGATGCCACTACAGTGATGAAGAACAATTTCTGGACCTGGATTAAAAAATGGGAAATTTGGGGGAGAAAATTCATCCATTTTTTCATTGACATTTTAAATGTGAATGACATTTTTCCACTGAAATTTTGAATTCTTTTGACCAGCGATAGAGAAAGTCAAAAACTTGGCTGAATTTTTCATGAACATTTTCGCAAGCAATTCCCCCTGGCTTTGAAATTGGAAACTTTGATTTAAAATGTTGTCCAAAAAAATCAAAATTTGAAAAACAATGGCCAGCTCGAATAACTTCCACTTTTCTGGACAATCACCGCTCTTTGGCAAGATTATACAGAATTTCTTTGGCTTCCCTCTTTAAAATGACTTTAATGCTCATTGCCCTCTGTCCATTTTACCTTCATTCACGATCATACAAGGTACCAGTAATTCAGAAAGAAAATATCTTTGGGATCTCACAGTGGAATGGTTTCACCGTCAGGAAAGCATCTGCTCCCATGCTAATTGTACGTCAGTGTAATTCTGTTATCTTCATTCTTGCCAGTGAGAGGAGGGTCAGACCTATAGATTATTGCTTAGGGTATCCAGTAAGAACTAGACATGTTAGGACAATAATATAATGCTACTAAATCCCCATTGCCTTCATTTGAAGCAGATTTGGGCCCTATGTTTGGGTCTGTTTTAATGCATGCTTTCCTTTCTTCTTGGCTTCTCTCATAGGCCCCAACTCTTTCACTGAGGCCGTGTCCTACATCCAATCTCAATACGAGAGCAAGAACAAGTCCCCCAACAAGGAGATCTACACGCACATCACCTGTGCCACTGACACCAACAACATCCAGTTTGTCTTTGATGCTGTTACGGATGTCATCATTGCCAACAACCTGCGTGGCTGCGGACTCTACTAAACCCCTCTCGCTGCTCTCCCCACGCTCTCCAAGAAATGCTCTCCCATTCAGGTGGAAGGGTTTCTCCGTTTTTTTTCCCCAGAAAGATGAAGATGAAGAAGAAATGACATAAATCTCTCTCCTCCCCCCCCCCATCCCCAAGAACCTTTGCAGAAAATTCTGCTTTCCCCTAGGTGTCTCTCCCCACCCCACCCCCTTTGTTTTTAATCTCCTCTATGTCTCTTTCCACCATTCAGTTTTAGGATTGACAGCCAGTGTTCATGGTAGTGGGGACTAATGGAGCCACTAAAAATGTTTTTCAACTACCAAAAAAGGCTCATTTTAAAAAACAAAAATCAGTTTTTCAAAGCCTTAAAAATATTCAGCATCAAAGTAGCAGTTTCTTCGTAAACTTGAGGGATCTTTTTAATTCTCGTTATTTTTCTTTTTTCTTTCATTCTTTTTGGAAGCTCCAGATGCACAGTACTGACTTTGGAGGCACATTCTGGCTCCAGTTTCTATCCCAAAGTTGAAAAGGTCAGGTTAGGTGGAGTTCTGAAATTTTGCTGGGGCAGGGAGGGGCAAATATTTGAATGACTAAAACAGACAGACAGAGGTTTGCTGGTGTCTTTCACTAAGAAAGATACAGTAACAGAAGCTACTAAGCATTGTCTAAAGGCATTTGTTACCAATAACATTTTTACCTCACGCTTTCAAAATTAGTGTTGAAAATATTTCTCTAGCATGTTTTCAGTAACCCATTTGTTGTTCTACGTCTATCTTATTCTCTTTGCTTGATAGTACAGAACTACTGTACTATAAGTGGGCAGTGTCGGGCCATTCATGTTAACACCACTCATGGAATGAGACATTAGTGGCAAGAATTGTCCTGCACAAAGGTTTGAGTACTGTATATTTCCTAGTACAGCTAAAGGCGTGCGGATGTGGATGGAATCATTCCTCAGAAGGGAGAGAGAGAGTGTGTGGGTGTCAGATTGGCAGGCATCAGGGGGCACTTTAAAGGTCCCTCAGAGGTGACCACAGCTCAGGAGACACTGGGATCAATTTCCCCCTGCATCCAAGCTCTGTTAAATGCAGGGTTCTCTAGGAGCCAGTTAAGATTCCCTGATGCAGTTCCAGCCTGGCCCCAACTTAAGCTGTTGGCCTAAGGGCCCTGAGGAGTTTTAGACCTGCAGAAGATTAGCATGGAGAAGTTGTGCCCCACCATGTTCTCTCCCCTCTCCTATGCGGGTGCAGAGGAAGGTGGCTGGCAAAGAACCCAGATGTGCGAGGTTTGCATCAGCAGGAAGTTTCCCTTCTCCAAAGGGACAATTCCAAATGAACTATGTCCACTTTGCCCTACGTGAGCAGTACGAAGTGGACAGAGCAGACCAGAGACTGTGGCCCACAACCTGAAGTAAGCTTCCCATCTCTGGCCCCACAGGGAGATGCCATAATTCAGTCTCTTTTGGGACACCAGGTTTTCTAAGGCTAGACATGAGTATGTGTGTGTGCAGGGGGGAAATCAGCCTGCTTTGTGCGTGTGTGTGTGTGTGTGCACACGTGCATGCACCCAGTGCACCCAGATTTTACAAAGGTCTCGGGGGCCACCCAAAATCTTCATCAAGTTTCACAAAAAGCAAATTTCAGATTTCTAGAGGATTTTGAACTCAGATACCAGCTTTGGCAAACATAACTGTAGCTATTAAGTGTTCAGAAAATCAGAGTTTACCGGCTTATGTTCACACACATGCAAACGTTCCCTTTGTATTTAACAGAAAACATTCACCTATAGCTGTGGTGGAGACTTATGGCAAAATTTTCAAAAGCACCTAAGTGACTTAGGGGCTTATGTCCCATTTTCAAAAGTAACTTAGGGCCAGATTTTTAAAGATGCTGATAGGCTTCTAGAGGGATTTTCATCCCACTCCACTGGGACTTAGCCACGTACACACTATTGAAAATTACACTAGGTACGTAGCTGCATCTTTAGGTGCCTAAATGCTTTTAAAATTAGGGTCCTAAATACTTAGCTTCTTCAGCAATACCAGAAACACTTGTGCTGTTGCTTACCAGTGTCCCCATGAAAAGCAATAAGAGATTTTTGGGGAACATGATTCAATTTTCCTTAATGATGGGCCTTGAATTAGAAAAATAATTTTCAGCTACCTGTGGTTCCTCAGAAAAGCATTCCCTCTTGCTTTTCCCAGTTGGCTAGTGGACACCTCACTTTGATTGGTTCTTTCAGTTTAAGTGTCAAGGAGTCAAATATTCACACCCCATGGAGTGGGACAACAAAGACCTATGTGATACTAGAATGCTGTAACTGCTGGTAGCTGTCAGGACTGAAATTAGTGATGGGCCAGAGGATTTTGGACGTGGGGGCATTCAGATCCCAGGATTGAGTTTGGTCCATGGTAGAGATAATGGCCAGCCACAAAGTTTGGATATGGATCCAAATTATCCCACAGATCAGTAGCGTTCAACTCTGGAATTCTGTCTGGGACTCATGTCATACACCCCTATACACGGATGTGGCCAGATGCATGCAGCCATTTTTAAAGACCCCCATTTCAGTGTAATGTGTTAACGACATTGATGAGGCTCTGAGTCGTTGATACACTAATGCAATTTTCTTAGGGAAATGGGGGTAGAGCCCTGATGCGATCAGCATGATGGAGCAGGAAGGGAACGTGAGAGCGAGGGTGAAGAGTTTGGAGAAGACAGGCTTGCAGAAGTGGAGGGGGAGGGAAGGGCACTGGTGATGATCAGGAGAGGCCACTGAGGGGAAAGCAGATGGGGGTACTTCAACAGCTTGTTGGAGTTGCCGGGATGATCTAGTGCAGGGGGGTCTGCTGATGTTGTACAGCTGAGCTGATGGCCGTGGCCTGAGGCCTCAGGGGGGAGGAGGAAGGTTTCAAGCTATGCCCCAGAAGGCCTTGTGGAGGCCTGTGAGGAGAGCACCTTCCGGGACCCACTGCCAGGCACATTGACCACAGGAGAGAGCAGGAAGGACCATGCTGACCAAACTCTTTACTCTAGTTTGCATGTGTACCCATAGGCCTGTCCATGAGCCTCGTCTCTGTGACCTGTCCCATGAAGTCTCTGGACTGGGTTACGGTCTAGCGAGATCACACTGATCTTCCTACAGAGATAGCTGATGATTGACTGAACAGGACACTATCAAAATAGTCTTCATGGTTTTTTAAATGTTCTTTTTCCTCTCCATTTATACTAACTACAAAGGGCCAAACTAGTTCCTTAAATAGGAAGAACCAGATCAAACCTGTACTAAACACCGCGTTCTCTACCGGACCCAACCATGCCCTACCACAGTCATAATATAGTATGATTACAGCTACATACTACAATGTTTAGCACTATATAAATGCCACAGCAGGGAGACACATATGAATGCAAGGAGTCTTGGAAGGTCTAGCATTCTCTCTGTGGGTCCTGGCACGAACGCGGTACACTTATCTCGTGCGGGCAGAGATTTCTCTGAGGCACTCGTGGGTATCTCCAACGCCGATAAGACCTGGGTTTTCATACAGCTCGCATCCCCAGGCCCAGAAAAGATAATGCCAGACCTGACTGACCTGCACAGCATAGCAAGTAGGGTCCTGTTTGGATGTGGGAGTCAGCGAAAGAAACAAGTATGGCGGGGAGGGACGGTCGGGGAGCAGGGTGCTGGCATTGGGAACAGAAACGTAAGGTCGGGAGAAAGGAGACGGATCTGGCTGAGTTGGCAGGAAGGCGGGGATGAGGAGAAGAGTGATACTGGAAGGGCGGGAGAAGATTCACAATCAGGGAAATCGTCCAGGTGAACAAAAAATGAACATAGGATATCTGTTGTGACTAAAACTGCACCAATAGTTTATGCAGATAGTGTCCTTCAGCTATAAGAAATTACCAGGGCATCACCTTCTTATAAAAGCAGGGTAGCAGTTACCCTGTACAGTTATATCAGAGCTTACGCTGGTAAATAGCTGTATAAATGATAATCAAATAGTGCTAAATTATTAAATAATATCTACCATTGTATATTCAAGCATCGCTGTCTGCAGGGCATATATCTGCAGTAGCAACAGGCGTGGTGCCATTGTACTGGAGTATTGCCCCTGACTCAGCACTGCCGGAGAGGAACTGCTTTATTTCTCCCTGTGCTGTAATATCAACATTCAGCCTGAAACTCAGAATAGCTCCCCAGGGGACAGCATTCCTCAAGAGTCAGCCAGTGTGTTTAGTATTCCTGTGCCAACCTTTGAACCTCAGTTGGAGGGATCATGGAGTACATATTTGTGTAAGTCTTTGCAGGGTCGGGGGCTAACGTATCCCTGTGAAGTCAGTGGAACTACTCAGGGCAGTCAACTTAAGGAAGTGGGTGCAGATTCAGGGTCATGGTCAGCTAGTGGGCAATGTGAAAAACAGATCGACTATGGGGCAGCTTCATAGAGTTTAAAGCCAGAAGGGACCAAGTTAAGACCACCAAAACAAATGGGCCATGCTGGCTTCTTGGCTGTATGCCACTGATTTCAGTGAGGTTGTACAAGGGAAAATTAAAATTTGGCGGCATCTGCAGATAAAATGAAAGACAACTAATGGGATCAGTTCCTTGCTTTCCTGTTCAAGATGACATATAAAGGGAATCTAGGGGCCCTCTTCCACTGGAAGGCTTTTGGGGGCCAGGAAGCAGGGATTTTCTGCACACACACACCCCAAACTCCTCCATCCCCTCTCAGTGGTCAACTAGTTACATGCAGTGTTGACAATTCAGTCATTTTACAACGTGTTCTACCCCCATCCCGTCCCGGTAAATTCGAACACCCCCTCTAATTTCAATTCTTGAAGAAAGTACTGCCAGGAAATAGGCCCGCATGGTCCAAAAAGACCACCACAGCTCTCTGGCTTTTAGAGGTGATCTGGCAGATGAGGATGGCAGGGATACCACTGGTAAAATGTTGCCCTTGGGCAAATTAAGTTGTACTAATTTCTAAAATCTGAGCCAAAAATTCTAGATATGACACTCAGTACATAGCAGTACGCACTAGTGGGGATGACTAATGTGAAGGAGATGCATATAATTTAAAGAAATAACATCAGTTTATTTAAAAATGTATGGATAGATACTGGGGCATACACACACAAGCCTATATATAAAACTATTTAGCACAAAGACATGCCAAACATACATAGCATAGATCACCAAAGTCTTTTATCTCATTACAGCTGGTAGAAAAAAGCTTTGACCTTTATTGGAGATTAACAGAAGCACGAGAAATGTGGGGCCTTTTTTTTTTTTCATTGCTGAGGGTAGAGTATTATCCTTTTTAGTAAGTACACTAATTGAATCTGTTCCTATTCAAGATGACTCTGAGGCATAGGGCCTGATTCTCCACAGCCCTGCACCTTGTGTCATCAATTACACCTGTGCGGTGTGACTGCCAGTTGTGGCCAATCTGATTGATAGCATTTTACACCCACTTTATGCTGCTGTAAATGACATTGTGACATGCAGGGCAATGGAGTGTCAGGCCATGGAGCTCTTATCTGGAATTAGATCCAGATCCAAACCTCTTCAAAGATTCAGGGGTTTTCAAATACAGAGTTCTGGGTCACAGTAATTCTCCTGTAGTTTTTTACAGTGTAGCAAATGAGCTGTGAGTCATATTATGGATTGATTTACAGGGGCTGAATCCTGAGGTCCTGACCCAGAATTCATTCAGACAAAATTTCCCATGAACTTCATGGAAGATTTTGCTTGAGAAAGTTGTCAATAAAGACCGCCGAATTTTAGAGTCCGTAATGAACACTATATTCAAAAGAATTTTTAAAAGAGATTTAAAACCAGATCAAATTGGGGGAGAAAAAAAAATACACCATCCAAAAACCTACCTCAGGAAACAATTGACCCAGTGTGGTCCCATTTCAGTCTCTCCCATATTTGTACCTATGCATTTCTGCTTTGCACGCACATGGATGAATGCATGTACAATATGAAAATTTGCATACTTGCATGGCTGGAGACCTCATTAGTCACATGCAGGTGTATTGAATCTCATTTTGCACTCATCCGTCAGATAATTTGTACCCGAAGCATGCACAAACCGGCCCGCCAGGGGCTTTCCCTGGTGGGTCACAGGTTGCCGATCCCTACTGTAATTACATAGTAGTTACACTTTCCTGCAAAGTTACAAGGAAGTAACATGGAAGCCCTCTCTGCCTGTTGTGATTGGAGCCTGTGGCAAAACTCCTCTTTGGCTTCCCCTGATTTTGCACTAGTTCAAACTATTGATGTTTGAAATGATTTCAACAGACATCATCAACACACATACCCTACAGAGGACGGTTGCACCTGCCAGAGTGACTGCGAATGAGGATGTTGCACTAGGCATTGTGTAGTGAAATTCCCAGATCTGGATCCATCCTGCAAATCCAAGAACCTCTGGGGCGGCCCCATGGGCGGGTGCCAGGTAGGGTCAGGGCATGCACCAGTTGGTGCATAGACAGACAGTTTGAGAGCCTGATGTGGTGGGGAGTTTTGTCCATCCTGACAATGGCCAAAGAGCATGCAACGCCCCTTTTGAATATGCCGAGTGATAGAAGGAAGGCCAGATCTCTGCAAAATTAGGACATTTAAAACAAAGTCACACCACTTTATGCTCAGGATTTGGCACTGATGGTGCATATGGAATGCTGCTAGCTGCTCCAAGTCTGCCTATGAGACTCAAGACAGAGTTCTTGCTGATATAGATCAGTGAAAATGGGAGGAGAATCCGTTTGCCCTGACTTCAACAGGAACAAGAGCAGGTCTTAGTGAGGAAATGAGTAACTACCAATCCGTCATAGAGGAGTAATTTAGCCATAGAGTTGGTTATTAATGATTGGAGTCTATGTGGTATTTTCTCTTAAACTATACATGGCTTTTTTAACCTATAACTAAATAATCCACAGCCAATTCTCATAGTTGAATAGTTACTGTGTATGAAGGTTGCACCCTGTGAAAGAATGTGTTATTGTAACTGGTTCTCAGTCAGTTGGTACAATCATCAGGCAAAGTGAAAGGATATTTTGCTTAGAATTAGATATGTGGAGTGTTTGTTTTCAAAAGCCCTGTGTGTTGGCCTATTTCTGCTGGGTATGATTCTGATTGACTTCAGTGGAAGCAGAGAGAAGCCAGCACTCAGTGCATTTGAAAATCCTACCCATTCATCTTCTTTCACCTTTCAAATCTGTCCTCCACTCTATGGCTTCTGATGGCGTGGAATGAATCCAGGTTGTCCCTCCGAGAAGGATCTGAGAGGGCAGCAGGTTCACTAGATTTTCTGTGGTTTGAATGGCTTCTCCACATTCTTGGATCAGGCTGTCTTTTGTTTTCCAATTGTGTAGTAGATAACTGCAGCATCTGTATGAGGTTGCGAGGGGGTGCACGATGATCCATGTCCTGTGTGTGGTGGTGAAGACCGGAGGCTTGTCTATAGGACCCATAATCTGATCCTGAGTCTTGAGCCCACAGTTTTCCCGTTGCGTCTGCCACTTGTCTTTTGATGACAAGTGCCATTCACAGTTCTTGTTGATAGTGTAAACGGTCCTGCATCTTAGCAGCTAGGTGAATCACAGAATTGATTCTCTCTCTCTCTCTCTCTCTCTCACACACACACACACACACACACTTGCATCACAAGGTGAGCATGTCAACCTACACCTTTAACACAAAGGCTTGCCAACATTATTGAACCCAGTGATGTAGTCACTTCAAGTGTCATGCTCTCACCAGAACTGGGAAGACTGCAGGTTGCAGCCTCAGAAGAGCTAAATTTGAGTACCTGCCAGAAATCATGAGAAATCCACGGGCAATGACAAAGGGCCTTTGTTGAACAAACCACACAATCAGCAATATCCTGATTTACCAAAGAAATTGTGGCTCACAGATCCACACTAAGGGGCTGATCCTACCCCCGTTGAAGTCAATGAGAATTTTGTCATTGACTTCCAAGGAAGCAGGACTGGTTATTAATGAGGTTGATTGGGTAAAAGTAGTACAGTACATGGGACCACAATTTCATCGGTGCCAAGCAGGTGAATCTTTAGGAGTGTGACCAAGAATTCAAGACACGTGTGTGGGAGGAGGGAGACAGATATAACATGCTTGTTAAAGACTTGATACTGAGAGGTCTGGTGCCCATGGAATAGTGGCTGCTAAACACCACTCAGAATCAGGCCCCTAGGGAAGTTCCTCCCAGTTTGGTCACACATTGAAGCCCATTTTACTTGTACACCACCTCCCCAGCAACCACACCACACATACGTGGCGGAGTTCCTGAGGGGCCCACCATCGCTGAAGATGGGAAATACAAACAGGTCCAGTTTAAACAAAAGAGCTGGCCATGTTTATGCCCCTGTTTCATTTTCCATCAGGAACTATGAGAGGGGAACCCTGTCCTATTGTAAGTTATAGTTTCTGAGCTGCGGCCATTACATGGATGTTGGCAGATGCAGGCCCATGACCCACATAAGATATTACACTGTGAATGTGGTTCTGAAAATAGACAATTCTGGGTTCAAGACAGCACCCCAAGAACTCACTAGAGGGACCTTTCACTCGCACTGAAAAGCATGGTGAATGTGTGCAAACTGCAGCAAATTCAGGCAAAGCTATTCATTGCCGCTTCCTGGGCAGTGATAGTTTTTTGTCACAACCCAAACAAGTTCTTCACAAACGTAGTCAGCTTCACATTAGTGAACTAAAAGAAAGAAACTGAAGTCTTTTCACTAGGACCCAGTTCTAGATTAAAGGGTCTGTCTGGTGCTCAGTGCTAGAGCTACTAGAACTTGGATTTCAAATTACTAGTGGGATTGTGCAAATCTGAAATGCAGTGGATGACGTGGCAAGGGATCTATCCCAGATGAGCAAGTAGCGTAGGAGTCATAAGAGTGAAATGTAAGACAGCTCGAGACTGAATCTGTAACAGCAGAAGTTAAATGTGTTCATCTCTACCCAGGTTCCTTCTGTCTTCCTGCAACAGTACCTCAGGACAGGGACACAGTGAAGGACTCATTTGCAATCCTACATTGGATGTTATTTGTTTGCAACTGCCTTCAAAAACACAGGCCCCTAGAATAGACAGCCAGCTTTTCCCCATTCTAGTCCCATCCTTTGGTCCTTGTGGGCATTCAAGATGGATTTCCCCTGTGTCCCTTGCTGCACCTCAGACTCTGCATGGACACCGGCAGTAGTGAAGACAGCAGCTGTTCAGATGTACTGGCCACCACAGGGCACATCAGCCTGATCCTTTCTTTGTAGTAAGCACTAATGGAAGCTGCCTCTTTCCACAGCTTAAATACTGATTGAGATGCACATTTGGCTTTTCGGTTGGTGGGACAAGCCACAGAAAACAAAACCTTCACACCCTGTTCTGGCATACAGGAGACCCATAGAGAAAACATACTGACGTAGGAGAACCAGGAGTCTGAACCTGACCAGAGCCCAGACAGCCACTGATAGGATCTAGTCTGAAAGCAATAGTCCCTACAGAAGAGTGAGCTGCTGGTACTGGTAGAAGAGGGGAGGAAGAACATGCTTGCTTAGGAGAGTCTATGGTCCTTCCTCTTGGTTTGGTTTTATTTTTACCCAGGGGGGGTCCACTGTTCCACTAAATCAGGAATATATAGTTCCCAGCGGAAGTCAGCCTTTTAGTTATGCTCTACCGTATAGTGGTCTCGTTACAATTAGATCCCCATTGAACGAGGTCTGGATATATGGTATTTAACCACTCCTCTGCCGGTGCACTCCTCTAGACTCCAGAGTCTGTTCTGCGGGGCGTTCTGTTGAGCTCCCTGTGATCTCGCGGCTCTGGTATGGGAGGCTGCAGTGGAGAAGTTAATTCCTTGTCTTTTCCTGTGGAACATTTCTACCTCCCGCCACCTACAATGGAATGATGTGTAGCAATACCACTAGGACTGTGAATTCCTCCCCACTGAACTTGCCACCTTACTGCCTCTTCCATTGTGGCTACTGTATGTGTCATAGCTCCGTTCTTTCTTCTCTAGGATCTGGGTGCAGCCCCAGATATAGCCAATGTGCTGGCCATGCCTCTCAGCATTGGGTCACAGACTGAGCCAGCTTCAGAGGCCCAGGCATTATGAAATATGAGTCTAGCGCCTTCGAAGTGGCTTGTGGAAATAGATCAATACATAGATCAGATTTTCCTGACCAAAATATTACTTGTAAGTGTGAGGTTACCTAGCACTTGTTTTATCACAGGTATATTATCCACAAAAGTGAGTGTCTGGAATAGGGTTTCGCAATGGAATAATAAAGTCTTACAGCCTTAGCCATGGCATCCTGACTGGTAGTACCATAACTGGAAGACATGGTCCAGTGGATAGCGAGTTGGGAGATTTGGGTTCAACTCCTGACTCTAGATATAAAGTGGTACAGCAAGCCAATGGTGTTACCTCCAGTTATATTAGCAATGAAATGATCCTCTGAACAGAAGGATCCACAAGAATGGGCATGGCACTGTAGCATACCTCCAAAGACAAATGACCACTATTGGACTGGAGTATGTTGTAGAGACACAGCTGTGTCACTTCTCCAACTCCAACACTGGGATACGTCCTCAAACGTGTCCTCTAATAGCGAGTCCTCCATTTTGCACGCCCAAGATCTGCCTTTGCACACGTCCATCAGTCACGTTAGGGGTGCAGATTTGGAGGGTGAGTAGTGCTCCTTGTCAAAAGGTGGCCTTGTGCGTTTCTCTCCGGTTTCCCCCCATGAGTGCTCTAAAGGAAACCCCATCATGCTTAGATAAATAACTGAAGGCAGACCAGAGAGCTACTGTCACATTCCAGCAGCAACAAAAGGACATCACAGTACCTGCCCTGAGGTGCGACGGTCTCTCAGCTGTGACTGCTGCTGTGTTGGTGATCGAAGTGGGAAAGAAACAAGCCAGCACCATGTATTCCGGGGTTGGAGGGTTTGGGAAGAATCTGGAGTTGGAGCTGACAGGAGGGTTGATTGTTTGCATTGAGCTAGCTTCCCCTGCAGTGTGCAATAAGAAGGGGTTTGGGCTTTTACCCTTTGCCTTGCATGTTAACCCTCCAAAGACAGGAACCTCAAAAACCATCTGATGTCCTTGAGACATTGGAGGAGGATGGAGGAGCCATTCAGTGGGAGGATGGGCAGCTCCCACTTAGGAGAGGGCTGTAGGGGGCGGGCATGTCACACTCTTCCCTGCCAGGAGAGATGTCAGAAACAGGCGCAAGAAGAGGCAGTTCAATCCCATGGCCTAAGGAGAGAGCTAGAGGAGTTACTGACTTCCTTGCTTCAGGTGACTACCAGACAGGAGGTGTACGGGATAGCCTGTCATGGGGGCTTAGCTCTGTAGGTCCCACTGACAAACTAGGCAGCATGATGCCGTGAGAGAGCCGAGGGGACATGAGAGTGGGGAGGGGTGAATGCATTTCAAAGCCACTCTACCTCATGGAAATGGGAGGAGGAGAGTGGTCATCAGGGAAGGTGGAGGTTTGCTGCCATATTCCCCCCCCCCCCCCCAAAGTGCCTCTAGAAAGTAGGATTATGGTCAACACCCTACTGACACGTGATGTTAATGAGTGACACTGTGCCAACAATCCCCCACAAGGGGGTGACAATGAGACTTTCACTGCTGCCTCGGTAACCAGACTAATCAGCATTTCCAATGCCACGCTGACCGGAGAGCACTGACCGACTGGACAGCACACTGGTCTTGCTGTCCATTTTACGTTTTAACCTGGGACAACGGTGGTCCTCCCACAGCACACCTTCTATGGCAATAACATAGGGCTGAGAGGACTCCCGACTACCGGAGGCAAGGACAACATTGATCCTGCATTTCATAGGGCAGGCCTGATTTGTCACAGGTCTCACCCACAACTGTTGTGCCCGGCACTTAGGGCAATGGGAGAGTCACCGATTTATTCCCACAATGCAGCACTATAATGGGCAGATGATGCAAATGAGGCAGGCAACTGGGGATTTGGAGACACTGTAAAACAAACCACGCAGATGTCCCTCCCCCAAACCACTAATGTAGATCTGGCCGTGTAAGCCACCCCTTTCACGCTAACGTTGGAAACAAATCAGGATGTTTAAAGAAGGCTATTTACCACATTGAAAATTTGTCCTTTATTGAATGTATTCCTCATTCTGTGCCTCCCTCTGTAATCTAGGCTCTTGTTCATAACACTCCCCTGACTGAGGTAAAGTCTGCCATTTTCCTTCCCCGCCCACACACACGCTCCATTTCCCCCTCCAACTGAATAGAGGAATAACAACTTTTAGAATCATACACATCACCACCATTTCTTTCTGTTCACAGGCAACTGTGGCCCATAACTGTCCTCCATCTTCCTCAACACCTCCCCTCCCCTACACCAGCGCCTTGGCCTCTTGTTTCCTTAAGAAACACTGTCGTCTGCTAAGATTTTTCTTTTGTCGATCCCTTGCTGAATCTTTTTTCTTGCATGTTCAATGGCCCAACTTGTATTAACTGTAATTTTGTACGGAGAGTGACTGTCCATTTGGTTAATAGATTGTTAGTGTTTGTAATAATTTATTGGCTGTCAGTAATGTATTTATTAGTTACAAAATGTTAATAAAGTGCCAGCTCTTTTCTAGTGTGAGAGGGTTTTATTGTGTCTCCCTTTGAGGCCCTGGAAATCTCTGAATTTAACACACACACACACACACACACACACACACACACACACCCTGGAGCTGCTGCCATGACACTGATGGAACCATCGCTCAGCCGCCACAGATGTTTCCCAGATCTACATGCCCTTGGAAATATGGAGCTTTAGGAGGATGCTGACAAAAGGTATTTTTTTAAATAATGTATATCAGATCTTTTTTCTCTTGAACTTCCCCTTGTTTTCAGTTACTCTGTGGAAGTTTGAAATTGAAGACTGTTTCCTTACAAAAATATTCTAACAGTGTGTGGTGATGTCAGTAAGATCGCAAATGTCTGGATGGGTGGTGGTTGTCAGAATTTGGGGGTATCTGTGTATATTACTTACCTGGTGAGCCAGGTATCAGCTGTTGTCTTGCACAATGACCTGAAAGTTTGAAAGAAGTATATATATTAAATGCAAAAAAACCACCCTTAAATTATTGCAGCATTAACATGGATAATTTGAACACACACAACTCAAGAAATTCAAAAGTTAAGCCCCTCGTGGCAGTATTAACTCTTAATCTACATGATTCAGTACCCAGGCCTGCGGGGATAATGATTCTGAACTTCTTTGTTAAGATACTGACGAAAAGCAGTATTGGAGCTAAGTATTATTATGATGACTATTACACACATAGTTGAACCGGTTTCATTTAAGAAGTGACTTTAAACTAGTTTATGTAAGCTGGTGAAAAATCCTGTGCAGACAGTTATTTCAATTCAAACTAAGCTTATTTCGGGTTAGCTTAAATTGTTTAGGAATAGGTTGGAGCTAAACCAAAGTAGGGCTCTCAAACCAAAATAAGAGTGTCCATGAAGGGATTTTCATCAGTTTAACTAAGCCAGTTTAATTAAACCAGTGCAAGCTGATGTGTAGACACTCAGACACAGTGTGTACATGCACCATGGTTTGCAGTCCTTGTGTATTCTGGTCATTTCCAGAGGGCAATGTGGCTGAGTTAAATATTGCCCTGGGAACATTCACTTCCTGAGTTTTGTTCCGATGTCTGATCTTTTGGAAAATGTCTTTAGCTGATCCAAGTGGAGATTTCACAGGTGCTGTTTGCTTGGCTGAATAATCCCCCTGAGTTTTCCATGTCATGACTGGCTGTAATTGCTCATGACAAGGGGCTGCACATTCATCCCATAAAATAAACAGATTATTATAAGTCATTATCATACAGAAAGCAGCGTATGTTAGCTGATGCTCTATAGGTCATAGTTTGATGAACATGGTGCAATAGACTTTGTGTGCCTAGTTTTATAATGTGGATATGTGGTCTTCTATTTTCAGTGTGATTTTCTGGTTATCTTATACCTTTGGTCAAAGACTCTCATTTTGCAGTGTTTCAATATCTACTAATCAATATCCAGTGTTCTCATATGCATGAAAATCCATTTAAATACAATGGCATCATTCTTGGAATGGAATCAGTGATTCCATGATCATTCTTGGTTGGGAAGAAATATGATTGTTTTCCAAATAAATAGTAGGTGTCTATGCTGGTATTATAAAAGTTGATAGCAGTCATTAGCTTTTAATCAATTCATCTCAGCCACTTCATTTTCCTTAAATCATTCATTGATGATCTTAATACAAGTGGGAAGTTTCCCATTCCTCTTAATTATGTCCTAAGTATGATCCACGCTTCTATGTGGAGAGTTGTATTTGCAGCCACGGAAGTGAAACACATTTATTGACATAGCCCCAAGGATGCTGAACAGGTATCTCTCACTTTGTTTAACCTCAGTAAATCAGGTTATTTTCTACCATCACAACAGAGCAGGTAGAGCATGTCTCTCCTTTGAAAATAACCCTTGATCGGTTTTGTGAATTTAGATCAAAGATCTTTTACCATTTGGATGAGTCCCAGAAGACACAAAGAGAAGGATTTTCACCAGTTGCCGCATAGAAAAAATTAACCTTAACCTTACTGCTACTACTCGTATCCAAGCATATTACTTTAAATAGATAACCATAGAATGATAGAAATGTAGGGGTGATAGGGACCACAAGAGGTCATCTAGTTCTGCCCCCAGACTGAGGGGGGACCAAGTAAACCTAGACCACCCCTGACAGGTGTTTGGACAACCTGTTTATAAAAAACCTCCAGTGGTGGCAGGATTCCACAGTGTCCCTAGGTAACCTAATTCCAGAGCTCAAGTATCCTTATAGTCAAAGAGTTTTCCTAATTTCTAACCTAAACCTCCCTTGCTGCAAACTAAGCCAATTATTTCTTGTCCTACCCTCAGTGAGCATGGAGAACAATTGATCACCATCCTCTTTATAAAACATTGTAAGAACCTAGAAGATTATAAGGGTTATAAGGAAAAGCCAGCATAGATTTGTTAAGAACAAATCAGTCCAAGCCAACCTAGTTTCCTTTTCTGACAGGGTCACTGGCTTAGTGGATAGGTTGGAAGCAGTAGACATGATATGTCTTGATTTCAGTAAGGCTTTTTCACAATCCTACATGACATTCTCATAAACAAATGGGGGAAATGTGATGTAGATGAAATTTCTATGAGGCGCATGCACAAATGGTTGAAAGACCATCCTAAAAGAGGAGTTATCAATGGTTTTCTGTCGAACTGGGAAGGCTTATCTAGTGGGGACCGACAGGTGTCTGTTCTGGGTCTGGTAGTAGTCAATATTTTCATTAATGACTTGGATAATGGAGCTGAGAACATACTTAGAAAATTTGTGGCTGACCTCA
Organism: Sternotherus odoratus; assembly: GCA_032164245.1. Classification (NCBI taxonomy): domain Eukaryota; kingdom Metazoa; phylum Chordata; order Testudines; family Kinosternidae; genus Sternotherus; species Sternotherus odoratus. Next base: position 28,725,514 of record JAVMKO010000014.1, read on the forward strand.
AGCTGGGCAAGGTTGCAAACACTTTGGAGGACTGGATTAAACCCTGACAAATTGGAGAGTTGGTCTGAAATCAACAAGATGAGAGTCACTAGAGACAAGTGCAAAGTACTTCAGTTAGGAAGGAAAACCCAAATGCACCACTACAAAGTGGGGAATAACTGGCTTCGTTGTAATATGGCTGAAGGGATCTGGGTGCTGTAGTGGATCACAAACTGAATATGAGTCAATGTGGCACAGTTGCAAAAAAGGCTAATGACATTCTGGGCTGTATTAACAGGAGAGATGTTTGTAAGACATGGGAGGTAATTGTCCCATTCTACTCAGCACTGATGAGGCCTCAGCTGGAGTACCGTGTCCAGGTTTGGACACCAGATTTTAGGAAAGATGTGGACAAATTGAAGAGAGTCAGAGGAAAGCAACAAAAATGATCAAAGGTTTAGAAAACCTGACCTGTGAGGAAACTTTCAAGGCCTTCCAAGGAAAAAGAAACATTTTTGTTTCTGTTGTGATTTTTTTAAAAAATCATGTCCCATAATAGCAATAAAGTTCCAGGCATTGGCATAAATGGCTCTGAAGTCATCAAACGCTATTGTCATTTTAGTGTCACTTGGAGGCTCAATTCCCCACAAATGCTGTTTATTGCCTCATGTATTCCTCCTCCATGAGCAAATTACCTTAAACAAACTGGGACTCCAAAAGGGACCAGGAAAAATCATATGGCACATCTGTTATGGAAGTCTGAAGAAACCAATCAAAGTGAGTTGAGTGGGGGCAGTTTGAGTAGGCTTCCATGAAGAAGCACCATGTGCTTTTGGTATTTTTTTGCAGGATATGGATTTTCTGGAGCATGGAAAAATTACTGCTCTGCATTTACAGCTGGTCTTTGTTAGACAACTACAGAGTAATCCCAGCGTTAGTAAGATGAAATCAGACATCTGCTAAATACTGCATGTGACTAAAACATTCATTGTAAAACTCCTAAATGTGTAACTGGGTCAGCTTTTTATTAAGAAATACACAGCCTGGCTAGCCTCAGCTGTCTACATATGCTACAGAGCCAGAACAGACCAAATATAAGTTAGAGCAGCCCTGGGGCTGCTCTAATTTCAACAGGGGCCAAGCAGGCCCCTAAACAGTCCCAGAGGTGAGGTGAAAGCTGGCTTGTAGTAACTGAGAATCACTAACATGCAGCAGGGTCTACCCAAATGTGTAACAAAGGGTCAGCATTATTAATAGCAGCAACTTTTTGCCCTGCATCTATGTACATATTATGGCACTAACCAGCTGATTGCCCAACAGCAGTATAGATAGAAGCTGTGTGGCATAGTGGATACTGTACTGGGGCTTGGACCAGTTGGGTTCTATTCCCAGCATTGCCATTGGCCTGCTGGATGACCTTGAGCCAGTCACGTCCCTTCTCTGTGCCTCAGTTTCCCCACATGTAAAATGGGGATAATGATACCAACCTCCTTTGTAAAGTACTTTGAGACCTACCGGTGAACTACAAAAGCTATGTTTTAATATCATGAATTAGTAGGAAGAATTTTACTAGAGATTTATTTGTATATGAGAAAGGGTTTTTTTAATAGGATTCCTGCTATTACCTTACTTTGGTCTGCACCGGTATATGGCCTCCTGACACTACTCTGGCCACTGCCAGAGGCAGAATGCTAAACTTGAGCTGATCTTGTATGGCACATCCCATGTTCCCAAAGACATTACAGTAAGTACAAAATGTGTGTGCTCTGGCCGTCCGTCACTGCTCATCAACTCAGCAAAGCTCCTGTGCGTTCCACTATAGCCAGTATTTCCTAGCATGGAAATAACATTTTTTCAAAATCTGCTATGACTGGTAATAGCATTTGCTCTTTCTCCAATGAAATCATCCCAATGTGCACTTTTGGCGAGCGACTATTTCTTTGTATATTTCACTGGAAACACATGTGGGCATGTTTAAGGAGCTCCATGGAAGTCAAATGGAGTGGTGATGTTTTACTAGGAGGTGATCAAAGTAACAGCAGTCCCAGCTGGCCATGGATCAATATCAAAAACAACCCCACCAGTTGTTCCCCAAATGCGCATAATCAGTTTCTGTAGCTGTGCATGTAAATTGGCCCTTTAAGCATGCAACTACTGAATTATATCAGCAATTACAGTATGCAAAATGCAAATATAGTGCTCAACTGCACTCATATTTTTGCACATGAACTTTTGAAAAGCTGTCCCTTAATTATATCTATTTCAATGGTCTTTATGTACTAATGAAATGGACGACAACAAAATGAACACCCTCGCAAATTCAGGGCAAAAGGCTTTAGAGCTTGTAGAACAAAAAGTAATCGTATAAAAGTGCTGAGAATTTAGATGCTGAAACTATCATTTCTACAAGACCCCGCCGGAAACTAACTCACGCAAATTATAGTAGGAACATAGGAGGATACCATACTGCAGCTGGAGTAAGATACAGACTGATAGCAGTGATCCTGAAGGAAACCTACCACCATAGAGAAGAAGCTAAGGGGAGCAAGGAGAAATACAAATCCACAGTCTTCCTTGATGATCCTAAATTATCTGGGGTTACCCTGCAGATCTTGAGACATCAAAGGTTTGGAGGGTCAGCTCCCCCCCACCCTTCCCACAGAGAGACAAACCACTCTTACTTTGACGGGAGGATTTGGAGGAACGCCAGGAGTTAAAATTCTTGGAGCTTCCTGGACCTAACACTGGTTTTCCCTTCATCCATGACACTATGGCCCAATGAGTACTATACGTGTCATTCTCTGATTGCTATAATTACCATTGTTTTTGAAGTGCCGCTATACAAACATCAGGTAACACGCTACTCAGAATGGTACTACACGGATTGAGAGTGAGAAGAAAAAGCATTAAGGATAGAAAGGCAGCCTGTGCCAAACCAGTTATCCCTGATGTAATTGTATTAGACAATGGATTTACAACAGGGATGAATTTGGCCCAATATATTCATTTTCATAATTCTAAATGAGGCTGAATGTGGAACGATTTGTGCCTATTACTCATACTTCCAGTGCTCATTGCATAATTACGTCTACTTTCCAAGGAAATTGTGTGGGACGGGCAGGGAGTTAAGTCACATTGTCCAGCATTTTAGGCCCAACATTAAGGTTTTCTATTTTATTATTAGAGGATTATTATCAACAACAACTAATAGGAGTAGAAATGTTGAAATGATATTTTAAAAATACCTTAATGAAACTAGGCTTTTTTTATTTAAACTTTACCCTGAAACGTTGGAAGCACTGAACACAGCAGCCTTTGAGCTAGGGCAGGAGGATGGAAAGTGAAATGGACTAGAAATGGAGTGAAACAAAGAGCAGGTTTCAGGGTCCAAGGTCAGTGAAAGGCAGGATAGAAACAAACATAACCAAAACAGTGTGAGCAGATACAAGGAAGAGTCAACTCCATCTTTTTTAATTCTTTGTGGTTTAATTATCTAAGGGGTTCTTAGTAAGGCCAGTCAAGGATATGAATTAATCTATGTAGTTTAATTAGGCCTCTCACAAGACAGAGCCTGTTACTGTGATGCCATTAAGTCTCCAGAGAGTGTGGACTCTAAATTGGTTAATCAGGCCATCTTGAGAGTCTCAAGCCAGCCAGTCGCAGTGTCGCAAGCAGGACCAGAGCCCAGTTATTAAAGCCTCCAGGGCTATCATGAGCTGCAGGCAGTGCAGACACAGTGAGACAGAACCTTAGCAAAGGGTAAATCCACTTTGTGCCATGACAGCTGTACAAAGGAGACTTAAAGCCACCCTATAGGGCAACTGCCAGTCCCTCTCACTTGAAGACTAAGGCCATTATGTAGTTGATTCCTGCCCTCAAAAGGCCCCTTCCTCTCCCTCATGCTAACGGGGTCAGGGAAACAACTGAGCAAGGCTGCCATAAAGCCAAGGTAGCCCATGCTGGGGGAATCTTCAGCTGCCCATTTAGGGCAGTTTTACGGCCCCTTTGCACTGCTCTGGCCATGTAAAGGGACCTTGTGGGTCCCAATATGACATGTTAATTGGCGTTTCTCCATTGTCCTACAGTAGGACACTCATGTTCACCTAGCAGGATTGAACAACTAATACATAAAGACCAATGTCCAGCTACAGAGGAGATAGGAGAAACTACTTGCTCATTTTGTTAACAACTCTTTCCAACCTCATGAACTAAGAAAATGCCCTCAGAGTTATACAGAGCCAAATTTTGTGGCTGAATTCTTCAATGGATAAAGTGTCTTGCCTACCTATCTGTCCCGTTAGTTATCACTGTTTCCTAATGTCTCCCATTACTTAAAAAATAACAATGCTCACTTGCTCTCTTCCCCCAGGCCCCTTCCTTCCTTACAGTGGCTTAGGGTATAGATTTGAGTTTTTAAAATGAATGAATCTATGAGAAGGAGGGCACTATCATGGGAAAGTCTGGAAAGAAAGCTGGAATTTATTTTCTTAATAGTTCTTAAACTAAAATTTACGTCCAATGTTATGTAGTGATGCAGCATAATACATTACTTAGCTAATGAATAATATGTACATCCATGATGACAAAGCTGGCTCACTGTTAGCTGAAAACAGCATGTGATAGTCAACAAGATTCTGTTATTTACTTCCACAGAGTTGGGCAATCACATCTATGCAAATAAGTGAATTCTGACTGGTTGCAGCTAAATTCAATGAAAAATCTTAGTCACCTGCTCAAGAGCTGCTTCACATTTTGAAACATTTTGCGGGAGGTTTCCATGTATTTCCAAAGGAAAGATTTAGGAATCGGTCTTGCAAGAAGTCCACATGTCCCTGCAAACAGATCCTCAGTCTAGTGTACTATGGAATACCTGACCATGTTAGAAAGCAGAACACTCAGAATATATATATAACACCCTACTTCCGTGGACAACAGCTATAGCGTTGATCCCACAGGGAAAAAAGTTTGTCATGAAAAAAATTATTTTTCCCCCCATCAGAAAATTTCTACACGAATACATTTCAGTCAGGGCTATTTGTTTCCTTTCAATTCACATTTAATAGATGATAGCAAAGAGATCCTTGTTATTTATTTATGTAACTTGACCCAGGTAAAAATGTTTGCCCCTTTAACAGAGCACAGCAACTAAGAATGAATGTCTATATGACAAGAACAGTCCCTCTCCCATTGAAACAAATCTCTGCCCTAACAAAAAATAAATATCTAACCTACATGGATATTTAAATTTTTAATGTAGTCTGCTAGCTTCAGATAACGCTGCCAACTCTCTCTCTCTCTGGTAGGGATGGAAGTAAAACACAATACAGTAACAATACTACAGGGATTACTGCCATAGTAATGTTTAGAAGTAAATAAAATAATAATATCTGTGTAGTAATTTACATCTTCAAAGCACTGTGCTACCATTATTTGACTCCAGGAGAGTGGTAATGACATTATATTGGGCTAAAGTGTACATAGGGTCACTGACCTCTGGTTTTCCCTCATTGACATTCTTCAGACAGATTTCCTTTATCCAGGGCTCTTTCTGATGCAATTTGTGTATGTTTAGACCTAAAGTCTTTTCAATCAACACATTGTACTGGTCTGGTTAGTTTGAATGCATTTTGGAAACTCCATAAGGTCTATATATTCACTTTCATGCTCTTGTTCTTTGGGAAATGTTTTACTGAAGAGTGAATCTTGCTTTGTGACCTGAAACTAGCAAGGGTGGCATTCTTACTGATCAACCTAGGGAACAGGTTACAGAGCTCCGGGGCCTGCAAATGACAAGGTTATTTTTCTAGCTCCATTAAATTCATAAATTACTCCCAGGACACATACACAGGTCTGAGAATCGACCTGTCGGTTGTTTGTGGGTCCGTCTCATTGGTCTTCTCTTCTAAACTGTTAAAGGGATAAAATCCCTCCATAGCTCTGTTTTCTTAACGCAGTGTTGTCCGGTTCCATCTCCCTCCAGTGCAGGTTTGTTCCAAGTGGTACATTTAATAGGGTCGTGTCTAGTTTCTTTCTGAATGACTTAGGCAGTAGAAATGCCACCAGCTCTCTTGGGAGACTATTCCACAGTGTAATAGAATTCATTGCCGGGAAAATGTAACTCTTGAACTATATGACTTTGACAAGGGACAACATTTTCATCTTAGCCTTAATTGGAGCCCTGTTTTTGCACTTGTGGTTTTGTTGATGCAATAATCAAAGAGGCAAATTTGCACTGGCAATTTATGGACACAAAATTTGTGGCTGGCGTCTAAAATCTGTTCTATGATGTTTAGAAGAATGATAGCAAATGGCATTTTGATTATTTATTTTTTAAGGTAAGTTTATGCAGAGAAAAAAATCTTCCTGTTCAAAGGACCTGTGGTACAGTCCTATATATTCTTGTCTTAGCTGCAGTGCATGCTTTAATGACTTGTGTATATAATTGTTCATATAAACTAAGCATCTCAAGCCATTGAACATGATGGAATGTAATTGAAGCAGTGAAAGAGTGAAAACAAACACTCCGTTTCAGGATATTCTGTGGCTTCTGGCAGCTAATTCACACTAGCTCAGCCTCATCTGGTCTTTTTTTCTTTTCATCCATTTCTGGTGACAAGTCCTATAGCATCATTAAAAAAAAAAACCCAGACCTCCTGTGATGCTCACCAGATTACGAGAGGGACACTTCATTAAGCTGCTGAGAAGCCACCAAATGCAGTGTTAGGAGGAGCATCCCATACAAATAGATTCACTAAAAATCTCTCTGAGGGCTTGTCTACATGAACTGGGGATGAATGTACAGTAAAACCTCAATTTAACGGACTAATTCGGGCGAGGGGGTGTCCGTTAAATCAAAAAGTCCGTTATTTAATAATAATTTAAAAAAAACGAGCTGTCGGAGCAGCAGCCCGACCGCCACAGGGTCAGGGCGGCAGTTCCGCAGCCCACCCGCTGCTGGGACCCGGGCGGCAGCCGGGAGCCGTCAGCCAGCCCACCCGGATCCCGGCAGCCAGCCCGCCCGCAGGCGGGAGCCGGGCGGGAGCCGGGAGCTGGCAGCCCGCCCGCTGGCAGGACTCGGGCGGGAGCCGGGAGCCGGCCCACCTGCTGCTGTGACCCTGGCGGCAGCCGGGAGCTGGCAGCCAGCCCCCGAGAAATGGATTTCGGATGCATCAGACTTGCTCATAAATGTTGTCCGTTGCATCCGAAGTCCGTTAAATCGAGGGTTTACTGTACTCTACATTAACCTGGCATGGTCTAACTGTTCACAAGCACTCTGCTGCCACATTAACGGTTCGTTAACAGGATTAGCTCAAAGTTCTCAACCGAACTGTTGGCACGCCTCAGCAGGGTACACTCAAACAGCTAGACAAGGGCAGGCTTAGGGTAGATTCACACCCCAGCGTGGCACGGACTAAATTGTTCATGTGAATCAACCTCTCAGTCAAAGTCCTGGCACTGAAGAGCTTCCCGACAGGAGCAATGTCTCTCAGGTAACCAACAACAGCACGAGATCAGGAGGGCTGTGACACTGGCCAATGAACAGAAGTTTGGTTCATTTTACATCTTCAATATGTCGAATCCTCTAGGGCCAGGACTCTTAGCAATGCCTGCTGTTGCTAGGAGATTTTTCAGAGACTTTCAAAGGGGGACAAGACATATGATAGCGCTGACACAACAAACTCTGCACCTTTCAACACTAGGAGCATCACCATGATGTTTATTTAGCATGAATATAGCCCATAGTGGTCATGGAGGAGTAATACCATGTCTCTGATGCTACTTGGCTGGCAGGTATCTACTGACTGATACGTGGGTACTGTGTACACTGTGGAAGCACAGGGCTCCTTCCATACATACCTCAATTTCCACTCCCACCCTGGAGCCTCAGTAGTCCCTGATCCGGCATTCCTACGATAACAAGATTCGCCACTGTACCCTTTTCTCCCCATGCAACCAAAAAGGTATGCTGCCCTGCAGAGTGAATGCAGAGCAGCCCCTGATCAGCTGAGATAGGCAATTGTGCAGTCACCAGTAGAGCTCACTGGGAAATTTTTGACAGATTTTTTTCACTGAAAAAAACAAAAAGCAAAAAACCCACTGATTCACCACAACCAAAACTGCTCAGGAAACAGGAGGGGGTTTGACAAATTTTCCATCTCAAAAAACATCAAGAGAATAGTGTCAAAGTTGTTGGGATGTTTTCTTTCAACATGTTCTACATGGCAAAATTCTGGTTCACAGCAACTTTTCATTTTTTAAAAAATGTAAGCTAGTCAGGCTGGACCAAAAGGGTTTAAAAAAAGACAAAAAAGGTCCAAATCAAACATTTAAAAAATAATCAAAAAAGGTACAACTGACCCAAGACCAAAAAGCCCAGTTTTCAGTTCACAAATATTGGAGATTTTGGCTTTTTTGTCCTCAGCTGAGATGGGGGAAAACAGCAAACTCTTCAAAATGTTTAGAGGGTGGGAAAACTGTTTCTCACTCAACTTTACTCACCACGGCATAGTGGTGGCCAGCACAGTGCCTAACCGAGCAGGGAAGCTTCTGTTTTCTCTGCCTCGTGTAGGAGGTGAGGGCTACACCACTCCACCCAGCAGAAAAGACAGGCCATGTAATGTGGGGCTGAGGTATCTGAGGAAGGACTTGGTTATGATTTCAATAAATAGGTTGATTTGATGGGGGTGTGAAAGGACCTACAATCCGCTTTATTCTCCTGTCCTGACCATTTTCTAGTTCCCCTGAATTTGGAAGCAAGATGGATCACTTTATGACCAATAACAACAATTGGTAATTCTGCAGACTAAGATGGGACTAATGAAAGGGTGTGCTTCTGGGCCCCCACGGATAACTGCAAGCTTCAGGAAGTATATGCCTCCATCCCCATGTTCTGCACTGGACAGGTGGTCAGATACATCAGCGGGGCTTTTCACCTTTCTTTGAAGCTTCAGGTATTGGTCACGGCTAGAAGCAGACGTTTGGTCCAATCAAGAATGGCCAATGGGAGGTCATGTCATCATGGGAGGCTCTGTTGCTGTCCTGTGCTCTCTACTAGGATTCTGTTCCGCTGAATACAAAGTAACTGCAAGTGGACTTGATCTGAAGAGAATAAAACTGTCTCCTTGTCTTTTGTAACTGTCTTGTGTTATGTGAGTGTCCTCTGCTAGGAAACGTGCTTTCTAACCGTTTCCCAGAGTTTGGTTTGGTAAACAGTCTCCTTTCCTAAATCTAACTTTTTCTTTCTCTCTCTCTCTCTCTCCCTGCCTGTCTCTCTCTTTTCCTTTCTGACCTGCTCCCTGCTGTAGAACCGCATGCATGAGTCTCTCATGCTCTTCGACTCCATCTGTAACAACAAATTCTTCATCGATACCTCCATCATTCTCTTCCTCAACAAGAAAGACCTATTTGCCGAGAAGATCAAGAAATCACCTCTGACCATCTGTTTCCCTGAATATACAGGTATGTGTCATGACTCGGATAGCCCAGCCTACCAGTCAGGAAGCAAATGACGAAAGACGTAATCTTGCAACACTGGGGTGCGGATGAGAAGTGACACTTGATGTGCTCTAAAGTTATATGGTGCCTTGAGGGGGTGTCCCTGTTAGTATTGATGGGTGTCTTATGGGCAGTTCTTGTGGGGTAACGCTAATGGTCCTATGCTGTCAATCGGACACGCAAACCTCAAGACACCATATGAACTTATGAAGCACCAAAATACAAAACTCCACCAATAACTAATGGAACAATACAACAATGTCAATTATAGCAATATTAAGAATGTTTTTCCTCCTTCCTTATGAACTCATGATCAAACTCTGCCCATGGATCTACTTCGAATATGTTTAGTAGGTTTAACTTTGGAGGGAATCACCAGCCAATGATTGTAAGGTCCCAGTCCTGCAAACACTTGCACATATAGGAGCACAGGGACCTCCTAGGTCATCGAGACTAGTCCCCTGCTATGGCAAGCGACCCTGTCATAACATCCCAGTCAGACTTATACACATGCCTAACTTCACTACTGTGAGTAGTCTCACTGATATCAATGGAACTAGCCAGGGTTGCAAAGTTCACTACATAGGTAGGTGTTTGCAGGACTAGGGCCTGGGTTACCTACTGACAGTATGGCCCCTTCTTCAAGAGGGTGGGGTCTTCAGACAAATCCATCTTCTGGTGTTTGCTTTGGCTACAGCTGGTTGGTTGTCAGAGCAAAAAACGACAAAAGGTCATTTTTTGTTTTTATGGGAAATTCATGGTACACTATAGTTTAATGGATATTAAGTTGTTTGTTGTCGGAAATGATGAGAAAAGTCAAATAAATATCCTTTACAGCACAATATAAACTATTGAACCCCACCGAGTAACGTTGACCAAACCATTTAAACCCTTCCAAAAAAACCCAGACTGCATTAAAAGGATAGGATTGTCTAAAAAGTTCACAATGGAGTCTTGCCCCAGTAGCAAGATGGCTGGGATGACAACAACCAATGATTTTTATAGTGAAAAACCCCTAAAATTTAGTGTTTTTCTAACAGAAGTAATGGCTACGACAAACATACAGCCTATGTATGGCAGATCCTTCTTTCCGACAGGAGCATAGGAGGAGTTACCAGACTGGATGAGACATGTGATCCATCTAGATCAGTATCTGGCTTCCAGCAATGGCTAGTACTAGATGGAAGATGGAAGAACCCCAGAAGTAGGCAGATGTTGGATAATCTGCCCCCCACATTAGGTCTTGTATATAGAGGTCTCAGATTGACATGTGTTCAGAGATAACTTTACTGTGCATGTTTAGAGCAACATACAATCCTTAACTAATCAACATCACCCTGGGGAGAGAAGTCTGATTACCTCCATTTTACAGATGGGGACACTGAAGCCCAGAGAAGTGCCCAAAGACACACAATAAGTCACTGGTGGAGCTAGGTCTTGAAGGCATATTTCCCCAACCGCTTGTCCCGCCTACTCTATTAGACTATGCTGCCCTTCTGGTCTCTTGCCTGAGACTCCAGAGCTAAACAGAAGCAGGACATTCCAACTGCAAGTCCTGTTCTTATCCATCTAGACCGTGCAACTGTTGGCCCCAGAATTGGCATCTTTAGCAAAAATCCAACGTTAGTTATGTTACCATCCAAACCGATGGAGAGAGAGCCAGTTCAGGGAGTGAAAAGCACAACCAACTTTGGCCAGATTATTTTGCACTCTTGAGCCTCTGTGTACATTGCAGAGAGACTTTCTAACTACACTTTTATACATCATTCAGCTAAAAATCATATGCTGCCCTCGCCCTCAACCAAATCCGTACACACAGATCCATGCACATTAAAGGGCAGAATTCTGGGTAAGGACATAATGCCCAGAAGCATGCACTATGCGGATGACAGAAAGAAGAAGAAAGCCTTTAACGTGGAAGATTCCAGTAATTAAAATGGACCAGCTCCAGAGCGGAGGGAACACAAGGCACAATTACACAGTTAGGAATGGGCAGTCCGATTGGCCGATCATTCCCCTCTTTGAATAATGAGGGCAACGTTCGGATTTTGCAAAGAGGACATGATTGTGAGTCATGAAAATAAAAGAAAGCGAGGAATACTTGTAGAACCTTAGAGACTAACTAGTTTATTTCAGCATAAGCTTTCGTGGGCTATAGCTCACTTCATTGGATGCAATAAAAGTCTTCTCTGAGATTTAGTTACAAACCAAAACAAAATATTTTATCCCTCTTCTGAATTATTTATTAATGGCAAAATCATATTTCTCTTTAAAAAATTAAGGGGGAGGAAGAAACTTAACCCGTATGACTGGCAGCTTAATTGGCCACTATGTTATTAGTTTAATAAGGGTCTCAAGTCATGCATTGAAACACTCACTGTCTGTAGAAGAACCAGTTATACACTGAGCCCTGTGGCTGCACTTCCTAAACTGACCTGAAGAAGAGCTCTGGGTAAGCATGAAAGCTTGTCTCTCTCACCAACAGAAGCTGGTCCAATAAAAGCTATTCCCTCACCCACCTTGTCTCTGTAACATCCTGAGATCCACATGGCTACATTAACACTGCATACTTCTTAAACTGTCAAGAATCAGAGAAGTAGCCGTGTTAGTCTGGAATTGCGGAAGGTGCCACAGGACTCTTTGTCACTTCTTAAACTGTGTTATTTTGGGTCTTTGGTAAGGTTTCTAACCTACAGCCCTTGCTCACAAGAGGAAAGGCTGCAGGATTGGGCACACTGGTTCTTAGAAAGTGCAGGGATGTTTTTACAAAATGTTCTGCTAATGTATTTCTCGTATTTATTCCCTTAAAAATGTTTAGGTTTTGTAACATTTCAGGAGAAAGGCATTCATTCTGCAGGCCAAAAGCTGTGCAATCACAAAATCCCAGGTGCTCCCCGGGAAACAGCTTGGCTTGGAAAACATAGCATGAAATGGTCTTGGAAACCAAGAAACAATTCTTAGTTTGCAACAAGAGGCAAAACTGCTCAAAATTCTGGAGGTTTCAGAATGTGTTGTAAATATTTTGCTCACCTCTGAAATCTCTCTTCTAGGGCTCGGCTTTAGGGACTGTGAAGGGGATTCTTTAGTAAGATACCCTCTGGTCATTCTCTCTGACTCCAAGACTAACACAGCCAATGCTGCCTTGCGCCGAGCAACAGGGTCTCCCTTTGTTCTGGTCAGGAATAAGCAAGAATGGAATGGACTGCTATCTATCTATCTAATAATCCTCCAAAGCCATCTGAAACAGGTTTCTACACTGCTGGGGCACCTCGTTGGGGCTACCTCTGGAGATCAGCTCTCACCTGATCTGACCCCTCTCCATTAGCTGCTCACTCCAGGGTCTCTCTCTGAACTCAAGTTGCTCCCTTTTCATGACTTAGCCCTCCAGCCAGGTCACTTTAGTCCTCCCCTTCTGGGGTATCAAAGTCCCCCTGGACAAATTGTCTGTCTCATTTAGTCATTCTTCTGGTCCATTTTGAAGTTTGGGACATTTTCCCAGTGGCCAGTAGAAGAACCAAGCCCCACCCACCCCTCTGGGTTCCAGCCCAGGGACCCTCTGCTCAGCAACTACAGACTGCTCAAACTCTGGCAGAGTTTGTGTCCCTGAGCTCTTTCCTACCTCTCATTTTCTCTATCTTCTGGCCCATTTCTGGGTTTACCCCTGGAGCTGCCTCTACTTCCTGTGGCTATTTCACTCCTCTCAATTTCTTGCCAGAGTCTGTAGTCCAAGACAATATACCAGGGCTTACTCTCCCCCTAGAACTTCTCCTTGTCCCTAGCCAACTCCCCGGCTCTAGGGGTGACTACAGAGATCACCTTCCTGTAGCTCTTTTCTCTTATCCCCACTTCCCTCTCTTTATAAGCCTAGCCAACCTCCTCCTCCAGCTGGGTTTCATCAGCCATTAGGCCCTATCAGTATTTCCCTATGGCGAATACGGGACATCTGGGAAAATGACTCACATTCAAGTGCGTTCAGTGGCAATCAATCAGAACTATGCAGGACAAACGTTCAGATTAACATCAAGTTGACTGAGCCCTTGTTAAAAAGAAAAATGTTGTGTAGTTGGATTCTTTTGATTGACCTTATTTTTAAGGCTTTAGGCTTCACATGGGGATGTGATCACACACACACACACACAAACACACACACTCCAATACACCTCTGTCACACCAAAGTGTGACCAACTGATCCAACCCTCCCTGCCAGGCTGCTCTCTGCTCTTCATGTCCGCACAGTGTCGAAAAGCAGTTAAGACCTGCAGGCTACTGCTGGCCCCCAACATAACCCAGCTGCCTCCTGTCCCCTGGTTACAGCGCAGGCAGGAAGGGGTTAAGCCCTAAGGATGCCTTGTGCACCAGGGCCCAGGGAACCTGCCTACAGGGCCTTTGAACTGGCCAGAGAGGTAGCTCAGCAGGGGAATGGAGCCTCATCTAGGGAGTGGAGCAGCCCAAGGGTGCTAAGCCCCTGCCCAGGGCGCTGCTGTGAACCCTGCAGGTTTGGGACGTGAACAGGCTGGAAATCACTTCCCCCACCATGCTCCAGAGCTCAGCTGAGGGGCGGAGAGACTCCCCCGTGCCAGGGCTGTGTGGTGTCTTTGGCACGCGCAGGGCTAGGCTCCTCCTGGCCAGCGCCCCCGCTAGGGGGACAGGGGTCCCCCGGGCGCTGGCCCAGTAAGAGGCAGTGAGGGGGATATGGTCCGGGGAGGATATGGAGGAGCAGCGGGGCTGGGGGAGTGGGCGAAGGGGCAGGGAGAGACCAGTGAGAGGGGGAGCATGTAAGGGGCCGATGGGTGGGCAGCAGAGACGACACATAACCAGCGACCAGCCCCTCCTGCGCCAGCTTTGCCCCCCCACCAGCCTTGCACACCTGCCTCCAGTGTCAGGCACTGGACACACACCACCACTCGCTGCTAGTAGGCGGGCAGGTGGTGAGCAGGGCTCCGCCCAGCAGCAGGACCCACCCGTCCTGATGGAGGGGGGAAGAGAGAAAATACAGGACAATTTGCCTGTTTTTGAGAAAAAGACAGGACACCTGCCGGAGGGCTTATATACGGAGCTGTCCCTTTAAAAACGGGACGTCTGGTCACCCTACCTATCGGGCCCTGGCTTTCCTCCAGATGCAGCTTGTATGGTTAATTATCCTTGTGTGGGATGGACACCCCATTGCACCCCCTCAGAAGTTAGAAGGGTTATTACTGGGTGATTACAGAGCGCTCCGGCCTACATCCTCAAAGGTAATTGGGCGCCTTGAACTCAATGGGAGTTAGGCACCTAAATACCTTGGAGAAACGGGGCCTCAGTCCTTTTCTCCTTAGGGATTCAGCCTGCCGCTTTCGCCTCCTACCTAGCCCCAGCCGGTCCAGGAAGCCGATCTAGTGACTAGAATCAAACTGGTTTCAGGACATCCTACCAATGAGGCATTTGGCTGGGCCTTGCTCTTGCTTTTCGCAGACAACCCTACGCGGTCGCTCAGTACAACAACAGTGTCAGCCATTTTCTTCCGCTTACCGGCTATCTCCTGACAGGATGCTCATTTGACACCAGTCAAGGGATGGGGCCTTGGGTCTCATCGCTCCCCTGTTGGGTGTGTGTGCCAGAGCACACCCTGCCGTATCTCCGCGCTTACTTGTCAAAGAGATTAAGGGTAACAAGACTGCAACAAATCCAATGCAAGTCACAGAGTCGGGATTAATCCACCCGAGAGAATCATTCCACTGGCCCTGAGGAAACCTGGGGGGGACTGGAATTTGTAATTAGCTGCACCTGTTTCACATTCCTTTCCTGCGTCTCCTGCTCACCCATCCCTCACATCTGGAAGGAGAAGGGACTTCAGCTTCTCTCTAAATAGCCTTCCCCTTCTCTCCTCTGTCCCATCTTTCACCCCTTTCCCCTCCCAGCTCTGCACTTCTCCAGAGGGTGGGGTGTGTCCTCAAAGGACTTGTTGAGCAGCGTGGAGCAGGGTCGGTCGGCTGTGGGAGCAGATGAGGCAAAGGAAGAGCTTTATGAAAGACAGACCCCTCCTGAATGAAGTTTGGCCTTGAAGGAGCGATCTGGCTGGCATAGAGGCTTTTCCACAGGGGCCACGTTTTTGTCCAAATCAGATCAATGCCATTTTACAGCGCACTATCGTCCACGTCATCTTGTGTGCGACTGCCGATTACACCTCCCACCACACCTGAGAAGGGATCATCCCCTTGTAGGGGCTTCCCCAGGGTTTGGATGGGGGCAGCCAGCAGGTTATTGGGCCCCAACTGTGTTCCCACTCCCCAGAAAATGGCAACATCATCCCTGCTTTGGATGCAGAATGTGCACAGTCAGAGGCTTAAGCGAACCAACCTCTCTCCTTCAGCTATGATCTAACATGGGGATCTTTGCACTGCCAAGAAATAGCATTCAAATAAAGGAACGGAGCCAGAGAAAGAGCTGGAAAAGGAATTTCCGGATCACAGCCGCTCTTCAGAAGATGCCTGGCTCGTTGCATTTCAGCAAGGCGCCAGGCCTCGGCGCTCGGTGTCATAACACGTATTTTTCAGCTGTAACAACTGACCCTCCGCCTTCTCCAGACCCACAAGCCAACGGTTGATAAAGCCTTTGAGTTCAGCCCTAACAGGCTGTAGGAGCCGATAGGCCCCATGGAGAACACAGGTCCCGCTGAACATTTCATTTACACGGTACAAACTGTTCCAGCAGCATGTGGAATGGGGCCTCAAAACGGGCCTGAGACAGGCCTGGCCTCCACACACCCTTTGGCTGGGGTACGGTGACGAGGGTCTCAAAATGAACCCCCAGAAGCCTGTCGCTGAAGACTGACAGGGGAAGGGGTGAGACCTGTCCCATGGGTGGGACCAGGCAGCCGGCAGAGGGTGGAGCTTTCTCTCACCCTAGCCCTGTCCCCTACCCCTGCCTAGAAAGGAGCCTGGTGGCCTCTCCCCTCACTCTGGGGCTAAGTCTACCACAGGCAGGGCCTCACTCTTGTCAGCCTGGGTGATGCCACCACCTGGCCGTAGTGCTGCTGGTGTTACTCAGCAGCCCCCGGTGAGGGTGGTGCCCGGGTCTGCTCTCCCCGTGGCAGGACCTGGAGTGGATGGCTTCCCACAGCAACACCCCCCAGCTGGAGAGCGGTGGGGAGGGGAGCGGTTGAGTACAAACTAAGACACTGAAGAGTCCTGCTATACGGTTCCACATTTCCATGACTGAGAACTGGACCATGGGATTGTCTGTGGGAGAAACAGGACACCTGGTGACTTTACATGGGCAAGTCTTCAAATATGGCGCTGAGTCTGGCAGCCCAGGTCCAGCCAGGTAGATAGGGGGTGCAAGGTGCCAACTGCAATCAGGAGCCAGGGGGAACATAACAGGCACTTACCAGCTCTGAAAAAAAGGAGATGCAGGGAGCACCTGCAGGGTGCAAAAATGGCCACCTTAGGGCTGCAGCTGCTTGGCTCTGCCGAATTTAAAGGGCCAGCTCCCAGAAGGCTAGAGGGAGAGAAGAGAGTTACCCTGGGGAAGGGGCTGCTTTGGTACTTGTTACCTCACAGTGCCAGAAGATTAGGCTGACCATATTTCCTTGAGACAAAAACGGGACATTGGGCTGGCAAAAACGGGACGGGGTTGGGGGGTCTCACCAGATGAAGTTGGTGCAGTGGCTGCAGAACGTGGGCTGAGGGGCACACGGGGGGTAGTCGGGGGCTGGGGGCTCTAGGGGGACTCTGGGCAGTCTGGGGGGGCTCTGGGTGGTCTGGGGGGGGCTCTAGGAGGGTCTCACCAGATGAAGTTGGTGCAGTGGCTGCAGAACGTGGGCTATGGGGCGCATGGGGGGTGGTCGGGGGCTGGGGGCTCTAGGGGGGCTCTGGGCGGTCTGGGGGGCTCTGGGTGGTCTGGGGGGGCTCTAGGAGGGTCTCACCAGATGATGTCGGTGCAGTGGCTGCAGAACGTGGGCTGAGGGGCGCTGGGGGGGGTTCGGGGGGCTCTAAGGGGGCTCTAGGGGGGCTCTAGGGAGGTCTCACCAGATGAAGTCGGTGCAGTGGCTGCAGAACGTGGGCTGCTTGAAGAAGCGCGCCGGGAATTTGTGGCTCTTGACCTCGTGGATCACCTGGTGCAGCCCCCTTGCGGCAGAACAGAGGCTTGGCCAGGCACTCCAGCTCGGTGGGCGAGGTGACCAGCGCCATGGCCCCACCTGGCCCCCCCAGCGCCGGGTGGGGGGGAGACAGAGGGGGGACTGGAGGGGAGTGGAGGAATAAACAGAACAGAGATGGGGGAGAGAGAGATGGGGGGGGATGGGGGATGAAGAGGATGGAGGGAGAGAGAGAAGGGGGATGAGGGATGAAGAGGATGGAGGGGACGGAGGGAGAGAAGGCATGAAGGTGAGAAGGGAGAGGATGGATGGATGAGAGAAGAGATTGGGTAGGGAGCAGGGGGGATGGAGGAGGCAAGGGACAGAGAGAAGGAGGGATGGAGAGAAGGGAGATGTAAGAGGAGGCAGCAGACGGAGGGAGAGACAGAAGGGAGGAAGGGAGGGATGGAGAAGGGAGATAGAGAGAAGGAAGAGAGGGATGGAGGGATAGAGAGAAGGCAGGAAGGGAGGGATGGAGGGATGGAGAAGGGGGATGGAGAGAAGGGAGGAAGGGAGGGATGGAGAGAAAGAGGGATAGAGAGAAGAGGAGGCAGCGGGCTGAAGCCGACGGCGGAGCGGAGCCGCAGCCGGGGGCCGAGGTGGGGATGGGCGCGCTGGCGGGGGAGCTGCCGGCCGGAAGTTATTAGAAATAAATAGTTCTCGGGCATCTTTTCCATCACCCGTCCAGCGGTGGGACACTGGTGCGGGGCTGGCGAGATGCAGTTTGCTCATCGGCGATTTTGATCTCTTTGCCTTTCTCCCTCTCTCTGCTGCCTGCACCTTACCTGTGTTTTCAGGCGCTTCTGCTGAGCTCCAATACCGGGGGGAGGTGCGACCCCTTGTGTCCTCTGCAAAGACAGACCCTCTGCAGGTGCATTTTTGAGCCCCGGAGCACGGGGCGGCCGCGTGGGGCCAGATCTCGGCTCTCGGTCCGCAGGCTGCTGGCTCAAGAGCTACCGAACAGGGAGGGAGGGTACTGTCCACAGAGCGGCCCCAGTCTGGTTAGTTCAAGAGCCCTGCTCCCACTGAAGTGTTGCTACTGATCGCAGTGAGGGCAGGATGGGTCCCTACGCGTTTGTCTCTGGAAAGAATAAAGGCGAGTAAAGCCGCGTTCCGTTTTTTACAAAAAACGGGACAAAATTGATATTTGTATTAAAAAGACGGGACGGTCCGAAAATATGTAAAAAATGGGACTGTCCCGTTCAAAACGGGACGTATGGTCAGCCTACAGAAGATGGTATCAGGGACAGCAGTTTTTCCCTGGTTGTTTTTACTCAGAGGTTAGACCAGGGGTGGGCAAACTTTTTGGCCCGAGGGCCATATCGGGCTTCCAAAATTTTACGGAAGGCCGGGTAAGGAAGTCTGTGCCTCCCCAAACAGCCTGGCCCCGCCCCCTATCTGGCCCTCTCCCACTTCCCGCCCCCTGAATGCCCCCTTCAAAATGCTCAACCCATCCAACCCTCCTACTCCTTGTCCCCTGAGTGCCCCCTCCAGAGACCCCCCCTGCTCTTAACCACCCCCCAGGACCTCACCCCCTACCTGTTCCCTCTGCTCTTTGTCCCCTGACTGCCCTGACTCCTATCCATCCCCTTGCCCCCTGAGACACCCCCCAGGACTCCCACACCCTATACAACCTGCCCCCCGATTCCCTGTCACCTGACTGCCCCCCTTTGATTTTGGCAGATTCCCCACTCTGGGCTCCCCCTTACATCTAACCCAAGGGTTGGCAAACTACAGCCCGTAAGCCACATCCGGCCTACGGGCCCCTCCTGCCTGGCCCCCAAGCTCCTAACTGGGGAAGCTCCCCACGGCCCCTCCCCTGCAGTCCCTCCTTCCCCTCCCTGGCTCTGTTGACCAGTGTGTAGGGTGGTTATTAGAAGTGCCTGATGCCCTGTGAAATGCTATTGATGTGATTCATAGGCAACCTCCATTTCTCCTAGGTGATTATAGTGTCCATTATAATAGCACTGACCATAATAATCCACTTAAGGGACATTGCTGGCACTGCTGGATACTTCTGTTGGGAGTCCTACAGCTGAGTGCCACTCTGAGTGCACCGGGGTAAGCCTGGAGGAAGTCTATGAACATTAAGGGATTTACTCTGGCTGTATAGTGGTGTAACTGTGAGTATGAGTGCCCAGGCCCACGTTCTCAGAAGAATTAAGGAACTACCGCTGCTTTCAGTGGAAGATCAGAGCCTACATACCTTTGTGTGTCTGGGCCTAGTGTCTAAACCTGAGTTTGGTGCCTCCTTGTTCTGTGTTTTCCCTGTTGCATTATTGAGACCCCTGCTCTAACCACTACAGAAATAGAAGGAGCATGGTGGATGCAGCTACCAGGTTTGCTGCAGGGATTTAGGTTGCAGGTGGAATGCAAAAAATCATGCTCACGTCTAAGCCTTTAAATACATTTTCTGGACTCAACCCTTGTGAAAGGAGCAACATGTTCCAAGCTGATCGCTGTGGGGCCAGTTTCCTTTCCCAATGGATTAACCGGGGCAACATAGGGAGATTCTACAGCATAGCTTGGACTGTAGTAACCTCGGGGCTAGGTGTAGCTTTGGCTGAATCAAGGGCTATTGGTGCTTAGGGTAGGTCTACACTTAAAAAGCTGCACTGCAGCGCTTTTAGCAAAGCGTAGTTAACCCATCTCCCCACGAGGCGGTAGCTCTGTTAACAGGGGAAGCCCTCGTATTGCCATAGCACTGTCTTCACCAGGGGCTAAGTAGAATTGGCCTTCATTTTCCATGTTTGTGCTGATTAGCAGTTACCTACTGTTCCCATGAAGTCGCTGAACCTGACCCCACTGTCACCACCGCTGAGGTCAATTAGGATTAACTCCATTAAAGTGAATGTGGTACAAAGCAGGTCTGAACGCAAACTTTCTAATACTTTTCCTCTCGCACCATCTCTTTGTTTGTTCTCCCTCTATTGATAATGTGACTCCCAGTTGGAGATACAAATATCAGAGCTTCCAAGATATTTTAAGTGCATTAATCTTTGATGTGACCAGCAAAATAAGAACAAACATCAGGTTGGGCCTTCTTGGGAGTCTTTACAATGGATAAAAACGGCCTCCAAGCTTGGCTAGTTTGCTTGCTTTTTAATTTTCCTGCTTAGTTTTCACCTCAGAAATATCAGGACCCTCAAGTCTCATCATCGCTGGGTTTTCTGGAATTCTCCTGGTGGGGCTGAGAACTGGAGTGGAAATTTTCTATAATTTTAATTAAAGGGATGCAGAATACTGAATCTTTGAGAGGGAGGATCATTCTTCTCCATTGTTCATTCGGGGGGTTGAGTTTAAATAAGTGTTGAAAAATAGAAACAATGAGCAAGATCTTCAGCAAGTGTAAAGAAGCCAATGGAGCTAGTCAATTTACACTAGCTCAGGATCTGACCCAAAGAGTTTTGAGATCCCTTTTCTTCCCAGTTGCTCATGTTTCACTTGCAATGTTAGCCCAGTGATTCTCCAACTATCTATAGAGCAGGGGTCTCAAACATGCGGCCCATTGGCCATATACGGCCCACGGGCCATATGCGGCCCACCGAGCCCTTCCCTTCCCTTGCCCCGCCCCGCCAAGGACCCGCCACCAAGCTCCCCCGTGGCCAAGCTCTGCCACGCCCCCCCCGTCAAGCTCCCCGCAGACCCCCCCCCCACTCCTCCATGTGCTCCTAACCCGCGTGCCGCTCCCCGCTGCTCCGCTTGTCGCCAGGCAGTTCTCTGGCGGCTTAGCGGTTTCTGGGAGGGAGGGGCCAGGATCGGGGAGCCTTGTGAACAGGGGAGGAGGGGAAGAAAGGGGCAGGGAGGGATTGGACTGGGGCGGGGAGGGGGCGGAGTTGGGTTGAGAACTTTGATGGAGGGGTTGAACTAGGGGAGGAGAGGGGGCAGAGTTGGGGTGGGAAATTTGTGGAAGGGATTGGAAGGGGACAGGGAAGGGGTTGGAAGGGGACGGGGAAGGGGTTGGAAGAGGCGGAGCAAGAGTGGAGTGTGCGTGCAGCCCAGTTCAGGAGAGTGCTTTAATAGAAGTAAATCTAAGTTCCTGTTTGGTCCTTTGAGTGAGGTGCATTATTAAGTGACTATATTTTATTAAAACTGCTTGGAAATGACTTCATCAAAAAAAGAACATTCGTGGAAGAAAAGGGAGTTTTCCAAGACAAATGGGAGAATTTATATTTTTTCACTGAGGTAAAAGATAAAATTCAATGCCTTATTTGTCAGGGGGAGGAGCGGGGAGCTGTGCGCTCAGGGGAGGTGGCGGGGCAGGGGTGGGACCTCATGGAAGGGGTGGGGTGGGGGCGTGGCTGGGGCAGTGAGGGAGGCATGTCAGTGATGCGGCCCTCGGGCCAATGAACTAGTCCTCATGCAGCCCTCATGGTCATTTGAGTTTGAGACCCCTGCTATCGAGTGTTATGGGAAACAGAGAGGGGGTAGATGAGACCTGGTTTTCTAATGTGAACTACAAGCAGTACAAAATGTCTTCTTCGTGCATCACAACCCCATATTTTCCCCTTTAAGGCATAATAGAACAGACGCCTTTCCCAGCTCTTTCCTTCCAGGTCTGACATCCTCAGGGCTATACCGGTAGTATATATATTGTATGGATGCACATAACACAGAGAGCTGCATATGCAGCCCACCGTGGTAAATAGGTTGAGAACCACGGCTCTAGAGTGTGCTCACTCCTGCAAGACTGACCGGATTCCCTTTCTTTTCCTGTTTGTTTGCCCGCAGGCCCTAACACTTATGAGGATGCAGCGGCATATATCCAAGCACAATTTGAAAGCAAAAACCGCTCCCCCAACAAGGAGATTTACTGTCACATGACTTGTGCGACAGACACGAACAACATCCAGGTGGTCTTCGACGCGGTCACCGACATCATCATTGCCAACAACCTCCGAGGCTGTGGCTTGTACTGACACCGTCTCGTCCTGTATAGCAAAGCAACTCCTTTGGTAATGATCACGGCCTGAGGAAAAAAATTTTAAAAAGAGAAAAAAAGCGCAAAACAAACACCGAATCAAACGACAAAAAAACAAAATCATTATCCTAATAATGCAAGCTGGTAAATGAAAAGGCATAATGACAAAATTATATATATATAAATATATATATAATATTTAAAAAAACCACCACAACAATCTTTTTAGTTTGTCTCAAAGAGCTGTGGACAGAACTGATTTCTCTGACAGGCTTCAGCCCTCCTCGGTATTGTCACTAGTCATAGAAATCAAGTCAATTAAATAAGCCGAAAATTTACGCGGAGATTTGCTAAATGGTCTGCCCGCATTTTGAACCTAAGGTATCCGATGAGTTTGAAAAGGGATTGTTTTCTTAAAACAAAGAGCGGTAATGTTATTTATTTTTTTTAACTCTTCTTTTGGGGGAGGGCCTTTCAGGGGTAGTGGGGAAGGGGATTTTGTTTTTCTTCTTTCTTTCTCCCCATTCCCGTTTCATGGATTTTTTAGGTACCGCTGTTAGGACGCTCTAAGTCAGCTTGTGCCGCACTGAGCTCTGTGCCACGCGGGCTGGGCTTTCAGTACCTCTCGGTTCTGTACAGCTCTTGTGGGTTTCAAAAACAAACAAAGAAAAAGACAAAAAAGAATTACAAAAAAAAAGACAAAAAACAAACCCAAGCCACAATATTTTAGGACTTTTTTTAACCAGGACGCAGCAGGAAAGCATCCTTTATGTAACAAGCTCTTCACTTGTGGAATGTAACTTCCTCCCAAGTTAAAGCACAAGATGGGGGGCTTCAGGCTTTTTACCAGCGTGGTTCTGTGAGAAAGAGGAGGGCCCCTAGTGGCAATCACACACACCCCCACACACACGCATGCCACAAAAAGTCTGGGGGGGAAGGAATGTATTTGCCCATCCAATTCGAACTGTGTGACAGTGCCAACCTCACTTTCAGGTGGGCTTTGGGCAGAGGAGGGGAGATGCAACTTCTTTTTGAACAGGGTTAAGGACATTAACCGTTGTGATTCCGTTTTACTTGGCAGTGAGGGATCCCCCCCTATGATTTAATTAATTTCTGGATTGATTTTTAATGTATTCAAGCCTGGGATCCCTTCTCTCTCTCTCTCCAGACCACTTCACGGACTCTCCTGTTGGCGTTCTCCTTACCAGTAGCATGACCTTTTGGCCTTTTGCATATGACACAGCCTTCCTTACTGAGTCAATGTATAATGTCCTGAACATGGAATGATGGCTGTGTGTTTCCGTAGACTGCTGTAGATCTGGTTTTAGCTGAGTCTTTACATTTAGAAGCTAAATGATTAAAAAAGAAGAAAAAAAGAAAAATGGAAAAAAAACGTTTTTTTCATGTGCTTTGTAGCTAAAGAAAAAGAAAAAAGGAGAAAATGTTCCTTTCCCATTTTCCCTTCTCCCTTTATTTAAAAAAAGAAAAGAAAAATCTTTTGCAACCGGGCTAAGAGGCATTCTCCTCTTCTCCATTCCTCATTTTAATAGGAATGATTTTGCGTTTGTTTTCATTTAATTTCCCTTTTTGTGTTTATTTGTGCCCTGCCTCTATACAAAGAAAAAAAGGGAGGGGGGTCTTTATTAGCCTGGAGTGATAAGACTACAATCCAAGACCATGACTGTGGGTCAAGTATCCAGCAGGGGATGTCTTTCTGCTTTATATTTATTTATTCTTTTCCCCTAGTTTAATAACGACTCTTTGTTCTGAATTGTCTCTTTCACGCTCCAGGTTTGTATCAAAAAAGCACAGCTGTCACTGGCCTGTAGCGGCCAAATTATCCAGAGATTTTCCCTCTCTTGACTTTTTTGCTCTGAAGAATACTGTGTATTACATACCAGATAGGCTTCCTCTTCTTTCTTTTATTGTTTTGGGAGTTGGTTTGGGAGACCTTAGAAGGATTATTTTTGTTTGTTTTTTTGTTTTGTTCTGATTTATTTTTTTAACTCTTTCCGGTGAATGCTTTTTTGTGCTGCTTTTTTCCCCCTCTGATCCTTCCTTTTAGTGAATGGTGTTTTCTCTCTCTCTCTCTCTCTCTCTCTCTCTCTCTCTCATGTGGGGATGTTTGTGCTGCAAAAACAAAAACAAAAAATACAAAAAAAAAATACAAAAAAACCCAAAAACAAAAAAAGAAAGAAAGAAAAACGTTTAAAAAGTTTAACACACACACACACAAAATCACAAAAAAACTAAAAAAAAAAACAAAATCAAATGTAGTGTTTACATTAAAGCCACTGTTTTCATGACCAATCCTTCGTCATTTCTACTTTGATTAGTAATCAGACATCTTCACAGTTTCACTTTTCAGAGTTACCTTTGCTGAAGAAAACCAGTCACACCTGTTTAAAATAAAATGAATAAATAAAGAGGAAACTAAATATATATATATATAAAGCGCCAGGTCTTTCTAAGCCTTTCTATTACCAATCAGTGAGGTTTCTGTGATATATTAGACACTGCCAATCTCTTTCTCTGACTAATGGAAAATTCATGTGTAGCTCAATAAAGAGAATGTTTGTCTGTAATCCTGGTCTTTCACCTTCTGGTTTTCAGACTATTATTTTATTACTATTTTTCTTTAATTAAGGGGATGGGAGAAATGAAAAAAGAATACAGTGGTGCCAATTCGGATATTTCCTGGGACTGTGGGGGAAGGGGACAAATTCTGGTCCCTACCCCTGCTCCCACTCCCGGCAGGGAGCCAGTTCCAGTCCCAAGTAAGTCACCTCATTTCCCACCCACACACCGGAACCCTGGGTCTTCCTCATCCAGGGAGTCTCCCCTCTCTCTTACCCACATGGGGCTGCACTCCAGCATCCAGGAAGACTCTCCATGTGGCAGGTCGCAAGGCCGCTCACTGAAACTTGGCTCAGTTGCCCCTCCCACGGGCAGTGGCATCAAATTTCAGGAGCCAGGTTTTGGATCTCCCTGGCAGCAGCAGTACTGATTTTGTGCGGGACCACTGCTTAAAAGTGGGCAGGCCGTGCCACCCACCCATCTCCACACCCCCTCGGCTCTGTGGCCTATGGAACTTTGAGCCAGCATAAAAACCTAGGGGAGGGGACACGTGTCCTCCCCCCCCCCCCCCCCCACAGCCCCTTCCTAATTGGTACCACTGCAAATTATTGCACCTCTTGTGTTACTGCAAAGTGCTTTTGAAGATCACGGGGGGCAGATTTTTTAGAAAAACCTCAGCTCCCATGTAGGTCCTGGGATCAATGGCTAGACTATGACGAGAACTCAGCCTATTGGATGACTGTTGGGTGCTTTTGGAAGTCTGGCCTCAACTGTGGAAGCTAAGCACTAGAACATCCGGCCCTGCATGGCTCAAGAGATTGGGAATCACAGCCCTTTTGGCTTTAAGCTAATCATTCCCAGCCCACGACCTGATCTTGCAAGTTAGATCGCGTCCAGACAGCCCCCTGCACCTGTGCAGATCGCTACGGGCTTCAGCAGGGCTCTGTGCTGGCCCAGGGATCTGCCCACACAATAGACCTTGCACAGTCAATGCCCGGGGCAGAAGCATCTGGAGGTTGTTGCCGCCTGCTGGTTGCTGGTAGCCTACGTGAAATGGTTTTGGTGGTCTTGACCGAGCGGTCATTGATGCTCATTGCAATCTCGTTTGCCATCTTGAGCAGGCACCTCAGCCAAGGATGGAATACATAGCATCTGAACTGTCTTCTGCTCCCCTGGGGAGGGCCACCAGGTCAGGTTTGAGGCACACTAGCAGGACAGTGGAGGGAGGAAGCTGTTGCTGTCAGCACCTTTACTGTTGCGGCTTGCTGGAGAATGAGAGATCTTGAGTCTCAAAAGGCTCTCAACCACATGCCTTTCAGCAGTATTGAAGCAGGTGGAACATTTTAATGCCCTGTAAAATGGGGGTGTTGATACATACACCTCCTGTGTATGATGCTTTGAGATCTAGGGCTTGAAAAGCACTATGGAAAAGCTAGGAATGTATTAGTAATAATAATTAAATTTAAATAACTAATTAAAAAATAATCACCACAGAAACTGGATCATCCCGTAACATCTTTTTTCTTCTGAGCTTTCGGTTGTGAAAGGTGCCAGACTGACGCACCTGGAGTTACCTGTGTATCCCCTAAGGAAGTAACGCACAAGCAGTACCAGTTTGGAAGCCTTTTTCCACCCCAGCCCACCAACATGTGTTGACCCGGAACTGCAGGGATCACCAAACGCAGGAGCGATGGCCGTTACAGTTCTCCCATATGCGTATCTTGAAGCATCTGGGGACAATTCACATGCTTAAACACATGGTTAAGTGTTTGCAGGGATGGGGCCTAAACATCTATTCTCACTCAATACTTGGCTTCCACTCAGACTGTCAATAATGACGGCTAGCGGTGTCAATCACAAGGTAGACGCCCATCCACTGGGATCGGTGTTGAGATTCCCAACTTACTTCACATCCTGAGCGCTACCAAACAGTCATCAGCTTGGGATGTATTCAGACCGATGATACAGAGGTGTAAAGCCTACGGGCTATTTATCATCCCTTCAGCCAGCCAGTTTCATGCCAAATCCAATTTAAACCCTACATTCCTCTCCACCTAGTTGGACCAATTTCATGTTCCAAAGCGGTCTTTTGCCATTTTTTGTCATCTCAAACTGCACTCTGACAAGGAGCCCTGGTATGTCCATTGGTCTCTACTTCACTCTGCAGAAGAAAAGATAACCCCAGGAACCATTTGGTCCCCAGGTGAGCCATCATCAAATTACTCACATAGGCGATTCAAAAGCAGAATGGCTGAAAGACACCGGAAATTTTGAACACAAAATGCTAAAGAAAATTCATTATGACACAGAAATAGAACCCGTAGTAGCAAAGATGTTTCTCCCGATTCTAGCATTCTAAGGTCTAGGCAAGGGAGAAGGGCAACATTAACTAAAACAGGACAAAAGACAATAGACAATCTGAATATAAAACTGAGTGAATAGCTCAAAAAACATTTGGCAGATACTGGATCAGACTGAAAATTAGAAATAACACACTACATTTGCATCCCTATTCTGTTCACCCTCCACAAATATTCTAGCAAATGAGTGCATCAGCAGAAACATCCACTAACATGGTGAATTATAAGCAAATGTTTAGAGAATTTTTGCAGAAAGTCAATTTTCAATACATAAATATTATTAGTTGCATTGGAGACCTGTGATTCCAAGTTACACTCATCCGATGAGGAACAGAAACAATATCTCATGACCTATGTGTCCAACTACAACTAGCCAGCATAGTTTGAATCTCTAATATTGAATTCTCTTAACTCTCTCAGGAACAATCTAAAACCCAGGGATTTTATTTAGAAATTATTTGTTGAAGAGTGGCTACTTTGTGACAGTTTAAACTCCTTGCAGAAAATTCCTTGCAAACAGGAAAAAAGGTGAAATCCATTGAGTAAATTGCTAGCGAGGCCTTATTTGCCCACAAAACAGGAGATTGCTGCTGCAAAAATGAAGGTCTTATCCATTTGTAGGAGTATGTTTTTTTTATGGACCATGTTACTCTCCCCTGCTGCACAGGGAAGGCGGTGAAGTTTCTACCCACCAGACCGACCTTGGTGATGCAAAGGTGTGTAGAACTGCCATCTGCCGGCCTTGGGGGAGCTCAGAGGGAAAAATGACTTGATTTTGTTTAAATATCACTTCAACCCAATCTTTTAACATACCTGGAGGCTGCCCTCTTCCAAGAGCATCAGAAAAAGAAGATGAAAAGGAATAGTCTTTGTTACCAGAACCCAGAATTTAATAATCAACATTCAATGTTCTCTTCGCTTGCTGAATCCAAAGGAAAAATAACCCAATCGGCACAGAGAAATAAGCCAGGGTTACCTCTATACACAGGAGTAAAACAGATTAACCAAATGCACATTCATTTTTCTAGGACAGTGGTTCCCAAACTAGGGTTCACAAAATGTTACGGGGGGGTTCTTGGGAAAAATTTCCCGAATGGTGGACAGAGCTGTCCCTAGGGATCCTGGGCAGCCCGGGGCCAGCAGCCCGGAGCCCCTGGACTTCCAAAAGCTAAGAAGATCAAAGCCGGCCTATCACACTGGGGAGATTTCAATTTCAAGACTCCTTATAAGAAATGGAAAGGGAGGTGGATATTTTTTGCTGTTTTTAAAATTAAATAGGCAGCTAGTCTTGTTTTTAAAATAATTATGAAGAACAAGTTGAAGTTTTGTTGTAACGTGTGTTGTTTGCCTGGACTGCTCAAGACCTGAATGCTTGTGTAGGAGGAACTCTGAGTTGGCTTCTTAAATCCTTTCCTACTATTTCACATCTGATACTCCCTGATGAAACACAGGAGCCTTGTCTTATAACCGGCTTATTCAGAGTGATACAAGCTACAAAAGTGAGATCTTGGAAGGGTGTTGCTGTTTTCATAATGTAATAAAAATACTGTAATGATAAATAATAATTAATTATAGTGTGTCATGCACATGTCATTAAAAACAAATTTTATATTTCCAAGATCACTGCTTTTATAATTTATACTCCGGTAAAGGAGAAAATCCCTGGAGATATTCATTTTTAGGAGGAGGGTTCGCAAGACTTGACATTTTAGTGAAAGGGGTTGGTTAAAGTTTGGGAACCACTGTTTTAGGATAAGCCCTTCTCTTGGCACCCCATTTCAAAAGAACTGCTTCCATTTGGGAAGGTCTGGGTTCGTTTTCTGTGCCTAGGAGACAGTATATGGACTATTCTGCTTTTTAAACACTACCTTTCTCTCTTTACCAGATTAGATACAGATTGTTACTAGGAAGCCAATGTTCTGAGGCCCTGTCCGCAAGATCAGGTAGTAACAACAATTAACAATGTGTTTCAGCAAGCCACTGGCTGGTTTCCTTGCGCTTGTGACATCAATAGGATACCTTCTAGCCACGTATGGACCAAGTTATCTCCAGCCTGTTTCAGAAGAGTCATTTGGCACCCTCTGGGATGTGGTCTTTATCTCAGGGCCAGGGGACTGGTGTGCAACAGGAACCATTAGAGTTAGCAGATACTGGACTCGTTATACAAGAGGGGTATTAAGCTGCGTAAGCCTGACCCACATCACGCTGCTGGAGACAAGTAATAAAGATCTGTTGCTTCCTCCCAGCACTCCTATGTGTCACGTTGATTGGTGCAGGAGGGTGGATGGTGGTGTACAGGAGGTCAGACAAGATGACCTGGTGGTCCCTTCTGGCCAGAAATTCCATGACTTCTCTGGAGTGAATGTAGCCACCAGAATCCCTCGGCCTGCCAGAGAACTGACATTTATTGCATGGTGCACCCTGTCTCCACAGTGTGAATGTGGAGTCACAAGTCGTGCAGCTCCACCAGTTCCTCTGGCCCTGCTTTCTCCATACCACAACACCAGAGCCTCACTGTGCAGGGGACGTGACTAGATGTCCTCTCGAGGTCCCTTCCAGTCCTATGATTCTATGAAATGACCCCTAAGCCCTAATTCTCAGCAGCAGTAGTGGGCAAGCACTATGGAAAAGGTGCATCCAGCATACCAGAAGGCCAGGATTCAACCACAGGTGTGTGTGTGTGAATACTTCAGAATGGTTTTACACCCTTAAAGATTTCAGTAATCACAAATGGAAACTATTCCAGATAATGCACTTGAAACTAGGAGACCTTGGACCTACAATGCTATTGAACCATGTTAGCCTGAGAGAAAACACAGCATTCTGCAGAATAAATTCACCTAGGTGTAGACATTATTTACAAGCCAATGTTTCCTGTTCTATCCAGAGGTGGGTGTAGATGAGTCTGCAACAGCCATCTGTCCCACAGACCAGAGATAAAAGGTTGATTTTTTCAACGTTTTCCTGCTTTTCAATGTTTTCCTGCTTTTCCGGCTTTGTTTCACATGGGTGCTCAACTTGCACCCACTTTGAGAATGGGGTTCAAACAAGCTCATCTCAAACTAACCCAAAACTCAGTCAAAGTCAGTAGAATTCACCTGGAGAGGGGGAGAGACTAGAAGTTTTAGACCTTGGCTTCTCAACAAAAAATCAGTCTGGCCCTGGGGTTTGGTCAACAGTGAGCAATGCCAAAACTGGAACACATTTCTGGTTTATTAGAAACTTCCAGACCCGGTAAATCTTGTGTGGCTTTACCTTTGAGGAATCCTGTAATTGTGTACGAGAGGTAAAGCAGCCAATGACTAGATGATACATCAGACTTTCGTTCATTGGCAAACTGCAGTCCCGTCTGTCTTCCAGCATTGTTTTTTCCATCAGAAACCAAATCTTTGAGCTGAAGCTTTTGATGGCATGAACACCTACCACAAAACATTATTTGAATGGTAACTCATGCTTCAAATTGGGATCAGAACTGTAAAAGTTGCTGTTCCAACAGGCAGACAACAAAGATTTCATCCTGTGCAGGGAATGTCTATGCCCTTTGGCAGAGAACTTCAAATGGAAACCTGTGTTTCATTAAAGAGTGGGCTATCATAATACCACTTCTCTATCTGTTCTACCCACGTCTCTACCCATTTCAGCCATACATTTGTAATTCATCCATCACTGTGATATCTAGGCATCCAAAGAGAAACCAAATTATGTATCACCTATCACCCACTTTTCACGTGCTGTTTTCAGTTTCTTTCCCGTTTGACTTGATAGTGTGTCTGTTTTGCAAGTGTGGATGTACCATAAGGTTTGCTGCAGCTGGAGGATACATTTCAAACGTTTGGCAAATAAATGGAGCCGGGAGGACTGGTGAATATTTTTTCAAAAATGTTTTCCATATATTTGTCTCCAATATTTGTCTCCTGCTGGACCGAGGAGGCAGACTGAGGATTTCACACATACACAGCAAAAGGAGAAGGGGAGGAGCTGATTCATTGTCTCAGCCTCCCCTTCGGTTTTATTGACATGGCAACACAGGGTTTGTCAAGGCCCAATGGGGCTTTTATTCCACATCTGTTTCATCTCACTACCTCTAGCTGCGAAGCGGGAGGGGTCTCTGCTCGTTGACCGAGAACAGCCCTGTGATAAAATGACAGCGATTGCAGAGGCACATCTGTACTGCGGCAATAGCTAATGAAGTGTCAGCATTTCCACCGGCTTTGCGACTTGGCCATTAAAAAGCTGCTTCAAGAAGAAGTCTGGCAGGAAGTCCCAGCCTTCTTACCCAATCTAAACAGGCAGAGAAACCACCCGGGGGATTTGGGTTCAGACCAGGGCACAGAGACTGTCGTCGTCTAGGTTAGGAGGGATTTTCCCCTTGGATTCTCTTTTCCTTATAAAGATCCTCTCCTAATTTAGCAAGAGCCACTTTGCAGAATCCCCGTCTCATTCTCTCCTGGAGGGAAGGAGCGGCTGCACTCCACTGCCCTGGGCATGGCTGCACAACAGAGCCGGGGGCTCTGCAAGGAAACTGGGCCAGGTATTGAAACTCAGGAGGTAGAAGCCAAGGGAGTAAAGTCCAGTTAGCTTCCCTTGACTATGTCGCCAAGGGTGTTCTTGGGTTTGGAGATGGGGCCCCAAAGGTATAGCGGGAGAGTTAATACTACCTGGATGTATTGGAAACCTACTGGGTTAGGAGAGAGGCATAGAGTACAGAGGCACTTGCCTGGCAAATGAGGAATGCCCCAGAAAGAGCTGGTGACATGCTCCCAGCCCTGCAGATCTGCCTTAGGAACTCTAAGCTAGAAACAGAATGGAAAATGTTTCTCGATGTTGAGAGCCAGTCCTGCAACTGAGAGAGTTTCCCTCGGGGAGCGTGATGGCTGGATGCTGGGGTTTTGGGGCTGAATCTGTTCACCAGCCTACATGGAAATTACTGATGGCATCTTCATAGGAAAGCTTCTTGCTGGGGAGATCCACCAGACTGTGCAATTCCAAGGGATGGGGTGGACGAGCCCCATTGGTTGAGACATCTAGAACGAGTCTGGACAAGCCACTAGGTAAATGTAGGGTAAGGGAATGACCCTGAACTCCCCTCAGGGAGGAACGAGAAAAAGTGATACAACTTGGCTGTCTTGTACCTGATTCTAAATATTCCACATCTGTTATTAATCGACTATACACAGCTCTGCAGCGAGGCATATGAATTCCAAGTTGTGGAAGAAAGGCACACCGGTTATAGACCACTGAAACTAAACACAGGCTCTTCCTCAGCTTGAGACGAGGCTAACTGCCTCCCGCGCAGAGCATGCTGAGATCTACCCAGATCTTACCGAGGTTTCTGGTACAGCCTTACATACACACTGTAGCGGAGGATTATCATCCGTGTTAAATTGCTGCATTAGGCAGGAAACACAGTACGTGAACCGCTAGGATTGCTAGTCCCACTGATCTGGACTGTACAATGCTCCCCCTGGATCATGCCAAGGCAATTAACGCTGGGCTTGCCCGCAATGGCAACAAAACCTTCTGGGTTGCAGCAAGGGAGCACCCTGCCACCCTCGCAGGGCTCTCCATTGCCAGCTCAATGTACTCTCCTGCTAGCTTCTGCTAGCAATTGGTAGAGATAGGGTATGAGGCTGGCACTCTGCTCAGGGTCGGTGCCTCCCTGACCCAGCTGGAACATTTGCCAAGCACTGATTCCAGGCCAGCTGGGCACACCTAGCTGCCGGTGAGCTTGATGAAGTAGCTGTAGAGTGGGATGTATAAATGGACCCACCTACCTTAACTTTGCACATGCTCTCCCACTGGCCCTAACATGGAGGCATCTGGGAAAGAGAACAGTTGTCAGCAAAGGAAGTTCTTCCTGGCCGTGGCAGAATTGGTCACAAGGCTTCTCCTTGGATGGACTCCATTCCAGGGGAACAGTCCCACAGTAAAAGAGGCAACACTGTGTCTTCCTCCTCCAGGCATGAGCAAGCCAATTGTTGCTGAAGTAGGTCACTGGGAAGGAGTGCTCCGATGTGAGGCTGCCACCCAAGGGATGGCTGGGAGAGTGGCACATCTTACAGTGGGATAAAGCACCATCCAAGGTGAACAGAAAGGGGCTGAGATGAAAGCACTGAGGCAGGAACAGACCCAGGGTTTTGTTCATACCTCAAATGTCTCATTTTGAGGGGCGGCTACTCATTTTCGGTGTCCCCTCAGTTATTGAAAATTATTTACCTCACAAAGAATTATGACATTCTGATTAAAAGTTATTTATAGTAGTGGAAGGAGCCCCACACCATATTAGCTTCCCCATTTGACTAATTTGTGATCCCCCCCCCCCCTCATTTCAGGTCACTCATTGTCCTACATTGGGGCCTTGGAAGGTTGATAGATGGTCTTGTTCAAATACAATTTATTGGCACCCCTTGTTTACCTTTTCATGCCAATGTGAATGAACAAGGATCGTGTATAGGAGAAGTTCCATAGGGGTAAATGACAAGAGTACGTAATTAGGGACAATTGTTATGATAGAGAATGTACCAAAGCTGGCAAACTGTACTAAGCAATAGATGGGCTGATGAAGGGAAATGCAGAACTGTCGGAGCACAGCGACTTCCCAGCTAAGAAATAAGGGAGGGACTCTGCAGTAGTGCTCCCAGCCCTTAGTCTATAGAGAGGTTACAGGGAACTCCAGCTCCCCAAAGGCAGATAGAACAAGCTCTTCCACTCATATCAGCTTGCAACGGAAGATTGAAGAGTCTGAAATTTTCCTTGCACCTGACTTGTGTCGCCATTTGAACCTGGGAATCTCTGCCATTTGAGAGAAGACATTAAATCTTAAAACACAGAATATCCTGAGCTCAGACTAACAGGAGGCTCAAAAGCTGCATTCTATGCAGCCTCTCTGGCCAGCACTCCAGTCCTCCTCCATTATTTTCACGTGCGTAGCACTCATGGGTTCTACCACCAACAGCTTCTGCACGGCTGAAGTCATGAGAAATCCTCCAAAAGCCTGGAGTTGAGCAAATATGTTCCCTCTCCTTTTAGTAATGGAGGCGGCCTTACTTTAACTACTACAAAAGACCTAAACCGGGCTACCTGTGTAACAGTGATGCACTGGGAATAAGGAAAGCTGCCTTAAAGAAACTTCAGGACAATTTCCAACACTAATCAAGAGGGGGTGGTTGGTTTGTTTTTAATTCTTTTTAAACAATAAAACAAATAGCTGTGCTCTGAGCAAAACCAAATCTCTCTTACACACACATATTTTAAAGTTTACTAACAGCATTGCAAGGTAAGGCATTCCAAAGAGACGTATCAAAATAAATTATCTTCTTCACCAAAACATTTCTGTGATTCATCCTTTAATTAATTTTATTTTAATGTCCTAAAAACCGACAGTAAAAAAAAATAAAAAATTACCAATAATTCCAGATAATACTGGGCTGCTTCCAAAGGAGAGTGATACTAGAAGACACTCCTCAAAACATTTAAAATTAAGCCACTGCCATGTATAAGTCAGCTATGTAACCTAGGATTGTAGATTTCAAATGTGTCTAAAGTCAAAAGGTCTTTAATTTTTTTTGAGAGAAGTTGGGTGATTTGTTCACAGCTAACCTAAAGTCCAGCAGCCTTGATTCTTCTTGTGTCTGTACGTTCGATTAAACTAATGGGTATATTACTACATAGTGCAAGGTTAAAAAAAATTAAAAGCAAGATACTGTAGCTATCACTCATCTCTTCAATAAAGTCCTATCCATCCATGTATGGATCCTTCTTTGAATGTCACTCGAGAGACCAAACTTGTAGGTTTAAACTACGTTCCACCAACATATTGTAACACTGATTTCAAATTTCTAATCTATTTGCCTGGTGCCCCCTTTTTAGCTTTATTCTTCTCAGCCACCCATTGACTGCTGGCAATGAAATGCATAGAAAAATAACTCCAGGGAGTGAGCAGAGGGAGACTGGGAAGTGAGGAGCTCAGAAAGGGTCAAATAAATTGTTTTACTGAGACCGACATGAGCGAACCACCTCACTGTACAACTCATGCTTTACTTTTAAGTTTCGTAGCTAGACAACCGTGACGATCCACTTTAAGAATTTGCTTCCCGGCCGCATGCTGGGCTGCGCTGCTCCCACACTCCAGCATGTATCGATGTCCGAGCGGGCCTATGTAACGTTTTTAACTCATTCTTGATATGTACAGTAACTTGGCCGTGGCTGCTTGCTGACTTAAGATGGGGTTCACTGTGAATGTCAACACTTCATTCTTTCTTCTAATACTCCCCTTGGATGATCTCAAGCTAAATACGCAAGCACCTTCAGTGATCTAGGCATACAGCTGTTAATCTAGGCTGAAGTCTTTCCCCCGCCTCCGCCGCGGGCCTGCATCTTATGCAAGCAGCAGAAATCACGCCCAAGCCTTAAAAACTGCATTTGTTTGTGAAGGGGATAAGTGTCCCATAGAAAATATTACCAAAAGAAAGGTTAATCTGTCACCTGTCCAAACACTATGTGACCACATGCTTTATACAGCAGAAATGCAGCCAGCCCACTCACGGGCACAGCTAGCTGAGCTCGGGAGAGAGACTTCCTGCTGGTGAGAAGAGAGCAGGGTTTATTTATTATTTATTTTAAACATTGCTCAGGAGGTGGTGGTGGCGGGAGCAGAGAGCGCTAGGAGGTCTGTTGCATCTGCAGTCTCCGTTCGGCGGCGGCGGCTAACATTCTGCGGCGCACGGTGACGGGGTCAGAGGCAGCCCCCTCAGACAGAAAGGGGCTCTCGGAGGCGGAGTCCTCATCGGAGGTTTTGTTTAAATAACGCCTGAGGGGATAAAGGGAAAAGATGGGTGAAAATAACAGACTGGCTTTTTGGCTCTGAAAAGTGGCCATTCAGGGTTTACCATTCAGAAAAGCAAGGGAGGGTTTAGGGTTAGGGAAAGTGGAAAAATACTTCATCTGCAGCATAAACTCATAAGCAGCATAAACTCAGATTCTTGCTATGCTTAACAGAAAGAGGACTATATTATCTACCATGCACTTTAGACTCCCAATCTAAAGTTAACTATATAAAGATCCAGGTTCAATTCCAATTTCTCACACCAATTCACTGAGTGGCTTGGGACAAGTGACTTAACCTTTCTGTCTCTCCATGTCTCCTTCAGTAAAATGGTGGTAGTACCTATCTCACAAGGATTATAGAATTATAGACTATCAGGCTTGGAAAGGACCTCAGGAGGTCATCTAGTCCAATCCCCTGCTTAAAGCAGGACTAACCCCAACTAAATCATCCCAGCCAGGGCTTTGTCAAGCCTGACCTTAAAAACCTCTAAGGAAGGAGATTTTACCACCTCCCTAGGTAACCCATTCCAGTGCTTCACCACCCTCCTAAGGAAAAAGTTTTTCCTAATATCCAACCTGAACTTTCCCCACTGCAACTTGAGACCATTACTCCTTGTTCGGTCATCTGCTCCTCATAAGTCGTGTACTCCAGGCCCCTGATCATTTTTGTTGCCCTCCTCTGGACTCTTTCTAATTTTTCCACATCCTTCTTGTAGTGTGGGCCCCGAAACTGGACCCAGTACTCCAGATGAGGCCTCACCAATGTCAAATAGACGGGAACAATCACATCCCTCGATCTGCTGGCAATGCCCCTACTTATACAGCCCAAAATGCCGTTAGCCTTCTTGGCAACAAGGGCACACTGTTGACTCATAATCGAGCTTCTCATCCACTGTAATCCCTAGGTCCTTTTCTGCAGAACTGCTGCCTAGCCATTCAGTCCCTTGTCTGTAGCAGTGCATGGGATTCTTCCGTCCTAAGTGCAGGACTCTGCACTTTTCCTTGTACCTCATCAAATTTCTTTTGGCCCAATCCTTTAATTTGTTTAGGTCCCTCTGTATCCTATTCCTACCCTCCAGGGTATCAACCATTCCTCCCAGTTTAGTGTCATCTGCAAACTTGCTGAGGGTGCAGTCCAAGCCAACCTCCAGATCATTGATAAAGATATTGAATAAAACCGGCCCCAGGACCGACCCTTGGGGCACTCCGCTTGATACCGGCTGCCAACTAGACATGGAGCCATTGATCACTACCCATTGAGCCCGACGATCCAGCCAGCTTTCTATCCACCTTATGGTTCACTCATCCATCCCATACTTCTTTAACTTGCTGGCAAGAATACTGGGGGAGACTGTATCAAAAGCTTTTCTAAAGTCAAGGAATAACACATCCACTGCTTTCCCTTCATCCACAGAGCCAGTTATCTCATCGTAGAAGGCAATTAGGTTAGTCAGACATGACTTGCCCTTGGTGAATCCATGCTGACTGTTCCTGATCACTTTCCTTTCCTCTAAGTGTTTCAGAATTGATTCCTTGAGGATCTGCTCCCTGATTTTTCCAGGACTGAGGTGAGGCTGACTGGCCTGTAGTTCCCCGAATCCTCCACCTTCCCTTTTTTCAAGATGGGCACTACGTTAGCCTTTTTCCAGTCATCCGGGGCCTCCCCCGATTGCCATGAGTTTTCAAAGATAATGGCCAATGGCTCTGCAATCATATCCGCCAACTCCTTTAGCACCCTCACTAACTATTTGTGAGTCCTAGGAGAGCTTTGGATGGAAGGTGCTCTAAAGACGTAGTGTTTGATTATCAAAAATATACAAGAAAGCAGCTTCCAGAGATGACATACTGCTGCATTTTAAAATTAGTGTTAAAAGCCACAGTTCTGAATCCAACAGATTTAGAGATACAAGAAGTTAACTAGTAGTTTTAAATAGGAAAGAAAAAATAATTTGTCTCTCTGAAGAAAATGTAGGATTTGAAGGAAGATGTGTCTGGGGACAGGTACATTTGAGGACAAATTTCTCAAGAGATTCTTAAAATGCACCCACGAGTCTTCAGGCTATGTTCCATTTGAACACAAAGGGAGGTACTTAAAAAACTCAAAGGGGTCTGTTTGCTGATAAAAAGTGTTGCAACTGCAAATAACATGCACACACACTTCTCGCAAGCCCATTTAACGTTTTGCTCGTAAAAGGCTGAGACAGAAATTTGTTCAACAGAAATGAACCAAACACTAAAAAAACAACAATAATAATCTTGTTGTAGGGTACTCAGTCTCACTGGGCATTTGTGTGCATCCACTACTGATGCTCACCGGGCATTTGTCAGAATTTATCAAGCTTCACTAATATGAGCAGAATTTATTTATAAAAAAGTTCAGTTCAAAACCCAAACATTCATTAGCAGCCAAAAGAATCCATTTACAACCAGTCACTGTATTTTGTGGGGCAAGGGAGGGGAGTGAGATTGAACTATGGGTAGAGTTTTTTGTAAGTTGTACCATAATTGACCTATGTCCCTTGGTGCTTAAGCAGAAACAAAAACCTGCTCGACACTTGAACACAACTGTGTTTGACATGTGGTGTCAGACTTAGTAATGACAGCCTCTGTCAGGAGGCAAGATGATGGTTTACTAGAAGTAGACTCAGCAGACTTGTAAATGATATTGGGTTCTCTTCTTTATAAAGGGTCTGATCCAAAGCCCACTGAAGTCACTGGAAGTCATTCCATTGATTTCAATGGGCTCTGGATAAGGCCCTAGGTTAGGAGTTTATATTCACATCCTGTTGAGAAATGGACCTAAGTCCACACTTCACAATTGAGTTTCTGATAACTATGCTGTATTGTTCTGATCCTGCTGAAGCAGATACAGCTGTTGTTTTCACTGTATTTTGCATAAACACATGCAAATGGGGGGAGGGGGTGTGTCAGTGGTTACAATCCAGTCTACTGTTGTCAGGGACTGAGCATACTTGCGAGCTTGCTGCAGTAGGTCTTCCTTTCGCTGAACTAACATACGCTGCCTTTCATCAGCTGACTTGGAGAAGCGACTTCCTCTGGCCTCAAAATCTTCTGTCTCACTGGGCTCTGCTTCCATTTCACTGAACTCCACCATTTCTTCCAGTCTCGGACTGAGTTCAAGCGGCACTCTTTCACTCTAGGATAAGGATAGGAAAGCAAGAAAGGAATTTATAGGAGAGTATAAAACTTGATAACAGGGAGTTTCTATATCAGAACAAGCTACAGCTTTTCGGAGCTATTAATAAGTGCAGGGGTTTTCAAGGAATTTAAGGGGAAAAGGCGCCCAACTCAGATATCTAATTCCCTTAGATTTTTTCACAAATTCAAGTCAAAATGTGAAGCAGGAAAAGTCAAAACATATTTTAAGAGAGTCAGAATTCTATAAAGCTGCAGAGCTAACCGGCAGGAGCTGCGGGTCAGAGTGCTGGTGGCCTGGCCAGCTGAGGCTGCAGGGAAGGGGGGAGAGCAGGGGAGGGGCTGGGGGGAGCCTCCCTGGCCAGGAGCTCAAGGGCTGGACAGGACTGGCCTGTAGTTTTCCCACCTCGGTGTCAGATCATAATTTGGTTGTGGATTCAGATAGACTAGCTATGAATCACAGAATCATAGAATATTAGGGTTGGAAGGGACCTCTGGAGGTCATCTAGTCCAACCCCCTGCTCAAATGAGATTGGTTTAATTTCCAAACGCAAAAACGTGGCCCTTCTTGCCCTGTTTAAAAATAAACAAAACAACCCCCCCAAAATCACAGCTTTTTACAGATTATCAAAAAGTCAAACACAAAAGGTGCTGTAATGATGGGTCTCGTCTGACCCACTTTACAGCAGAGAAGCAAAATATTAAAAGGCAAGAAGAGTTCACAGAGAAATCTCTAGATCGGGTACAGAGTGGGGAGAAGAACAGAAAACTCCATGACGTTTGCTAAGGTCTCACTCAGGAGATTTAATTTTTGTGGGAAGCACTTAGATACAACTGTGGTGAGAGTCACAACTAGCTGAGGATTTCTGCAGAGGCTGTGGTTTGAATTCTCATGAGTCTGGGAGTGTTTTCAAGCTTTTCCAACTGAGCAAAGCAGTCGTCGTCAGCAAAGGAACCCACCTCAATGGTCACAGCCAACAAAGCATCCAGTACATCCAGAAATGCATTACCTGAGCCAATAGCCTAAGAGCTTAGGTATCAATTGCCATCCAGGCAGATTGCCCAGACAACTGCAATGCATCAGAGAGGTAATACATTGTTCATGTCAGTTTCTACAGCCTAGCTGCTATGATTCCAAATCATCAACTGTGTCTATTTCAACAGCCAGTTGTGCTGATGGCAGCCTGCTGACAGTATAAATCTCCACAGTTTGGACATGTAAGCTGTAAACTGTGGAACACGTAGATTTCAACAGCTGATGAGCCAAACAAGTCATTTTTAAACCATGGGGGATAAATCAGTGCATCCATCTTGTTGATACCAATATCTTCAGAGCATAAGCAGCAATGCCTCAAGTAATCTGATGTCAACAGAGGCCTATCAATCATGGAATGTCAACAGCTAGATCACAGAATGGAACCGTAAATACCCTCTTTATGAAAACCAAGACAGGATCTCCTTGGGCCATTTAACAGTATGGAAGGGTTTATATCATTAGCCATCCTTGCATACACATCAAGGTGGAGGAGTGATGTAACAGAACTTGGGGGTCCCTTGGAAAACCTTGGAGCAAGTGACTTTCTTAGATCTCCAAGGTGCAAGAATGGAAGCACCCTAGAATGATCACCTCCACCTCAGACAGGGTCCATGGGAGAGTCATCACAAACCCACAGCCTCAAAAGATGAGAGCAGACCTAGAAAAACCAGTGTGGACTCCTACCCCTCACCCCCCACCTTTTTCACCTTTACCAATGTCTAGGAAGCCATCAGCCAGTGAGACTAGGAATCCATGCCATACTGAGGACTGAAGAAAGACTGAAAAGAGTGGAGGGTAAATAAAAGTGTCAGAGGGTAGAAGAATACCGTGCCGCAACCTTCTTCCTTTTACTCAGAAAATGAAAGCAAGACCATCCACATCAAAAATCTGTTCTTTGAGCTGGGACTGTCAACCATTATCGAAGGAAGCTGGTAACCTAACAAAACTCTCAGCCATTATAGTAGTAGAGAGAGCAATATCCCCAAACACAGTAATAACATTTATGACAAGCCAAAAGATGAGACCAGTGCTCCGGTTAAACCCCTTCCACACTTTAGAATCAATTCCTCTTACAGGTTTCAAGAGAAAAATGTGTTAATTGCACTAGCAGAATTTGCGACGCCTACCGGGATTTACAACCTCCCATGGCAATCTATTCCAGTGCTTAACGATCCTTATGGTTAGAAACCTTTTCCTAATATCCAATCTCCTTTGATCCAGATTAAGACCTTTATTTCTTGTCCTAATGAGAATGGTCTGATTGTTTTGGTGAATTTAATGTAAAGAAAAGTGGCTGGCTTGACAGCCCTGGAGACCAAAGACTTTTTTCTATAAGCACAGAACAGATACAGGCTGAGGAGCAGCAATGCAAGCTTCTTTCACACTACCCCAACAAGATTCAAGCCTGACCTGATGGAAATACATGGAAGTTGAGAGGAAAATTCAATCTCCACAGTCCATTTACTGGTTTTGGCCTCTAATAAGACTGTTAGAAGTGCCCATTTTGCACCGTGGATGCTTGTCCAATAGGAAGAGGATGGAAACCACCAACTCACTTCCCACAGACCCCACAGCCGTCACTGATAACTTACAGTCATGATGGACCTGGGATGAAATTCACATCCAGTCACCTACAGGAGGTCCCTAGATCATTAGCCCTAGCATGACCCAATTCTGCAAGTGAGTCAACACATCCTCCCCCAAATCAATATGCTCAGATTAAAGCGTTTTAATTGGGGTAAAGTTCTGTATTTTAAATCAGACCAAGAAGCGTGCCACTCTTTGAATGTGCATTTTCAAAAGCATCACATATACAGTAGACTCTAGATTATCCAGGATGATAGGGAAAAAATTAATCCTGGTTGTTAAAATCCTGGATAATCACCATCCATAGGAAATATGGGGAGTTGGGGTTGGTTCACCAGCCACCCTGCTCCAGGGAGAGGGGGTGTTGGTTCACTGGCTGCCCTGCGCTCTGGGAGGTTTTTTTGTGTGTGCGTGGGGTGGCAACATAGCCAAAGCCGGCCCTGAGAGTTACGTGTATTATCTTTTTTGACGTCCTGGTTAATCCACATCCTGGATAATCGAGAGTCTACTGTATATGCAACTTTTAAAGCTTTTCAGGTGGGTTAGCAAGACAGAAGATCTGCATACACAGATCCAGAACATCAATACGGAAAACAAAAAGGTTCAAGTTCATCACAAAGGATTCAAAGCTAGAGCAAATCTGTAAAATGATGCTCTTGAGCACGAGATGATAATCCTTTAGAAAGATTTTACTAACACACCAAAAGAACCCAAAAGAAACATGGGATGAGGTTTCTACACAAGAATAATCAAATACTTTATATCTAACTCCAGGTTTTCCTCCTCTGTGATTCTTCCTCCCACTTGAAGCTCATGCCTTTACTGACCCTGTTCTATCTTCTACTTCAGGGCTTTATATCTAAATAAAACCCTATGCTACCTCAGGGTCTGCTGATGGCAAACTGCGGCACCTTGCCTTTAAATTAGCCACAGTGGGGCTATTCAGATTATTAAAGACTGCCAGGGGCTAGAAAATTCTATATCTGAGGATTCATTCCCTTCTAAATCCAACTACAGAGGAAGGTAAAACCACTTCAGGTCAGGGAAAAACAGAATCTTAAAAACCAATCCAATAAGAGACTTTAATCTCCCCCCCCCCAAGCTTTAGTTTAGCTGACTTGCACCATTCTATTAACTCCTTAAAGAGGGAAATAAATGTTTCTCCTTCTGCTTCTGGGGAAAGTCAGCAAAAGAAAGAGAATTAACTACGTTTCTCCCTTTCCCATCCCCCCCATTTGTACCACATTCATTCACAGGCACCCCATGCCCCCTAGATCTATCTCCCTCCCTGACCCTCAACAACCACATGAAAAAATCCCCATATCTGAAGAAATCCACTCATTAAAGGGACAACATCCGCAGAGTCTGAGAGAAAATCAAGAATGGCTCTTCCACCCTCCCCTTTAAGGGGTTACCCTAAGGAATCCAGGGATAGCAAGAAACCCTGCTCTGCAAGTGTCACGTTACTGAAATAATTTGGGATCCTATAGATCATTGGTGCAACCAAGGTCCTAAAGTGGCACCAAATCTTGTGTAAGGGGGTCATATAATGTGCCTAGGGCCAGGTTATGGATTGCTGATTATGAATACGCCATTGGTATGTGTGTATCAATTTTGTAGTTGAAGTTATGAATATTGGCTCTGAACTGTCTTTCCAAATATTGTGCTCTGCTGGGGGAGACATTCCAGAATACTGGGCGTCAGCTTTGCTTGAGCTGCCTGATGGCCCATTAAGAGCCATAAACTACACAATGAACTTTGTCCACGCCCCAGCTTCTCCAGGAATGTGACCTGCCTGGTCAGAAACTGAATCTTGGAGAGTCTGGTAATTGGACCATGTGGCTATGAACCTCTATTTTGCAACTGGACTCTGCATAAGAAGGGGGGGGGGGGGGGTCCTTCGCTCAGAAGAGAAAGTCTATAAAACCTGGGAGAAACTTCCTCCATTTTGTCTTCAATCTCCAGCCTAGCACCTACCTCTGGGTGGGATTTTGCTACACGTGGAAGCTCTGGCCAATGGATTGATGACCCATCCCTACAGGGGATGCATTCCAGAGACTTTAATTTGAACCTGCAGTTTGTGTTACAACTGCAAGCCTGAACCAAGAGATTTGCCATTACTGCATGTAATTGATTTCTTTTAACCATTCCTAACCCTCACCTAGACCTTCTTCCTTGTATAATAAATCTTTAGATTTTAGATTCTAAAGGATTGGAAACAGTGCGATTTGTGGGAAGATCCGATTTGTATATTGACCTGGGTCTGGGACCTGATTCTTTGGAATTGGGGAGAACCGTTTTCTTTATTTGGAGTATTGGTTTTCATAACCATTGATCCCCAGGACAGGTGGCTGCTGGTGGTGATACTGGGAAGCTGGAGTGTCTAAGGGAATTGCTTGTGTGACTTGTGGTTAGCCAGTGGGGCGAAACCAAAGTCTTTTCTGTTTGGCTGATTTGGTTTACCTTAGCGTGGAAAACCCCAGCTTTGGGCTGTAGTTGCCCCTTTGGAAGCAATCTGTCCCGATCTGACACT
Organism: Sternotherus odoratus; assembly: GCA_032164245.1. Classification (NCBI taxonomy): domain Eukaryota; kingdom Metazoa; phylum Chordata; order Testudines; family Kinosternidae; genus Sternotherus; species Sternotherus odoratus. The sequence goes on from JAVMKO010000014.1 coordinate 28,770,097, forward strand.
CACAGTTGGATCCCACCAGGAACAGCACCGTCACAGCAAGTCCCCAATAGCCTTCCTTCCTCAGACATGAAACAAGATGAAGAACTCTTTGAAAAACCATCCTGTCACAATCCCATAAGACTACTGTGCTTTAGAACAGAAGCCTGACGACTTCTGTACAGGCGTCACCAATGTGCACCAGTAGCCCAGGCACTGGAATACCCACTGGCAGAATTTACTGGTCCTCTATGCTGCTTGGGTTCATTTCTCCATTAACTTGGTTTCCTTTTACCATCATGTTCGTCCTGTGCTTTTTGTGCCAGCTTACCTCGGTAGCAATTTCTGCTTCCTCCTGATCAGAATTGTGCCTTTCCACTGGACTGTTTGACGCAGGTCTAACGCTATCTGGACGCTGCAACACAAGCATCACAGATTTAATATGCTACACGAAATGCATCAATAAATACAAGGAAAGTTGCAAGAATAAAGTCAAGATCTGCCTTACACCCCATAACACACTGTGCTTTCTTTAAAACAGGTAAGTTAGCAAGAAAGCGAATACCCATCTGAGAGAGTGTGAGAGAGAGAGAACTATAGCTGCTTTCCAGATCCATACCAGGTAACCCAACCGTTTCTGATGTGTGCAGCACCAGAATTAGATATTCTTACTAACACAGACGGGGTTCCCAGATTGTCTTATTGCAGTCCACAATAAGTAATAAGATCTGGACAGTATTTTGCGGACTTTCTTTGTAATACCCCCACCCCTCCAATGACAGAGCTCAATCATACATCAGCGGAGAAAGCAGCTGCATGTGTTATGATGCCACAGCAACGTGACCAAGGAGATGCTTCTTAACATTTTGAGCAAAGATGGTGAAATTTCTTACATTTGTTCTTAGCCCATCTATGGTATTTTTGCTCTATGAGAGTGAAAACATGGTGTTTCTGGAGCTTTAAAAAAGCAAGGAGATTCCCCGAAAAAGCTGGGTTAACACAATAGATTTTGCAATTTTTTTGGCACAGAAGTTGAGTTTTATAGGTGCAGTCACAAAACCTGCAGCATCAGGTCAATTTTACGCAGTATAGTAAGGCATTCCAATTAAATCCTATCTTGTAATACTAAATGCTATGTTCTGTGCAAGGGAGCCTAAGTTGGACTGGCAGTGGGAATTTCCTGACTTTTATGCAGGAGAAATCTGCACAATGATGTTGCATTAACCCATCATTTTGATACTGCTAATGGATAATAAACAAGGAAGAACTGAGGAATCAACATTACATTCTCCTAGTTCGTTCTTAACAGTCTCATCCATGTGATGAATCTAGACAATTGGTAAAGAATGGTCCTGTCAGAACATGATCTCATGACTGACCTGTGTTGGGAAAGGTACCTGGATGCGCCCCTCTAAAATGTTGTCAGTTGTTATCTCTACCGAGCGCGTCAGCTGCAGATCCTGTAGAACTATATGGTAGGGAACCTGAGGGAACATCTCTTGAATCTGATGGGCCTGTAAAAAGCAAAATGTATAATGTGAAAATCTGCATGCAAAGTGACTAAAAAAAAAAAGTCATCATGGAAGATGGAAGTCCCAGATTTTCAGAACCGTGCATACATATGTCTGGTATGTACCTGCAGTGACCGCAATTCCATTCCAGTCACGGTAAAGTACATGCAATGATAATAACTGCAAGAGCAAATTGGACCCACCAGTTTTGGATCTCTTTTCACTCTCAAAAAAACTTCAGAACAATTATACTATTTGACGGTACATATGTGCATGCCCCATGTTCCCAGGAACCACAGATGAGAAACGGTAGCTGTCACCACTTTGGTAAATGCAGGAAGAGAAGTTACAGGAAAAACACACTAGAGAGGCCGGTAATAACTTAAATCCTGATGCAGAAAGATGAGACCAGGCAGACAACTACTTACAGAATGAGGTGAAATTCTGATGCCACTAAAATCAATGGCAAATCTTCAATTGGCTCCTATGGAGCCAGGATTTCATTATGAAACTTCACCCTTGAAAGAATACAGGCTTCAAAAAAAAACCCTCACATATACTCTTTTAATGAAGGCATTTTTTCCATGAGTGTTTATACCATAAATATTTAATCTTTCAGTGACTGAAAATTAACTCAATGTTTAAGATTTACTATATTCAATCCCAGATTAACACCAACATGGCATTGATAATCCAAGGAACTAGTAGTGCCCATTATAAATAGTCTACTCTCTCTCAAGCTGTTCAGGCTAGAAACTGATGTTTAACATCACCTGAAAAACTGAGAAAACAACTTTCACATGGATTAAAGCACGAGTAACTAACAAGTCATTGGATTTCAAGCTGTTTAAATGATGTACAACCGAAACAAAGAAAGGCAAGAGGGTAATCAAAATAACGTGCTTTTAAAAGTCCAAAAAGTAATGATAACTACTAGGGCTAGAAAAACATTGCATGGCGAGTACAAGTGCTTTCAGGATCAGTAAACCTTTCCAATGCTCAGAAAGAAAGAAAAACATGGCAAATATTGGATAGTGGGGAGAAAACCAGGCACATACTGGATGGCACTTTTAAATAGCTCACAAAGCAACAAGAGAAGTACAGTACATGTAACAACAACTTCCCTTTTTATTAATCTATGACCAAAGTAACAGGTTCAGCATTTCAGCCACTAATGGCCTCTCTCTTTGAATACTCTACTAGGCTTTTTCTCAGATAACACAAAGCAGAATTTTGCTTAGTTTCCAATTTAAAATGCATAATACTTGGGTTTACTAACACACTAGTCTTTTTCCTTACATTAGGCAATTTAAAGTACAATGCTGAAATATATTCAAATATACATGACCATTAAAAATTATTAGTCATCCTAAATATAACTTCTTTCCCGTGTCATCTTGCTCAGAAAAAAAGAATAGCTGGTGTCTTCTTAAATACTCTGTGCACATTTAACTTGAATAAAGTTATTACAGTCGATAGTCTGCAAACCCAAAAATCTTCAAAAACTGTGGTCCCATCCCCCACAGATTTAATAGCAGAGATGGCACTGTAGTCAGGTCTTGTGTCAGACAGATGTCATTCTTTTTACAAGATACACTGATCAACAATTACTAATATGCTATGAAATTGGGTCTCAAATAATTCAGAATAAACTATATCTGTCAGATTAAATGAACTAAATACATTTTGTGATGCAATTTCCTTGACTTTTTCTATCTTTTATGCACTAATCAACAAAATCTTGTAATTTATAATCAGTGCCCTAGTCCTCAATGTGAATTAGCAAGGTTCCGCTGTACTAAGAGATCATCATCTAATTTATGTGTGTTTGAACACAAAGCTTTATGTAAGTGCTCAGCACCATAGCAACTATAGTCCTAAAAGAAAAGAAACATACAGACGGTCTCTCTCCGAGGAGGACGAACATGGCTACAACACTGCTGCAAACAGAGACAGTTTTGTCAGTTTAAGGCCTGATTTTGCTAGCACAGAAGTCAATGGCAAAACACTCAGGATGCAGAATCAGAACCTTTGTTACTCTGATCTGTGTGTGGAATGAAGTACTGGAGAGGATCATAAGAAGACAACACCAAGCAAGCTGAGAGAAGCAGCTTTATGTCCCAGTCCTTGAAATCACACCAATCTATCTATTCTCATCCACTACATCCTGTTGCAAGCAGTTCAAAATGCTTATGGTCCCCCTTCACTTCAGTTTCCTTCACTGTCCATTTATTTTCACACATTAGCACTGCTAACATGCAAACCCAGTTCTACTGATGTCAATGGAGCTGCACCTGCTTAAGCTAGGGCATCTCTGTGGTGAAGCCTTGAGCTTGGCAACTGTTAGGATGTCAATGTCTCCACTCACTCTCAGTCCACAAACATCCCTTTCACTCCAACACAGACTGGCAGGGATAGGAGTACAATCTATTCATCAGTCTTACCATAGCATTGAGCTGTGAGTTGCTTGCTTGCGCGATACCCAGGATATTGGTTGTGTGCATCACTTCCACTGAAAAACTGGGCAACCAGCTAGCGATACGAGAGCCTAAGAGCAAGAAACCAAAAGGAAGGTCAAGCAGGAATAAGACAGGCTTTTCCGTGTGTGCTTAATTCTATCGTCTATAATGACACAAAATGAATAAGGTGAATTCTATAATGGATTCCATTCTAAGCATTCTCCCAAATGGGGAGAAAGTAGGAAGAAACAAAACATATCCCTCTCCCCATAACCGTCACTATTTGTTTGAAATGTACATAGCAGCATTTCACTAAACCAGCCACTACTGATCTGTGGCTGGTCTGTCACAATACTTTTACTTTTAAACAAAAACCAGTCGGGGGAGGAGTTGAATAGTTTGGGGGCTATCCGGGAATCAAGAGGACATGAACTCCATTACTAGTAACCTCCAGGCAAGTTCTAGGTTGTGGAGTAAAAATACCTGCTCAAAGCCAAAGGGAAAAAACCCTCAAGGGTCAAATTCAGCTCTGGTGTAAGTGGGTGTAACCCCACCAATTTCAATAAGGATGTGCCTGTTTATAAAGAGCTAACTTTGGTCCCTATTGTTTCACAATCAAGCTGCCAATATCACTGGGAAAGTGCTGCAGTGCAAGAGCCTGGAGCAATCACACTGAGTGATCCTCCGCCTCTTCCTGTGGCAATTACAGGATCAGGCCTCCTTGAGTAGGGAAAACGGAGAAATCCTCATTCCCTTCCTCATTTCTTAGTTCATCAGTCCATGCCTTACTCTAAGGGACAGCAGTTGCTGTCTCCACGGCAACCTCAGTGGTCTCTCATATGAGAATGTGGGGGAGGGGAGCTTCTACTTGCAAGTGTCCTTAGGAGAAACAAAACCAGCACAGAAAATGGAGACTGTGCAGGAGGCTGTCCGCAGTGAAATGTGTGGATGCACCCCACAGGGACCAGCCTTTCTTCTCTTGGTTTTCTTGATTTGAAAGATGTGAGATTACAAAATCAGAAAAAATGTTCCCTACACGACAGTGCAGCATCTAAGTTTGAATGTCTGCTACGAGCATGCTGGGAACTCCGCTAGGGTCGAGCCCAATTGCAGCTGCCCGCCAGTGTGGACGCACACTTAACTGAAAAGGCTTTAAAATTACCATCAAGTGACTAAAGTCCCCATCAGCTGGGGAAAGAAGGCATATGCTGGTGTGAAAGCTAACAAAAAAGTGGAAGAACCTTTGCACTGGTGAGCTTTTTCTGTGCCAGAAATAGCTTTTGTACCAGCATGCTGAGGGAACAGCATGACCCAGGACCACTGAGACGTCCATGTGCTTTGTGCATATGTTGTACGATATATTAATGAAGCCACTGATGAACTCTATTTTGAAAGTATGCTTTTAGCTAAGACCAAACTTTCTTAGGCCTCTAAGATTTCATATGACTCAGGTCTTGCAAGGCTCTTCTAAGTTTTGGCTGATAAATGGGGACTAGATGATTAGTATAATTTTGGAGAAAGCCTTCAACCCATGCACGGAACATGTAACAGTCTTTCAAGAGCACCCACTGATTAGCAAACAATTTGGGTAGGCAGACAAACCCCAAACATTTCCTGCTCGGCCAATGAGCATGAGAATTTATGGAACAAACAACAGTTCTAGAATTGTTAATCCTGTAGAACTCTAAGGCCAGGTCTACACTACCCGCCCAATTGGCGGGTAGTGATCGATGTATCGGGGATTGATTTATCACGTCTAGTCGAGGTGTGATAAATCAATCCCCGAGTGCTCTCCCCGTCGACTCCACTCCACCACCACGAGAGGCGGAAGCAGAGTTGACGGGGGAGCAGATGTAGTCAACTCGCCGCTGAGAGAAGCAGAGGTAAGTCAACCTAAAATGTGTAGGTGAAGTTGCGTATCTTAGGTTGACACCCTACCCCCTCCCCCAGTGTAGACCTGGACTGTCTACTTCCTTTTCCTTGAGTTACAAATAGGAGGAAAGGAGCTTTCAGAAGTGTCTATAGCTTTGGATGGTCTTAGAAGGGTATATTCAAGCCTCTTCAGAGGTGTGACAAGAGCAAGTGTAGACATATCTGAGCTAGCTTTTAACTAGCAATAGCTTCACAGTAAAACCTGCCTGGGACATATTCAAGCAGCTAGCTTGTGCTGCTGTGGCTTCAATGCTATTGTTACATGTCACAATGTGTTGCTGTCACACCTCTGACTGCAGTACAGACATATCCCATGATCTTCACCTGTAACTAGGAGAAGGAACCATATGTCTGAGAAAGCTGAAGGGGAGAGGACATTTTTGTCCAGTTTAAGTTTATACTGGACCACAATGAGGATTCACTTATACAGAACGCTGCTGCTCTTTTGGTTTTCTGGATAACAACAACTGTAAAACCTGGTAAACTAACCGTCGAAGTGGAAGAAGTGATTGTGCTGGTTCAAGCGAGGTCTGCCTTCTGCTACTGCCACAGGTACCAAGTTCTCATCTAAGTTCTCCCTCTGTTGGTCCTCCCTAACTCGGTGGTTGTCAGTGATATTGAGAGACATTCTGCAGGTGGGGCAGGATGTATCCTGTTCAAGCCAGGAACGCAGGCATGAGCTGACAAGAAACCAGGCAATAGAAAACCATAGTGAACATATAGCATTTGTCTGAGGTATCAAGATCACGGTGCAGAGAAGTCACAGTGTAACAATCACACCTCACAATATTCTCTGAAACACATTAATATCTGATTTCTGTTATATTTTACAGTTACCTAAAGCAATAGACTATCTGATCAGCTTCTGATGACCACTTCACTTGATTTGTCTTTTCAGATGGAGGAATCCAAGTAAAAGTGTTCATACCTTGCTTTTATACTCACACTTCCAGACAGACCCTCTTCATGTCTAGAGAAGCCTTGCACAGATTTACTTGCCCAAGTAGTCCAGAGCAAGTAAATTTTAGTTTGGCAAGGGAAATCAAATCATCATCATCATAAGGAGCAAGTGAGCAGATTTTGTGGCTATCATGGTAAATCTTCAAGGCATTTTTAGACAGGCTGGTCTGGAGTTAGCATTCCAAAGAACTGTTCAAATTTTTCTTGAGACGGTTAACCTTACTTATATTATTGACAAGGTGCCTATCACTGTGAGGATTTTATGAACTAAGATTTATTGATGTAAGCAATAATGTGTTTATTTTCTAGATTCATTTACATCTATAACTCTTGGGATCTCAAAACTTAGAGGGATCCACTAAGCATTTTGTCTGCTTTCTGATTCAGACTGCCTAGATTGCAATGAGAAATCACACAGAATTCAGAATTATATTCTGTTGCAGAAATTCAATACAATTTCTTAAACCATATACTTAGTGCTCATATAATACACTTAACCAGAAGCTCTCAATGCACTTTACAGAGTCTCAGTATGTCTCATCCCCATTTTTACAGACAGTGAAACTCAGATGAAAGAAGACTTTTTCAATGTTAAACTTGCACATCAATGGCAAAGTCAAGAATATAATCTACTAAACTCAGCGCAAGGGCCTATTCCAGTGGATCAAGATGTCCTTCTACAAATGACGATGATGTACAAATAAATATCTAGATGGGACGGTGATGACAACGCTAGTAACACCAAAGCAGATATAATGAAAATCTAACCAACTACATCAGCTTGCTCCTCAGAAGAGTGTACCAAGAAGCCCGTTAGTGATGCCAATGATATAAAGTGCTGGATAGTAGGAGAATTAATTTAAACAAAGTTCTACTAAAAATTAAAGATGGGATTTTCAAGGAAGCATAAAGGAGTTAGGTATCTAACTCCCAGTGAAATTCAATAGGATTTGGGCTAACAGAATTTGACTCTTTTGAAAACCCAGCTTAAAGGCACGAGGCTGATCTCAACCATGTGAATCTGGGCTACCATCTCTTTTTGTCTATCTTGCACATATGCCGACATAGTTTATGTTTTTATGTGAGCAAAAGCTATACCACCACCTCCCAATGCTAAAAATAAATGGCTATGCACTCCCACATATCCGAGACCAAGAACGAAAGCTTCACGTTTAGCCTACTAGTAGGAAAAGAGCAATGATCAGAAGAGAGAATTAATTCTTAGAAGATAGGAAGGTTAATTTATTAGATCAGGTTTTTACGTCTGAGTTTTAAGTCATCCAATTTAACATGTTACCTCTCTCACTAGCTAGCTGGCACCCTGCAGCTCAGAGTAACCTGAGTTCAGAAAGAATGCAAAGATGCCATTTTAGATACATGAAAACAAATTTCTGAAGAGGAGAGCCTCTGCTTCTCAAGTGCATGGCTGATTATTAAATATTCATAGGGCTCTGTAGTTTTGTAAAAGGAGTTTCTGCAACAGCGACAAATTATCTCATTAGATGCTTCATGGAATGCAGATAAATATTTATGAAAAGGTTTGCAGTGAATAACAACAAATTAGTCCTCGGATCATAACCTCTGATTTGATAGCTAACAGCCAGGAGAGAGCCAGGGAAGGAGCTATTAGCAAAAGAAACAATCGTATAACACACGGACAAAGCATTTAATTGATCCTTCAGATTAGTCAACGGGTACTTCAGAAAGCCCCTGCCTCCCTACTCAACTCCAGCTTATTTTGTTTTAAGCACAAAGCTAAAGTGCTGTCTCTGGCTTTTATCTACCACCCAAAAAATAATAAATCTTTCTGGAGGAAACCAAGGTAGAGACAGAGGAAAAAAGCAGAGCTTGCTCAAACAAAGCATCTATATACAGTAAGATACCTTCTGCAATCAATTCATCAGATACATACTTGTGGAAGAGATGCCCACACGGGAGTTTACGGGCAGTCTGCATGGAGTCCCAGCAAATGGCGCAGTCATCATTATTGACAGCTAGCTCTTCAGGAGTTGCAACTGCAAACCTACAATGGGAACAGACAAAACAATGATTACACCAACCCCAGCACAGCTACACACCTAAAAGTTCTTCCATTAGAAACCGTTATTCACTGCACAATCCATTCATTCTGGGTTGATGTAGAGAAGTAGTTTGCCGCTGTTTCCTTAACATGACCACATGTTAGAAGAGAAGAAAGTTCTAGTGTTCATAGAATGTTTTGGGATCCCTGTACCATCTAGTTATAAAAAGGAAAGGTGGCTGAAACTCCATTTTACAATTGGACTCTGCATAGGAAGGAGGAGGGGGTCTCCACCCACAAGAGAGACCCCTCCATTTTGTCTTCAGATGGCTCAAAGAACAGCCTCTCGCCCTCTCCACCCCCCAAGGAGACCTGAAGGAAACTGAAACAGAGGACACTGACTGCAGGGGTGGTGTGAGTGATAGCTGGACCCAGACTAAAAGGGAGATTAGTCTGAAAGAATAAATTCACTGAAACATCTGAGGGTGAGGCTTTTTACTGTATTAGTGATAGATCTGCGTGTTCTATTTTATTTGGTAATTCACTTTGTTCTGTTACTACTTGGAACCACTTAAATCCTAATTCCTGTCTTTATTAAAATCACTTTTTACTTATTAATTACCCTGGAGTACGTGTTGGTACCTGGGGGGACAAACAGCTGTGCATATCTCCCTATCTTTGTTATAGAGGGCGAACAATCTATGAGTTTGCCCTGTATAAGCTTTATACAGGGTAAAACGGATTTATTTAGGGTTTTGACCCCACTGGGAATTGAGCATCTGAGTGCAGAAAGGCAGGAACACTTCCTAACCTGTTTCCAGGCAAGCCCATAGCTGTTGGGGGACATGGCTCAGACCTGGGTCTGATGTTGAAGCAGGCTAGTGAGTCTGACTCAAATCAGGCAGGGTACTGAGGTCCTAAGTTGTTTGGGCAGGAAAACAGAGGCGGGAGTAGTCTTGGCATATCAGGTGGCAGCTTCTAAGGGGGTTTCTGTGATCCCAACCTGTCACAGTGGCCATGAACCTCCTTGCTACTCCTCCAAGATTCATCATCGTTATGCTGAAAACACACAAGGTATAGCATGCGGAGTCTTGGTTTAAGACTAAGTTGTACTTTTAAAAACCTAAATCAGCTGTTTCCATCAATGTGGAAGTTCTTCTCTTATCTGGTGTAATCGTTTATGGTTTCAGGCAATTTTACACTCCCCCACATACACTTTTTAAAGTTTTATCTTAAACTCTGTGCAGACAAAACTAGTTTCCAATAGCCAAGTGCAGAGGCTATGGTGATGAGTACCATAGGAAAGCTTTTCAATAAAATTAGTGAAGAACATGCTATTCTGAAGATGTTAAATGACAATCCACAGACAGGCATAGTGCTAATTTAAATTGGCAGTTTCATAAAGATTCTTGCAATATACTAGTGTTCTCACAAAGCAGTCATATTGACACAATACACTGTATAGCCTAAGGCAGCGGTTCTCAAACTTATTGAGACCGCGACCCCTTTTCCTGCGCCGTTGGCGCGCTGCGACCCCTCTGGTCCAGCGGCCGGCTGCGGCCGGGACCCCCCTTCCCGCCGCGGGTGGGCTGCTGGGTGTGCGCAGGCCCCAATCCCCGCCGCAGGTTGCAGCGGCAGGAGCTCGCGACCCCCTGGGGAGCGCTCAGCAACCCCCCCGGGGGGTTGCGACCCCCAGTTTGAGAAACCCTGGCCTAAGGGTTTAGTCCATCACCACAAACTGGAACACCCCAGAAGTAATCAGTCATTTAGGTCCCTAGTGAAGACAATCTGACTATAAGGAAGGAGTATCTGAAGTACTTTTAGGCTCAATACAACCTCAATTCAAAAAATCTTTCAAAACAATTAAGCCCACAAAAATCACTGATAAAAGCAAACTTGTTATTGAAACCCACAAAAGAAAATAAGGAAGACCACTGTGAAGAGCTCATGTAGTCGTTGGTGACTTAACGCCCTACAGGCACTTCTCCTATAAGTAATGGTCTGGGTTAAGGATAGCGCATCAGGCTTCTCTCTGAACATGCTTTAGCCCTGGAACAAAGGCACTGTCTGTACCAAATATGTTGATTTAAAACCAGATTAGTGCAAACCCCTAAAATAGAAGTTCTTAAATCAGTTCACAACTTGTTTAAATCAATTTAGATTGAATTGGTAAATTACCAACATTATGGGGTAGTATTAGTTACTCTGCAGTTAAAGCTTAAATCAGTAAGTTACTGACACAAACTAAACAGTTAAACCTTGCTTAAATTGGGTTTAAGAGTGTCAATGCTAGGAATTTAACTAAATCACTTTTAAACTTTAGTTAAATCAGCATAGGCAAAACCAAAATTTGACAAATGAGAATTAAGACTTTGAAGTTCTTGCTCCATTCCTGATTCTAATGTTTAAAAAAACACCACAGTTCCACTGTAACTTTGTCACAGCAGTGGGAGCAGTAACTAAGTCAATCTTCAATTTTTGTTAGGGCTAAGGCCTGGCCCACACTAGAAAATTAGGAACCTCCTCCGTCCCGAGCATCACAGTTAAGCTGATCTACATCCTCATGTAGACAGCGCTAGGTCGACAGAAGAATTCTTCCATCGACCTCGCTACTGCTTCTTGAGGAGATAGATTACCCATGTGGATGGGAGAATCCCTCCTGTTAGCGTAGGTAGTGTCTATACTGAACCATTGCAACAGCAGCGCTGTGTTCCTGTAGCATTTTAGGCGTCAACAAGCACTAAGAGAGGCTACTTCTAAGGGAGGGGATGGGGAAACAAAGAGTCAATATGATGACATAGTATACGTGAGAAGACTTAACAGATGGATCAGCAAATTTGTTTTTCAGGAGCCCCTTATATCAACACATGGTAAACAGTGCAACCCCCCATGACCCATGTGTTGATCAGGAGGCTCTCTCTTCAGACTCCAACTCAGCACTTCAAACTCATTCATCATTTGCTCACCTAGCTTCCATGTTTCCAACCACACGCAGGTAGTTCTTGTGACGACGGATTCTACGCTGAACCTCATGGAACAAATAACGCAGCTGCATAAAAATCACCAGGCTGGCCATCGACAACCAGATATTGCCAAACAGCTTTAAAACAAAACAAAACGATGCTCAGAAGTGAACACCAAGAAGCCAAAGAGAAGAACTGAAAAATAGTGGAAAATGGAGGACATATCGTACAAGTCACTATAGCTAGCAAAGCAGAGTTTCAGTCTGAAGGGCTTAGAAAATTCCAATCTGGCTGTTGCAGAAAAACCCAAACCATCAACAGCTGTTCCACCCTCAGACATGAGAATTTTGCCTGCAATTTATGTTTTCAGAGGAACATTTACCCAGTCTTTACAAACTGGGGAGGGAGGAAAGCTTCAGTTAGAAGATTATTTCTGCCAATGGGAATTGGATCAGGCTCTTAAGAGGAGGAAGAAAGATCTAAATAAAGAGATAAGCCAATATTAACCCAGATTATTTTGTGTTCCGTATTCAAATAAAATCACAAGAACCACCTTCAGATTTCATCATTAACACTATTTAAATACTAAAGCATCTATAGCAAAAAAAAAAAAGCTACGTTAACTCCTGACTAATTTGACGTTTCCTGCTGGGGGTGGAAAGAATTTATTTCTCCTGATAATTCAAGCCTGACATTACTCAAGTACATATAAATTTTAAGTGAAACATCTGCAAAACAGGTAATTATGCAGAGAGCTAAAACAGCAAAACAAAATGGCTTCCACGGAGTTCAATGATACAGGTAGAAACAATGCCTACAGAGCAACATTATATTTCCATCTCTTTATTTAAACACCTTCTGTGTAACATTCAGTCCATTACAAATTAAAAATGTGCATGGCCGGGTCACTTTATGTTAAGAAAACTGTTTGTCTAACACCGACTTCAATGTTACATACCAGCATGTGAATATGATGCATCAGGTCCAGTGAAAGCAAAGTTAGCTCCATGACGAAATCTGTATAATACACATACGTTCCCTTGCCCTCCCAGGTTCCTTCATGGTTGAGATCCCAGAGATGAATTACATAACTGTAAGAAAAGAGAAGTCAACGTTATTTATAAAAAAGTTTAGAAACTGAACTTGATTCTAACAACATTGTTAATTTCTTCCCCTCCTGCTGCTGTTTCTTCTCTTTCCATCACACTTAGGTCTTTCTTATTCACCTGATTAATTAATCTCAATATTTTTAACTGTACTATTCATGATAAGCAAGGCAATCCAAATTTAGCCCTTGGCGTTGGGATATCTCAGCCTGCTTTAAGCCCTATGTGGTTATATTTGAGTCCATGCTTCAGATACACCATTATTAATAACTTCCTTAGTTGTATGCTCACTACTGTATTACTAATCTTTACTGAAAAATATAATCTACAATAAATAATCTCTGTCCCTCTCAAAAGTCCCATTTGCAAACAAAGTAACTAAGCACCACCTTCAAAGTTAAGCACCTATCTGCACCAACATCTTGCCATGGGTATCACCTAAAACATATGCTACTTACCGTAAAATCACATGAGCAGTTCTCACCGTCACAAGTAGAGACTGTAAGGAAAAAAAGGTCAATCGTTAATATAATTCCTCCGCATTCTACAGATAGGGCTACTTAGGCAGGGAGTGGAAGTGACATGACAAGGGTCACAGTGAACCAGTGGTAGAGCCGGGAACAGAACCAAAGTCTCCTGACTCCCAACTCTTCACCCAGTCTTATGGTCCATGCTGCCTCCTTAAGCCTTAATATTTTAAAGCCCTGTTCATGCTGGGATCAGAACTTTGCTAGCTCCCTGCAGCCATACATAGCACAGTTCTCATCCCGCAGTGGGCAGAAACTAAGGATGAAACTCAAGGAAACACACTGATGCTTATTAGTAGCTAGAAGTTTCAAGTGGGGCAAAGAAAGCACCTTGAAGGCATTTTCATTCCTTTTGTTGAGACAGAAATTATTCCTGCGGTGATTATGTCCATCTCTAGTCCATACTAGCCTGAGCTGTGAGAAGAATTTAGTTATACCAGAAAAGCTGTCTGATATAGCCCAACTAGCTTGCCCATATCAAGGTGCTTTGGAGTGGACCTCCATGCATTCTTGACTTCTCAGAATCCCAGCCCCATTATCTCCCTCTACCACACCTTTGCAGCCTCATGTCACATAATCTCCCTCTTCAGAGCTAAGGACAGGCCCTCACCATTACTCCTAATTAACGGAAGGGGTGAGTACTGAATAACCCAAGAATTTACTGGTGTTTACAGTGGATTTGACTATTAATCAGTTTTATAAAACTGTTCCAAGGGCTAAAATTAAGCATAAAAAGGAGCAAAGATTTAAGAAATCTGAAATTAAATGCCATGGTCCACTTGAAGCAACAACATGGTAGTTTCAGCCCATTTAGTGATTTTTTTAAAGCACTGTTAGAACATTCTTCAGTTTGTATTTAAGATTTTAGTAATATCCATATAATCTGCTGGCTGCTTTCTCAGAGGCTTTGGAATACATTTGTAGGATTTTTTTTTTTTTTTACAAGAATACAGCTATTTGTCTGACTGAAATTTTCATATTTTCTGATCAGCAAATCATCCAAGCAACACACACAGGTCAGACTAAAAGCAAGCAATGTCAACAAACCATTTAGTACTGTATAATGCTCTAATCAGGAGCCAACTTTCATGAAATGTTAAGTCAGCCACACAATCTGCTCCTTCACATCCATGACAATTAAATCTTCTTACATTGCTGATGCAATAACATACCAAACCACAGAAACAGAAAAGTGACTGTACTGTGTTCTCAAGAGGTCTTCTAGTTACAGGGAAAATTTCTGAGCAAGCCAATGAGCAAAAGTAAATATAACGCACAAATTAAATCCTTGTGGTGAAACAGATAAGATCTGCTGGATGGATAAGCTGTTGAGCACAGATTTATGTTAAAGCCAGGATATGGCATGAAATGCCTGATAGGGAAAACATCTGCCAAGGGAACATCCAAAGAGTTTATTGTAGCTACTGTAAGAATTGTAATATGATGGGCTGTGTGCTATGGAGTCTAAATATCTTGTGTTAATTCACCACTTTTCAGAAAGGACAGCAAAATTAAACCAACTGGCCAATCCAGAGTTGGGTGAAGTGATCCACGGATGGTATGTAGAATCCATAAACACACACTGATCTTGCAGGATGGGGCTACACTGAAAACAAAATATTGTATAATTGGTTAATGAAAATCTATGATTGAAATTTGAAGCGTAGAAAAGGACATTTACATTCCCCCAGCAGCTATTACAGCCCCAAACAAAATATACTCCCTGTATTTCTACCTCTGGGAAAAGGATGAAAGCTGATTTGCGGCATTCAAGCTCCAGGAGGGAGTGGAAGGACCTGGGGCCGGTGGCTGGAACCCCAGGCTAGGGGCCAGCTGGGACCATCATCGAAGCCCCCAGATTGGGGGCTGGTGGCCGGATCGCCGGGCAAGGGCCAAACTGGGCGCACACACACACACCCGACTATTTCCTGCACCTGTACAAATACAAAACTGTCCACCCCCGTTGACACTCTGAATTGCCTCCCATGGTTCGGCATATTCTCTGATTTGGCACCGATCAGGTCCAGAGGGTGCTGGAATAGAGAGGTTCGACCTGTACTACATTGGAGAAATGTAGATAACTATTCTAGTCCATAGTGAACAGGAAAAATAAATACATTCTAATAGACACTTCACCTAATTCCTCCTGTATTTCTCATGAAGTACACTCATCGGGTTTTCTCATATACAGATGCCTTGATTCCAGCTGCAGCAAAAGTAGGAAGCACTGTATGGATTTATCATAGCTATCATCTCTTCAAGCAAAGATGATCTGCAGTCCTAAGTTTAACACCAGGATAAACACAAATCTGTGGGCTACTTTGCAATAGGACAGTACTGATTTTAATTCTTTCTGGCTGGAGACTTTCAAAAACCAAACTGCAGAATCCCCCAAATAAACCAAAGTGAAGAGGAAAAACAAAGTGCAAATCAACATGCATATAAAATAAGTCTCACCTCTGCTGCCATGAAAGCTAGTGTGTGCATTCCATGCGTATAGCCGATAACGCCACAGATAACTGCTAGACCACAGCAAGAGAGTAACATGGCAATCAACAGAGTCAGGACTCTGACGTGGCTGCTCATTGGTGTGGTGGGAGAGAAGGAAAGCTAAAACATTAATACAAAACAAGGTTAACAAACTGCTCCTCTCCCTGTTGCCTTCACCCAGCACATATTCAATTGAACCTAATTATTTTCTGAATATAACCAGTGTTGCAACTAACCAAGCAGCTATGAGGGCGGGGAGAAAGAAAAAAAACAAAACGTACACATACACTCTCTAAGGCCGGGTGACCCTAACTTTCATTTACAATCACAGATTTTAAAGCCAGAAGGGATAATTGTTTAGAGCAGTGATTCTTAACTTTTACTGCAGCCTACATCCCTTTGATTCTCAAAATATGTTCTTGCACCCCTTAGCAAAAATAATTGAAGTGGGTCGGATTTACCTTCTTAAAAAAAAAAAAAAAATCAAGCATGTTTCATACCCCCAGAACGGGTATCTTGCACCCTTAGTTAAGAACTATTGGTCTAGAGCAGGGATGGACAAACTTGTTGGCCCAAGGACCACGTCGGGGTTGAAATCTTGTATGGAGGGCCGGGTCAAGGAAGGCTATGCCTCTCCAAACAGCCTGGCCCTGCCCTCTATCTTACCCCTTCCCACTTCTCACCCCCTGACTGCCTCCCTCAGAATCCCAGACCTATCCAACCCCCCCTACTCCTTGTCCCCTCATCGCCCCCTCCAGAGATCCCCTGCCCCCAACCATCCCCCCAGGACCCCACCCTCTTTCTAAGCCCCCCTGCTCCTTGTCTCCTGATCACCCCCTCCAGAGACCCCCTGCCCCTAACCATCCCCCCAGGAACCCATCCCCTATTTAAGTCCCTCTGCTCCTTGTCCCCTGACTGCCTCCTCCAGAAACCCCCGACCTGCCCCTCCAGGATCCCACCCTCTTCCCAACCCCCACTGTTCTCTGGCCCCTGACCCCTATCCACCACCACCCCGCTCCCTGACAGACCCAGAGGACTCCCACACCCTATACAACATCCCCAAATCCCCGTCCCCTGACCACCTCCCCAGCCCCAGCCCCTGACTGCCGCCCCGGGACTGCCAGCCCCTTATCCAACTCCTCAGCCGCCTTACCACACCAGACATTCTGTACTGCTCTCCTGGAGAGCACAGCCCTGTCCCCAGAGTGCTGCCCATGCGGCACGCTGATGCTCTGGGGGAGGGTGGAAGGCGGGGAAGGGGCCAGGAACAGCCTCCCCCACCGGGAGCTCAGGTGGACCAGTCAGGACGGTCCCATGGGCCAGAAATGGCCCATGTACCATTGTTTGCCCACCCCTGGTCTAGAGTGACCTCCTGCATAACTTAGGCTGCGGTCTAGAAGCAGCCAGCAGCAGGTCTGGCTCTTAGGCGAGGAGGCCAAGGGGCTCCACATTCTGCCACCACCCCGAGCACTGACTGCACTCCGCACAGTTTCTAATGTACAGGACATCTGAAGATGCAGTGTGTGCCATCAGTTCTTGACAGAGGCACAATAATCATAACTCTTTCAAAGCACGAAAACTGCACAGAAACTATAATATGTAATGAAATCCAATTCCTTTTGCTCTACTCTTTGTAATTTTACTTACAGAGATAAAAAAAATTCAAACTACCCTCAGAAAACTACCCAACTGGGCCTCGAGTGAGGGTGATTTTCTAGAATTGTTAGCTAAGGCAAGTTGAGATGGACACTTTTTTTAGAAGGGATATTTATAGCAGTAATTCTAGGGAAGAAAAGAAAACATGGAGCTTTACACCTGAGGATCTTTAAGCATTTTATGAAAGAGGATAAATATCATTTAACATGGGGTGATCATTCTCGATGGGAGAACTGTAGCAGGAAGGCTAAGGACCTGATATTCAGAGGTGCTGAGGATTCGCAGCTTAGTTTGAAGTCAATGGGAGACATGAGTGCTCAACATCTTTGAAACATCAAGCCCTAAAGTGACGCAACCAAGACTGCACAGTGGCTCAGTGCTGGCACTGGGAGCAGAACTCACATCTCTCAACACACAGGCATTAGGAAAAACTTACATATTCAAATCGGTCCTTGCAGAGCTGAACCATGAGGTGGAGAAACACAAGCCCAGAGAACCAGAGGCACCACATGACCACCTCTTCCACGGTCTGAACATTCAGCACACCAAAGATGAAGATAAACTTGTAGAAGATGAAATTCCAGAATTTGTCCTTGAGATGCTAAAAAGGAAGACATTTGTTTTCTGTAGGTAATCAAAGTAGTTACAAAGCTCAAATACAAAACTGTCCACCCCCGGGTATTCTATTAATACAAAAATCCTATTATACTTTGCACATGCAGCTTCTTCATCGGACAATCACGGCACGCTTCACAATTATTTATTCCTCACGACGCACCCATGAGAGGGGGGAGTATCCGCATTTCACAAGTGGCAAGTCAGTGGTAGAATGGGGAGTAGAAACCCCAATTCGGAGTTACTTGCATTACCTGCTATTATCATTTACTATGTGCTTTAGGACAGCCCTTACAAGTGCTACATATTGAAGAGAGTAAAAGGATAGTCCCTGCTCCAGGGAGCTTATGGTCAGTTGAGCTAAGAAGCAAAAGATGAGTGCAACAGATAATAGGCAGGAGTGAAGGAGGGAAGATGAAGGAAACAAAAGTATGAAAATGTGGCCAGCTATTCACACAGCTAGATGGGGATATTTTGTATCAGAAAGAAAGACAGCACAGTGGTTAGTTACTGCAGGATGAGACAATTTTCAGAGCATGCGGAGGCTTTATAGAAAAAAATGTCATATCAATCCTCTTTATAAAAACACAATGAAGTCATCAGCAAGGCAGCTACAACAGGCTAATAATTCCTCTAGAGGCTGATCACATTTTTGACCTACCAACATATATATAGCCTGTCTTTCAAAAGAAGCTATCAAAGTACATTTCAATTTTTAAAGGGACAGTGAACACACTAGAATCTAGCATTGACGCTGCTTTGCATTCCATGTCCATATGGTTGCCATGGACAACTGAAAAAAATCTAGCACAAAGCCCTGGGAGGGTGCCTAACTTTCAAAGCATAGGCACTGCATTCAGAGGTCTTTAGGTTTGTGAATCACCAATATCATAGATTGCAAGACATCTACGAACAAGTAAATAATGGTGCCCCGTTTGCTCTGCAGGTCTGTTACATTAAAACTTCTCTGGCTTGTGTGTGTGTGTGTGTGTGTGTATACGTGTGTGCGCGTACGTGTGTGCATGCACAATAAGAGAAACATTTTAAAGGGACACAGTCAACCTGCTTTTTGAAAATTATTTTTCAAAATATCTGTTCTGTCAGAGAATGGAGTTTTTAAATAGGATGTCCTGAAATCTTTTTTTAAATTCTTTAAAAAAATGTTCTTCCTGCTTAAAGGGGCGAGCAGAGGGACCGTAACAAATGTGCTTGGGCTCAGCTCTCCTGCCCGCTCTGCCTATTGCCATTGATGAGAAACATCCTCTTTCTTGCAGAGGTTGAAGGTGCATGAGAGTTATGCCATCATGCCTAGAGCATCAGGAAAGAATTGTAGCTGACCAGTAATAAAACAGCGAAATTGACCATGTTAAAAGTACTGTCGAATGCACAAAGTAAGCTAAAATCAAAAACAGAGAATTGTTTTCCTCTGATTTCCTTTAAAATTAAGAGCACTTGTAAGTACAGGAACAGAATTTATGATGGAAGTGTAATTTCCTAGGACAGATGTCCTTTTACAATAAAATAGCAGTTGACAAAACTTAAAGCTCCTCTTCAGAAACAAGCCAGAAGATTTATGGATGCTTACATATGAACTGAGTAATTTACCCATAAGAGAACTGTAAAGGGCTTCTTGGTTTATTTTAAACTTCTATCAATTTTATTGGATGTGCATTTTCAAAATATCAAAAGGGGATATCTCCAAATCATGGACAAATCACCTTCTAAGCGTCAGATTAAAAAGGGAAGCAATTTTGATGGAAAGATGGCAAAATCAATCTTACTTTTTAAAAAAATCACTGTAAATCATAAGAGTTATATTTGTATCTTTAAAAAAATTGTTAGGGTGCTAAATGTTAACCTGTGCAACTCTCAGCATTCCCAGATGGGATACTAAAGCCATTCATCTACCAAAAAAAAAAAACCCTATGTGAAGATAAACAAGAGACAGATCTAGAAAACAAGTATCTGACAGCAAGTCAATTTGCCTGAAAACATCATAGGTTTTACTTACCTGCCTCTCACTAACACGAAGAGGACCAAACACCGCACACTGGATTAGTTTAGCAATCAACATCAGAAAACAGCAGGCAGTATTTACCAGTACCTAAAAAAAAAAAAATTAAACATATTTTAGTCCTATTCATAAGAGAACACTATGCCTCACCCCCATGTTATTGTGCAGTAGTTGTTTCAGGTAGCCTGTAAAATATGCCCCTTCCTAAAGTCTAACTTCTAGGCAACGTGCAGTAGAATACACGTCATTATCATTTCATTTGTGGGAACACTGATCTGTCAGACTGAGATAATGAGAGATTAAGATCAACAGCATCATTATACAGATAACTAAGCTACCACACCTAAATTTGCAAGGAAACGGATTTCTTTATCCAAGTTATCAACAACACCTTACATTATTAAAAATGAAATAATGTCAGAGTTTGATTTTCTTTTAACTATTTATTCAGTTTACTTATTTTTTCCATCTTAGCTTAGACAATAAAAACTGACTGGTCAGATTCACTTTTGTTCCCGGTAAATTTTACTTTCTGGTTTCCACTGGCTTTAAGCTTTAGCAACAGCTTATTTCCGATGCCCCACATCATCAGGTCAATGGAATTCAGAAATGATTAAGGAGGCGTTCAAAACTTTTTTTTAATCTAAGAGTCTTGTTTGGATTTGTAATGATCATTTAACTGGACTGGTTTAACAAATGAAAAACCTTTAAAACTGCATCAGATTTAGTAGTTAGTACAAATTATTGTGAACACTTTCTAGAATAAAGTTCATAAACTTTACAATTTTTAAAATACAGTACTTAAAAGGGACACAGTCAATTTAAAAATCATACATGCTGTAAACAAATGTATGTTACTATAAACAACTTAATAGATTATTCAAAGTTATCATTTTTAAAATCCATTTACTTTTCACTGTTTACGCTCTGACTTTTTGCTTTTCTCTCAGCCCAGACAATAAAAATCAATAAAGTAACTTTCCCTTTTGCTTATAGCAGTGCCATTTCCAAGTTCTTAATTTTGGAATATTTGCCACCCACACACTACAGAAGAATACTTATTTGTTTAAAATACACTGTGTTCATTTGAACATTTTCTGTAATTGTGAAATATTTCCGTTAGTCTCAGGATTGATAAAAATATGCTAGCAAATTTTAAATTTGGGGCCAAATTTAAGTTGACAGGGTCCTTCACGAGGAATTATTTTTTAAATGATCAGGTTGTTTCCATCCTAAATTACAAATGTATATTTTAGTTTCCAAAAAAACATTTTACAGAAGCCATAAAACTTGGTTATGCCTGATGCCAACATGCAAGTCTGACTACACACATGTCACAGCTAACGCTTTGCATAATGCAGACAGCAAGCAAAATTAGGCTCTAGGTTGGTCTGTGCTGAAATTTTCTAAATCTCTCTCACCTGAATATTTAAATTACTGAATGCAAGTCAGAATGCTCCAGTCTGAACATGTTCACTGATCATAAAATCTCAGGGTTGGAAGGGACCTCAGGAGATCATCTAGTGAGTCCAACCCACTGCTCAAAGCAGCACCAACCCCTATTTTTGCCCCACATCGTTAAATTGCCTCATCAAGGACTGAACTCACAACCCTACGTTTAGCGGGCCAACGCTCAAACCACCGAGCTATCCCTCCCCCACATAATAGTGACATCATTCATATCAGGTCCTAAAATATAATAAATAAAACCTAACTGCTTTCTGTAACTGTGCCAGTTAAATCTCTCTAGGATTACAGCTCTTGACAGTCATTTCAGTGAAAACTGTAATGAGTAAAAATACTGGATTGCTTAAACTGGTTTCTCATATTTTTGCCGACCAATCCTTCTGATTAACTTTTGAACTATACAGGACATAAGTGAGACAACAAACGATGAGAGGATACATCCCAATAACACAGCATGCTAAAGGGACACAGGGTACAATTTTCCAGAGTGCCTAACCAACTTGGGAGCCTAAATCCCATTTTCTAAAGGGACTCAAGAGGCTTTAAATGTCTTTGGCACTTTTGAAAATTTACCCATAGTCAATTTAAAAATCATATTTTGTAAATCAATTTACGTACAGATTGGTACCACCACCTTGGATTATTAAACCACAAAAGAATTTTAAAATCTAATATACCCAGTCACTATTTATGTTCTTCGTTGAGTTTTTGTTTTTTTAAAAAAATATATCAATAGGCATAGACAAAGAAAATCAATGAAGTGGGGATAGTCTTTTTATTCTGTTTGTACAGCACCTTACACAGTGTACTAGGGCTCCTAAGTACGATGGTAATACAAATAATAATAATAATAAATTGTAGTTATTTATAGTCACTTCCATTTTCAGGTTCTCATGCTGCATGTTTTGTTTCAGACACTGCAGGCGATTTTTTCTTTTGAAGATTGTGGAAACATTTCTACTCGCCTTAGGTTTTGCAAAATCTTATTTTTACAACTTTCAAAATCTGGGCATAATCCTCTATTAATAATAAATAATAATAATGAAAGTATCATGTTTAATATTTTGAATTGGCTCATTCCAAAGCATCACAGGCATAGTAAGCACTATTGTTTTGTAGTGTCAGGATACCTAAACTGACAACATCCCTTTAAAAATGTAACTAAGAATTATTTTCACGTAAAAAGAGAAAGACATTAACATTTTAAATTGAGCACAAAACATACTTTATCCAAGTACAAACCATGGTGTACACACAATGGGATGCTATCATAATTAATATATTACTATCTTAGTGACCACAAAGAGTCTACAATCTCACTTTTGGTTTTTTTACACTGAGTTCATGTAAATTAACACAGTCTGAGTCTTGCAAAACCACGGCAGAGCCTGGAGGATCAACATCATTTGTGTGTGTGAGTGAGATAGAGAGAGAACAAAGCCAATTCCGAAAAATACATAAAAAAATCCTTTAAAAGATCAGTAAAGACTAGTAAACCATGATTTCTTGATCTGGGCCCAAAATCAAAAAAATTAAAATTGGGTCCAAGCCAAATGTTTGACATTAAAACATAAGATTAACTAGTTTTAACTGCTTTTTTAATTTATAAATTGAAATCTGCCACAGAGAACATGGTGTCCAGATGGCTTCTCCCAACCTGACTCAATCCTGACCTGGAGGGACCAGTTCTAAGGGCAAAGTGATTTAAATTCCTGTGGACTATTCATGCTCTTTGTCCTCTTTGGTTGGGCTTCCTTGTTGTTAGCTTCAGCAGAGAAGCAATTTTTGTAATGTAGACATTGCGACTAACTTCTAGGCAAGTTTTCTTCCAGGCTCCAGCATGAAAGGCCCAATATAGAAGTTTCTTAATGTTGGTAGCATTGGCTCAAGTCCATCCGTTTTAGCAACACGGGAAGCTAACAGCAGACAGACCATTAATGTTTAGACCCAAACCAGCACTCAAAATGCCACTCCGCCTACTCTACCGCTCCCAAAATTGTGAATGCCAGTGAAGCCAAAAATGGTGTTAGCAGCAGCAAGAAACGTTGAACAATTTCCCTAATGCATGCAAGGTCTAAACTAAAGTTTACCGGTGCAAACTTGCACCTACTTAATATGTAATTTACACAGCACCTCTGACCCAGAGTTTAAATCCTGGTGTAAATCAGGCTACTGGGCCTAGAAACTGACAGAGAGAACTTCTGTCTAGTGACTGAGCATAACCTAGAATTGGACCGGGGAAGCCAGACTCAGACCATCAGACTCACGTCAGACAAACCAATGACCAGCCTCATCACACAGTCACTACAGACCAAGTCCAGTCAACCCAGTAGCAGCCTCACCATGCAAACTACAGCGGGGTGTGTTTGAACCATGGCTGTGCTATTTACACTGAATCTGCTCGGGGAGGATGGGGGGCTATTTCCTCCAAGTCTGGGGGACCCTGTTATCCCCAGAGGGAGCTGGAAGCCAAGTCAGGCATTTGTGGGGCCTGGTCCCCGGGGGGCACCAAGGCCATCGCCCCCCCTGGATCCACAGGTCACCCCCCTGCATCACTCACTCCTTCAGGGACACTTACCCCTCCCCTCAGCCCAGCCCCCCGCCCCCCGGGGCCCCCTATAGCCCAGTCCCAGGGCCCTGCTCCCCCCACTCCCAGCCCGCGGCCCGCGCTCACCCAGACGCAGAGGCTGTCGGACAGCAGGTAGTAGGCGACGTCCAGGGGCAGGGGCCCGGCCCCGGGCGCAGCCTCCCCGGCGGGGCCCTGGCTGAGGGCGCGGTAGGCGCTGACGACGCTGCCGAGCAGCCCCAGCGCGCTGAGCCCGGTGTAGGTGCGGAGGCTGGGCCAGGGGAAGCGCTCCAGGAAGAGCAGCGGCATCGCGGCCCCCTGAGCCGGGCCTGTCCCCCACCCCGCGGCCTAACGCTCCCGCCCTCCCCCGTGCACCCTCCCGCGGACGCAGCGACGGGCCCCGGCTCGCTGGCCCTCCGCGGGCTCCGCCTCCTTCCTCCCTGCGCCGGGCCTGGGCGAGCGCCTCCCCCTGGGGCTGCCCCGCAGCAGCGTCCCCGGCCGCCGATCTCCCGGCACCGCCCCTCCCCCCCCCGGCTGGCGGGGCCTAATGGGGGGCGGCGGGACGCGAAGGAGCCGGGGAGGGAGGCGGAGGGGGCGGCGGTTGATTTGGCGGGTGCCCGGTGGGGGCTGGCCGAGGAGCGCCTCACACAGCCTGAAGCGAACAGCGGGTAGACCGTGGGGTAACGCGCCCCGCTGCGGGGGGACGACCGGGCCCTGGGGCCATCCTGGTGCGTAGCTCTTGAAGGGGAAAACGAGGACGTGAGTGACTTCAAGGGGGAGCTCAGGTATTTAGGTGCCTAAAGATACAGTTAGGCACCTAGTGGGATTATCAAAAAGAACCTAGGCACCCAATGGGCACCCAGGCACCTCTGAAAATCCCACCCAGCAGCAGGTTGAGGCACCCAAATCCCTTTGAAAGTCTGGCCCTGAGGCCTTTGGAGGTTAGCAGGTGTGGAAGTCAGACCTAGTCGCTTCCTCCATAGTGAGTTTCAGAGGGATAGCTCTGTTAGTTTGTGTCCACAAAAAGAATGAGGAGTCCGTTTGGCACCTTAAGAGACCAACAAATGGATCTGGTCATAAACTTTCGTGGGCTAGAACCCACTTCATCAGATGCATAGAATGGAACATAGAGTAGGAAGATATATGCAGAGAGAGAGCATGAATGCCAGATGAGGAGACACAATAAATCAATCCCTGATACATGGAATGCTACCTGACCATCCAGCGGGTAGTATAAACATACCCTTCCCTAATTCTTCCGCTGACAACTACAATAGCAATCAGCTTCTGTCTTAGGGAGTAATACAGTCAAAACAGAATTTAGAATTCATCTGTAAGTTTAATACCCCAACTGGGGGTTTCTCCCAAAACGCTGCCTCTCTTTACAAAGATGTGGAGGAGTAAGTACAGTAGTAACGTAACGAAAAGTGAGACAGGGAAGAGACCTCGTAACACAGGTTAATGATGGGGCAGGAAGCCATGGGCAGTTTTTAAACCTGGGTACCTAAAATTAAATTCCTAAATAGAAGTGACTTGAAATTCGGAGCAGCTGCAGTTCCTATGGACTTTTGTGAGTGTGCAGTAAATAAAACCCATTCATTTATTCAGGAGCCTAGCTTTAGGCACCAAGTCTATAGTCGGTCTTTATTTTTATTTTAAAAAAAGTTCCTACACAATGGAGTCCCCCCATCTCCCCTGCCTCCCCATCAACATTTCAGCACAATAGATTAAGGCAGTTTTGTTTAAATTGTCTTTGTTCCTAGTGCAGCTCAGACATATTGTGTAAATTAGTCATTAGTCCATACTATGGATGGATATGGTACCATTAGGAAATCACTTGACATGTATTATTTTAGTGTGCCCTTTATTCCAATTTATAGATTTTGAAAAAATCTTGAAAAAGAGATACCCAAACCTCAACAATCCTTTCTAAGAAGAAACAGGTATACAGTTAAATTATAAGAACTCTGCTCAGCAAGGAGACAGCTCCTAGGAATTGGGCATATACATATTTCAATGTAGTTACCAATCTAAATTCAGTTCTACAGCCCTGCCCCCATGATCAACAAGAAAAGTGCTCCTTTGAAGCTCTAAGATATTTTCATATTTTACCTGGATCCCATTAGTTAATATAGGACAGTCCCATGAAAGGTTTTCTGATTGAAATCAGTTGTGTTCTAGATAACTCCATTCAGATCACCAGTAATAAGCAGTCAAGTTTCCACACCAGTCAACGTCAGTTTCACTTATATCAATGGCCCACCTTGCCACTTAGCATTTCCATTCTAATCATAAGGCAGATTACTAGGCTATGGTTTTTAAGTCACTCGTACATTGAATCTAACTACTATTTTTTCTTAAAGGTTTCAGACTCTCATCAGGATAGTTCCCACATGTGAGCTCTTTGCTTGTGAAAGCTCATGCTTGAATGCTCAGTTAATATACTAGGTCCTCCCTTAAATGTCCACCACCACCCTCATTATCTAGACCTACTGTTGCCCGCAACCCCTACCCTGGAAGAAAGCATTAGCTATAATATAAGAAACAGACACATAATCCAATCTATTTTGTTTAATGTTGTACAAAAAAAACTGGTGACTATTACAATGAAAAGTGATTAAAACACTGAATCATATTTGCCATCCCACTATCTAAACAGCTGAGATTCACTTTGCTATTGAGACAATAGAAAGTTGATCAGTTTTCAGGAAAAAAAAAGACCAAAAAAATCCTTGCGTCACATGTATTCTTCTCTCTACATCTTAAAGCTGTGCTCACAGAGACGGCTTCTTCTACCACACTCTTCAAATACACGGAAATTCAGTTGTAAATAAAATTGAATCTAAAATTTAAAAAAAAGTTGCATCATGCAAGAGATGTATTTATTTTCATCACTTATATGTAGAAGGTGATTAAATGAGTTATGTGCGCAATACTTTATTTCTGAGCTAAACAAACTTACACCTGACAGAAAACAAAGATGAGATTTCCAGTCAAGAAGTATTTGTACCTCAACCAGTAACGGCCTATACCAGGTAGACACTAACCTCAGCTTTACACACAAATATACCAATTCTATAGAACTAGTTCTTCTTGAA
Organism: Sternotherus odoratus; assembly: GCA_032164245.1. Lineage (NCBI taxonomy): Eukaryota > Metazoa > Chordata > Testudines > Kinosternidae > Sternotherus > Sternotherus odoratus. The sequence continues at coordinate 28,797,457 of JAVMKO010000014.1, forward strand.
CCTTCAAAATAGCCTCTCTGGCAGAGAAAAGCCAATGTGAGTTTTGTTTCCATTAAAAAAAAAAAAAAGTCTTATAGTGTGGAAGAAAACTGCTATTGGACAAAACACTGCATATGTCAGGAGTCAGACATGAACAAGAAGCTTCACATAAGAGTTATAAACTCTTAAAACTGAAGTTTGCAGCATGAACACGGAGACCATTATGCAAGAAATAGAAAATCTAATTTGTACTGTGTCGAATAGGTATGGATCTCAATTTTCAGATGTCCTTGCTTTTAAGTGCTTAGGACTCAGCTTTATAGATCTGGGACTTCAGCTCTGGTTAAGCTATTACAAGAGTAGTGATTAACAGTAATACAATGGGTGCCTGCTTCAAGATCAGCATTTTGTTTGGGGTTTTGTTTTTTTTTGGAAGAGACTTCCTTTGTGGTCTTTATATAAGGAAAGTGAAAACTACACCAGCAGTTGCAAAGGCTGAGAAGCACATAAATTGGGAAATAAAAATAAAGAGCAAGAATGGTACAAGCCTTTTAGGATGGCACCAGTTCTGACACCTCAAAGAGGTATTTCCATGTAAGGGGACAGATGTGACTGGTAAAGAATGGAACCTCTGTCACTGGCAGTTGACAAATTAAACTATGGGTTGCATGGCAAGTTACTTGAGTAGATGCTCAGCAACCCCACAGGCAACACAAAGAGTAAGATCAGGGAGCTCTCAAGCCTGATGAGGTACAACCTATTTTCATTAAAGGAGAAGGCTAATGAATGCATATTTCTTATCTGAATGGCAGTGATGCACCTCAAATATATTATGAGAAATGTATTAGTCAGCATAGTAGCTGCTTATACTGTGAATCTGCTGCATACTATACCTGCTCAAAAGCTGAGGAAGGCTGGAAATGATAGGTCCATATCCTGGGGCATTGTCATAGAGTTCAAACAACGGGGCAGCTACCAGCTTGTAATTTTTTGGGACCGCAAACAAAGCTAAAAATGAATCCAAGATTAAAACAACTTTTTCCATTGTTAATACTACCAATTTTAAACTGAAGTTTCACTTAGGGTTCTCTTCCCCCCCCATTTGAATACAGAATCACTTCACTGACACCCAAAACTACAGCATGCTAATGGGCCCCCAGTTTATGAGGATCCCAGTTTATGAGGACTCAAAATCAAGATGGATTTAAAAAGAAAAAACAAAACAAAAACACCCATTGGATATTTTTATTAAAATGTTTAATTAATTAGTTTTATTTAAATTATATATAAATATCCTATTGTCAATTTCAAATTTAATTTTAAATCCGTCAGTGGAAGATTGAAAGCTTCTCTCTTTCACGCACAGATATTGGTCCAATAAAAGATATTACCTCACCCACTTTGTCAGCCTATGTTAAGGCCTAAAAACTTACTATAATCTATTAAAATAATTTAAATTAAATAAAAAACCCTAAACAAACGAACAGTGCATGCTTGCTGCCAAGTTTTAAATACTACTAGTCATTTTCTTTGGCTACATTTTAATTATTTTGCATTCGGGGCAGGAGATCCTCTCTCTCTCTCTCTCACTGCATTCCCTTTAGCAGAACACTTATGAAAACTTTGTGTATGGGCCTTGCTTTATAGAGGACAACCGTGTTTCCATTAAGATCAATTTAACACCACATTTGTTTTCAATATGAAATGTGAAACTGTTGTCTCAGTAGTTGCACACAAAAAACAGTGATTGGAACCTCTGCGACAAATGCTTACCCTTTTCCTGCAGCTGAACCAAGAACAGCTTTTTGTGCTCTTTAGGTTTTGTAATATGAGCTGGAATATACGGATACTGAGGGGGAAAAAAAAGTTCAATTAGTTTGTACAGCACTCAAAGTACACAGTGATCTACAAGTGCTTCTTAAAGAATCGGGAATGATTCACAGAAAAAGACATCACCACATATGACGAAAAGGAACTACATCTGAAACACCTTTATTCAAAACTATATTGTAAAACATTAAGACAGACATTGAGCCCCCACGGTTAAATTTTCCAAGTCTAGCAAACATTGGCAGTCTCAAAATGAGATCACCATATGAAACTGGGAAATAGGTAAGAACAATCCAGGTCAGAAAGGGAAACTGAACCACAGTGCCAAGCACATCACCACCACTAAACAATTAAAAACAAAGTTTAAAGGGAGATTATCTTCTTTACAAGATAGATGTACTAATTATACCACATTCTAGAAAAATAAAGCCCCAATTATAGTTCGAGTCTTTAGTACAGCCAGCCAAAGGAAGAAATCTTCAAGCAAGCAAACAAAAACAAATTAAAAAAAAAAACAACGAAAGAAACCTGACATACCATGGCTGCCCCCAAAAGTTGATTAGTAAATGGACATAGTGTTTTGCAGAAACACGCCTTACTATTTTTTAATAATCAAAATACATGCAGTCATGGACACTCACCTGTGGAGGTTCAAAGTTTGGTCTCCACCAGTTACCAATGCAGTCATCAATCACCCAGTCTTGCTGAACTCCATCCTGACGTCCCAGTATCTGTCAAAATCCAGTTGCAGTCAAAAAACCTCTACATGCTCCATTGCTAGTACTCTTAGGAACCAGATACTGGAAGCATTAAGGGATGCTGTAATAAGGGTTTAATGCAATTCAGAGCCAAGCTAAAGTAGTCTTATATTAGTGTTAGAATACTTGTGTACTAACCGACATATTGATCTGTCGTCTTCATATTCCAGGCGAAGTATAAATTAGGCTTAACTACATTTCTCAGGGAGGGATTTTGCACACAGAGACACCCTGAGATGCTGCTATGCTGATGTAACTTTTCAGTGTAGATCAGCCTTTAGAATAATTTTTTGAAAATATGGTTCACAAATGCAATCAAGTGTAATTGACCCCAAGAGCTAGAATATAAAGCCATTTAATCAGAACTCACAGGAGTTTTCTAAGTAATGTATTCTCCCTGGGGTATAAATTAAGTACAGGATCGCAGAGTACAATTGAATTGGATGCAGTCATCCACAATGAGACCCTGATCATTGACTGGGTCCGTCTATCACCGCCGTATCTGAGCAACATAATCTGATGTATTTATCCTCACAATACTCCTGTGAGACAGAGAAGTGTTAACCCTATTTTACAGATGGGAAACTGAGGCACAGAGAAGCTAGGGAGAGATTTGTCTAAGGTTGTGCCAGGTCACATAGGAAAGTCTATGGTGACCAGGAAATTGAAACCCAGTCCCTCAAGTCCTAGGCTAGTGGCCTAATCACTGGACAACTCTGCTTCTCTCTGGCAGAGGCGGATTGCAGTTTTCTGAGGCCTGGGGCCAGGAGCAAGCGGAGGCCTCCTGCTCCACCCACCTAGCTTCGGCTGGAGATGGGGCTTGCCCCACTCTGCCCATCATTCCAGCCAGGGACGGGGTCGCAGGACAGGGCTTGCTCCACTCCCCGGCAGGAGCGCTGAGCATTGGGAGTCAGGCAAGCCCCCGCATCTGGACCTGCTCCTACAGGAGCGCCAGGTGGGCAGAGCAGATCAGAGTGCGGGGGCCCCCATTTTACCAGGGACCCCCAATTGGCTGGAGGCCCTGAGCACAGGCCCTGTTGGCCCAGTGGCGAATCCACCACTGCTCCCTGGCACCATCATAAAACAAATATACAAATGAAGTAGTAGATCGTATTACATGAACTACCAGAAAGAAGTTAGCTGGAAATCACTGAAGCACTCAAAAGGCTAGGAATGGCAAAAAGGCTATTTTTAATGTTTTGGCCAAAAACATTCAAGAATGATTCAACATCCAATTGCATTTGGAGATCAACTGTAACAACAAAAGAAAAATGAAGAAAATATACCTCTGTCATTAAACGTTTGAGTCCTTCTACCTCATCTTCTCCTGGATTGAGTTCACCACCTGGTCTGTGAAAAATTAACGAGAGCTAATGTTGTATCTTTTATTTTATTTACACATATATTCACAAGTTTAAGGGAGTATCAGTTCTTCAGTTGTAGGGATTTAAAAATTCACTTTCAAGCTTTTACAGAGGAAATAGCCAAAAGAGTCTGAACTTTCAAATTTCACCTTGCTGGATTTATTACAACTTCAAAACTAAATAGGGTAGGCATGCACAGTCACTGATTTTTTGAGGCGATCACCTCCAATTAGTTTTTTCATGGCTACAATGACTTATTTTTAATAAGATGTGATAAACAATACCGTGCACTGTTCCAACTAGGACTTCTGAAAAGGACAGTTTAGCTACAAAATTTAACAGAAATGGCCTAATGATTTTAGAAAAAAGGCAAAAATGGGAAACGGGTAGGTCTGGCTATCGGAATTGCGCCTGCATTTGTTTTAATCCCAGAAACAACACTTGTACGAGTGCACAAAAAATAGAAGGTAAGTCATTGTGGTGGGATAATCCCACACTGGTCTGGATAACCCAACAGGACATTCCCACCTCTAATTCAGAATTCTGTGATTTTCTTTTTCCATATCAAGAAAAGCACAGCAAGGAAACAGAATATATAAGCAGCTAAATTTTTAAAATGCAGCCTCAGTGATTTAAGATGTCAACTGAGTGTATTTATTATACATGATTTATTTCGTCACGTCCCTTCATTCAGGGGCAATAATAATTACTGGTGATGAAGTCTAAAAACATCGCCTGTTGATAATGTGTACTACAATGAAGACTAACAGTCAGCACACTTAGTAGCACATCATCATCAACTTTTTGCAGGAGAGGATTCAGAATGTTTCCCCGTATAAACATCTGCAACAACTTGATCTCACACGTCAATCCATGCTTCATTAGTATAACTGAGGAGCCTGTATACTTGCTGTACGACTAATCGGTTATTTGGTAATGCTTTGTGATTCTACTAAATGTTACTGTAATGTCAAGTTCCAACAATATACACTTACAGTTTGAAGAATGTTGTACCTAGCTGCAATAGTAGCACATGGGGCAGCCTATGCTCATGTACAATCAGAACACCCTCGACAGTCCGCCTCATTCCAATCTTGTCAAATTCTTCCCTCATGCGCTGAAACCGGGCTGCCACTGAACTGTCCTTCTCATAAAGGGGTTCCTTTGTGCCGAATGTATAATTTGTAAGTGGATACCTAGGAGGGAAGAAAAACAAAACACACACATACTACTATATCATGAAGACTAAACCAGATCTCACATGCACAAGTGCACAGTACTTATCCTGAGGGTCAGCTACTGTAGTTGCACAGTTCGCGATCACTGATTTCAAAATATTTATGATGAAGTTTGCACACATATGCTGCACATTCTCTTCTGGGGGCAGTTCAAATTACCGCTTATAATCTATAGAGTTCTAATTAAATGGTTTGGGCTCCACTTATGTGAGAGACTGTCCCTCTGCCACCACGAGAATTAACTGCTGGGTCACAGTCAGTAGCTGATCCAGGGTTTGAAGCTTTCTGCAAATGGCAGGAAGAGACTCAAGTAAAGAGCCCATACCTCTGTGACCAACTGGATCTCCACACCTGCCTGGGTTAGGAGAGATCTTAAACTTGTGGTTTAAAAATCTGTTTAACAGACTTTTGAACACTCATTCTAATAACAGGGAATGGGTCTGTTAATAAGCAGGAGACATTCCATTACACTTTTTAAATTTGTACTTGATTTTATTGATCTGTGATATGCAGAAGCTTTGATGAAATATGCCAATATACATTTCTAAATAAATCACAGTTCAATTTGAGGATTATTAAGGTAATTATAAACAGTCAATTTGTAATCTGTCTTTTGTAGGTTCTTCTTTTCTACAACCTTAATCTCAGATACAGCTTCCCAAAATCAGTGCTACTTTGGAATTCCCTCCCACCCCCCACCCTTTACACAGAAACCCCAAAAGTTGGCACTCTGAATACCACACCCTGCTCTCATGCTACTGCTACTCTATAGGCATCTCTAGATTTAGAAGTTCTTAATGAATGTCCTCTCAAACCCAGGTCCCTTGTTTCTGATCACTGGTCTTCATTATCTGCATTACCATTCTCTTGCATTTTCTCCTCTTTATCTGTAACTTTAGAATTTCATCACTACTTTCTTCTTACACTTACTTTAATCCAAAAGTCTTAAATTCCAATTATGTATCTAAAATAAGATTATATTTATCATACAGCAACGTGTCCCCATTTTATAAAAGGTGTCATTCTTTAACTTGCCCCCCCCCAAAAAAAAAATTCCACCTGTACTGATAACACAAATTCCAAAGCAATACAGCTTCCAGGTGATTTTTTTTCCCTTGAGAAACAAACCCTGTACATTAACATTCTCACTTTTTAAAATGAGTCTTATCTTTTTGGGCTATGAGGATAAACTCAACTATAGAAAAGGTTATGCATGACTGTCTTTTTGAGTGTGTAATTGTTAACCATTGAGTACTGACTATGACATTTGTTATTTGCTGTTACTGCAACTTCATAAATCTACCTATCAAAGAAGAAAGCACCAGAATGTGCTGTCCATTGTAAATCAAAGCTTGCTTCACGAGATGGCCTACTAAGGCAGTTACACAAAGAAAATATTTGCATTGCACATTAGCACTTGTATCTTTGATACTCAGTGTAAACCATGTTGCATCCTGCAGCTTCCAGTAGTCCAAATGTTAAATATTTTGACTGTACAGTCAGCAAACACTGAACACACGTGGAGTAAAAACTTCCATGTCCCATACTCAAGCTCAGACACTACAGTGGCAGATACAATACAAAAACCTAAGTAGAACAGGTGTGCAGGGCTGCTGACGAAACGTGCTCTTCAATTTCGCTCGATAGCAGCCCTAGATCAACACCTCCAGAGGTTGATGATCCAAAGCCTCCGTGTAGGCTGCAGGTCTCCTCCAGACCAAGAGGAGTTTACCCAGCGCTCAGTCCGCCCCAGCGTGAGATCCTGCGGGTCTGAGGCCTCCCCCGCGCGAGGTGGGGCTGAGGTGTAAGCGGGGGGGTGGGAGGGCAAGGTGCTGTCTTTCTCCAGCCTCCGCAGCTCCCGGGGACTAGGGGGCGGGGGGGGGGGGACTGGGGCACGAGGCTGGCTGGGGCCAAAGGGGTCTCCCCCCCCCCGGGGCCGGGGGATGGGGAGCGGGGGCCGGGCACTCACAGGTTGATGGTCCGCTCCAGCGTGAGCGGCTTGGTCTGCTGGATGTATTTGTTGCCGAACTGGTTCACCCCGCGGGGCCAGCCGGTCTGCGAGCGGTTGGGCGGCACCACGGACATGATGGCGGGCGGGGCCGGGTCACTGCGGCTCAGCGGCGGGAGCAGCTTCCACCATTAACATCCCCGCCAGGCCTCACACACCGCCAAGGGCTCCGCCGGAACCGCCTGCCCGCGCGCCGGAAAGGGGGACCATAGAGACCGGAGCACAGAGCGCCTGGTCCCATCGAGAGCGGCAACGGCTCCGCTTCCGCCGCGGCATCCCTCAGCGCTCCTATTGGCTACTGTCGCCTGGCTCTCTCTCCCTCCCGCGCCTATCAGAGATTTGCCCGCCCCCTTCCCGGCTCGTGCCCATTGGCTCCGGTGGCTGCGCGAGGGATGATGGGAGTTGTAGGCGCCTCCCGGGGCTGGCTGCAGTAGCCCCGCGTGCCGGAGCGGGGACGCTGTCCCCATGAGCGGGACACGGCGCGGGCCGCGGGCCCGGGACCCGGCACGGGGGGAGCCGGGCAAGAAGCGGGACAAGCGGGAAGTGCGCGGGGAGTTCTCGGCCGCCCTCAGGGAGCCGGCGCTGAAGGAGAAGGCGGGGGCCGCCTGGCGCTCTAGGGAGCCGCTCAGCCACGGTACCGAGACCCGAGCCGGGCCCTACTCGCTGAGGAGCCCGGGCAAGGGGCTGGCCCGGGGAGGAGGGGGCAGGGCAGAGTCGAGCTCCGGGGGCCCCTCCTGAGGTGGCCGGGCCCGAGCTTTGTCCCGTGCGCGGAGCGTCCCGGGCTTCACCGTCTCTTGTTTTCCGTCCTTAGAGGCCATCGCGGTGGATCCGGTTCCCTTCTGTCACGGCGTGATCCCCAACTTCATCCAGTGCCCGGGCTTCCTGGACGGGCTGCAGACGGAGCTCTCGAGCCTGGATTTCCACGAGAAGTGCAACGATTTGTACAAGTTCAAACAGGTGCTTCCCCGGGACAGGACCAACCTCCATCATCCCGAGGGCACAAACCTGCCCATGACGCTGTGCATTTCCATAGCCCCTTTGTCGGAGCTTCTTCACGTGCTTACAAACAGGAGCTAAGACTCCCGACGCGCCCGCAGAATGTGCGGATACAGCCGTTTAACATTGTACGTCTTGTACAATGCTGAACATAGAGGTTCTTTGGAGGTGTGAAGACTCAGAGAGGTAGCCGTGTTAGTCTGGAATAGCAGAGATAACAAAGAGTCCTGTGGCACCTTAAAGACTATAAAGTATAGAAGCATAAGCTTTCGTGGGCTAATACCCACTTGAAATGGGTAGTAGCCCACGAAAGCTTATGCTTCTATACTTTATAGTTAGTCTTTAAGGTGCCACAGGACTCTTTGTTACCTTTGGAGGTGTGGTAGCTCTAGAATACAGATACTCTCCTTTCAAGTGCAAACACTCCCTTGGCTTGTCAGTGACTCAGCCTTGCTACAGGGGCTTGGACCAGTGCTCTGAGACCTTTAACTTGCATTGGTCATGGTGGTATTGTGCCTAATAACTTTTGGGTTCCTTCATTCCGCTTTTGCCTCCAATGGGGTTCTGCCATCCATTCTGCACTCCTGTTCCCAGAATAGCTGCAGAAAAGTTAAAATAAATATTTCTAGGACCATCATCAATGTAAGTGCTGCCCTTAGATATCATTTCAGCTGTAACTTAGAGCAGAGTCTAAATGAAATAATTATTCTTATTTTCCATGCATGTCTATAGTCTGATGATCTGAAGAAGAGAAAAGAGCCTCACATCTCGGCATTAAGGTAAAGTAGCTCCTGTAAATCATGGTAAATGATCAGGCACCCTTTTCTAGGGGTCTGAAAGGAACATGGCCAGAAAATTAAAATCGTTCAGTGAAATTTTTTTGAAAAACCCTACTTCAGGGTTGTTCAAAATGGACTCTTTCATAAACCTTTTGTGATTATTTTTCTGATATATTTTTAAGTGGATTGGGACCTTTTTTTTAAAAGACTATTGCTAGAATTTTTGTTTACCAAAAACTGTTTATAAAGATAGCTATAGAAAGTTTTTGTTTACCAAAAACTATTTTTGTTTACCAAAAACTTTCTATAGCTGTTTTTATAAAGTTTACAGTAAACGTTTCCGGAAAAATTACCAGAAAAAGGCACATTTAAAAAAAAAAGATCATCAATATTGTCAAAGTTGTTGGGAGCTTCTCATTAAAATTTCATTTGTTTTGGGAAAAGACAATTTCTTTCCATGACGCAACAATTTGTTCAAAAAATTTCAGTTAGCTGTTAGTGTAATACCCTGTTAAGGAGACACGTGTTACAGGGGAGTACAGTTAAGGCAAAGCAGAAAATTTGTGCATCCCTCACCTTGTAAGTTATGTGTTAATGAATGGATCTAGTGTGTTATTCTGCCTTAACTGATCCAGCATTGGCTTTGCCAGTTTGATTATCTCACTCTTGTAGAGGTGGCTATAACAGCAGGCAGTTTCTAAGGAAAGATTGCTATGATGCTGGACAAGGCAGTGAATGGCACTTTGAAGGGGAAATCTAAGACCTCGATTGAAAGCTGAAATCCCCCTTTGAAGTGCCACCAGATTGAGAGTTTAGCACAGAGCAATGCTGTAGTGAAGAGTTTCCAGCATTTCTATTATCTATTCCGCCTGACAGAGAGGTCAAATAGCCCAATGAGCTTTAAACTTGTTCTTGTTCAAATCCAACCCGAGTCTATATTAATGGAAAGTCCTTGGTGTTAGATGGCTGCTCAGTGGTCTCCCACACTAAAAAATCATTCCTGAGATTGCTCACAAGATAACAAATTAGTACTGGTCTCAGAGAGGCCAAGGGTGGATTCGGTGTTAGATACAACTTCCTTCTGGCCATTTCAGGTCAGGAGGAGGTGTCACAGTTCAGGGCAACTGCACCTGAATTTCCTCCTCTTGCTACCACAAGGGCACCCACTAAGCTCCCAACTCCTCAGTTGTCACTTAACTTGGGCAGAGGACTGCATCTCTGTCCCTCCTGATGGGGGTTTTTCCAAGCTGCACAGTCCCCTGCCTATATTGTGATATCCACAGCGAGTCAGACTGCCTAACAGGGCTGCTTTGTTTTCTCCTCAGAAGCTATAAACAGTGTAGTTGCCCAAAGTTATAAGTTATCACATAGCCCTTTCTAAGCATTTATTTTTAAGATTAAAGCATTACAGAGAAAAGTCATTAATGTATTAATATATTAAAACATTTTTGCTAATAAACTTACCAGAGATCACCTGCCAGAGCCCTCAGAATTGGGAGGTGATCCATCCTTTAGGCCCCACCAAAGGGGTTTCCTGTGGTTACAAGTTCATAACAGCTGTTAGGTCAGAGCAAGAACCCCTGTGAATCATTTATGCTTTTCTTTATACGGTTTGGGTCTTGGATCTTGTTCTCGCCTAACAGGTGAGCAGGAGACAAAGATGCCCTCCTCAGAGTGAAGCTTCAAAAGGTTGAGTTCTTGCATAACCAGAGGGGGCATATTTGCATATGCTTTGAAACCCACTTAGCTTTAATCATCCTAAAGGTGTATTCCTGTCTGGCACATTATTTAAAATAGTCCTTTGAAGCTCATAATACTTCCCAGGATTTACACTGGCTATGTCTCTCCACTAGAGAAGTTACATACTACCCTACAATAATACAGCACTCCAAAGCTATTTAAACTTAATTCAATAAGATCTGGCAAAGATATTTCAGGAAACTGCCAAATCTGTCAAAGGAGGCTGTCCCCTCCTCACTTCCCAGTGGTCGAATAAAAAATAATTTGACTTGCTAATTGAGGGCCCCCCAAAACCTGCTTTCATAACTGACATTTGTGTACTAAGAAACTTATAAAATGTCCATCGCTCACGCAAACCCTTTAGGTGGGGAAAGTGGCATGTCACTTTTGTGTACGTGATCATTTTAGTTTGCCATGTTAATGTAACTGTCCACCGTGTCTAGCCTGTCTGATGCATATTTTGGTTTGATTTGGTTTTTCATGTTAAATTTATCATCTCTTAACCAAAACTCCATTTATCTCCAAACGGTGTGGCTTGTTAACTCAAGCTGTATAAGATATGCTTTACTGTTTTGGGGGAGGGAGGAAGAAATTACATAGATTCCCCCTAGTTCTAATGATCTTCTCAGTTTCCCCCTTGATTCTTCCCCGTTAGCATTTCAATCCTCTCGCCCTCCGTTCCCCCCAGAACCCTTCTTTATTTTTAGCACTGTAAAATTGCTGTTTAGACGTCTGAAACTTTCATCCTGACTAATTCCATCCTCACTGCTTTGTTGCTTTAAATCAGGGGTCTCAAACATGCGGCCCGCAAAGCCCTTCCCTGCGGCCCGCCAAGCTTCCTGGCGCCCCCCCTCCCCCCCCCCGGTTCCCCCATAGCAGTTTGCAGGATGGAGGGGCCAGAAGTGGAGGCTTCTCTTCTGCCTGGCTGGGCCGCGCATGTTTCTAGCTCTGGACTTCCTATATTGCTCTTGCTTTGTTTACCAAACAGCTGTTGGTGGTGTTGGTGAGGGCCAGTGCACTAGTCCTCATGGAAGGGGTGGAGTGGGGGCAGAGCCGGGGCAGCGAGGGTATGTGTGTGTGTCAGTGGTGCGGCCCTCGGGCCAATGCACTAGTACTCATGGAAGGGGTGGAGTGGGGGCATAGCCGGGGCAGCGAGGGTATGTGTGTGTGTCAGTGGTGCGGCCCTCGGGCCAATGCACTAGTACTCATGCGGCCCACATGGTCATTTGAGTTTGAGACCCCTGCTTTAAATGTTTCTCAGCAGCACAGGGGCTACGGTCCTGGATGTTCATTATAGGGCTGCCCATGAATGCAGGATTCCTGGCAGGAATTATACATCTTTAACTGTTGGTATTTACAAATAGTTGCAATAAGTTGAATATAGTTCATGACAATGTCCTCAGTGCTGCAGCACCTCAGTGTTAAAGGTCTCCTAGGTGGAGGGGCTGCATGTCTTATTTGCCATGTCCTTGTTTTCTCAGGAAAGTTCTGTTTGAAGAGTTCCGGGAGTGGCTGTCTGCAGTAACCCAGGTGGAGCTGGAACCAACCATTGACCTGTCCTGTGCTAAGTATGAGTATACAGGTGAGTGATCAGGGTGCCTTCTCTGAAGGGGTGGGGAGTGTTACATTGCCATGGGGACCCCAGTTCCAAAGCTCCCTGGGAACACCCGCTCCTGGAAGTGGTCATCCAGCAAAATAAAGATTCAGGAAGGAAGCAAGTCTTTGAAGAAATTCAGTGTTTGTGGCCAGTCCAATGGCCCAGCACAGCTAGAAGTTGAAATTCTGGACATTCAAGTTTTCCTGGTGTTTGTCACTAATATCTTTTCTTCTTCTCATATGAGTCCTCTTGCTGGCCCAGGACTGAGTGGGTAACAGACACCACACTCCTCCCCCCCCCCCCCCCGAAGTGGTGGTTCTTCTGGGCTAGGATTGAGTCAAATGAATGGAGTGGAGAGAAGGAAGCTTGCACTGGTGCTGTCTTGACTGAATAGACCTTCAGTCACCAGCACTGTCAGGACGGCACTTCCTGCCAGCAGGAAACGCGCTCAGAATGCATTTTGATGTGACTGTGGCTAAGAGACAGTGTTTGAATCATGCAGGGAAGCTGAGCAATTCCCTCGCACTGAGCAGTAGCAAGAGGAGGGGAGGGTGACAGGAGAGTTCTGTAACTACACACTTTGACGGACTGGGTCAGCTGATGCCATTATAATGGAGTCCAGAGGAAATGACACCTACCATGTCTGTGAATCAGGTGGGCTTGTGGCCAAGGGAGGAGGTGGATTTTGCTTTCAAAGGTGCAGAGATGGGGAATGGCCACTAAAATGAATGAATTGTGCAAGCATGCAAAAGCTTGTGATTGCAGATGCCCTGCTTTGCCATGACGATGAGCTGGAGGGACGGAGAATTGCCTTCATCCTGTACCTGGTTCCGCCGTGGGAGAAGAGTGACGGGGGCACTCTGGACCTGTACAGCACAGACGGTGGGATTGGGGTCCCTTGGCTCCGTATGTCTGTGGATGTCAGTTATAGAGACTAATTTGGAACACTCACACTTTGCTTGTGTGTGTCTTCATAGTCCTTTGAAGCTCATAATACTTCCCAGGATTTACACTGGCTATGTCTCTCCACTAGAGAAGTTACATACTACCCTACAATAATACAGCACTCCAAAGCTATTTAAACTTAATTCAATAAGATCTGGCAAAGATATTTCAGGAAACTGCCATATCTGTCAAAGGAGGCTGTCCCCTCCTCACTTCCCAGTGTTCAAATAAAAAAATAATTTGACTTGCTAATTGAGGGCCCCCCAAAACCTGCTTTCATAACTGACATTTGTGTACTAAGAAACTTCTAAAATGTCACAGCAGTCACTGTTAAGACAGGGTAGGGTGAGGAGAGGCAGCTTCGTTCAGGTGGAGGCAGGTGTATTGCTGTGACGTATGTCTCCCAAGTGAGACAGGTGGAAGCTGTCACTGGGGATTGTGCTACTGGGTGATGGCTCAATTTGAGGACTAGCCTGGGGGGGGGGGGGGAGATGAAGCAGATGGTGAGTTGGAAGAATTAAGTGTATAGATGAAGAGGGTTCTGACTCCTAGCTGCAGAGGGGGGTGAGGGTGGCAAGATGGGGGTGATGCCAGTAGCCACACTTCTGCCCAATACCCTCTGTGGATTGGACTGTTCAATGAGTGAGATCCAGCCTGGCAGGAGAAGATGCCCACCATGGCCAGCTTCTTACTCTGGAGCTCCTTCCTATATGGCCTACAGGACTTACCAGTCCCAAGTGGTTCTGGAACCAGAACAAAGGGGCTTGTGGGGGCAGATGGGGATTTCATGTCTGACTGTAAAGCGCATGTGTGGTCTTTTCTTGCTCAGGTGACTTTCAGCCGCAGCAGGTCGTCAAGTCATTAGTCCCTTCGTGGAATTCCTTGGCCTTCTTCGAAGTGTCTCCTATCTCTTTCCACCAGGCAAGGAGCTGCTCTTCTTTCTTCAACCAGTTGTGATGGCTGTAAGCATTCATTGTGTGTATTGTGGTAGCATCCTAAGCGGCCCCAATCTGAACAGAGGCCCCATTGTGCTAGGTGAGCAGGGCAAGGGCTTAAGATCAAACTCGGAGTAATATACTAGCTCCAGTGTCAGCCATCATGTTCTTTACGTGAGTTATAAATAAAAGCATCTCACGGAAACCTGAGAATGCCACGAGGCGGGATGTGTAGCAGCAAGAAGTCGGAGGGGAAACAGCAATGAGAATGGGTTAACATAGGCCAGCCGTGTGATCAGCTCTCTGGTTTAGGGTTTTATTTAAGATACAAGTGAGATAAATAACAGAAAGCCCTACTGGTCATTCCCCTAGCTGTTATTAGTTGGCAACTTATTGTAGGCCTGTAAAGCCATGTAAATTCATAGCTTCACCTCATGACCGCCTCCTGCTAACTGAAACTTAGTTCCGTGGTTAGCAACATTCAAAGTCCTGCATCCAGCCTTTAACACAGTGGAGATAGGCTTTAAATTAAAAAACAGCTGACTGTATCGGGAGTGCTTTTGTCAAAGGCTTCCAGAGGCAGAGTTTACCACTTATCCCCTAGAGCACTTGCAATCATAGATTCACAAAGAGAGGGGCAAATGAAGAGATTCAAAGTGCCTTTGTGTTGCCATTGGATAGCTCAGTTGAGGGTCAGCAGGATACAAACCCTTCACAGCGGAAATCAGCGGAAATCCCTTTTCTCAAACATCCAGCAAGGAGAATTTTGCTTTTACTTCCAAACACATCTCTAAATCTGGGTCCAGGCTTCTCTTTTTTCGTAGTTTGGAAGCGAGCTGGCATCCAAGAGCACCTCCTAGCATAGCAGTGACCCACACAGCTTAGCATATTGCTGGCATCTTTGTTTTCTATCCAATGGTTTTGGATGGTTATTGCCATCACATCAAATTACTCAAAGCCCCCTAGAATCCTGTATAGCCTGAAATGTGGAATTAACACCTTGAGTTAATTTCACCCAGAGCACATTGAGGTGATTAGCACTTGTGAAATTTTGCGCTAATCAGTTGTCACTAATCACAATACAGAGTCCCCTGACTTCCACTGACTAGTCTGGAATTTTCCTCAGTGCAGGGAGGCAGCATAAAGTCTATTAAATGCCTGGGTCTTTTGCTTTAAGGTAAAAACAAATATATGAAAATTAATGTATGGCTATTGCTCATGGACTGTGACTGCTTACCATAGTACCTGTCCGGGGCACCCTTTCTTGTTTCCTCGATAGCCACATCAAAGTTGAGTTTCACAGATCATGGTAAATAGTAATCCAGCAAACCAAGTAGCAATAAATGTATCCCATAGTTTTTGTTGGTTCCTGCTCTGCCCCAGGGTGGTTGGGGTTCTAAAGATAGTCTGGGGGTTAAGGCTCTAGACTGGGCTACAGGAGATCAGGGTTCAATTCATGGCCCTGCTACAGACTTGAGCAAGACACTTAATCTTACTTCATTTCCCCTATCTAAACAGCAGACAATAATCCTTTCTGTCTCCGACCTTTGTCTGCCTAGACTGTAAACTCTTTGGGGGCAGGGACAGCACCTAGCACAATGAGGCTTTGAGCTCCGTTGGGGCAGTTAGGCATTGCCATAATACACAAATACTAGATAGTAGTCCTAATGCGATCCTCACCTTTTCATTCCAGGTGTCTGAAGTTCTGACCGAAGGGAAGTGCCGCTTGTCTGTGAGTGGTTGGTTTCATGGCCCGTCAGTGGCAAGGCCTCCCTGCTACACTGAATCCCTTTTGCCCCGGAGTCCCCATATCCCATACGATGTAAGCAAAAAGCATAGATCTGCTCGCCCCCACCCAGCCTCCTCCATGTCTGTGGGATACCTCTGCTTCAAAAGCGCACAGTTAAGGCAGTGGGCACCTTGAATTTTCCTCACTGTTGTTTGCAGCCATCTCTTGGATGCTTAAAATTGAACCTTGTTAACTTCCCCCTCTCCCGTCCATTCACTGGCTTTGAGATTGAGGATGAAAAGTGCAAAGTTGTATTAGTAGCGACTGGTTTGGGGAGAGGGCTGGAGAATTCTATTGTGGGGGTAGGTCTAGTGCAGGGGTCTCAAACATGCAGCCTGCCAAGCTCCCCGCGTACCCCAGAGTTATTTCCTGTGGCCACCAAGCTCCTCTCACGTGCCTGTCTCGCACTTCCCCACCACTGCGGTGTGTCGCGTCCCCGCTCCTCTTCCTACCTCCAGGCTCTTCCCTGTTCAGCTCTTTCCAGGAGGGAGGAGCGGGGAGCTGCATGCTCAGGGGAGGAGGTGGGGTAGAGGCAAGGATTTGGGGAAGGGGTTGGAATAGGGACAGGGAGGGGGTGGAGTTAGGGCAAAGACTTTGGGGAAGGGTTAGAATGGGGACAGAGCCTCATGGAAGGGGTGGAGTGAGGGCAGGGCAAGGGGCGGGGTGCTTTTGTACCTTTTATATAGGCAGTAAGGGGATAGTCCAGCCCTATGCCATTGTTTTGGGGAGGGGGGAACATCCTGTTATCTGTTCACTGTAATCTCAAATCCAGCAGTCAGACCAAGATGTCATTCCTATTTCAGCATGAAATCTTGTATGAGTGGATCAACCCGGTTTACTTGGACATGGATTCCCAAGCCCAGATCCAGGAGGAATTTGAGGAGCGGTCAGAGCTTCTCCTGAAGAACTTCCTTAAGGTGGGTCCAGGATGTTGTGGTGGGTTGTTCTCCAGCTGGTGGTGCTGTTGGGCATTGCGTGGAACACGAACTGGTGGGTCATTTGTGCAGCTGAGAAGTCGAGATCCAACTGGTCTTTCTTCCTCTTCGTGGCTTCAGGCAGGAATGGAGGAAATGGTGGCTGAAGCCCCATACCCGATTTATCCTGATGAAGTTCTATAGACTGTAGCCCCTCCTCTGCACAGGGACACCCTGACTGAACCCCAAACGCTGCTCCAACACCTCATGCTCCCTTCTCTCGTCCCTGCCCTGCCTCCTGTTCCTTAGCCCTGTTTTTGGTGGAATCCCTACTCTGAGTCCCTGGGTCATATAGCCTAGTCTCCTGGCAAGTCCCCGGGGGTGGAAGGAGGGGTCGCTACACCACTCATGAAATACATGATCAGTAGAGGCTAGGCTCTGTGATTTGACTTCTCTATGGAGGCTGTGATTTCTGGGTCTGATTCACCCTGCCTGGCCCTTTGTGCAGTCACATATACCTGTGTAAAGTGGGGGATGCTCTCACCTGTGTGAGCACAGAGGATGCTAGTCTAGTCGCATCTCATGCCCATTTTACACAGGTGTCATTGCGAATACAAGCTGCAGGGCAGTGGAGGATCACAGTCGCCCCCCTTAATCTAGCCCCTGCTGGGCTGTGGGGGCCAAATGCAGTTCAGAGAACTAAAGCTGGATGCTTCACACAACCCCACTGAGCAGCTCCTATTAATGCACCAGGAAAGCTTGTGGCGCAGACGTGGGTTAAAGGGCTCTGCAATGTGTTTGGCTCCTAGGGAGAGAAATTTCAGCTCGTGTGTGAAGCTCTGCAGAAAGAAGACATCAGATGGAGCAGCCGAGGGCCCCCCAATAAAAGGTAGTGTTGTGTCTGTGCTGCTGATTCCTGCTGGTTAACTAGGTCAGCCATGTTCTGCCAGGGAGGTGCCTAGCAGGTGTTCTCCTTACCAGCTATCTGCTCATCACATCCCCACTCTCCTCCAGATGTTACGAAAAGGCTGAGGAGGGGAGCCTTCCGGACATCCTGAGGAAGTGCCTGGAATTGTTCCGCTCCGAGGCCTTGTTCCTGCTGCTCTCCAACTTCACAGGCCTCAAGCTGCACTTCCTGGCTTCCTCTGATGAGGAGGGAGAAGAAGAAAAGGCTGCAGATTGCACTGGACACGGCTCTTCCGAACCCAAGCAAGGAGAAGCCACTCAAAAGGGCAGTGATGATGCTGACCAAGAAGACCAGCCTGAAAATGACCCCCAAACCAAAGAAAGTGATACAAAGGACAGTAAGTAAAGCCAGAAGGGCTGGAGTTAAAAGAACTAGAGTGGAAACCTGTTTCCCATTGAAGTAGCCAAACTCCCATTGCCTTCACAGAGGCCAGGATTTCGCCTCTGATTTTGACTGCCCGCCTTGCGCCTGACTTCCAGAGGTTCTGAGCACCCACAGCTCTCATGGACTTCCTTTGAAGTGGTGATGCTCAGCACCTGTGTAAATCAGGCTCTGAAGGTATCTGAAATTGGACACCCAAAATCATTGCCTGCTTCTGAAAGTGTTTGGCCTGAGTTACGAACTTTCTGCATGTTATACATTTAGTAACCGTCTTTCCAAGTGACCTCATCACGTTGAAATCTAGTCAAATTGTTTAAAAAGAGTGAAGTCGCTTCAGGAATCACCTGTCCTGAACCCTCTGCCAATTGTAATGTGGTTTTACACCCACATTTTCCTATTCTCTTAAGAGTATTTTTCTTCTCTGAAAGCCCCTGTTGCACCCTAAATTATCTAAGTGGGCAGAGGGGGTGATGGAAATCAGTTTCCTCTCCTTTACCCTCCTTCCCCATGGCCTCCACTACTTCTATTCCTCCCCTTCTATGTTTTTAACCACTCCCATTCATTCTGGCTGTTGTGAAACATTGTGATTGACGGAGGGAGCACGAGGCCAAGGAGTGTAGGGGAGGGAGGGTGTGAGTGATAAACTGAACTGTGGGGCTGCCAAACCCTGGGAATAGAGGGGATCTCAAAGCACTTTCCCCAACTTGATCTGCACATCCCTGGGACAGCTGAGTACATCAGCGCAGGGAGGGGAGTTTGGGGCAACACCCTATTCCTGTTGAAGAGCCTGGGGGCCCACGCGGAGCACAGAGGATACTAGTTTTGTGCTGAACTTAGCCGTGCCTGAGTTTATCACATGGCAGCTCCCGGCCCCCTCAGCCACGCCACGCACAAGGCACAAACCTGCTGGGAATGAAATTGATGCAGGCATGGCCTTTGCTTCTCCTCATTCTCCCACTGCCAGACTCAGATCTATCTGCCTTAAAGAGGAGGTATTTCAGAGGCTAAATAAAGATGCAGAACTTGTTTGCCTGCCTTCTCCTTTGGTGTGGTTGATGTTCGCTAATGTGCAGCTGCTGTATCCTCCCCGGGTTGGTTAGACTCTTCCTTTCCTCCCCTAGGCTCCAATGTCCCCATGTGCATGGGGGAGCTGAGGCACTGGACAAATGGCCACTACACCCTAGTCCATGACACCCAAATGACAGAGTTTGTCCTGGACCTGCTGTTCTTCTGTGGCTGTGAAGGTATGTGGGGGGAGAGCTAAGCCTTCCTTTTCCTTGCTGCCAAGGGGAAAGAAAAGGGACTTTTGTTAGGAATCAGCTGGCCTCATCTGTTAAATTTTCTGCAGTTCTGAAGCCATCAAACCTTTCCTGCTGTTCTCTAAAGAGACAGCTCCTTCCTGCTTTTCTTCCAGTTCTCAGTGATGTCTCCTGATGTCCCTGCTAATAGTCATTCGCAGCAGGGTTTGGATTGCTGACATAGGCCCGTCCCACCGTAGTTGGTTCCGTACTGCCATGCAGCAGTGTTGGGTTACTCCCCAAACCAGGCAAACAAGACCTGTCTTGCAGTATAAGCCATCCAGCAGGATGATTAGTGGGAGTTTGATGGGAATCCTCACTCAGAGTATGCGGCTGGGGGATGAGATCCGCCCCCAGGAGAGTGGCTGGGCTGTTCCTTTGGTGACACGATCACTAAATTCAACTGTAGATTTTTTCCCCAAAAAAGACTTAATCCCGAAGCCTGCATTGTTTCAAAGTAATGAGTGAATGGGGGGGGGGGAGGGAGGAGAGATTATCTGCAGAGCTGGCTACTGAGGCACTAGCTCGTCACTTTTGAAAAGCCATTTAAGCCTAAATGGTCAGCAGTATTTTTGCATCTTGACCAGCTGCCAGCAGCCCCGGGGATGCACAAGTCAGAGAACATGAGCATGCTGCTGGGACCACCAGGCCTTCCCTATTCAATCACCTAGTTACAACTAAAACCTTTGACTCGTTAAATGACTGGGAGGTTTCTGTTCCATGTGTGTGAAACCCAGGGTGGGTCTAGCCTCTTCTTCCAGGGTGGTAGTAATCCCCTGGGTAGGTGGGGACCTGGCGGTGTATTGATTCAAGCCCCTGTCTCTGAATGACCACACTGACCATAGGTAACTGGAGGCAGTATGGTACCCAAGAATTTTGGAGAGCAGGGTGGAGATGCTACTGATCTAAGTGGGTCGGTGGGAGTACTAGAGAGTGCTGAGCTTTCTAAGTCTCTCTCCTATTTCACCTTTTCAGACTGGGATGCAGAATATGGTGGTTTTACATCCTACATTGCCAAGGGTGAAGATGAAGAGGTAAGTAGCATGGTGTGTTCAACTCTTAAACCCTGGCCAGCAGACCTGTTCCTAGATGCATAGTGCTAGAGCAGCACTGAGATTGCTCTAACCTACACTGGGGATGGGCAGTTCGAGGAATGGGGAGCAATGAAATGCTCCCCCTCTTGGCTGTAGCCCATGATTATTGTGCACAGCTGGGCCCAAAATGTCTGTCTGTAAAAACTGAACACTTGCTATCTCTTCTGAGGCTTGCTTGTCTTAGTCCCAACCCTAAAGAGCATAGACTTTCTGCCTTTTTCTGTACAGCGCCTAGTACAGCAGGGTCCCAGTCCTGTTTGAGGCCCTTGGGTGCTTCCATAAGAAGAATGGTAATATTGGGTCAGTGCTAGGCCCCATTTAGATGAGGCAAGTGACAATTGTCTAATAAAGAACTTAAGATGATGGGTCTTAATATGCAATGGGCTAAGTTGTTTATTCTCAGGCTTATGCTGGAGTCATTGATGTCAGTATTCAGCATAAAAGCTCCTGATATTCTCCAGCTGTCTGCTGTAACTTACCTTATTTTGGCGCTGGTCCCTTGATGTGAATAAGAGCTTGAAATTGTTTTTGTGAAAATAACTCCTGCTTCCCTGTCCAAAACCACCCAAACACGATCTCCTTTGTCTGTTCTAGCTGCTGACGGTGAATCCAGAGAACAACTGTGTGGCCTTGGTTTACAGAGACAAAGAGACTTTGAAATTTGTGAAGTATGTGAACCAGCGTAGCTTGGAGCGTCCAAAAAACCATCAGGGCCCAGTTGGATTCTGGGACTTCTCTTTTGTCTACTATGAGTGACGACACTGGGCATGGCTGTCTTCTGAGAGGGAATGGCTTAGTGAGACGGTAATGGGTTTTGAATAGTCTCCTGGGCTGGCTTCTTAGTGGGTGCACCTGTAATGCATGGATCGGCTGGTGCCATTAGAGGAGCCTAGATTTGATTTAGGTTGAGAGCTAACTTCACCTGACAGCATACGAGCGGTCATGCTGGTGCCGAAGTCCAAATGACTCTTTCGTAGGTTTTTTTTAATAACAAATAGAAGCACTGTTCTGCTGTCCTGTCTTCACTCTTACTCACTCTCACATTTTGGTGCTGCTCCACCAGAGGGAGTCAGTCTTGTATCCATAACACTCCACTCCGGAATAGCTGCTTTGCAGAGTTCCTGCCCAGCTCTCCTGAAGAGCCCTGTGATGAATTTACATCTTGCCATGATGCATATCAAGACTTTGTGTAACCCCAAATTGGTCACTGCTAGGAGCATTGCACAGGTTTGTACTCCAGAGCTTTCAACTGGTCATCAGGAAAGAACCAGACTTTGTTCCAAACCAGGGCTTCCTGATGTCCCTGATCTGCAAGACATATCTCTTCTGGGGCCTGATTGTTCCTTCTGCAGTGAGAAATAGTGCATGCAGAGTGCTGCTGCATAATTCACTATATTGTCTACGAGCTGGTGGGTAAAAGAGAGAAGCTTGTGAAATATTGTGCCCCCCATGAAAAAAGTGAAACCTTGTATATCTGGGAAGGGACGAGGAAGGGAGAGATGATAGTGGAGGGGGAGCCTTCAGCCTCAGTCTACTTGTACTGATACAAAGAACAAACCCAGAGGGTTTTGGAGGACAGGGAAAGGGTAGGGGAGGATATAAGCAGAGTTTGCTGGTGGAACAAACATAGTTAAGGGCCTATTCACACTTCTTGTCCCTTGGGCAAATATAGTAGGTGGGGTTGCTATCCCCAGTGTCTCTTCTCACCACCACCCTTCAAGCTGTGGCTTAATTCTAGCTGGGCAGTGGTGGTCTCTGTCATTCTAGTAGCTGAATACCTAATTTTGCATTCTGAGCAGCTTGTTCCATCTATGCCACCCCAGCCTGCTATTCTCAGTCTTTTGAGATGCCTCAGCTGAAACTACTGTGCAGTGAAATTCTCCTTACATAAAAGGAAAGTTGATTAGGTGGCTTCAGATAGAAGGCAGAAGCATACAAGGAAATGTTTAGACTGCAGCCAGGCATTTGAAACAAGTGAAAGGTTGATTTTAGGGAAAAGCTGATTATGATTCAAGAACAACTCCTAAGGCTGAGCTCCATCAGTCTGTGAACTAGCCTCCCAAAGGAGAGGCTAGAAACTGAACCTGTTTGAAACCAGCCTAGCTCAAGTCCTAGATAATACAGTGGAGGGAAACAAGCCTCCAAGGGCTGTACTAGGTAAACAGACCCCTGTTCTGTGTGAAATATCGGTGTGTCTCAGCCGTATGGCATAAAATAACTTTACAAACAACTTGCAACAGGCACCGAGGGAGTTAAAACTCAACAGCTCCCCTTGCTCCCTTTAAGCTATGGCTTGGGATAGAAAGCTGTGTGTTGGAAAGAACAAGCCTCAGGATTACCTGAACGGCAGGAGGCAGGCACCTAGAAAATCTTGTATACAGTCCAGGACGAGTGGTGTTTTAAATCACATTAGCTAATGTTTAAATAAAATAACATTTTGTTTAATCTTGACAAAGACTATACAGCAACTATCCCTCTCTACAGGCTCTATTTTCTGATACTGAAATTCTGGTAAGGTAGTTCATGGCCCTGCTTGTAAAATACACTGATCCTGAGAAGAAAGATCCCATCAGTGTGGAATATACCCATGCCCCAGAAAGGAGTAAGAAGAGTGACAGAGGAAGAACCAAAGGTGCAAGTGTATAGCAGTTACATGAACAAAGTGGGACATGTGCTGAGCTCCAGTGAAGGGATACATTGCAGGCAATAAAATATTATGCAACATTTAAATTGCTCAGACTAATTATTCTAAGAGGCCATTCCAGCTGCTCACTGGATTCCTCCACGGAAGAGACAGAGTCCAGCATTTGACACTAGAAACATACAAGCAGGCTTCTGGGTAATTCAAGCATTGGCAATGCGGCAATTTCATTTGTATCAGATGGCAGCAGCTTTGTCAAGGAGCTAACAACAAAAGGACCACTTCATTATGGAGCAAGGTAGCTAAAGCCTAGACTGAAGAAGACTTAGAAAGACCAATCCTCATTCATACATACATCATAGTGGCTTTTACATCTCTCCATTTGAAACAAGGAACAAGATAACACAGCAATCCTCAGACTTGGAGAAGTCAGGACTGAAACTGAATGGCCTTTAGTCAGTTGTCAGTTCTAATTGCTTCCCCCAAGCTGAAGCTTAACTAAAGACATTGACAATCACTCGTGCGTAGATGTTCCTGTTAAGAGGGCGCTGGTTCTGGTGCAGTTTCTCATCAGGTTTCTGTAGGAGCTGAGGGCGTGTGGGGAAAACATTAGTGCTCTAAGAACAAGCTTGCCAGGTTTTTCCCTAAGAGTTGTCCTCTCATATAGGGGGTAGAACGCATGTGAGTTGGAGTGTGAAGAAACCCTAGTCCTTTGTGCAGTTACGAAGCCACAGTGCACTTTAATAGGTTCACACAAATGCATGCAGTGACCAGTGTGTCAGTCTAGCATGAGTTCCTGGGGGTCACTATGTGCGTGAAGGGAAATCTGATCACCCAACTTTATTTCCCGCTCCCACAAGAACAGGGTTATTAAACAGTAGTACCCTAGCCCACTTTCTGCTTAACCAAATTCCTGCTGCAAGTTCCAGGGAACTCTCCTCTTCTCTTACCTTGGCCTGGTGCCTACTTGTGCATGTCTTTGGAGTTGCTTTATTTCAGTGCTGCATAGGTTGGCTCATCCTTTAGGATAAGCGATGTTAGGCAAGATGAGTTCAAAATATGTTCTTACAAGTATCAAATCTGTCTTCATACCAAATACAGGTGGGGAATTGGCCCAGTTACAGATCTGGACTATTAGTACTGAGGAACTGACAACGCTACAGGTATACAACTTGCCCCTAGATATAAAAATGGAGACAGGATGGCGTGAAAGTGCACGGTATGTTACTTTGATAATCAGCAGGTCCGGCTACAACAACAAGTCTTCCTTCTGATCAAAGCCATTGTCTAGCTGTTGAACAAACTGCACTCACTATAAAACTAATCAAGCATGAGGAATTGGCAAGAAGAACAAGAGATTGGAGGTATGGGAATCTTTTTCTACAAATACAGTGGCTGGCAGAGATCCCAAGACTTTTAACCCTAGAGAGTGCTCCACAATAATTTTTTTAAATTTGCCAGCCCAGAATGGAACGGGTGGCTCACTAAACCTTTTAAATCAGAAGCAGAACTTAATCTGGTTCTTACAAGGATTCAACAAGTTATTGCAGCCAATTTGAAATGGCAGAGGTGTGTTTGCCAGCACAATCCATACTGAGGGGGAGGAATCCATGACAGGGGCCGGTCTCAGGATTAAATGGATTTCAAGAATTAATTTATTTTTAGCCAGCTCTGGGCTCCCTCGCCTCTCCAGGGTGGATGCTGCACCCTTGTCTCTATATCAGAGCTTGCATAAGAAGCCTGTTAGCTACAGAGGATCTATCCAAGAATCCCCTTCCGTGTGCACATCTAACCGCACAGAGATAAGGAATCTCTCTCTCCCTGCCCTTTGTATGCAGGTATTGATAGTTACAGATGGAAGGGGCTTGCTGAAGCAGTATGAGGAAACAGATAGAGGATGCAAGTCAGGTCAGACCCATCAATTAAGAACTGTTTTAGCTCATTGGAGAAATCAGCTTTGGCATAAAAATTTACACTCCAATCCACCATCCAACTGCGTTATTTAAACCCACCTTCAACTATTCTGGCCCAAAATACTATTTCTTCAGACAGTTCTTTGTGGCAGAGTCCCAGAGATTTTCTCCCTACCTCTTGTATCTAGCTACTTCTCCCTGCTCCCCTTTTTATTCCTGCATGTACTGCTACCAAGGATCAGTTTGCTCCTTCATAAAATACAGGCCGCTCTTTCCCTCCCCCCCT
This sequence comes from Sternotherus odoratus, assembly GCA_032164245.1. NCBI lineage: Eukaryota > Metazoa > Chordata > Testudines > Kinosternidae > Sternotherus > Sternotherus odoratus. The sequence continues at coordinate 28,822,909 of JAVMKO010000014.1, forward strand.
CCCCCACACCCACTCAGTAGGCACTCTTATCCTGCAGCTGCAGAGAACCAATAGCTGGAGGCAGAATTTCCACCAAGCAAAGGGAGGCTGAAGTGTTAACTTTAGAAAACTGACCAGTTCCTGGCTTCATGGAATTTAGGAACTGGTTCATGTCCTTATTTTTTATAAAGCCAGCAGGGAGTGCTGTAGTTGGGACTTCTGCCTGCAGTGCCTCCCATGTCACCTCACCTCTCCCACCCGGCCCTCCCAGTGAGACCTGTCCTGAAAGTAGCAGCTGAAACCAGGAATTCACTGACCTAGAGCAGCTCTGTGGTGCACAGGTCAGCAGCTGATAACTAGGGTAGGAGCAAGCTGCACAAATCAGTTATGGATCTCAAATACTCCAAGTCAGGGGGCCTTACGAGCCAAGGTTTTGGTTTCGACCCACTCTGAACTCATGGTTTTTGAGCTGAAAGGGTAGTGTATTAATAGACATACCTCTTGCTTGGTATATTCTGTGATCAAAATGCCTGACAATTATGGAGCAAAACCTGAAATATCTGTCACTAACATAAAATAAGTAACAACAATAACTGCATCTCTTTGACTGAACACACATACAGCGAAAGTCTGACAGTTCTGTGTTTTAATGGAAAAGCTGATACCATAACTGCAAAATATATTAAATTCCATAAATAAGTTACAGTAAGAAAAATAACTATTCCAGGACTATACAAGTGTCTTGAGCGACTTACATAAATACCACATCTGCACTATAAAACTGCGCCTTTCTCCACAGATGTTCCTATCCTTTAGCCTCTAAAGTAGCATATCCCAACTGATGGCTTACTTTAAAAAACAATAGACTATCTTTCCATTTACTTCATTCCATAGTGGAGCTGCAGGCTGATTTAACTGCTTCTCAGTATTGGTCCCTTATACATTGCTACACATCAAGTTCCCTGCCTTTGTCTCCCAATGGGTTACTTGGGGAACAGTCGGAAAGAAAGTATTACAGGGCATCTGCTCCTATGACATCTGTTCATTTGTCTAGGATCACCTGTTGTAAAGAAGTATTGTCTCCATGCAGTCACTATTCCCCTTTTACGAGGATGCAGTCCCCACTCGCATTATCCTGAAGAGCATATTTAGGTTGTTGTTTCTTATGGCATCCCGGCACGCAGTGATCACCTGCGTCTTGGGTTTCCCAACTGGAAAGAAAAAAAACACAGAATCAGCACTAGCATGAATTTAAGTAACTGAATGAGACATTAAAGAGACATTTACAGGTCAGAACGGGTCTCTCAGAATTTAGGTTTTGTAAAAAAATTAATTGCTGTTTGTTGTTTTTTAATAAAACCCAACAGTAGGATGATTTTTCCCTTTTTCTTAATTCCATGTCAAAGGGGGGCTAGTATTTGTATTACAAAAGTGCCATGGGGCCCCACTGTGGCAGGCACCGTACAAATATGCAGTAAAATAGTTCCTTCCCCGAATAGCCTACGCAAGTATCTCCTTATTTGCAAAGCAAGAATGGGAACACTGTACTAGTGCACATGCAAGGAGAAAAGCATAAAGAAACCACACAACAGCAAAAGCTAAGATATATTTGAAGGCCAGTTTTAATAATCTAAGCAGATGCTGCTAGTAATATAGGTGAACTTTACAACAGTCTGATTTAACCTGAGAGTGTCCTCCTTTAAACTTCTGGGCCTGAAGTGAAGAATTCAAATTTAACTTTTAATGTTACACTGTAAAAATGATTTTAGTAAAAGCAGCAAGTCTTACACTATTCAAAATGCTGATAACTGCTTTGAATTGTTGCCTCAGTGTCATGCTGAGCACCCGTAACTCCCTGACTTTCCTAAGAATCCAGGGTGCCCAGCAACTCCCGATCAATTCATTAGCAAGTAATTAGTGTAATGGAAATACCAAGGGACTGCACTTGGTGCTTCTTCCAGCCAAGTAACTAGAAAAAAACAGGTTTGACACTGAATTTCTGTCCTCAGCCCAGCAATTTCTCACCTACCTCCATGTTTTCAGAACATATGCTATCGAATTTGAGTTTGCACGTGAAATAGTGATAGGGCTGATGACTTACCAAGTGGGACAAAGCTTTAAAAAAAAAAAACCAACTTATGGTAGGGTTTAGAAAGAGAATTTGGACTGATTTTCAGAGTGTGTGTGCGCGTTAGCTCCCATATGTTTTCTGTACTTAGCCATACTTTGGAGTTTCAAGTTTCATACATTGAAATGTTGATGGGCAATAAAAAGAGCGGTCCCAATTTGCAAGCTGCTCTACCCGGGCTAACCCCAATGCCACATAGTTCTCTGCCCATGCAGTCCAATTTGCAGGATCTGGGCCAAAGCCTACCTACATTTGAACAGCATTTCCTGGGACTCTTGAGATGAGGGTATATATCTTATACCTCAGAGAGATAATTGGTGTTTGTCTTTTAAAAGTGAGAGTAACACTACAGTTTAAACAACTATGGAGAGATTTCATATTCCTCTGTAGCTGAAAACTGAAGCACAATTCCCACTATGAAGTCCTGGACCATACAGCAAAATGTATCTGGCCTTCAAGACAAGCTACAACAATCCTGCCTTTGCTCTTTGATGTGCCATTCTCTACCCTGGCTTGTTGAGCCAAAAATGAAATCCCCAAAGTTGAACCCAGCCCAGGACTTACCTCGCAGCTGCCCCGCTCTCTGGATAGCTTGATTTACGGATCTGAGATTGTTTAACAGCTCAGTGTGGTTGGTGCAGCGAATTTTATACTCGTTAAGTAAATCTCTGTTAAGATCATAGAGTTCCATGTACCGTTTCTTCATATTTCTCCTATGAAATTGAACAATAGAGACAAGGGAGACTTGAGGGACAAGGAAACAAGGCGACAATTCATGTGGTGTTAATGTAAAAAAGCAACAATATTTAATTACTATGGTTACTGTGGCTACTTGCTGTTCTCAAGTTGTCTGAAGATAGAAGGCTGAACGCATCAGAGATAGATGGGTATCCAATATAACTACACAGCTGGTCATTTTATGTTATTCCTCATTACTTATATTTTCTCTATTCTCTCTCTTTTTCACATGCCTCCCCCCAATAGCATTTTGCTCCTCAATACTGTACTGGGTTTATTGGACTTAGAAAAGGGCAACAAAAATGATTAGGGGTATGAGGAGAGATTAATGAAACTGGGACTTTTCAGCTTGGAAAGTAGACAACTAACGGGGGATATGATAGAGGTCTATAAAATCATGACTCGTGTGGGGAAAGCAAATATGGAAGTGTTATCTACTCCTTCTCAAAACAGAATTACGGGCCACCAAATGAAATTAATAGGCAGCAGGTTTAAAACAAACAAAAGGAAGTATTTTTTCACACAACACACAGTCAACTTGTGGAATCCTGGCCAGAGGATGTTGTGAAGGCCAAGACTATAACAGGGTTCAAAAAAGAACTAGATAAATTCATGGAGGACAGGTCCATCAATGGCTATTAGCCCGGATGGCCAGGGAGGGTGTCCCTAGCCTCTGTTTGCCAGAAGCTGGGAATGGGCGACAGGGGATGGATCACTTGATGATAACCTGTTCTGCTCATTCCCTCTGGGCACCTGGCACTGGCCAGTGTCGGAAGACAGGATAGTGAGCTAGATGGGGACCTTTGGTCTGACCCAATATGGACATTCTTATGTATGTTCTTAGTGACTGGAAGCTCTGGGAAAAGGAGTTAGTTTCTGCAGGAGTTAATCTTGCTGATCATTAGCTGTATTAGATCCCTCAACTTCTTGCAATGGACAACTGTGATATGGATATTCGCCCTTAGCTTCAGGGACAGAGCTGTTCAGAGCAAAAGATTAATGCCCTGAAAACACAGGGAACAACCTCTTCCTCAGTTTCCTGCTCAGAGTCCTTCCCCACCCCAGCCTACTGCTCCCTTTATCTTCACACAACAGACTCCCTCCCAGCTGATTCACATCGCCTGCCCCAGGCTGAGTCTGCCTGAGTCAACCGCCTTCTGGTTCTCAGCCTAAAGAACAAGTCAGGAACGCAATGATCATGTGTAAATAATATCCACCTAGATTTAATGCAGCCTAGATCCATGTAGCTGTTTCTATCTAAAGGTGCTCTTCTCTACCAAAAAACAACGACTGGCCACCAGAGCCAGAGAATTATACAGAAATGCAACAGCTGCTCACATGTCGCCCATGAGACGCGAATCTTCTGCTCGAACCAACATACTACGGATAAGGTTGGAGTGGTCAGCCATGTCAGCGGTGAGTTTCTGATGGACCATATGATATTCATCCACCTGTCAAGAGTAAAGACACCCAAGCACTTTGTGAAGTCCATGCAAATCGGAGAGTTTAGCTTTAAAAGGCAGAGACTGCACCAATTTAATAGAGAACAGCTTCCGATTCCCCCGGCTGGATCCTGGCCCAGGAAGTGGAAGGCTAGATGAGATTTTCAGGACCTATTGACCGCCCTGATTCACTGAGGGCCTGATCAAACCATCAACTTCTATGGACTGGGGATCTCTTGGCCTGTTTACAGAATGAGAGAGTTATCCTAATCATCAACAGCCAGGCGGGGACCTGACCCTGTTTTGGATAACAAGAAATTTTGGAAAAGGGGGGCCGTCACCCTCTCTGCAGTTCAGAGCACAACAAGTCAGGGTTGCAGGTTTAAGTGGCAGAAAGCCACAGAGCGTTTAGACATAGAAAGAGAGAAAAAGTCCTCAAATCCTGAAACCACCATCCACCACCAAATCAACCCCCATTTAGACATGCTTGGGGCCTACTTACCTTAACTAGCACTTTCCGCAACTCCTCAAAGTACGCAGGGAAATCCGCTTCCACCTGCAAGTCTTCAATTGCCAAGAAGGAGGCCATTGACTGGATAATGTCACCCGCTAGATCTATATCGTCCGTGCTGATAGAAATCTAACAGGTATGAAAACCATAAGGTTCAGATTTCCCCTCTCTTCAAAATTCTCCCTCCACAGCTATTAAATGGGACCCATTTTGCAGTATAGTGAACCTAAGGCTCAAAACAGTTAATACTGCAAGGTTTCCACTGGAAGGCCTATTAATCTGATACTACATTTTGCTAGAATTAAGCACTGTGGGCTAGATCTCAACTATATGGGATTCTTTCTACTGACTTCAGGGGATTCCGGATCAGGACCTAAGGGAGAAATACCTCACTATGCAGAGGGCCAGCCAGCACAAGGATCATGCACTAGTTACATCCCATCTAAGCCCTCAAAATAGGGATTACATGGTGGAGAGGCTCTGTGCTGCCTCTCTGTACCGAGGTGAATTTCACCATATAAAAATACATTGCTTCAAAAAACTGAAGGACCACCATGCTGTATTGTCCATGTCACTGCCTGGGCTTGGAATTTTACTCCCAGATAGGAAAGTGGGCAGAAGCTACCTTTGAAGGAGAATTAAATATGCCATTGTGGACAATATCCTGCTTAAAACACTAGCATTTCATCTGCCTGTGCAGTCTCATAAAATCATGAGACACTTTGATGCTGTGATAATCAGAGAATCGTAGGACTGGAAGGGACCTCAAGAGGTCATCTAGTCCGGTCTCCTGCATTCCTGGACTAAATATAATAACTCTTAGCTGGACAGAAATAGCAAAAAACTATAGTGACTGGAGAATATTAATGGTTTGTTCCCTCCTCTGCTTTGTATCTTGGCTCCCTGTTCACTTTCCCATGCGGGTATTTCCTCCCAGTTCCACTGCTCTTTAATAAGATTAGACCTACAGCTAGTAGGGGAAGAGTAAAAATTACCTCCCCACTGGGTTTGATTTTTATGCACAGCTGCCCGGCATCACGCAGGGAAGTGAAGCAGACTTGAAAAGGAGCGCTGCGGAGCTCTGCATCCTCTGGTAACAAAAAACTCTGGTTCAACCACATGACAACCTAGAAAAATCAATTCATAACATTACCCTTCCCATGAAGAAACTGTCTGGAATATATTTGCTCTAGTGGACGTTATGGGATGCATTAGACAAAAGCTCAGTGCATCTTGTGATCATATGCACAATCCTACTCTGGGTCGTGAAATAAAGGGTCTCTCTTTAGAAAGCAAAACTCAAGTGGAAGTTTATTAGGATCACAGCACCCCCGCTGGACAGAACAGGATGACTCAGGATTAATTTTGCTCTCCCACCTAGTGGAATGGGGACACTTTGCTCTGTTATAAGCATGATTTTGTATAATACTATGAATAAGAGAATCAAGTATGTAAGAAAGTCACATAAGCCCTTCAGGGCAGGCACCATCTTTTTGTTCTGCGTCTGTACAGCACCCAGCACATTGGGTCCATGACCCGGGTTCCTAGGTGCTACACTAACACAAATAATACATATGAAGAAACTGATAGAGGAAGGACTGTTCAGTGGTTAAGACAGTAGCTAGGACTTGGAAGTCCAGGGTTCAAATCCCTGTTCTGTCACATACTTCCTGTGTGACCTTGGCCAAGACACTTAGCCTTTCTGTGCTCAGGTCCCCATCTGTAAAATGGGGATAACAGCATGGTCCTACCTCACAGGGGTGATTTGAGAATAAATACATTACAGATTGTGAGATGCTCACATAACGGAAGCCATAGAAATACCCAAGATAGATGGAGCTTGGAGGGGCAAGGCCAAAAAGTTTCCCTTAGAGGAGAGTATTACTTCTGATCAATCTGACATCAACCACCCAAGCCAGAAGTACTTTTGTCCCAGGAATTTCTATGCAATTAAAGTTACGTATGTGCCAGAGAGCCTTACTAAGCCACTCCCAGGAATTGGCCAATTCTCAGCCCAGGCTGTAGCGAGCTGCCATCCCACCATATTTCCAAGATGCACTACAGAACATTTACTGATCCATTATGAATTTGAGCTGAATTAAACCCATGAAGATGAATTACCTCGATACCTTATTGCACTCCCCCCCCCCCCCGTTTACTAATTTACAAAATTCCATCATTCACTCCGGAGCCCTTCTATTAGTGCAAGCTGGGCAAGTTCTACTAGATAAAGTACAATGAAGGGACGAATAACTATTAGAACTTCTGGTGTCAAGCAGCTATTTCCTGCAGATGCACAGAAACTCTAGGAATGTTTCTGCTATACCAGCATTTAAGAAAGAAGCAGCACGAACTCAAGCTGTAAAACACAGACTCTTCTTGGCACTAGTGGCGTCAATTATATTATTTCCCTTTGCTCTAGGGAGTCCCAAGTTAATTGCAAACTCTCCACCTTATACAAAAGCAGGAACCGTGCTCAGAACTAGAAAAGAAGATGCAGAGCGTAAACTCACCCTTTGGACCCGCTCACTGATGGTAAAGTTAACAAAGCTTAGAGGTTCAGGGGCCGAGTCGGGGCTGCTCAAGGCATACATTGAAAATCGGGGGAGCTGCCTTGTCAGTTCAAAGACATGGAACTGTGTGCTGGAAGGAATCCAAAGGAAAAAGAGAGAGAGAACAGATCAGTGATTTGTCTATTGCATCCTTCCAGTAACAAATTCAGGATGATTCACTTTACACCACAGACTCTGTCACCACAATCCCTGCAATGAATAGAACATTCATTAGGGCTACACACAGAAGATCTAAAACTGGAGACATTTTGTTAACAACTACAATTGAGACTTATTAAAAGTCACATTAAAGATGAATGGAACCCCTGAATTCAGTTCTCTGCATTGCTCTTGCACTGGATGGATGGCCCCTGAAACAGTAAAGGAAGCTCTAGTCCAACCATGCCTTACATGTTTAGTAGAGATACCATTAGCTGGAGCAGGGGAAACAGAACCTTGAACTCTGCTCTTGGCAGGCAAACGAAAAGAGAAAATGATTCTCAAATGTTACTACAGATGCATTTTATTGAGATGGTGATTTGTACAAATTCTGCCCTCAAACATGGATCGAGGACTTGTGCTGAACTCACAGGGAGTTGAGGACAGTCAGCATCTGACAGAGTATAGGCCATATGCAATCACAGAAATGTAGGGCAGGAAGGGACCTTAAAAGGTCAAGTCCTGCCCCCTCCACTGAGGCAGGACCAAGTAAACTTAGACCATTCCTGACAGGTCCAACCTGCTCTTAAAAACCTCCAATGACGAGGGGTCCACAACCTCCCTTGGAAGTCTATACCAGCTTTTAACTACTTAAGAGTGAGATGATTTTTCCTAATATCTAACCCTTGATGCCAATTAAGCCCATTGCTTCTTGTCCTAACTTCAGTGGACATGGAGAATAATAGATCACCATCCTCTTTATGACAGCCATTAACCTACTTGAAGACTGTTATCAGATCCCCCTTAAGTCTTCTTTGCTCAGGCCTAAACATGCCCAGTTTTTAAAAACTTTTCCTCATAGATTAGGTTCTCTAAACCTTTGATCATTTTCATTGCTCTCCTCTGGACTCTTGCCAATTAATCCACATTTTTCCTAAAGCGTGGGCACCCAAAATTGAACACAGTACCCACTGCCAAATAGAGTGGGACAATTACATCCTGTGCCTTACATATGCCTTACATATGACGCTCCTGTTCACACATCCCAGAATGATACTAACATTTTTTGCATCTGCATCACATTGACTTGTACTCATTTTGTGATACACTGTAGTCCTCAGATCCTTTTCAGCAGTTCTACCACCCAGCTTCTTCTTCTTATCCTCCCAGCTAGTTACTCCTAATTTTGTAGAGGTGCATTTTATTTTTCCTTCCTAAGTGAAGTAGTTTGCACTTGTCTTTATTACTGAATTTCATCTTGCTGATTTCAAAACAATTCTCCAATTTGTCAAGTTTGTTTTGAATACTAATCCTATCCTCCAAAAGTGCTTGCAGCCCCTCCCAGCCTGGTGTCATCGGCAAATTTTATAATCATACTCTGCACTCCATTATCCAAGTCATTCTTAAAAATATTGAATAGTATCAGAGCCAAGACTTACCCCTGCGGGATAGTCCCTCCGAGTCTGAAAGTGAACCACTGATAATTACTCGAGAACGGTCTTTGAAACAGCTGTGCATCCAATTTTTAATAATTTCATCTAGACCACATTTCCCTCATCTGCTAATATTTCCCATATTCCATTAGCACCCAAGCCTGGTCCCACAGCTGTCAATGGCAAACCTCCAATTGACTATCAAGGGAACAAGATCAGGCCCTTAATGATTTAAGCACGTAGGGTCTCCATTTTCAAACATGCTGAGCACTCACAGCTTCAACCGAAGTCAATGGGAGGTGACGGTGTTTAACACCTCTAAAAACCAAACGCCGCTCACCTCAGAAACGGGGCTCGACACTACACTGTACCACAAAACTTACCTGCTTTTGTAACCCACAAAGGCTTTGATGTGTAAATCCACTGGGACATCTTTGGGAGGAGTAAGGGGAACCTGAATGCGACCCGAGAGGTTCTGGAGACTGGGATGAACCACGTGGCTCTCGCCTTCAAATATCCCTTCAGCAAAGATCAGCACGACTCGGATAATTGTGTCTTAGGAAAGGGGAGAAAGTGGTTTATTAATTAATAGCTCTCCACGGGCAATAACTCTGCATCACTTTCAAAATTAAGTAGGGGAGGGATTTCTGGGGGAGTGGGGGAGAAGATATTGGATTATAGACATTTAGCCTGCAGCTGCATGCTCAACCTCAGATTGGCACACACTGCATTGTTCTCTAGTCACTCCTACAGGTGACATGAGGACGGCAACAGGAATCAGCAAGACCAATTTACTTCACGTATCAATTACATGGAAGTAGGAACAACCACTAAGGAGCTAACAATACCACGGTGATGAGGGTCACAGAAGAACCTATTCAGATTGATGGAACATTGGTTGATTCAAAACTCTGAGAAAGGAAGGCATCCAGGCAGAAGAAATTGAGAATGACAGACCAACTAGGGAACGGCAAACCACTGGCTAAATGCACCAAAACATTTGCACGTGAGGTTACAAGAAACCACTATCATCAGCTGCAAATTCTTTCTCACCGTTAGATGTGGAAATACACAACTCTACGTGGGCCGCCTGACTGTCAGAGCCCAGATTCACTGACAGGGCCGTCTGCAGCTGGGTGTTGGCTGGAATCACGCCCCTCTGCCCATCAGCTTCATTCACCTGAGCGCTCAGTTCAGCCTGCTGCAAAACACACACTTCTAGCTCAGCATCACAGGAGCAAGGTTTTCATTAAAGCAGTTCTGAAGATACATCCAAGAGTCCTCCACCACAGGAAGGGCTCTAGGACAGCAGCCTTCAGACTCTTGAAACATGGGTGAAGAATGTCTCCTCAAACTCTCTTGGCTGAATCTGACTTATACAATGGCTTGTTGCCAACTGCTATTCTCTTTAGAAAAGCATGAGGGGTTGCTCGGGGCAACCCTAAACTTTAAGCACATATTTAAGTCCCATGGGACCTTAGCACATACTTAAGTGCTTTGCTGAATCCAGCCCTTAACCATTACACATACAGCATGGGTCTTCTCTTCCTTCTGCCTGTTCTCAAAGCTCAATGTAACGCTGTCCTTCGCTACCTAGCCCCCATTTGGCAAGGTTGCCCTGATCTCCTGAACTCTGCCCATGTTCCCAACCACAGCCGTTTGTCAGATCCCCACCCAGTCACCTCTTTGCTCTTTTCTTCTCTCCCATGGATCACCAACAGTAAAGATTCTGCAATCAGAACTTGTTAATCATTCCATTACACGAGCCAGAACAGAATTCAGCTCCCTCTCCATTAGCTCTGCAGAGCCAATGTATTCAGTACACTAAAAAAGTAGGGAATATTTTAGGTATTAAAGTAAGAAGAGCTGGTTCTGAATACACACAAGGAGCAGGCCTGTTGCATAAGACATCTCTATTTTGCATTGTCACTGCACTTTAATTCTTCTAACAGCCTGTGGGTCTGGGTGACAGACCAGAGTCAGGTCCTACATCTTGTTTTGAGAAGTACCTTTGAGTTTTCCTCATAGTTTCGTAATTCTAGCAGCAGGTTTTGTTTCTTTTGACTAAGCTCCCGAATCAGATCCTGTTCCGCGCTGGTATCCATCAAGTTTCCTTTCATCTCCTGGCTTCCAGGCAGGTAGCCCCGTACTGCACAAAAGCAAAGCACACAGCATTTCAAGCATGTCTTTAGCAGCAATCTCTAGACTTCCGCTTTTGTGGCATGAATCACTGCTAACAGATCGACTGTAGAAATAATAATCAGGTCAGTCTCTCAGATGTAGCTCCACTGAAGTAAAGGGAGTTATGCTGATTTACACCGCCTGAGGAGGTGGCCCACTAGACTTACCACGACAACATGGCTGGACGTTTAAAGGGATGCTGATGACGTCTAGTGCATTTGGAGACTTCCATGACAGTGCCTCCCTCCTCCCTAAAGCGGACCTCACTGATCAGAATGACAGAACAATGGAAATCTCTCTTTCTGAATTCTTTTCATGTATTTTATATTTAGTTTAGTTCAGGCGAGTCTTACGTTACTTACAAGCAACTCTCAACATTACTCCATCCTGACCAAGCTTTTGTCTGTGAATTTTACAGGGGTCAAGTGTTATTGTCTTGGTCGGAACGCAACTCATCGTTTCCATCTATTTTGGCTAGCCAACCCTCCTAACTTCTCTTTAATTTTTTGCTCAGGGAGACTTAGCTACAGGCCTAAGACTTGTTTTGTAATGGTCAGGATGAACGGAGGGTTGGATCCAGCCGGGTAGGATCCAGAGGGACTCCCTGCACCCAAGAATCTGGGAGAGGATACTGAGGCAGGAGAGTTCAAGTAGAAAGCTGGGACCACAGAACTGCTTGCAAAGGCCTTTCATTTTACAACAGGTCTGTTCTCTGTTAGTTCTGTTTGTAATAGAAAATGAAATCCACAAAGGAAAAACCAGCGCTCCTGTTGAATGTTCTGCCTGACTGTGCAGTGCCAAGAAAAAAGTATGGGGAAGCTGAAAATCTCTATGTGAGTCTGAGTTTAAAGGCACACCAATGGAGAGAGACAAACACACACACAGACTTAATTATTTCCTTTGTGGTCAACAATTCAGTTCAGTTGAAGGAGGGAGGGAGAGAGGGAACACTGAAAGACAGAAGAACAATGGCCGTGATCTTGCAACTGGCTCAGGACGGCTTGATGTTGTGCCCATACAGAGCCCCTGTGAGCATATAAGGTTCTGCGCACATGCACCTAATTGCATGATTATCATCATTTATCAGAGAGGTAGCCGTGTTAGTCTGGAATAGCAAAGGAAACAAAATCTTGTGGCACCTTAAATGCACACAAATCAGATATTAGGAATGGCAATATACACAAACCTGTAGGGGAACACTTCAACCTGCCTGGACACACATTAGCTGATTTAAAAGTCAGCATCCTGCAGCAAAAACACTTCAAGACCAGACTACAAAGGGAAACTGCAGAACTTCAATTCATTTGCAAATTCAGCACACACCTTTTAGGACTGAACAAAGATCTAGAATGGCTGGCTCATTACAGACATTGTTTCTCCTCTCTCCATGTTCACACACCCCATTCAAATGCTAGAAGAATAATCCACACTCCCTGATCGGAGATAACAAACTGGTTCAGCTTATTTGGACTAACCTTTTCACCTCCCACCTGGTTCTTACCTACTTTCCCAGACCTGCCTCTAAACATTTCCACTGCTTGCATCCGACGAAGTGGGTATTAGCCCACGAAAGCTCATGCTTCAAAACTTTATAGTTAGTCTTTAAGGTGCCACAAGATTTTGTTTCCTTATCATCATTTAGTATCTGCAATACACTGTGCCAAGAGGCTCCAATGAAAATAAAGGATCCCACATTGCCATGTACTGTGTGGATATATACATGCCTCAAAGAGCAGGATCAAAGAGCCATTGATGTTAACCTATAGGGTTTATTTAAGATGAGCTGCCTTATTAATATGGCCCTATTCCTTGGTTCTTTATTCCCCAGCAAAAAAGGCTTCCATGCCCAAACATAAGCAGGGGGTTCTCCCGAGGACATAGGGTAAAAGCACTCAGGAGTACGCAGAAAGAGTGGTAGGCCATGCTACTTTCTTTAAGCTGTTTGAACTTGTGTTCCAAATACGTTGTGCCAGGCTCATGTGTTACTGCTGAGCGGATTTCAGATGGTTAAGATAGTCACCTGTGACCGCCATGCTTATCTGTATAGTCAGTTTGAGCACATTTATTTAAATAGTTTGAATAAAAAATACCTCCCATCTCAACTAAGTTTCACTTCCTTAGAATCTGATGATATAAGTTTCCAAGATCTCCACTCAACCACAGTGTCTTCCATGAAACACAAGGTTGTATTTCCTAAATTGCTCATTTAAAAAAGCAAACAAGAACATACATATTTTTTAAAAATAAACCTCTTTCAGATCTTCTTTATCTATCATGAAGAAACTGAAGAGATCCCCCACACATTTATTTTCCCCCCACCATTCAATTTTAGCAGCATGGATGGAAGTATCCCTGCATACATGGAGTACAATTCTGCTTCACACTTAGTGGGAGAGCACTTCTGCCACGCAACTGAACTTTGTAGGCCCACAGGTCCTCATATAGAAAACAGGTTTGACTGTTTATGGTCCAGGAAATATTCAAAATCTTGTTTGTGGAAAGCCTGACCCTTCTATTCCCTGGATTTTGCAAAGGATGATGCCAGATTTGGCAGGCAAAAATACATGCAAACTCAAAAGGCATTTAGCAAGTATTGTAGCAACAGAACGTATTAGTATTAATGCTTTGTGGGTAATGCCCTTGGCATTTCTGCTTAGCTTAAACTAATACACTGATGCTGCAGAGGATTTTTCATGCTCTTACCTTCACCATCAACTGAACAGCAGATTAACTGGGTGTTACCATCCATTCTATAATCCCCCTCTACCACTCCTGCAATTGAGGAAGCAAAGTTGTCCTTAAAGATGACCTCCCCAGTTCGGTCACTGCGTGCGTCAACCTGGAATACAGAACATTCCCAAGCCACAAGATGAAAATGAAAGCTAACCTCGCTGGATAAATTATGCAGTGCTCTAGGATATGAACTGAGGAATCCTACTGCATTTTCGGAACTGCAGGTGAACTTGCAGCTCTGGTGATCAGATAAAGAAACCACCACCAAAAATTAACTAGCAAAGAAATGACAGATCCAGACACACACGTAAAAGTGAGTCGCTCCTTGGAGAGGTTTCCCCCCAGATGAAAGTAAAAAGAGAAAGAAAGAGGGGAATTGCAAGCCTGTGCTGTCAAGGTGACCCATACTATTGAAGCAGCAATGACAGGACCAAACGATAAGTAACCTTAAGGCAGCATTTACAGTCTCCAGCCTTTCATAGTCTTTGTCTGATGAAATGTGTTACTTTTATGCACAAATATCATGATCTTTAATGAGCATTCCATGGGGGGATCGTCCAGTTCTGCATAGCTTTGCTCTTCCAAGCACAGGACATAGCAGTGTTTTTCTAGGAGCTGGAGACTTTCAAATCAATGACCAGTGAGGATACAGCAAATGAAAGACTAGACAAAGGAGGAATAAGTGTGTTGAGGTTTCCTACACAACAATTTTGTATCAAGTCTAGCAGTTTCACCCCAAGAGGCTCCAATGAATCTTGGGGCTCTAGGTTGCTAACCTGAGGTGAACAAATCAAATTCTCCTGAGATAATGAAAGAAGACATTGTGAAAGGAGTGTAGATTTACAAGAAAACACTGGCAAATGGTGTCCATGGGAGACCTGGCAGCTAAATCAGCCCATTTCCTGCAAGCAACACTGCTAAGCAACTGTGCTAAAAGGGAATGGAATTGAGTTTTATAGAATGAGTTTACATATTAATTATATTATCAAATGTATGATGGATTTGTTATGGAGCAGTAATAACCTTTCCACAGTTAAGATTGACGCTCCCTTCTCTATTATCTAATAAGTTTCCTTCATTTGTCATTTAAGAACATCCAGGAAACACATAGACAAGGATACTAGGGCGTTCTCAGTATACAGAGCTAGAAGTGAAAGTAGTACCTTAGAAGAACTATGCAATCTCCACTCCTATAGAAACAACCTACTATCCCGTGGCGATTGATTTGGAAAAGATTCAGGGGACTGTTCTTCCTGTAAATGATGAAGCATTTGACAGGGTATTCATAAGCTGAATATTTCTTCAGAGCTCGGTCTAGTCTTTTGAATAGTTTCTCTGTTCAGCCTCATACAACTAAACAGCTTTGTCCAATGCAATCTCTTGATTCACAGCTACTCACTTTCTCTCCATTTAAACTCACCTTCCCATTGGACCATCCAGTGATCAATTCACATACTCCATCAGAGTTAAGGTCAAATGCATGTATGCTCATTGCATGATTTTTAGACTGGGGAAAAAACAAAGAACAAATACATGAAGCTATTGCTATTGGTACTGGAGTACGTATCTATATAGATTACATACAGGAGTAACAGGATGTCTCCTAACAGAGTTGGTATCCTACCTATAAGTCATATACCTCTGAAATCTCAGCACCTGCATTAGAGATACAGGCCAGTGTTCTCCAAAGATGTAATCTTTCGCTCCAATATGTTTCCATCCAAGAAGATGATCAATGCCTACCTCCTCCCGCAAAAACAGTGGACGATACAACAGCCTGATTCTCCGAGACAAGAGTTACAGTCCCAGAGTCCTTATAAATCTCGTTTGCAGTTGGGAAATACCCTTAGCACAAAGAAAATCATTTCCACGTGATTTTTTAATATCACAACTGTTCCAGTCAGTGGCAATAAGAAAATTTAAACTGAGTATCCACAAAGGATCTTCCTAGCAGCAAGATCTATTAGGTTGCGGTACAATGCCTCAAAGAAACTTCAGGAAGCCCCATTACTTCAGACATTTAAAACTATATTGGTTAGAGCACTTGGAAACATACTGTGCAGGGAACAATCTGTCCTGATCTCTGGGAAATGGACTAGATGAAGCTAATAGGTATTTCCACCTGTCCATTCTCATTTCATTTGCCGTATTCTTGTTAAAACATTTCATTTTGTAAAATCAACAGCAGCCCAAACAGAAACCCATTTGTCTTGAAACAATCTCATGTCAAGCTGTGCAAGGTGGGTGGAGTCCTAAGATAGGAGACCAACCTGTGTTCAGATAAGTCTTGGGAACAGCAGCATTCTGTTATCTGGCCTTTCCCAAAGCCTTATCTTTGGGCATTGTAACCAATACCCAAATTATACTGAAGCTATTATGTGAGACTTCTCACCTCCTTGTTCGGCAGAATAGTAATACAAACATGCTCACTTCTGACCACCAGCACACCTGCCAGCAGCACTGATGTAGTTACAGAAAATGCTGCAAGTTCCTCACAAATGCCATACAAAATGGCTGTTCCTCTGAAATATTTGTCAACAGTATCTCCACTGAATGAATCCAGTATGAACAAGGAACTCAAAATCCCCCATATGACTGTAGTCCTAATGATAGTCCAATAGCAACCAGCCCAGCAGGTTAATTTATGTTCTATTAATTTTGTATAGTGACATTTTATACACATAAAATAAACCAGTTCCATAGTTCACATACGCTGAAATTTCCAAAACTAAGAGATCTGGACACCCAATTCCCATTAAAATTGACAGGAACCGGACTCCCAAATCTGCAAGTTGGCTTTGAAAATCTCAGCCATAACGTTCCAATTTCTTTCTTCAGAATGTACCGTATATACTCGAGTATAAGCCGAGTTTTTCAGCCCACTTTTTGGGCTGAAAAAAGCCGCCTCGGCTTATACTCGAGTCAGTGAAAAATGTGCGCCCCGGTTCCTCCCCTCCCCGCCGGACAAAAAAAAAAAAAAAAGCGCCTCGCTCTCCCGTCCCCGCCGCGCGGGCGGGCTGCCGGGAGCGTCCCGGTTCCCCCCTCCCCGCCGCGGGCGGGCTGCCGGGAGCGTCCCGGTTCCCCCCTCCCCGCCGCGGGCGGGCTGCCGGGAGCGCTCCCGGCAGCCCGCCCGCGGCGGAGAGGGGGGAACCGGGACGCTCCCGGCAGCCCGCCCGCGCGGCGGGGACGGGAGAGCGAGGCGCTTTTTTTTTTTTTTTTTGTCCGGCGGGGAGGGGAGGAACCGGGGCGCACATTTTTTTTTTGGTCCGGCGGGGAGGGGGGAACCTCGGCAGCCCGCCCGCGGCGGGGAAGGGGGAACCTCGGCAGCCCGCCCGCGCAGCGGGGACGGGAGAGCGAGGCGCTTTTTTTTTTTTTTTTTTTTTTTTTGTCCGGCGGGGAGGGGAGGAACCGGGGCGCACATTTTTTTTTTGGTCCGGCGGGGAGGGGGGAACCTCGGCAGCCCGCCCGCGGCGGGGAAGGGGGAACCTCGGCAGCCCGCCCGCGCAGCGGGGACGGGAGAGCGAGGCGCTTTTTTTTTTTTTTTTTTTTTTTTTGTCCGGCGGGGAGGGGAGGAACCGGGGCGCACATTTTTTTTTTGGTCCGGCGGGGAGGGGGGAACCTCGGCAGCCCGCCCGCGGCGGGGAAGGGGGAACCTCGGCAGCCCGCCCGCGCAGCGGGGACGGGAGAGCGAGGCGCTTTTTTTTTTTTTGTCCGGATTTGATATCGGCTTATACTCGAGTCAATAACTTTTCCAGCTTTTTGTGGTAAAATTAGGTGCATCGACTTATATTCGGGTCGACCTATACTCGAGTATATATTTGATTGTACTAACTTTAATCCTCCAGTAGCGGGCTGTCTTGTCATAAACTCCCACTGTACCATTAGATAGGGCATAGCCAAATCGACTGCCACACATGGGACTCAGTGCAGTGATAGTCTGAAAAAAGAATATGTCAGAGTTAGAACGCATCTCTACTTCCAGAGTTTAAAGTAACTAATAATAGAATGCATGTAATTTCTGTACCAAATTAACTGTTTTACACAATTAATTGGGGATAACTTTCTTCCTTAAAGAACATTACTATAGTAGGTATCCCAAAGATTAGTTTAAAATCACTATGGGCTCATCCTTCTTACTAAAATTCTTTGGCAAATGTTTTGGGCCAGTGAGAAAATGCCTGTGGTCACTGGTGTTTATAAGGTGGTGTCATTTAGACCCACTGTGATTAGACAAAATTCTCTTTAAAACACAAATGGCTGCGGGTGCCTCGACTAAACTAGTGGCCCAATGTTACTGACACTGATGGAGCTGGCCGGGTGCTAGCAACAGTGGGAAATGTTTGCCACAGATCTCCAGAGCTAAATCAATAAGATAAAACAAAGGTCTGTTTCCAAGGCGGAGTTCTTGTAGGGGAAGGAACACTGGTGAACATCTATGGCATTACAGAAATAATAAAACACTAACAAACATAAATGGCAGACCCAAGGAAGTTCCTACAAGACTATAACTCTCCAGTAACTCAACTTTTTTCCTCCTTCCTAGGTGCACCACATAAAAGTTAGCTATTAGAGTAGCCCCTCAACATGAATATGAGAAGTGTTCTAATGCCAAATCAGAGTTACAGATGCATCAGTTCCAAGGCCACAAGGGACTTCTGTGATCATATAGTCTGATCTCTTGCATAACAGTGGATGATACAAGAGGACTTCTCTGCCACAGGACTTCTCTGACTTAATTCCTGTTTGAACTACAGCATGTCTTTTAGAAAGACATCTGGTCTTGATTTTAAAATTGCCAGTGATGGAGAATCCATCGCAATCCTTGGTAAGTTGTTCCAGTAGTTTGTTACCCTCACCGTTAAATATCTGCACCATCATATTCAAGTTTGAATCTGTTTAGCTTCATCTTCCAGCCATTTTGTCTTCTATAAATTTGTCTGCTGGATTGAAGAACCTTCTATTATCAAATTTCTGTTCTCAATGTAGGTACTTATTAGTAGGTACTAATCAAGTCACCTCTTAACTTTCTCTTTGATAAACTGAATAGATTGAGCTCTCTGAGTCTATCACTATAAGGCATGGTTTCCGATCCTTTAGTCATTTATGTGGATCCTCTTTGAACCTTCTCCAAATTATCAACATCCCTCTTAAACTGTGGACACTGGAACTGGACACAGTATTATAGTACTGGTCATACCAGTGCCAAAAACAGAGGTAATGTAACCCACCAACTCCTACTCTATATACTCATTTACACATTATCCCTTTTGGTACAGCATCACCAAAAGGTTAGGTATTGGTTTGTTATGGACCACAAACAATATTTAAAAAAACAGAACACTACAAACACTTGCAAAAAAACAGAACACTTTCAAATTTCATTTGCAAATTTGACACGATCAACTCAGGACTGAATAGGGACTATGAATGGCTAGCTAACTACAAGAGTTTCTCTTCTCTTACTGTTCACACCTCCAGTTCAACTGCTAGAGGAATACCTCATCCTCCCGGATTTGAGATAACAAGCTGGTTCAGCCTGATTGGACTAACCTTGTTATCTCTAACCTGGTTCTTGCCTACTTATTTATACCTGCCCCTGGACACTTCCACTGCTTGCATCCGATGCAGTGGGTATTAGCCCACGAAAGCTTATGCTTCAATACTTTAGTTAGTCTTTAAAGTGCCACAGGACTCTTTGTCAGAACACTACAGTCTTTTAAAATGAGTACACTATATAAAAGCCAACATCCAAACATGTTGCACGGAATTCATCTTCCTCAGAGGAAAAGTTTGTGGAATGTTGAGTGTCCCTTTAATTTAGAACTATAAGATAAGAACAAGCTTTTTAAGGAATCTGTAAGCATGGCTTTAAAACATGCTGGTTAAGAAATAAATCATATATGAGCTTGATCTACTCTTTACTCTTAACTACAAATCAGGATATTACTCCAGAACATAACTTTGCAGTAAATACCTAAAGCAGGCTTCAGGTCTTGACCAGCTTTAGGCATTTTAACAGATAGTCTCTGCTGAATGCTACACAGCTTTGCTAGCTAAATCGCGGTCTTGCTGTACTGGGAAGTGCTGAAAACCGCTAACCTAGCAGCCATACCTAACTGTTTCAAAAGTACAAATGGCAGGCCAGGGTATCCTGTTAAATTCTAATTCTAGCCACCCTCCTCTAACAAAACTGCCCTTCTTTAGCCCTTATAGCTCTTCCATAAGTGGTTTAGCAGCTAAGCCTTTTATCCCTAACTCTAACAGCGAGTTTCCTCACACAATACAGTTCTCCTCAGATTTTCGAGAAGGGAAGTCTCTAGGGTGTCCTTCCTGCATGGCAAGCCTAGAAGTGACAGAATTAAGAATATTCCTAAATTCAATCACAAGGCACTTTCCCCCCCTAAAAGCGACTAATCCCTACTAGTGGGACCCTCTCTCTTCCACTAAACTGAAGAAGGATAACCCTGCACTCTTTCACTTTCTACCCATACACATTCCCTCCCTAAAAGCCTTCCTGTCCTACAACTGTAATTTAGGCCCTGTCTATGGTACAGGTGCAGCCATGTTTTTTAACTTGTGCATGTCACTTCTATCTGATCTGGTTACAACAAACAACCTTCAGTTGTGTCCATACAGCATTAATTTTTTTTTTAAATGTAGCCTTGCTTAATCTGTATTTGTGCAGTCACAAGCTGCTTACTTGTGTTTCTGACAATGCATTCTAGAAAAATCTTGCACCACTAATCGGAGACAATACCAACATAAAATACTGAGGTGGTCTTATTAACTACTGAATTTCTTGCCCAAGAGATACAGGCACTGACTTCTTAGCCATGATCTGACCCTGCCTATCCTACGATTTTTGGGGCAAGTATTGTAACTGAATGAGCTCTCTTGTTTACAGCTTCTGACTGAGGATCATTCCAGTGACTTCAGTGTGGTTGGATGGGGCCCTAATTTTCTAACAAACAGTATTTTCTTTTTGAAACCTGGCAGACTATCTGTAAAACAGCACAGCAAAAATCACAATCCAGATTGCTTAAATCCATTCTTAAATTGTAACTTTTAAAGTGCTAATAAAATAGGTAAGATTAAATAATTAACTCAACTGGTCATCATAGCAAATCTAAGCCACTGTAGATTTATGGTGGGCAATATTTTGTACCCCATGTGAGCATACAATAAACACCACTTAGAAATAATTTACCTCTGTTTCTGACATTTCTGCCACAATCTCGTCTTCTTTAAAAACCCTTATGTCAAAATCCTCAGACCCAACAAGAAGCTAAAAAGAAAGAAAATATTTAGTTTATTTAACTCACGGTAACAAAAAACAAAGACACAAAAATTCAGAGGCAAGCAGAATGTTTTTACTGACTAAACAAATATGCTAGGCCCAGTCTCCAAGATTTTTTAGTGATGATATGAAAAGTTTGTAAAGTGCTTTGGGACCAAAAAGTGCCATAGATTCTCTTTTTGTTCAAGTCTTATTTACAGCTACTTTGGCAGTGTAGACTCTAAGAACACATACTAAAACACCTAAGGCAGGGATGGGGGAAAGCACTTTAGTACTGCCAAATCACATTCTTGTCTCACTGTCCACAACTCAGTGTTAGCATTCAGAACTGTAGTTACATACATAAGAGAAATTATATCCTCTGTTTTAGGGTAGGGAATCTGCAGCTCAGTTACAACTCTCTAAGAGTCATGTGGACTCAAATAGATCACGACCTGCAGTAAGAACATAAGAACGGCCATACTGGGTCAGACCAAAGGTCCATCTAGCCCAGCATCCTGTCTACCGACAGTGGCCAATGCCAGGTGCCCCGGAGTGAGTGAACCTAACAGGTATGATCGAGCGATCTCTCTCCTGCCATCCATCACCCCCCTCTGACAGACAGAGGCTAGGGACACCATTCATTACCCATCCTGGCTAATAGCCATTTATGGACTTAGCCTCCATGAATTTATCCAGCTCTCTTTTAAACCCTGTTATAGTCCTAGCCTTCACAGCCTCCTCAGGTAAGGAGTTCCACAGGTTGACTGTGCGCTGTGTGAAGAAGAACTTCCTTTTATTTGTTTTAAACCTGCTGCACGCCAATTTCATTGAGTGGCCCCTAGTGTCAAGCATTAACCATGCTCATATGAGCAGACAGCTGAATGCCATTTTATTTTATAGCACTGATCATCCCACATTCAAAGGCCTCTTGTTCTATGCTGACGTAAAATCAGCTAATTCGAGGGTCCAGTTCATTGTTGCCCTGCACCTTAGTGCTTTACACCACTGCATCAGTGGGTGCAAAATGCTACCTTTCTGAATTAGTGTACATGATTGAGAGAGGTGCAGGACAATGTTGACTTGGACCCTGGTTCTTAATGCTCATGCCCTTCCCCACTGGACTTTGCTAGCCTAGAATCATCTCCATCATTGCTTGGTACATGGTTTTACTTGTCCATCAGCCCACTCAGTTCCAACACATCCAAAGCAAGACTCCAAATCCTGCAAAGACTTATGTTCACACTTAACTTTACCCACTGTGATTAGTTGCATTGAAGTCACAGTAACGTTTAATATGTGCATCAGTGTTTGCAGGATCAGGGCCTAAGAAAGAACCATAGCTTCAAGCAGAATTAAATCTAACCAGCAACATAAAGGTGTCAAACATGATAATTCAGTTAATTTCTTTCAACATAAATTCACTGCAGGACAATACTACAGCTGAAGTCACAGAAGAACCATCCACAACAAACCAACCTCTTTTTTCCCATCACCATCGAAATCACACAATGCTAATGAATGAACATTGTCCCCAGTAACCTAAAATTAAAAGAAAGGAGTCATCAGTACTTATGCTAGTTAAGCCTATGACAACTATTTGTATGTTCTGAGTTGCCAAGAGAAGACAATTACACTATAGTGGTTCAGGCTCAAATTGTATTTACTGAATAAATTACAAAAACACATACTGTAGTTTATCATGAATATTAAATTAAGAAAGATTTCTAAGCTAATCAAAAATCAATTTAATGTTGATTTTATTAAGCATAATTTTGATCTATCAAAAATACTTCTGTAGCAGCATCAAAAGGACTATGAATCTTTACCGTCCAAAAAAGATCATTTCCTTCATGATCAAAGCCCTGTAGAGCACAGTTTCCACCAATAATAGCAAGAGGAGAGGAAATATCTCCTAGCATTCCAAGCACTATCGCATTAGCTCCATCTGTAACCTGCAGAGAAACATTAAAGGAATATAGAAACATAGCAACGATTCAGCTATACATATGCATACTGTACATGCATCAAAGAGAAAGCATCCAGCATTAGATTAACCTAATACTGTATGTAATAACTCAGAAGTTATTCATGTTACTTTAAAGGATTTGTAGCCTAAAAGGTTGAAGCACTAACCAGAAATTACACAAAATGGAGATAACCAACTACAAACTTCGAACATAAACAGCAAAATCTGCCCCAAAGAATTTATAGTCTGAAGTCCCAATCTGATAATGAGATCTGGGCAAGTGTTCCCCCAGGCATGTGCAAAGGCCTATAGACTTCAATGGGACTTGCGCACAGGCAAACACTTTCACTCCTAGCATCCGACTGGGGGATGGAGGCCATAGGAGGCCCTGATCTTGTAATCAGATCTCCTGACCCCTGTGGCCATACAGATTGGGGTCTGACTATAAGAGGAAACAAGGGAGAGTAACAAACAATGGGGAGAGGTTACAGTACTAAGGTTGGTCAACCCAGTTACTCACATTGGTTAGGATGAAGTTTACAAGGTCAGTCAGCAATTACTCAGGCTGGTCGTTAACCTTGTATGTACAAACTCCTTTCCCCACCCGCACACCCGGTCAGTCTTTTTTAAAATCTATAATTTTTATTACCCTGTTCCTATTTTAAAAAGAAACAAAGAAAATGGTGAAATATTTAATGACCTCGTTTTAGATATTTAACCGAAAAATAAAGAATAGTTTGCCCAGAATAATGTTTTAATTTTTTCATACAAAATTCGTGACTCAATGACAAACCGATGGTTTTTCCAAAATACTATTCCAAGCAGACATAGTTAGGATATCAGATTGGAATATATAATTCTACTCTAATGACTTTATTTCAGCTCTGAATATTTTCAAAGGCTTTTAAGTTTTGACTTGCAACAGGTATAACATATTATTAAAAAAACTCATTCACTCACAGACAATGTAGCATTAGCACTATACTGTCCTCTTAAAAATATAATACTGCTTTTCAAAACATGCATGCCATCTGCCCAGAAAGTCCTGATTCTAAATATATCACTTATTTGCAAAAAGCAAAGCATAGTAATTGAACAAAATTACTTAGAATTTATGACTCCTAAACTGGTTTATAAGAAAGAAAGACAGGAACTCTCAAAGTGAAATTAACTTGCCTCTCTGTAAAACAAGTCTGAGTTGTTGTACACATCGTAAGCCAACAAATTAGTTTGTGTTCCAACTAGAAGACAATCATAGCCAAGCTGGGGATTCAGCACTCCGGCTGTTAGGCAACTGACCCCCTGGTTAATGTTGAGAAGAGAAATATCAGAATCCTGGCTGCTTTGCATCATACGATTTGCACTTACATGCTGGCCACGGGCATGAGGATTATGAATAAAAACCTGTAAAAACAAAATGTACTTTTCAAAGACTGTTCTAAATCCTGCTAGCCACCACATATATTCAGAAGCAGTAAGAGTTACAGTCTTGGTATTCAGGCATGGGTTCTGGAGTCTAACAAAGCCACCTGGATACGTAAAGATTTTTATTTTTTTGCTGCTGCTGCTTCTTACAGCCCCTTCAGATACCTTCTATACTACAAAACCAGCAATTTCCAAAATTTGTTACAAGCACAATTGTGCCAGCTTTGCAGGGGTGTAAAGTTGTTAAACCCATTTTGAAAATTGAGGCTGAATAGTATTAAGAATGTTGTATGCAGTGTAGTTGTAGCCATGTTGGTCCCAGGACATTACAGACAAGATGAGTGAAGAAGTATCTTTTAATGGATCAACTTCTATTGGTGAGAAAGATGGGCATTTGAGCCACACAGAGCTCTTCTTAACATCTGAAGAGTTCCGTGTGGCTCAAAAGGAAGTCTCTCACCAACAGAAGTTGGTCCAATAAAAGATACTACCTCACCCACCTTGTCTCTCTAGTATTTAGAATGATTATTTCAAAAATATGAAGAAAGTTATGCCCCCCTCTCCTGATAAAGGTATTAGCAAAACCAGAGCTATTACAGTAATTTATGTGCTATTCGTAAGTAGCGCAGTATCACTTGAGTTTGGAAAATCATTAGCCTCCTTTTACTGTACTTATCTTCTTCAAGGTTAAACGCTTTAATAGTATCATTAATCCAAGCCCAGTTAACACAAATGCCTAGAAGCAGTGTCTACCCCAACGTTTCATTTGTTAAAACCCAAATGAAGTTTCACGCCACAATCCTGCAACTGGATCCATACAGCCAAAGCACTGTGTCTGTGTTGAGACATACTGCAATCCAGGGCCCTCCCTCTGAATGTGCAAAAGGGTTCACTCAAGCACATCTGGTTCAGAGCCTGGAACCTTGGTTTGCAAATGGAACTGATGGATTTAAAAGCAGAACTAGGAAGACAAAGATATTATACTCCTACTCACACATTAGAATGCATTTGCTACAGTTATTTTTATAATAAAATACCCAGCAATACCCACCCCCGTCAAAAGGAAAGGAAAAAAATATGATATTTGGCAGCCATCACTCTGTATGTTAATTCCTTTCCCCTACCGGTTTTCTAAATAGACCCTTGTCTATTTAGATTACAAGGTCTTTGGGGAAGGGACCATCTACTATTTTATGTCTGCACAGTTTAGATGAAGTGGGCTATAGTCCACAAAAACTTATGCTGAAATAAACTGGTGAGTCTCTAAGGTGCCACAAGTTTTCCTCGTTTTCTTTAGGGCTATCTATGGGCTTGTCTTCACTAAAACGGGGAGGGATCGATCTTTGGGAGATCACCAGCGGCACCCCCGTCGACTCCGGAACTCCAGCTCGCCAAAAGGCGCAAGCTGAAATTGACGGGGGACCGTGCTGCCGACTGCCGCCACCGCCACGTAGCTGAATTTGCATATCTACAGCCGATCTCCCCCCAGTGAAGACCAGCCCAGAGTTTGCAGATAGCTTCAGTGCCTCTGCTGGTTGCTCATGGCTTTCTCCCAGCAGCAACACAATGAAATTAACAGGTCTCCAGTCATTTGCTGGGCCCTTAAGAATTCTGTGGGCGTCAGTGACAATTTCATTCTGCTGATGCTGCTACTTCAAAAAAGCAAAGAGCACTAACTGATGCAGACACTAGTCTGGAAGAAGTTACAGAAAATCAGGACCCAAAAATCTTGGAATATGCAACTGAAGGTAGGTCTGCTTTTAGCCATACCAGAAATGAAAAAAAAAAGTGTCACTGATTTAAATGTACATATTTAATAACCTGTTAAAATACAAAAAATGAAAAAATCAGAAGCAATCAAAATATTGAATAATTTTGAGGCAAACAAACAAGTTAAAGGCACACAAACAAAACAAACAAGTTGAAGCAAACAAAGAAGTTAAAATTTGAGAAAAGTCTCATGACCTTCCAGAATCTAAAGTCTAATCTAGCAGCAAATCTTTTAAATCAAATCTAATTAGCTTTAAAGTATCCCTAAGGTGCCAAATGAACTGAAGTGACTAGGCACATTAATTTAACTCTTTCATGGACCGATCCCGCAATGTGCTAAACATATTCCATTTGGTGCTCAGCACCCTCAATGCAGGCAATGGGAGTTGCAGGTATTAAGCACACTGCAGAATCATGCTCTCGGGGGAGGAGGTCAACACTAGCCTTTACACACACAACCAAATTTCCTCAGTGTTGCAGCTCCACTGGTGGCAGCAATGGCTGGGAGAGCTAATGTAGACCAATCACTGGTGGCCAAATATATTAACGGTAAATAGGAGATTCTAGCTATCAGCCTGTATAATACTGCACAGGCTACTCAAAAAGAGGTGGTCAGAGCATATTTATTTATTGTATGGTTTCACATTTCCATCCTCCAAGAATGAGTCAATTTTCAGCGATCAGGAGGTACCATAAAATCAACCATAGCAAACGGCAAATCTTTCCAGGTCCAATCCTGCTCCAACTGAAGTTAATGCCAATATTCTCATTGGCTTCATTGATTGCAGGATTGACCCCCTGGTCCTCAATTAACATCCTTTTTAAAGGGACGAGAAGAGGAAAGAGTTGTGTGTTGTGTATTTTTGCTGAGCTGGCTTACGCAACGCCAGACTCATCCACAAGCTGCACTGCTCCGCAGTACAAACTGTGAGAAAGCGGCACCTCATTCTCCTGTCTGTAAAAGAAAGGCAAACCAAAGCCACAAGGGACAGACACAAGGGAGGCTTGTAAGAATCATGTGCATGAAAAACAAAGGCGTTCAGCTGACCCTAAAACCCTGGCAGACGTGAGCCAAAAATCATTTTCAGATTAGGCGTTTTTGTTTATTCTTGTAGGAGCATTACTCAGTTGGGTTTTTCTCCCCTGAAGTTACTGTGTATGACAAACAATGAAGAGTCATGTCACTGCAAAGGGCTGCAAGGGAAGGCGTGGCAGCTGACATCATATTTGTGCCTGTTGCTGTTGGCATGGAAAGAAATGGGGCTGTGTTTGTTGCTCTGACCAAGGCAAGCTTTGCAAGGTGTACTGTGGGCATGAATTAATGGTCTGATTTTCAGGGGTCATGACCAGCCACAGATCCCACTGAAGTCAACAGATGCCAGGGAAACGGGGAGACTGTGCCTAGGGGGTGTAGTCCCTGTGCCTAGGGGTGCCTCAGCGAAGCAAGTGTCCCCATGGCAGGGAAGGAATGCTGGAGTGGGTGGGTGAGGGTCCCCATGTCTATGGGTATTTCCGTGGTGAGGGATCCCCATAGCAGGGATCAGAGGAAGTCTGTGTGGGGCAGGTGTTCCTGTGTCTATGGGTGCTTCCGTGAGGTGTCCCCGTGGTGGGGAGCAGGGGGGGAGTCTCAGGGGAACCCTGGTTCGATGGGTGTCTCTGACAGGATTGGGGGCAGTCTCCATAGGGTAGCTCCCTGTGTCTATGGCTGTCTCCATGGAGGGGTTCTTCTGTCCAAGAGTTTCTCAGTGGAAGGGACTGGGGGAGGTGTCAAGGGGTGTGTCTTGGTGTCTCCATGGGGGTCCACACGGAAGGGAGTCTCAAAGGGGGTCCATGGGGTCCGTGTCCATGGGGGTCCCTGTGTCAAGGCTTGGGAGAGTCTCAAGGGAAGTGGTGGCAGTCTCGAGAGGGTTCCCAAATGCAGGAAGTGGGACTGTCTCTCTGGGGTTCCTAATGTGCAGGGCTGTCTCCTTGGGAGTCCCCATGGTAGGGAGTGAGGTCAGTCTTGGGGGGGTCCCTGTTTGCAAGGCTGTCTCCCTGGGGGTGGGGGTCCTTGGGGCAGGGAGTGAGGGCAGTCTCGGGGGGTCCCCATGTGCAGGGCTGTCTCCTTGGGGGTCCCTGTGGTAGGGAGTGGGGACAGTCTCGTGGGGTCCCTGTGGCGGGGTGCAGGAGCAGTCTCAGGGGATGATTTTGGGGGGGACCGTGGCAGGGAGTGGGGGTAATCTCCGGGGGAAGTGTTCCTGTGGCAACTACTGGGGCAGTCTCGGAGGAGAGGGGGGACCGTGGCCAGGAGCGGGGGGCAGTCTACGGGGGGGGAGGTGTTCCCGTGGCCGGGGGTGTCCCCGTGGCAGGGAGTGGGGACAGTCTCGGGGGGACCGTGGCCGGGAGTGGGGGCAGTCCCGGTGGTGGGTGTCCCTGTGGTGGGGGGGGGGACCGTGGCGGGGATAGTCTCGGCGGGGCGGGGGGTGTCTCCGTGGCGGGGAGCGGGGGTGGTCTCGAGGGGGGACCGTGGCGGGGATAGTCTCGGCTGGGAAGGGGGGGTCCCCGTGGCAGGGAGCGGGGACAGTCTCGGGGGGACCGTGGCCGGGAGTGGGGGCAGTCCCGGTGGTGGGTGTCCCTGTGGTGGGGGGAGGGGACCGTGGCGGGGATAGTCTCGGCGGGGCGGGGGGTGTCTCCGTGGCGGGGAGCGGGGGTGGTCTCGAGGGGGGACCATGGCGGGGATAGTCTCGGCTGGGAAGGGGGGGTCCCCGTGGCAGGGAGCGGGGACAGTCTCGGTGGTGGGTGTCCCCGTGGCGAGGAGCGGGGGCGGTCTCGGGGGGAGGGGGGATCGTGGCGGGGAGCGGGGATAGTCTCGGCGGGGCGGGGGGTGTCTCCGTGGCGGGGAGCGGGGGTGGTCTCGAGGGGGACCATGGCGGGGAGCGGGGATAGTCTCGGCGGGGGGTGTCTCCGTGGCGGGCAGCGGGGGTGGTCTCGAGGGGGACCATGGCGGGGAGCGGGGATAGTCTCGGCGGGGCGGGGGGTGTCTCCGTGGCGGGGAGCGGGGGTGGTCTCGAGGGGGGACCATGGCGGGGAGCGGGGATAGTCTCGGCGGGGCGGGGGGTGTCCCCGTGGCGGGGAGCGCGGGGGGGCGGCGGCGGCCCGCGGGCGGTTACCTTGCCCGCTTGGGTGGCGGCTGCCAGGCACGGGTGGGTCCCGTCGTACTTGCCCAGCGCCACCGTGCGGGGCAGGATCCGGTGGTTGAGCTTCAGGGTGAACACGGGCACCAGCATCTCGGCGCCGGGCAACCGCCACTCGGAGCCCGACCAGCGCCGCCGCGGCCTAGCGCTGCCTCCGCCCCGCTCAGGCGAGGGAGGCGCCGAGGCAGCGTCAGCCGCGGGGCGAGCCGGGCTGCGGGGGGAGCTGGCGGGAGGGGGGCAGCTAAAGGGGGCGTTTAACGGGGGGGCACTGACAAGGGTAACAGGGACAGCAGGCAGTGGAGTGGGGCAGTTGGCAATGGGGTGAGGTAGTTGGCAAGGAAAGCAGGAGGTGGGGCAGTTGGCAGGGGGTGAGGTAGTTGGCAAGGGAAGCAGGAGGTGGGGCAGTTGGCAGTGGGGTGAGGTAGTTGGTAAGGGAAGCAGGAGGTGGGGCAGTTGGCAGGGGGTGAGGTAGTTGGTAAGGGAAGCAGGAGGTGGGGCAGTTGGCAGTGGGGTGGGGTAGTTGGTAAGGGAAGCAGGAGGTGGGGCAGTTGGCAGTGGGGTGAGGTAGTTGGCAAGGGAAGCAGGAGGTGGGGCAGTTGGCAGTGGGGTGAGGTAGTTGGTAAGGGAAGCAGGAGGTGGGGCAGTTGGCAGTGGGGTGAGGTAGTTGGCAAGGAAAGCAGGAGGTGGGGCAGTTGGCAGGGGGTGAGGTAGTTGGTAAGGGAAGCAGGAGGTGGGGCAGTTGGCAGTGGGGTGGGGTAGTTGGTAAGGGAAGCAGGAGGTGGGGCAGTTGGCAGTGGGGTGAGGTAGTTGGCAAGGGAAGCAGGAGGTGGGGCAGTTGGCAAGGAAAGCAGGAGGTGGGGCAGTTGGCAGTGGGGTGAGGTAGTTGGCAAGGGAAGCAGGAGGTGGGGCAGTTGGCAGTGGGGTGAGGTAGTTGGTAAGGGAAGCAGGAGGTGGGGCAGTTGGCAATGGGGTGAGGTAGTTGGTAAGGGAAGCAGGAGGTGGGGCAGTTGGCAGTGGGGTGAGGTAGTTGGTAAGGGAAGCAGGAGGTGGGGCAGTTGGCAGTGGGGTGAGGTAGTTGGTAAGGGAAGCAGGAGGTGGGGCAGTTGGCAGTGGGGTAGTTGGCAAGGGAAGCAGGAGGTGGGGCAGTTGGCAAGGAAAGCAGGAGGTGGGGCAGTTGGCAGTGGGGTGAGGTAGTTGGCAAGGGAAGCAGGAGGTGGGGCAGTTGGCAGTGGGGTGAGGTAGTTGGTAAGGGAAGCAGGAGGTGGGGCAGTTGGCAGTGGGGTGGGGTAGTTGGTAAGGGAAGCAGGAGGTGGGGCAGTTGGCAGTGGGGTGAGGTAGTTGGCAAGGGAAGCAGGAGGGGGGCAGTTGGCAGTGGGGTGAGGTAGTTGGTAAGGGAAGCAGGAGGTGGGGCAGTTGGTAAGGAAAGCAGGAGGTGGGGCAGTTGGCAGTGGGGTGAGGTAGTTGGCAAGGAAAGCAGGAGGTGGGGCAGTTGGCAGTGGGGTGAGGTAGTTGGCAAGGGAAGCAGGAGAAGGGGCAGTTGGCAAGGAAAGCAGGAGGTGGGGCAGTTGGCAGGGGGTGAGGTAGTTGGTAAGGGAAGCAGGAGGTGGGGCAGTTGGCAGTGGGGTGAGGTAGTTGGCAAGGGAAGCAGGAGGTGGGGCAGTTGGCAAGGAAAGCAGGAGGTGGGGCAGTTGGCAGGGGGTGAGGTAGTTGGTAAGGGAAGCAGGAGGTGGGGCAGTTGGCAGTGGGGTGAGGTAGTTGGCAAGGGAAGCAGGAGGTGGGGCAGTTGGCAGTGGGGTGAGGTAGCTGGTAAGGGAAGCAGGAGGTGGGGCAGTTGGCAGTGGGGTGAGGTAGTTGATAAGGAAAGCAGGAGCTGGGGCAGTTGGCAGCGGGGTGGGGACAGTTGGTCAAAGAAGTCTGGCAGAAGTATATAATGCAGAGGGGAATTAAGAGTGAGAAGTGAAGTTAGGAGAATGGAGCCAGCTCTGCTCTTCCAAATGACTCAGGTAACGATTTCAGTACGATCTCCTGGTAACGTCCATGGCATTCTTCCCAATAGCCATATCCTAATGCAATCTAGAGCATCATGATGCCCAGGTGGGCAGCGAAGGCCAGTGGGGTTCCCATTCTGAGCCAGTGCCCGGGCTCTTTCATTCTAATCCTGATAGTGACCTGGGGCAAATCACTGACCCTCTCTGTCTCCGTTTCCCATCAGTAAAATAGGTTAACAATACCTCCCCACGGGGTAACATTTACTGACATTATTCACCTTTTTACTGGCACTCCATCTTTCTTTACTGAGAAAATTTCAAGCCAAGAAAAAAGCAAGTAGAAACAGATCAGGTATTAAAATATACCATATAGCCTGAGAAAGAGCAACTTCAACAGAATTTTGCATTTATGCTGCTTCTGTTTGAGGATATATGTCAACTTTTACAGAATCCACCATTTCTAGCATTAGGAAAAACTTGTACAGTAGACTCTTGATTATCCAGGATGATAGGGAAAAAATTAATCCTTGTTAATAAAATCCCAGATAGTCACCATCCATAGGAAATATGAGGGGGGGGGGAGGGTGTTGGTTCACCAGCCACCCTGCGGGCGGTGGGGGGAGAGAGGGAGGGAGTGTTGGTTCACTGGCTGTGTGTGTGTGTGTGTGTGTTGGACATCCTGGTTAATCCACAACCTGGCTAACCCGATCCTGGATAATCTAGATGTCTACTGTACATCTAGATTCCATCGGACGAGTACTCAGTACTAAATTTGAAGATTTAAGATAGATTAATAATAGTACTTTGCACTTCTGGGACTCCTTCCTACTGTGGCCCTCAAATAACTTTACAAACGTTAGGGGGGAATTCACAGGCTCACATAAAGTCCAAATACATAGGAGTGGAGAAGTGAAATCCCAACCCAGGGCCACGATGGATGGCTTCCTGCAGTGCACCCTGTGGCTGCTGTTCCTTCAAGCCTATGGAGTGCAGTAGCAATCACATCCCCTCCCTCCACAAGCAGTTGCCCCTGTTAATATCTGTATTAACATGGATCACTGGCCCTCCCTGAGTCCATCTACAAAGTGACCTTTCATGCTGGCATATATAAAGCGGATATAGAGACTCTTGCCACAGCAGCGGCAATTGTCACCAGGGATCCTATAAATGTGTTTGCCAGGGAAAAACACAGAGCTCCAGCCACCCAGGGCTGACCGCCGATGAGCCCCCCATGGCCCATTTCATTATAATCGTGGATTTTTATGGTTTTTTATCAGAATTTTGGGGGTTTTAATGTCATAAAACTAGGATCTCTGCTCATCAGCCAGCTGTCTCTATGTAGGTTTTCAGTGGAGTGGAGGGCCTTACTCCAAGCATCTGTACCAGGGTAAAATTCACCCTCATTGAATTAAGTCTCACAATGTCCCTATGAGCTAGGAAAGCATTATCCATATTTTACAGACAGGGAAACTGGACACAGAGCTATTTGGCCCAGATTCAGTGAAGCACCGAAACAAGTGCTTAACTTTAAATATGTGAGTAATCCCATCCCTAGTCATTTCTTAAAGCGTGTGTTTCACTGCTTTGCTGAAATGGGCCTAAATGATTTTCCCAAGATTACACAGTGGCTTGGTGGTACAGCTGGAAATAGTACAAGCTTTAACAATGCCCATTTCGGTGCATTAGCTGTCAAATCATCTATTCCTTAGCTAACCCACACTTCAGAGCCATATTTGAGAATGTTTCAAAATTATTTTGCCATTTTTACTAACAGTTGTTGATGTTTGTTTACCAGCAGTCAATTCAGAACATGAGCATGTATTGGGGCAGGATTGAAACACGGCATCTGAACACATAAGGGTGAGTAATATGGTGGTGCAAGTATTCACATTGTGTACTGGAATTGAAGTAAAAAACATTTGAGGGTCCAGAGGCAAATTGGGGTCGAAAAAATAATGGATTTATCAAGAAGCTTAATTAAAATGCACAGGCAAAAGAACTGGAGTCCAGTCTACTCCCTGCAGTGAAATATCAAGGAATATTTCTGAAGCAGAGCTAGGAAGCAAAGGTCTGTTAAGTAAAGCCAGGTTATGGGGTTGGCTGGCAGGAAAATCAGGCTGTCCAGCAGAGTTGGGTTATGAAGAGCGGTCTTTAAAGGGATAATCTATCCAAGGCTACAAGGTCTTATTGATGTGATTTTAGAAGTGATCTGAAATGCTTTGAACAATAACCTGGTTAGGTTCTTAAAAGAACACAACAATATAATTACCATGAATAACTTTTGTAGCTGACATAATTGTAAGGGTATCCAAGTCTCAAGCTTTAGGGTACGAGTCGGTTGTCTGCAGAGATCAAAAAGGAAAAATTCCTCCATCTGCATTGTACGACTGGCGAGTTGCATTATGGAAGGTTTTCATCTTTGTCACAAGTATCATCCGTTGGCTGCTGCCAGAAGCCCTATACCGAGATCGATAAACTAATGGTCTGGTCCACTGGGAAAAGTCTTTGTTCCTACTCAATTTTTCTTCCTTTCTCAAAAAAACCTTTCAAATCTCTTGCATGAAAAAGTTAAGTTGCTTTTAGAAAAGCCAGTTAGCACTTCCTGATTCGCATCTAGAAATAGGTAGCATATAACCCCCAGGTTGCTAATATTGTAGACTGAATTATAAAATGTGGTTTTGGATTTGTAGGACACTGGTCAACAGTAGCTGTACTGTTCTGAATTTGAATGATAAGATCTCAAAGGGAGCATTCATGTGAAAAACAACAAAACAATCAATACAAACTGGGTTGCACGTTGCAGGCCTGGCTTTGCTTCAAGTTTAGGTGAAATCATGCAACTCTAAATGTGGAAACAAGCGTTTCCTTTTTGAATAGTTTTTATGAAGTCTTCTGGAAACTATCTAAATGTGTCACTATATTGTCTAATAATGAGGCAATTGCTGTATGTAGCATATTCATGAGAAGTTTTTCCTTTTTTGTAACTGTTGTGGATAAGTACAACTTTCAAGTCCAGTCTTGCAAACTGTTGTAGCCAATGAGATGCCTCATGTGAATAAGGGTTTGCATAACACTCCATGGGCATAATGCCAGCATAAACTCTAATCATCAACAAGTTGTTTTGAAAATCCAGAAACTACTACTGTCCTTTCAGGGAATGTAACAGCAAAATCATTAGTCCAAGCCCTGGAACTTTGGAGTATGTTCTTTCAGGGCGAGGTAAAGCCAATCAAGTGGAGCTATTAAAAGGAAAAAGCTATGCTAATGTAATGTTACAGATAGGTACTATTTTAAACACATGGAAATTCAAGGTTATAGTGTGTTCTCTCTCTCTTGTTATAAAATATGGTCTAACATATATATTATTTTGTGTCACTGTTATAGGGTGTTAACTTTTAGATGTTAATGTATATAATCTGGCTGAATTGTGGGTGCTCATAGAGCTCTAATTTAGAATTTCTTGGCTTTGGGGCTTTTAAAATCCAAACCATAATTTTTCTTTTCTGCCATTTTTTAATTTATTACCCTTGCTTTAAAAGTGTGATCCTCTGTGTGTGTGTGTGTGTATATATATATATATACACACACACAGGATCACACTAAATGATCACACACAGTCAGCTAAATGCATGTGGTTATCTTATGTGCAGTATCAATCACAGTTCTTCTAGGCTCTAAACCAGCATCTGGATCTGTTCCACACAGATCCAGTTGTAAGACTGGGGTCTTTGGTTTTCATTCTTTTCTTTTTTTCTGAAAATAACTGTCAGCTATTCATTTATAAATATGACACCATCGTGATGTTTTCTCAGGTGCGAGTAGTTGAAATACCACTCTGAAACCTAAAATGGTTTTGCATTATTGTGTGGAAAAGCAGGTTTTGGTATATAAGTAGGTGCATTCATATCTATTGGCTGCCTTCATACAGATATCAGCATCTTTAGTTAGATAGCACTCATGCAGCATCTGGGGAAAAAACTGAGAACTTGGACCGCAAAGCCACAGCTGCCCTCACACATGAGAAACAATGGAACTAAGAGAGTATCTATACCAGCTAGCAGTTGTAGCAAGCTTTTATCTGCCTTGTATGTTAGCCAGAAGAGGGAGACGGTCACAGCCATGTGACCCGGTAATTAATTGCATTAAGAGAGACAGCCGTACAAAATACACACCATCCATTGTTTGCTGAAAATAAAATAATTTTAAAATATTTTCATAGATCTACAAACAAAATGTTAGCTGGACGTGCTACATAGGGAAAAGGTGAAGGTAAAGATTCTACATGTATTTCTCATACAAGACACCTTTGAATAAAAGGGTTTTTTGAAGAGTCTCTCAACACAGCTGATCTGTCTTATTTAAAAAAAATAAATTTAATTCAATTCCAGAGCTCAGTCTTCTAATCCATTAGGCATTGATTTCATTTTTTAAAAAGGTTTTCACATGAGCTATTGAGCTGTTCTCAATCACAGAGTCTATCTAGGGACCCTTCTCCCCTATTTTTATTTCCTTTTAAATCCCTGGAGCAGCGTTTAGGCATCAGCTTAGAGATAAAGGGTTTACTGTAGCTTTGTAACAGAATATCCCAAAGCAAAAGCAAAGTCATTGCTAATGTATTGCAAGCCTGTACCTTGCAAGCAACTGAACCAATGTAATGAGATTTCTAAACAGGTCTGTGTCCTTCATGAATTCACACCATGGTTCATAGTACTTGTACTGTACTACCTCTATGGTAGACTTTACAACAGTGATAAATGTACCACCCAGGACCAAATCTTAGGAATGGACAACCTGGGCTTCCCATGCACTTGGGGTACTGTGGTGGTGATTTCCAAAGTATATAACAACTTGTAATTCTGTAACCTGTGTTAGAAGATTTCAAAGTGGGATTGGAATGATCTGAGGTTATCATTCTGTGGTGGGAGTGTTCTTTCCCATATAGCGCTGCTTTGCTATTTTACGCTAATGTGTTCCTGTTCCTGTGATTGAAATAAGTGGATGATCTTGGCACGTATATTTTATTTCTTTTGCTTTCTAAAATGTGCTTATCAAAAAACTTTGGGAGCACATATAGATATTAGCAAATATATGAATTAAAAAACTGGCAGGCAAATAAAGAGCCATTACTAATTAAACTATTTGGGCGTGTATCACAGTATGTATAACACATGCCAGCACTTGCAATATCAGTAGCAACAGTGAGAGCTTTCCAAGAAAGCTTTGGCAAAGTGCTTCAGCCCTGACCTGGAGGGACAATCTCCAGAGTTTACCAGAGCTTCCGAGCTCTCCCTCCCGATCTGGGTTTTTCCAGGCTTAACAATGCCCCAGCTACACTGTGATATCCCCAGCAAGCCAGACTGCCTAAGGAGGCCAGCGTCTGAGCTTTTCTTTCTCTCCAAAGGCTATGAACAGTGGTGATTGCTAGCAGTTATAAGTCATCACACAGCTCTTTATAAGCAAGCACATTTATTCTTAATGTGAAAGCATTACAGAGAAAATATAATAAAACAATAAAAGAACCTACAGGCATACTAATAAACTTACCAGATCTCTCTCTCTCTCTCTCTCTCTCTCTTTCTCTCTCTCTCTCTCTCTCTCTCTCTCTCTCTCACACACACACTCTCACTCACTCACTCACTCACTCACCCACCCACCTCTGATCTCCAGCTTTCCAGAACAGGAAATAATAGACAATCACCTTCTCCTTGAGGCATAGTTTCAAAAGGCTGAGTTTTTTGCATAAGCAGAGGTGGGAAATTTGCATTTACCTCCTACTAGATATTTTCTAGGAAAGTCACTACATACGTATTGTCATAAAAGACCATTCCTGACTGCCACAATGTTCAATATAGTCCTTTGATCATTCAGACCCATAATAGTGGATAGCCTTTGCATTTAATACAATGGACTCCAAAGATACTTAAACTTAATTCAGTAAGGTCTATCAAGGATACTGCGGAAAATTGCCCTATGTGTCACACACAATGTCCCAGATTTTAGTGAAAACATCTCTAAAGCCACATCTGTTTCAGGAACCAATTCAGCACGTTCCTATCTATCTCAAGAAATTCTTGCATGAAAGCTAGAATTCCAAGATTTCTTGTACACAAATCTTCTATTGATATTGATATGGCTACCTTTTCCTCTTTATCCAAACATGTTTCGACTTACATATTTGTTGAAAAACCCACTGACCAGCTACACGTTGTCATTAGAGTCACAAGGGACCCAAATATGTGGTTATTGCAAGGGAGTTCACTGAGAATATCTAACGGCTGATGGGCCTATATCACTTTAACAAAGATTTAATATAGTAGTCTTAAAAAGGGCCTTGCTGGATCAGGTGAGTGGTAATAGGCTATTAAGCCTTTAACCTCTAGGTCACCATTTCCATTCAGACTCTGGATATCAGAGCCATGTTATCATCTGATGGCTCTTTAGTGTCTTCTAATAAATGAGTTGCCTTGTATTAGTCTGGGAATTAGATTTTTATCAGTAAATGTTGATTTCACCATGCAGTCACAAAACAATGACGAAATATTTCCTTGGATGATAATTGACATTTATAGATAGGCAGAGTAAGGAAAATGCTGCTTGAGAGCTTATTACAGTTTGATTTAAGGATATTTACTTTGTGTAGCTTGACATGTGATATTGACAATTTGTGTTTTAACGGTTATAAAGCTTTATCTTTTTTAATCTGAACCTCTACTCTCATTAAATAATTATTGTATGACCACCCCATATTTTCCCACAACTGAAAAAATGCTTAAAAATAAAGCTCAATATTATCCAACAAAATTATAAGACCATAAAAATCCATTTCTGATACGCTTACCAATAGAACAGGTATGAGAACACTGGTTATTGTTCCTGGGCAAAGACACCAAATATGGCTGAGAAGGAAATGGTTTTCTCATCCCATGAGAATTTTTGAGATTCTGAATATTTTTCACCTCCTGAATTCAAGGATGAAGTCAAAATCTTGAAAATTCTCACAAACCAACAGACCCCCCAAAAATTGTTGGGTCAATCAAAACATTTCATTTTGATAATTTTGAAAGGTTCTGATTTGATTTGAACTTTTTCTCTTTTTAAAAAACATTTTTAGTCTGAATTTACTAAAATTTTGAAACAAAAAATCATTTTGAATAAAAACAAACAAACCTTTCAGTTCAAAAATATTGAAACGGGCTAATTTTATGTTTTCAAAACTTTTTCCCCAAAACTTTTTCAACTCAGGAGATGCATTGAAACCAGCCCTATTTTGTGAACAATTTCCGTTTCAATGAATAGACATTTTTCAACAAAAAAACAAAATAAAAGGTTGTTGAAAAACTCCTGACCATGAAAACCCGTGCTTTCCTGTCTGACTGGCAAGGAACAAGGGATCATGGTGTTTGATCTCTGTTGGGATCTTAAGCCTTGTAACATGCCCACATATCTTGGTGATGGATGGCTAAATAAATGTAAAACTAATAATCATTGGCCTCAAAGGAGAGATCTTCTTGGGAATAACCATATGGGTTCAGAGGAGTGTAGGAAAGTGAAAGACACTGACTGTGCACCTCAGTGTTCTTTGTAATATTGTTCTTGCTTGAGACTGTCTAGTTAGAGTTTCCCTTTTTCTGTTCAACAGCTAGAGTGGAGGAATTAAGGGTTTATTAAGGAATTAAGGGTTCCCACTGATTTGTATATTTAGGGCTCTGATCCTGCTCTCATTGAAGGCAGTGGCAAAATCTCCATCAACTGGACATGTGATCAGAGTCATAGTTTGTAAGATCTTTGGTCATTTTACAAATGCAAAGTAATGAAGACATCACGGAGTATATTGTATGCAAAAAAAAATTATTACATTGAAAGTGCAGAGTAATGAAGACAGCACAGAGTATATTGCATGCAAATTTGGAGTATTTTTTTACATTGGTGTTTTACAAGATCAAACAAGCATCTTCCCAACATTGTAAAGTTTTATGGAATTGTTTGGGCTTTTTCCAAGCTGCATGTATTTTGAAAATTAATAAGTAGGAAAAATAAATAAATGCATCCAGTGTAATGATACTGGGATGCTTCAGGTCATGTTTCAGCCAAGAGAGTTTGAAGTCTGAACATGGGAATCTGTAAGGGTACATCTACACTAGCGATCAATCTATCGGGGATCAATTTATTGCATCTAGTGTAGACGGAATAAATCAATCCCCGAGTGCTCTCCCTGGAATTCCACCTCCTCCACCTCTGCAAAAGGCGGAAACGGAGTTGACGGGGGAGCAGCAGCGGTCAACTCGCCACCATATGGACACCAAGGTAAGTTGACCTAAGAGACGTCTACTTCAACTACACTATTCGCGTGGCTGAAATTGCGTATTTTAGGTCGACTCTCACCCCTCAATGTAGACCAGGCCTAAGAGAGGAAGGGAAAGATGGGGGCTGGTAGCAGGGGAAAGAGAAGAACAGAAGGGAAGAGAGGAAAGTAAAACTCCTACACAAGGAGAACGTCAGTTTTATAGGCATATGGTGGCTGAGGCTAAACCTCTCAATCAGACTGGAGTGTCATACAGTGGTGGAAGGGCAGCCCTTAAACCACCACTAGCCTGCCAGTCAGAAAGCACCTGCTCCCACAAGAGCTGTAAGTAACTTTTTTAAAGACCCTGCCAGCCTGCCCATTTTCTACCACTCCTGTTCCCAGCGTAGTGCCAGGAGCAATGAGATGCTCAGACTCTACAGTTATGGATAC
Source organism: Sternotherus odoratus (assembly GCA_032164245.1). Taxonomy (NCBI): domain Eukaryota; kingdom Metazoa; phylum Chordata; order Testudines; family Kinosternidae; genus Sternotherus; species Sternotherus odoratus. Next base: position 28,863,100 of record JAVMKO010000014.1, read on the forward strand.
CAGGATAGATAGCACATGAGGAATCAGATCAGGACACTGCCAGCCCTGGCTCCCACACTCAGCAGAGACACATGAGGGGAATACAGTTGAGACTTCCTGCCAACAGAGATTGATCCTCAGAGTAGAAAGGAGTAGAAGTCCCTCTTCCCCCTATGTATCCATCAGTCGGGAAGCTGGGCAGAGGATGGGGTTGGGGATTCAAGTGAACAGGGCTTCTCAAAGAATCTAGGGAAGGAGATTCAAGTGCAGAAGAGAGCTCTCAGCAAGGGGAGGTAGAAGAAATTCAAGCAACCTGACGTGGAAGGGAAATTCAAGGACTAAGCTGGATGGATGATTTAAGAGTAAGGGAGGTCAAGCAGCACAGGAATAGGAGAGCGAAAGGAGAGACAGTCAGGACTGCAATGGCAAAGCTTTTATTTTTGGTAGTCCCTTCCCCAACACTCGTTTCTTCAGCCACCTGGAAATATTTTGTGGCTGAGTGATTGTCCTAGCATCAGTCTTCCCTCAACTGATGTCAAGCCAGTAACTGGAGTTTGAAATGGCAGCTGGTGGGGATGGAAGTTCATAAAGGTGGAATACAAGGTAAATTCCAGGTCTACGTTTTCTCTTCCAGAGTCTTTTCCAACCTCACTCCACCTCCTTTCTTTATGGGGGAGGAATTCCGTTCTCCCCTCATCAGGCACTGATGTAACTCCCATTAACTTAAGAGTTACATGCACACATCAAAGGAAAAAGAAATGCTTTAATCAGCAAGACATGTCCAAACCCACCCCACCCCACCCAGAAAGTGCTAATGACCGGATAGCTGTAACGAGAACATTCCCAGTTGTTTCACTATGCACACCTTCCGCGCACACACAAAATGCCCTTACTACAGAAAACGTATTGACCCTCTTTTGTAGTATCACAAGAGATGAGGCAAGTCTCCAAGGGCTAGGGAAAAAAGATAAATGTTTTCCCTCTAGATCAAGTAATCAGTTCATCCCTGACCTAACTAACTCCACTAATACTTAGTGTGAATTTGCTTTCTCCTCCCAAAAGAGAATAATAATCATTATTGCTCTCCGAGTGCTTTTGCGGGGAGATAAGCATCATGATCTTTGTGCAAACTGAAGTGCAGGAAAGGTAAAGTGACTTGCCCAGGGTTGTACAACGTGTCAGTGGTAGAACTGGGATTAGAACCCAGGACTTCCTGATTTACATGCCTGTGTGCAATCTGTTGGTTCATACTACAAGTACTTAGTAACCCTAATAAAATTAAAATAGTATGTTGTATTATTCTGCACCCTGAACTGTTATTTATCAAAAAATCATTGATTATATAGTTAGTCTAGTAAATATTACTAACTAGCAAAAATACCCAGCGTTGCTCGGGGTATTTGTAATTGGAAACTGGGATGTAAAAAGACTATAATGTTTTTTATTAATACAAATTTTGTTCAGAAGTTTCATTTTGTCTAAGTAATTTCAAGTAATTACGCGGCATAACGTTGCTCGGGTCCGTGGGAGGGGGGAGAGAGCTGAGTGAGTGGGGGGACCGTTGGAGGGAGGAGGGGGGAGAGAGCTGAGCGAGTGGGGGGGGTGTTGGAGTGGGGGGGGAGGGGGAGAGAGCTGAGCGAGTGGGGGGGCCGTTGGGGAGGGGGGGAGAGAGCTGAGCGAGTGGGGGGGCCGTTGGAGTGGGGGGGAGGGAGGAGAGAGCTGAGCGAGTGGGGGGTCCATTGGAGGGGGTATTATTACATCATAACTATGTCACAGAGAACAGCAGGTGTTAACCTGCTGCCCAGCTGATGTTAATGGGCTTTAAAGAATTTAACCCCTAGGGGGCGTCAGAGATGAGATTTGAAAAAATTTCAATTCTTACCCTGCTTAGGACCCTAAAGCCTATAACTGTACCAAATTTCAAGTCTCTAGCTCAAACAGTGTGGAAGGAGTAAGGGAACGTACATACACGCACCCATACACACACGTATACACCATTTGACTTTTATATATATAGATTTGCACTAAGGACTGGGAAACCCATTGTGAATTACTGGGTTTTGAGACTTTAGTGGGGGAGTGAAACAACCACTTGTGTTGCTTGTGCTAGTGAATATTCACTGGTGTCTTCTTCCTTGAGTTAATCCCATCAGAGGAGGTCTGCTCTACAAGTCCTCTTCCTCCACAGTGCTCTATTCAACGCCATGTCCTCTGTATTGCCACATGCTAACATGTCTTCCCTTATTATGACATCCTGCCACTTCTTCTGAGGTCAGCCTCTCTGTCTTATTTCTTCAGTCTTCATTTGTTGGACTCTTACACACATGGTTGTGAGGAATGTGCCAGACCATAACCAAACCATCTGAGCCTGCACTCCCTCATTTTTTAATGTATGGGTGTTACTTTGAGCATGTCTCTAACATACACATTTCTTGGTTACACCATTCATCCATCTCAACATTCACATTTCTTTTTCTTCTTTGCTGCCCAACATTCTGTGCCATATATTAAATCAATGACTTTATGGGAGCTGGACTGTGCCCTTACAGGCAAATTTTTCAGAAGTCCTATGCACTCACAGCATGCACTCACAGTTATGTGCGCTCAGCACTTCTGAAGAGCAGAGCCCTGTGGTACTGACATACTCTGGCACCCATCCAACAGTGAATAATGAAACCGCGATTGCTGTCATCATTCATCCTTATTGTTTCAGCTCTTCTGTGACATACACAAGCTATCGATACAGGTGATCTCTGGACGTTAACACACACAGCCAACGCTTTTCACGTATTATTGTAAACAATAAACATTCATCCTGCCTACACAGATATCACCATAATCAAATTAGCATGAGGATACACTATGAAACCTCTCGGGACATTCCTCTGGGGATATTTCCTACCATGTACATCATGTACGGATGACAGAACTTCGATTCTAGCCGGAGTGCCCTGTGCCATATGTGCTTTTGACTGGCATGCTCGCCAGTGGGTTGGCTGTGGCCTGGTGGCTATCAGCCATAAAACTAGAGGCCAGACTGATCCAAACAGGCTAGCATGTGAGCAAGTAAAAGTGAGGGATGCACCTGACCATATAATTGTCACTCAAACCACATTAGTGCACAGCATCCCAAAGCTATATCCTTGCCAAAACAGGTTTTTTGCATTTTAGGTGATACTAGCAAAATCTTTGGTTGACTTAACTTGAGCATATGGTCCACCAGTTACTGGAGCACAGACACTAGGGCCTAGGTCCTCAAAGGTAATTAGACACCTAACTTTCATTGAAATCTGTGGGAGTTAGGCACCTAAATACCTCTGAAGATCTGGGCTTAAAGGATTGTCTACATGCAGAAGTTGCACTGATATAGGAGTTACTGGTATAGTGCCATTGGAAAACTATTTCTGCGGAGTTTATTCACATCTGCCACTTGGACCAGCACATGTTGCAAGGCTTGAGTCCACACTAGGGTACATCACAGCTTCTCCCTTTATATACATTATACATCTCATTGCATTTACAATACGTTGCATCTTGGACTGGCTCGGTTACTTTGCAGGCACCAATCCCTGTACAGGGGGCACTGTCCATGCTTCGACTTCCTCTTTACCTCATCTCTACATTCCTGACCTATTTTGTCCCTTGTTATCTAGTTCATAGTAAATAGTGGCCTGCATGTTCTCCCGCTTATCTCAGTTGGCTCAGACATTTTGTCTTCTTAGCCTGCTGACCTATTTATTCACACAAACATTCTGTTTTCAAACTGATGATTCATTTATGTCCCTAGTTCTGTCTTCCAAAAAATGACGTCTCCCTCCATGTGTTAATTATTCATTGTAGGCCAGGCCTCAGCTACGATCCATAATACCAGTAATGTGTTACAGTCCCACTGCACCTAGGCATTTGTTCAGCCTCCTCCAATAACCACACTATGGTCAAGAGTGACTATTGTCTAAATAACAAAATGCTGCCCAGAGAATCTGGCCCATGATGAGGTTATGGCTACTTGAAAGTAAGAGTGCTATCAGGTCCAGTGTGCTATCTCAATAGCAATACAAGAGTAACCTGTCCATACAGACTATGAATGCACAGTGCAGGCAAACAGAACTGGTGTGATATATACAGCACATCAGTACAGAGCTGCACAGAATTCTTGAGCAGATCACCATGGATTCATTATCTCAGCTTAATTTGTATTTTTTTGCTTTTGTGCCAAGAGACTTTGTGATGATGAGTATGCAATCAGTAAGTCAGTCAGTCAATCACCTTGTATCTTTATCCATGCATATCCACCACAGATACAGAATGGAAGGTTTAGAAAAGTCTGCTTGCCTATTTGCCTTGGATTTATTTATTTAATGTAATTGATTAATTTATTTATTGGTCATGCAGGCAAAATATTAGAATTTTAGTGAGTAGATTTTGTATTGGGACTGGTACATTTTAATCATAGTTTGGCCCGGCAATAGTCCAGCCATGCTCTTCTGAATAGCTTTGCAAATGTAGTACAGCAGATAAGTGCACATAGCTCATTGTCTGTCTGTGTGTCCCTCAGATCTACCTGTGAGTGGCTGGTGGTGCTTTGCCAGCCTCCCCTTGATATGTTTCCTGGTGCAGTACTATCCACAGACTGTGTTTGTTGTCACCATTGGGATGTTGATGGCTTTGGCTTGCTTGTGGCATGATCACATATTTGTACGCATCATATCCAGTCACATAGCATCCTTTAATATGGACTCTAGGAAACTCCTCTTAACAATTATGTCTCTGTTATGTGAAAACAGGTTGCCAGTAGGGCTTGTAACCCATCAAGTGGCTGTGCGGTAACATGTCCAACAGTGATCAGGGTGGCTCAGGACAAGGGCAAGTCCCAGTGAATCATGGTTCTTAGTGAATTTCAGAATTCCACCAAACATCAGGTATCTTGTAGACATCAGTGCCAGACATGCTTGTTCAGTGCATGCAGCTATCATATGTAAGTGTGAGCAAACAGTCACAACATGCAGCGGTTCAGGTGTTAGCCCTGACACAGCAGTTAGCAGCGTCCTTTCCAGCGGAGCCTGGAGCATGTGTGTGACTCACAGACTCGTTCTAGTTAATCAGCACGGCGGTCAGAAAAGAGGCTCCTGGTGATGCTTCAGTCATGCTTGCTGGAGCCCCAGGTTTTTCACAAATGTGAAATAACATGAAAGAAAATGATAAATACATTAAAAAAAAAAAACCTGACACCCACGGTCACAGCACCACTCAGGTTTGGCCCGACTGCTACTCCATCGTCATGGACCGGTGGTTTGGCCAAAACTGAGCATCATTGCAACCCCATGCACCAGGTCACAACACCCGGAGTGGGGAGCCCCACCCAGCGCTGTGGAATGATCTCACTCTCCAGCTTCCTTCCCCACCCCAAGGCCTCCCCTCCTTTTGTTTCATCCCCTCCCCAGCCCTGCCACAACCCCTGCGGGGGGAAGGATGAGACAAAATAAAATATTGCAAAAGTAAAAAGCATCTCCTTGGACTTTCATGATTGCCATAGAAATAATAGACTAATTAATTGTATAAAACTTGTAGGCATACATGGGATGTATCCATCAGGATATATGTGTGACACCCTGGCACCCCAATATTCACTACCGTCATGTAATGAGGTTATATTTTGTACAAAGTATGCCTTGTGAGGTATCATTCTAAAAGTCTTGATCTGCTAGACAGCAATATCTCATTGGATTGTATGTGCTATCGTTGTATGTGAAGTTATGAAGTTAGGCTATGTATGTGTTACTGAAACATGTTGTGAGGTTGAAAACACCCACAAGCAGCCTTTCATGTACAACTGTAAAAAGGCCAAACAATGTTAATGGCTTATTGAGGAAATGCACACATGCACAAGGATTACCCCAAGAACTGTGTACAACAGAAACCTCTCAGAGATAGCACTACACAGTGGGAACTGTTTGATTCAGGTCATAGCAAAAGACTTTTCAGCAAGTGGAGAGAAGATATTAAAGGAGGAAAATTACATCATGGGGGCACCTCATTCTCCCTACAACAACACACCTGGAAACACCTGAGGAATAAAGACTGAACATGGGGAACGGGTGGTCCCAGGCTAAGAGATTGCTAGCTTGTGTATAAAAACCTGGGCAACCCAAGCTGCAAAACCAAGGCAGCTTGTGTCTTAAGAATCTGCCAGCCTGTTTATCACTCAGGGTCAGAATTTGCTAATTCATATGCTACCTATCTAGTATGTTAAGCTCAGTTTGTGGTTTTATTTATTTACTAGGTAATTGCTTTGATCTGTTTGTTATCACTTATAATTATTTAAAATCTATCTTTTTGTAGGTAATAAACTTATTTTATGTTTTATTCCACACCAGTGTGTGTTGGACTAAGGTACCTGGGGAAAATCTCAGATTGGTTACCACATGTGTGCATGGTCCTCTTCACATTGAGGGAGAGGAAGACCAGGTGTGAAACCCATATACTAGCCAGATTTGACCAGGGCAGGACGGTACTGCTCTGGGGTCTTAGGCTGAGAGGCTGGTGGTTAGGGAGCCTGCATGTGACTGCAGCTGGGTGTGTCCATACCTGGTGAATGCTGGTGGAAGTGCAAGCTTTGAGGGCTTTGCAACTTGTCACAGCAGCACAGTGTGAGGGAGCCCAGGCTGGTGGGTCAGAGGACTCAGTGGTACCCCAGTTCCAGGTGGACCCGGGGGGGGGGACATGTCACAATAAGTTAGTTATGCCCGTCACCCCAATATGCTTCAGAATTTACAAAAAGGTTCTCAGATAATTTCCACCACTGTTCATCTAGATGTGCCCACAACACCCCTGGGAGGTATATCAATCTTGATTAAAAGTAAGGAAACTGAGGCACGGAGTGACTATGATTTGCCCAGGGTCACTATAATAGTGTAGCTGAAGTCAGCGTATCTTAGGTCGACTTACCTGGCCGTCCACACGGCGGTGAGTCGACAGGGAGAGCGCTCGGGGATCAATTTATCGCGTCTATACTAGACACAATAAATCGATCCCCGATAGATCAATCACTATCCAGTGCGTAGTATAGACGTACCCTGAGTGTGGGGTTGTAGTCTACCTCCACAACATGCTTGTATAGAGCTAATGCAGGCTACCACTTTGCTGGGGAAACAGTTCCTGTGTTAATCCTCGCAGTGCTTTATATAGAAATTCTATAGAAATTTTGGTCAGGACTTGTGCACTGCCTTGTCAGTCTGCTGTTCATTGAAATCCTGGTTCTCTCTGGATTATTTCCCGGTAGTGTGCAGACGGGGAAGGGTGCCGTGTATAGAACAAGAACTTGCACTGTAAAGGTAGCTTACGCTATATGTGCATTTCTGATTCTCAGTATTGTAGCTGGCTACAGTTGCCATTGTTCAGTGCCTGATTATCATTGCCTTTTCCTTATCAGCGGTTCTCGCTATCAAATTCTGTATAGGGATTAACAGCCTTTACTTTTGTTTTGTTTGCAGTGTGGGGGTAGCTGTTTTGGTCTCACGGTATTAGAGAGAGAAGGTGGATGAGGTGATATCTTTTACTGGAGCAATGTCTGTTGGTGAAAGAGACCTGCTTTGGCGCTTACACAAAGTACTTTCCCAGACCTGAAGAAGAGCTCTGTATAAGCTCCATAGTGTGTCTCTTTCACCAAGAGACATTGGTCCAATAAAAGAGATCACCTCACCCACTTTGTCTCTTTACTATAACGTATTGATCTCTAACAATGCTTCTGAGCTAGGTAATTCAAAGTCCTTCCCAGTGCTGACTAAATGAGCCACACAGCCAATCTGGAATGATGCCTACTTAATATCAGGGCTAAATGAATGCAAGTCTATGTTGCACTTTTAGATGGGAAGTTTTTCTGTGGATTCATGGCTTTTATCATCCCTCAGTATAGATATTAGAAACAAAGCCCTGAATCCCTAGATTGGTCATAAAATCTTTGATAGCAACTGGCAAGCAGTGTAGAGTGGGTCACATGTGTACATGTGTCTCTAGGAGAGTTACCATTACAAATAGACGGTCGAGGGGAACCCGCATGAATACATATCAAAGGCCGGTGTAATGAGGTGTACAACCCCACATTGGACCAGAGCAGAAAGGGGTGAACAATCTGTCCCAGAAACAGGCAATTAAACCAGCTATGCCCTGCAACACCTGTCGGAGACGTCGAGCCTGGAGGGAGAGCTCTCTAGCCGTATTTAATAATAGGGGGAGAACAGAAAATAAAAGGCTTCATAAAGCTGACAGCAAGGATTATAAACCTGCAAGAAGGGTCTTGAGACTCATAGGCTTAGTCTATACCAGCAGAGGGGTCAACCTAGGATACACAACTTCAGCTACGTGAATAACGTAGCTGAAGTCGGCGCATCTTAGGTCGACTTACCTGGCGTCCTCACGGCAGCAGCAGGCTCCCTCGTCGACTCAGCTTGTGCCTCTTAGCGAGCTGGAGTTCCAGAGTCAACAGGGAGCGCCTTTGGGGATCGATTTATCACGTCTAAATGAGACGCGATAAATCAATCCCCGATAGATCGATCACTACCCACGGATCCGGCGGGTAGTGAAGTCATATCCTTAGTCAGCTACTTGCTTCCCTGGGGAAGGCTCAGCTCAGGTGACAGACTGACCAGCCAGTTAGTGAGTGGAAGAGAGTGACCAGGTCTCCTTAGGAAAGTGAAGGCAAGCTATGGACTAGATGGTTTATATCCTCTGGTGGGGCATGAGCACCTTCTTGACTGCTTTGCTTGATTTTGTATGAAGAGGTTTTTTTCTCTCCTCCAACATGATCTACACGTGTGATCTTTTCAACTCCAGCTGAAGCCAACATCTGTCTAGGCAGAGGAAATGGAAAAATTGGTTAAAAGAACAAGCCCATAGATCAGGAACGGGCAAACTTTTTGGCCTGAGGGACACATTGGGCTTCCAGAATTGTATGGAGTGCTGGTTAGGGGAGGCTGTGCTTCCCCAAACAGCCAGGCGTGGCCTCTCCCCTGTCCCCTATCCGACTCCCCCCAGGACTCCTGCCCCATCCAACCATCCTGTCCCCCTGACGGCCCCCCGCCCCAGGACTCCTGCCCCATCCACCCCCCACACTCCCTGTACCCTGACCGCCCCAGGACCTCCCACCTCCGACTGTCCCCCACCACTCCATCGAACCCCTCCTCTCATTCCTGACTGCCCGCAGGAACCTCTGCCCCCATTCAATCTCCCTGTTCCCCGCCCTCTGACCACCCCTCAGCTCTGCCCCGGCAGGTCCAGCTGCCAGCCTCCACCGTGGCCCCTGACCCCCCCATTCTCTTCCCCAGACCCACCCTCTGCTGCAGTCCCAGACTTGGCTTCCTTACTCTTATCTGCATGCCCCCAGCCACATCTCCACTCCCAGCCCAGCTACGGGGGTGGCACGTGGACAGGAAGAAGGGGGGGCATGACCCTGAAAAGTTTGGGGACCACTGCATTAAAGGCAGTGGGTGTTGGATTAGTCCCTCAGAGAGAACAGCCAGTTCTACACTTAGGAGCATTTTCTCCTTCTGTAAACACACTGGACCAAATTCTGCGATCCTTTCCTCCAGCAAAACCCTACAGAACTGAGTGGGGTTCACAGAGTCCTAAAAGAAGGGAAGTCAGAGCTGGGAAAGGTCTATTGCATCACCCAGTCTATCTCCCTTCCAGCGCAGGAGGCTCAGGTGCCATTAGTGTAACTGAGAACAAAATTGGCCCCCACAGGCTGTGTCTATACTGAGCTTTTACTGAAAAATTTCCCACCATTGCACTACCGTTGGTGCAGTTCCACCCACGGGAGTATGAGTATAGACAGGCCACCAGCATTTTTACTACTGTGTCGTCTAACAACCTCAGAACAAGTCTAGATAAGATGGTAGTAAAAATACCATCAGCCGGGAGCACACCATCTATGCTGGCATTCTTACCATCTGTTGTCACCTCCAGGAGAGTTGCACAAGTGAGGAACTTGAAGCAAAAGCTCAATGTAACAACAACTGATGTGGAGGAGCTTCCTGGCCAAAACACCTTCCTGTGTGAAAGTGCCCCTGGCTGCTTTGCGAGCGAGCAGGCTAGGTGGGCGAGGGAATGAATGAAGGAGGTGATTGTAATGCTACTGGCTTACTCATCACTCCTCTAGGGAGCCGTCTGCAAAGAAAGCACACTTACCTGCCCACTAGGTGCTAAATTATATTGTACGTGTATAACATCATGTAATTAAAAGGGATCAAACATAGAAGAGTTGCTTGAACCTGCAGGATGAACAGCCCAGCCATTTTTTCCCTTTGTCAGCTAATTTGTACGGCAAAGGCAGCATGGTCCGGAGGAGAGAACATGGGCCTGGGAGATACCAGTGCTCCTCATTTTGAGCCTGGTTCTGACATTCCTTTGTTGTATGGCCCAGGGCAAGAGTCACTTAGGCCCCAATTTTCAAACCCGGGGTCCTCTAGTTAGGCTGCTAATTCTATGTTTAAGCACCTAGAAATGACCCAATTTTCAGGAATACCGAGCACCCGTAACTCCCGGTAAAGTCAATGGGCGCTGCAGGGACTGAGTAGCTCTGAAAATTGGGTCTTTTTCATACAGGTGCCTAACCTTCAGCTCCCAGGCTAAGAAAGCTCTGCCATAATTGCTGCTTGCCTTCCCCGTCTGTAATAGTGGTGTTTTAAGTGATATATATCTACTAACAGCCCTTAATTGCTTCTCTGAAGCTTACAAAAGCCGAGGGCTAACTCTGAACATAGGCACAACAAAAGTTCTCCACCAGCCAGTCCGGTTAATAATCAGACCCAGCAAGGAAAACCCACATTGACAAAGAAGACCTGGAAAATGTAGACTACTTTGCCTAATTTGGCAGCCATCTCTATGGTTAGACTGGGGCTTTGTAGCGCTAAAACCCTTCTTTAGCGCTACAATTTCACTGACCGAACACACTTAAAAGGCACATTTTGTGCTTTTACTGACGTTTTAAAGCGCTACTGGTAAACCTCAAAACGAGAGGCATAAAGCTTTTAGCGCTACCGTTTTAGCGCAAGGGTTGCAATGTGCACACCCCTTGCATGATAATGAGTCTCCAGCCTCCAGCATCCTGGCCCAGAATTCCCAATTACATCCTCTCTGGCCACCATTTAAAACTCTTCTGTCGCGTCCTCAGGTGACCCCACGTCAGACCCTCCCCCACAGTCCCTTTGAAATTTGAAAAACCAGCCCGCTGCTGCGGGCACGGCTGCCGGGTCCCCTGCCACTGCGGGCGGCAGGGCTGCCGGGTCCGCCCCTGCCCTGGTCCCCGCCGCTGCGGGCAGGGCTGCGGGCGGGCTGCCTGGTCCCCGCTAGTGGCGGCAGGGCTGCCGGTTCCCCGCCGCTGCCGGCGGCAGCCCTGCCGCCCTCCCAGCCCCTGCCCCAGTCCCCACCGCTGCGGGCAGGCTGCCTGGTCCCCGCCGGTGGCGGCAGGGCTGCCGGTTCCCCTCTGCTGCCGGTGACAGCCCTGCCGCACTCCCAGCCACTGTCCTGGGTCCCCGCCGCGGCCAGGCGGCCAGCTGCACGCGGCCCCCCCGGCCCACCGCCGCGAGTGGTGGCGGCAGGAGCTCACAACCCCCCTGGCAAGCACTCCACTACACCCCCACCTCTCCATCCCAAGTTTGAGAAACCTCCCGAATAAATGGTTAGGGAAGGGAGGTGTGTGTGCAGAGCCTGTCAGTTTTGGAAAATTAACTGACAGCCGGAAGTTCCCGCCCTACGCACAGGTTCCCAGTTCCCCCTCACCCCACTCCTTTGCAAAGCAGGTTGCACCCAGCTGAATGCTGGGATACCTGCCCTATCCCGCTACTCTCACTGCCGCCAGAAGCTCTGCAAATGTGTGCATTCTTTGGCGCTACAGGGATTAAAAAAACCTGCTACAATCTGTAGTCTAATCATACCCACGGAGGGCAGACATAGACATCAAGATTCAGCACAGACTCCGCTGTTCCAGCCTTGCCTTTGGCAGACTCTCTCACCAGGAGTTCAACAATCACACACTAGACTTTCTGTTTATACAGCAGTGGTAGTCCCAACTCTCTTATGGCTGGGAGACTTGGGTGACCTATAGAAAACACCAGAAAAACCTGGACCGCCAGCCCCAGCGCTCTCTTCAAATCCTCAGCATAAAGTGGGAAGGTTGCCAGACTAATATCAGTGTCCTCGCAGGGGCCAACATCTTCAGTGTGGAGGCCCTGATTATCCAGCGCTAGCTGGGTGCCGCGGCCTCTGCGTGTGCATACCTGAGGTACTCTTCCGAAAACAACTGCCGTGCTCACCAAAGGAGAAAGGAAATGGAGAGGCCAAAAGAAACGCTTTACAGACACCCTCAAGAAAAACCTGAAGAGATGTGGCATAGATACCGCACGCTGGCAGCAGCAGCCCAGGACAGGGAGAACTGGCAAAGACTTGTCAGACAGGGAATGTTGAGGAAAATCGTCACAGAAAAACACCAGAAAAGAAAGGAAAGAATTGTTATGCAGCAATCGCGTCCCAACTCTGCCTTCCAACCCCACCTGCAGTGTCTGCCAATGAGCCTGTCACTCAGGGATCGGACTCCTCAGTCAACAAAGGATCCATAAAAAATAAAACCTGTGAAAGACCATCCTTGATCTCAAAGGATCGTCGCCCAATACAAAGTCTTATAGACTGAGACTAAAGCCAAGATTTTCAAAAGCAATTCATGATTTGGGGTGTCCATTTTGAGACCCCTAAAGGGACCTGGTTCTCAGAGGGCAGGTGCTTAGCACTTTATGAAAATCAGGTGCCTTTCAGGTATCTTAAATAGGGTCCCCAAGAATGAAGGCATAGAAAATCACCGCTCACTTTTGAAAACGTGGCCAAAAGCAGCAGGTCAGCATTAGGATCTAGGAAGAAAACAAACAAAAAAAATGTGTTTACTGCTGCTGGAGGATTTCCCATCTTGAAAATTCCTCTTGGACTTGTGCTTTTCAGTTCAGCCCAAACTGCTCCTGTTTAAAAAACTAGTAATTTGTTCAGCACCTTCCATCCAAGATTCTGAAAGTCCTTTGCAACACCTTAGCAAAGACTCAGAAGACCCATTATCCAAATGGGGAAACTGAGCCACACAATAAGTTAAGCAGACCAGCAACAGAATCTGGCTTTCCTGACTCTCTCTTTAAAAAAATCTGTTTCCAGGATAAACTAAAAGGAATATGGTGGAGCAGTTACAGACAGCACAGAACAAACCCCCTGCTCTAGCCCCTAGCTGACATGCCCAGTCCCCTTCAAAAGCATGTGACTGTAAGATGAATAGTGTTGCACACTTTAGAGGTGACATTCAGCTGTGCTCTGAATGTGTGGTAGGGTGCAGGATGGCTCTGATCACACCTGCATTGACTGCATTTTCTCTGGGATAACTGATGCTGACACTTACTGTGGAGAGTTGTGGACATCTGAGCAGAGTTAGAGCAGAGACACACATCCCAACGATTGTGGTCCTGGAAGGAGCATAAAGCTTCCCTAGCCCTAGGTAAGGAGTAAGTGGCTGGTGGACCAGGCTGGGCCATTCATTCCTGTACTGAATACACATGGTTCTCTGTGCTATTGCCTGCTGCTGATCCGAACACAGGACTGCCATGAGCTCAGAGTCCACTAACCCTAGGCAGCTCTGAGGAAGGAGTAAAGGAAGACAGGGTGTATCACTGCTGTGATGAGTGCACACAGTGCTCTGCCCTCGGAGTCCCTGGTGCCTATGGAGCTGGGTCACTACTGTGATGAGTGCACACAGTGCTCTGTGCTCCTACAAACACCCTCTACAAGGAGCTCAATGTCCCTGGTGCATTGGAGCTGGGTCACTACTGTGATGAGCGCACACAGTGCTCTGCGCTAGAAGTCCCTGATGCCTGTGGAGCCGGGTCACTACTGTGATGAGTGCACACAGTGCTCTGCGCTCGTACAGACACCCTCTGCAGGGAACTCGTGGCTCCTATCTCCCCGCAGGCTGGGTCCACCCCCGCACGCGTTTCTCCCGGTGCCAAGCGGGCGGTAGGGCTGCGTGCACCTCGCTGGCTCCGAGCCCGGGAGCGGAGGGGCGGGCCCGCCGCTTGGGCCGCGGGAGGGACCGCCCCCGTGCAAAGGCGCCGGGCCCGGCAGCGCCCCGGGCCGGGGCCGAAGCGGAGCCGTGTGCACTGGTGGGGGCCGGCGGGGGCGGGGGTTTTGCACTCGCTCCCTCTCGCTGGCCGGGATAAATACGGGGCCGGGGCCGCCGCTCCGGAGCAGCTTCTCCTCCGTGTCCCCAGCGCGTGTGCAAAGGCGGCGAGCGATGGACCCCCAGGACTGTCCGTGTGCGATCGGTGAGTGACACCCCCCCTCCGCCCCCAGCGGCTGCCCAGAGATTCTCCCCCCGCATCCTCCCCGAACTGGAAGAAATGTCCTAGCAGCTGCTGGCTTTTCTCCTTGCACTAGAGAGCAGAGAGGGAAGCAAAAGCCTAGCAACCTGCACGTTAAAAACCGAGGTAACAAAGTCCTGTGGCACCTTAAAGACGAACTATAAAGTTTTGAAGCATAAGCTTTCGTGGGCTAATACCCACTTCGTTGGATGCAAGCAGTGGACACTGCTTGCACTTCCACTGCTTGCATCCGACGAAGTGAGTATTAGCCCACGGAAGCTTATGCTTCAAAACTTTATAGTTAGTCTTTAAGGTGCCACAGGACTTAGTCTGGAATAGCAGAGGTAACAAACACGGCTACCTCTCTGATTCTTGTTAAAAACCAAGGCTTTTCTGTTTACTTTCAGTGGCACTGAGTTCTGCCATCAGTTGCTGATCGGGAATAGAATCCTAGAATCTCAGAGTTGGAAGGGACCTCAGGAGATCATCTAGTCCAACCCCCTGCTCAAAGCAGGACCGATCCCATTTTTGCCCCATAACCCTAAATGGCCCCCTCAAGGATTAAACTCACAACCCTGGGTTTAGATTCTTCCCGGGTACCTGTTGCTAAACTTACCTTAGACAAAAAAAATTAAGTTGCATGTGGTGCCTGAGTTCTCCTAGAGGCTGGGGCGGATTGGCAAGTGTGACCAGGGGGATACTTATAAGACTGGGTAGGAGCCTGGAATATAACTTAGAACGGTTTGGTTTCTCCCGGATGTGTTTTCATGAGAGCTTGTTTTCCCCCTTTGTTCATTTTAGGTGGCACCTGCACCTGTGGCAACAACTGCAAATGCACAAACTGTAAATGCACATCCTGCAGGAAAAGTGAGTAGCTCCCCAGATTTCAGTGACCCATCTAGCGTGTGGTATTTTCGAATAGTTACGGTCCATGTCTATATACTGTACAGTGGGCAGTTCTAATGTATTTTAACAGTCAGCCAAATGAGATCCTGGAATTATTTCATTGCTTTTCCCCTCGGGCATGAATTAGTTGGGAAAAGATTTTTTGAAAAGGGCCTAACATCAAACACATTCCTCCTTTAATTGTAACCGATCATAGAGTACCGTCAGACTACCAGTTCATTCATTCAGCTCTCCCTGCAGAACAAAGCTGGTTTCACAAGGGAAACTGACAGGAGAGCTCCATCTGCCTCTCTTTGTGGCCATTTCCATGCTCCGGTGCAAGTCCTAGTAATTCCTTCCTCTCCTCCACAATGAAGTGCAGAAAGTGGGGGCTGATAAACGGCTCAAAATATTAATCCACATCTGCTGCCTTGTAAAGACCAAAGTATGTGTAGAGATGAAAGACACCTGCAAAATAGAAGAGGGTTGGAGAGAAGATGCTAATGCCAGAATATACCCCATGAGGTGGGGCTGGGCCATTCATTCCTGTACTGAATACACATGGTTCTCTGTGCTATTGCTTGCTGCTGATCTGGAATAGGAAGGTGGGGGATGAATAGACTAAACTGGAGATGGTGAGAAAGGAATACGGCATACATGGGAAGAGGAACAAAAGGCAGAAATAGCAGCGATTTCCCCATATTGCTCCACGTGGTTTCTCCCAGTGAATGCAACAGTTAAGGGAACAGTCCTTGTTTAGATAAAATTCCCATTCAAATCAATGGGAGTTTAGCTTGAATAAGAACTATGGGATTGGGCTCTCCATGTGTTAGGTTCTCATTTACCCTCAATGCAAAACTCCTATCGGGGTTCTTATGTAGCCTTGGCTGTGGATGCAATTCTGACACTGCGGTTTCTTTTTATTCCTTGTCAGGCTGTTGTTCCTGTTGCCCACCTGGATGCCTCAAGTGTGCCAAAGGATGTATCTGCAAAGGACAACCTTCCAACAAATGCAGCTGCTGCAAATAATGTATGCAACTTCCCTTCCTGACAATCAGTTGTATATTTGGTGACCTGAAAATAACCTTATTGTGCTTTTTGTATATTTGTCCAAATACGGATGGTATTTGTGATGTGTGCATAAGCTACTTAATGCAATAAAATTACATGTATATATGTACCTTAAAATCTTTGCTGGTCATTTTATTCTTGGACAGCACATGTCTCTGACCTGTTGCACTCCTCCCCACCTTGCACACAAGTCTCCTGCAAAATAGCTTGTACAGAAAGCTCAATGTCCTATATTTCCCAGCTCTGTCAAAACAAATGCTGCCCTCCCCAGTAGCAAGATGCTTTTGATTTCTGTTCAGTGTTAAAATCCACCATTCAAGATGGGGTAATTTTTCCGTTTTTTAATTTTTTTCTAGCTCTGTTAAGGTCACATCCTGTAGCCCTTCCTCTGACAGTTCCCCCAGGGCCAAAGGCAATCTCCTAATTCCAAGTGCTCACTGCAACTCTATGCTAACTTTAAGGGTCTACTTGGGTAAAGCTGCCATTGCAGTCAATGGAAGTTGTGCAGAAAGAATGCCTTTATCAGCATTTGCCCTACCAGCATCCTGGCTCTTAATACAGTGATTCTTACAGGTATCTTTTTCCCTCCTGCTTGCTTTTTCCATGCAGACTTGTCCCCGTAGGCCATCACCACACTAGCTCAGAGACGAGCTAGAAGCCGCGAGGCATCCTCAACTCCTGCTTGGGTCGGTGGAGAGCTGAAAGCACTTGAAGGATCAGGCCCTGTGCAAAGCAATAATTGTGATAAAGTGGACTTATTCTCTGAGTATTATATGCCCCTGGCAGAGGCTAGAGTGTCTACCTCCATCCAGTCTGAATACCTGCTATAATGCTCCCTCATCACGGTAATCTATCACAAGCAGTGACCTAGAGTTGAGCTATTTGAGCCATAATGGGGTCCCAATGATCTTGTATAGGCAGCAGGTTTAAAACTAACAAAAGGAAGTATTTCTTCACACACTTGTTCAGATCAGTTCTTGTCTGCATTCTGTAAAACTTGCCCATACCAGTTTTGCCCTGGCCTCTTCTTTTGTCATTCATTTTCGCTTGCATTCTAAAACAATGTGCATACCCTCACCTGTGGGGGCGAAGCCAGACTTTTAGGCACCTGCTCCCCTACTTGGTGTAAACATTGCTCGTGCCAATCGGAAACAAACACCAACAGGTTTTGGGGCCTGTCCCCTATGACACTTCTGTGATGTCATAGTTGGTACTTATGGGTCTGTCTGCCATGTGCAGACAGAGAGAGGAGAAAGAAAAAACGAATCCTGTGTATCCTGTCCTGTACCCCCGTAACCGAGCTTGATCACCTCAAAGCCTCTCTCAGCTCATGTGTTTCAAACAGAGCTTCTACGTTTGCCGGTCGTTATGCGTTGGTTTGTATTTGTAAGTATCGATTATTACTAAATGCTGTATCTTTGTTTATAAATATTGTTAGTAGGTATTTTAGTCAGTGTGTTTTAAGTTTCATTAAGTCTATTAGCTAATCAAACGCTGCTCCCTTACCCCTTGTAATTATCCCCAATAAAACTTTAAATTGATTAATTTTGGTTATGTGTGTGTGTGCGTGTGTCTGCAGTTCGCGTCGTGACCCATACTCTCCTTGCATCCCTTACCATATAGTCTGTTGCCACGTGCAGCCTGGTAAATAACAGGCCTGCATTTTTTTCGCCCCTGCGAGTAAGTGGCAATCCACAACACTTTGTGGAACTCTTTGCCAGAGGATGTTGTGAAGGCCAAGACTATAACAGGGTTCAAAAAAGAACTAGATAAATTCATGGAGGACAGGTCCATCAATGGTTATTAGCCAGGATGGGCAGGGAGGGTGTCCCTAACCTCTGTTTGCCAGAAGCTGGGACTGGGCAACAGGGGATGGTTCACTTGATGTTTACCTGTTCTGTTCATTCCCTCTGGGCACCTGGCATTGGCCACTGTCAGAAGACAGGATATTGGGCCAGATGGATCTTTGGTCTGACCCAGTATGGCTATTAAGACGTATTTCTCCCACATTCCCCAGTCACAACTTTCTACTTCTGGTGCTGTTCTGCCTTGTGTGGAAGCTTCTCATGGGCAGAGACACAACCATCCGCTGATAGAAGTAGGAGCACTCTAGTACATTCCATATATGTGAACTGAACCCCGCCCTCCCCACCCAACTCAAAATTGGGAAGTGGGCTGGAGTTGTGCAACTATGCAGGAGCCATCTGTAACTTCAGATCTGTAACCCACTGCTCAGCTCTCCCATCATCACATGATGCCATGTGTCAGCAGTCTCACATGCAGGACTCCATAAACACCTCCTCTATGCAGGTCAAGGCTAAAAGCACACAACATGCCGCCCCTCTACTATCCTCAGTCTCATTTATTCTCTGGAGAACCTTTCTCCGATTGGTTTTATTTATTCTCAGCCATGCCCAGCCTTGTTGTTCCAGTCCCAGTGGATCTTGAGTTTTGAAATTTGCATGGGTGTCTCCCAGCAGCACATCCCCTCCAAAGGTGACCTGGGACCTTACACCTATGGGGACAAATAGTGATGGTAGTTATATTGTCTGTGGAGTTTTGTAGCATGTTCACCATGTGTATTATGTATGGAGAGGTCCAGGCTGCAGGATTTGGGATCAGCGTGTGACAGATATGGCAATTTTCTGTGAAGTCTTTGGGAGATCTTACTACATTAAGTTCTTTTCGTTGTGCGCTGGGACTGTGTTTAATTCCCCCACAGCTCTCCAGGAGCTCAGAACCGTGGGGAGTGATAGGGCAAATTCACCTCCCAAGAGGTACCCCCAACCTGGACAGGCTCACGTATACTGGTTCACGCTGGATTCTCTAGAGACCAACAAAGAAAGGACTTTTGGACAAACAACTTCTGTTTAAACTGACTCAGGGCCTTCTTTCCAATCCAGCAAATGGACAGGACCGTCTGTCCAAGGGAGGCCCCCAATCCTTCCTGAGAAGGCTTGGAAGGACTTGACCTATTCATGGGGGCTCTTGTTCTGAGCGAACAGCTGTTATGAACTTGTAACCATAGAAACCCCCCGTGGTGGGATTTGAAGCATTGACTCTCCCCAGCACCCCAGTTGAAGTTGAGGGTGATTTCTGGGAAGCTTACTGGCATGCATGTAGGTTCTTTTCTTGTTTTAAAGTCTTTTCTCTGTAATGCTTTCATCTTAAGAATAAATGTGCTTGCTTAGAAAGAGCTGTGTGGCAACTTATAGCTGTAGGCAATTACCCTGTGTGTAGCCACTGGGGACAAAGCAGAGTAGGCCTGTTTAGGCCATCTGACTTGCTAGGGCATTCACAATATAGGCAGGGGAATGTGCCTGGAAAAACTCTGATCAAAGGGAGAGCGCCATAAGAGAGGTGAAAGCTAAGGAGCCAATGCCCTTGCTGGATCAAGTGAGGAATACAGATGCATTTACCCTGAACCGAGACACATTGCACCACACAGTACACACAGGGTCCTGAATATAACTATTAAACACTAACTCTGCATAATCCCAGGCAGGCAGTGTCTGCCTGACGCCCAACGATCGATATCCCTAACACAGGTTTATCTGAAGTAGTGGAACCTACTCCCGTTGTGTTACACTAGCACATTTGGGAGTGACGGTGATTTGCTCCTGGAAAAATGGAGCTTCCACCTCCAGGAGTTAAGATTCTTTCCCTCCTTTTCTCTCCGTTCCCTTCTTGTCTGATGTCTGGTATTTAGGCTAAGACCTTTGGACTTCTGATGGGAATTCATACATAGCAAGGCTGGGTTTTCTCCCTTAGTCCTTCCCGTTATGGGATGGCTCAATACTCTTGACTTTGGGAGAAAGGGTCTGATTTCCGGTTTATTCCATGAAACTGTCTGGGAGTGATGTAATCCCTAGTACAGTGTGTCTTTTTTCATGTCCTCTGTGTTGTGAATCACAGTCACTATTTGGGTAACTAACCAAACACTTGAATATTTGTCCCTATCTCCAGTCCAAGCAGAACAAAGTGATGTTTGTCAGCCGATATGCTCTCAGTGAGCACTGCTGGAGACACTCTTACTACCTGGCCTGGCTTAAAGCTACTGTATGTGGCTATTAAACCCCTTTGGTATGATTATCTGTGTGGTTATTTAATGATATCACACTCACCTTGCTGAAACAAGCAAGCTCTTCACTCAGCTGCAGAGAGCTTTGTAGACAAGATGTGACGAAGTAGAAACTCTGTAATATTTTTATGCTGCCTATGTGTGCTTCGGTTTCTCTCTGTAGTTTGCATTGTTACCCCTTGCAGAAGTGCTAAATCTGCTTTTGGGGCCTGGCAGGAGAGAGATGGTGTTGGGTCACTGGGGCAAATAAATGGGTTATTAAAGGGCTGGTTAAAACTAACCCACATCAATGGAGGGTCCACAGAGACAATGGGCTGAGCAACTGACACCCATCCGCAGGAATCTCTGGCAGGCAGAACATGTGAACTCAGTAGAGGTCTGCAGGAATTTGACAGTGGACTCTCACCTGGGACATAGAGAGGCAGGGCCACAAAGGGA
This sequence comes from Sternotherus odoratus, assembly GCA_032164245.1. Lineage (NCBI taxonomy): Eukaryota > Metazoa > Chordata > Testudines > Kinosternidae > Sternotherus > Sternotherus odoratus. The sequence continues at coordinate 28,883,935 of JAVMKO010000014.1, forward strand.
TTCCATCTTGGCTGACTGATTATGCTGGCTCCATGAGGATGGACTATGTCTTAAGCAAAGGACTTCCCGATGCTGTGTTCCAGTTGCCTACTAAACCTTGCTGTTTTGAAAAAGCTGCCGGGTGTCCCTTAGAACCCTGCAGATCTGTGGCTATATGCTTTATATCTGCGGATACAAATTTCATATCCATGCAGGGCTCTACCAGTACTGGTGGAGGCGCATTGGTCTCTGAAGAGAGTAAAAGTCTCTGTCCAGGAGTCTCTCCCAGCTGGGCTCACCGGGCAGAGCTCATGGTGTGAAACAGGAGTGCGGGAGCCCAGAGGCACTGAGACCACACAGCCGATCCTTAAGGAGAAGTGAGACCCCTTGGGGAGCTGGCACACGGAAGGGGTTCGTTCCTCTAAAGGATTATTTAAAAGCTGGGGCATAGTACAGATCCTTTGGCTGCATGACAAAGGGTGAATCATATTTCTAGGTACAAGTGTATTTTGTGTCTCAGTTCTCCGTTTTCTCAGCACAGGTATTTGCCAAAAGGAATCGTATTAATTACAACTTCCAAACAAGGCCACGTGAGACCAGTGAACTGGTTGTGACCCTGATCCAGAAAAGCACTGAGGCACATGCTGAACATGTACAATTAGGATGACCAAATGTCCCAATTTTATAGGGACAGCCACGATATTTGGGATTTTTTCTTATATAGGTTCCTATTACCCCCCACCTCCGTCCTGATTTTTCACACTTGCTGTCTGGTCACTCTGTGTGCATTGTCAGTGCGGCCGAGTTGACGGGCGCTGTGGACTAAAAGTCAGGAGAAGCAGGTGTTTTCCTAGACCTGCCACTAACCTGTTGTATGTCCTTGGCTAAATCATGTCACCCCTCTGTGACTGTTTTCCCTCCCACCCTTTTTCTGTCTTGTCTCTAACAGACAGGGATTGTCTCTTGTATGTGGATGTACCGTGCCCACCACAATAGGGTCCTGATCTCAGCTGGGAGTTCTCAATACTACTGTAATACGAATGGTGAACTCTTGAAATCAATGGGATGACTCCTTCTCAATGTTGAACACGTGCTTCAGTGTTTTTCTGAGTAGGGGTCCATGACAAGTGAGTCACACGTGCTCTCAAAGAGTCAAATAGCATCTTCCTCTAGAAGTGCGGAGTAGGGGACTACTCAGTGTAGGTAAAGATATCACAGTCCAGTCTTTATTGATCTCAGTGGAATAAAAGCCCATTTCCAACAGGGTTGGATGTGACTCGGATCCTACCCCGATCCTCCCCTCCCTGCCCCAGGTACACTTTTACACTCTGTTCCTGGCTAAAATCATTTCTCTGCAGGAAAACTGTATATCTTTGGAGGTGGGACAGTCGTGGAAGGACAGATGGTGAGGAAATGAGTATTGATCACTGTTCAATCTTTCTGAATGCAGAGAAAGTCCTGCCTGATGCAAACAGAGTAACCATAAATACCCCTGCTGCTGGGTTTGCTCATAACCTTGTATAGCTGTTCTTGCAATTTACGAGAAATGGGGTAAATGTGTGACAGAAAAATTGTGGATTTGCTTCTGAGTTAATGGCTGATTGGTTTCAACCAATCAAAGAAGGCCAAAGGAGCATCTGTTTTGCACCCTTTTGCTCACATTGCCATAATGAAGGGGGAGGGCCCTTGATTTCACACTAGCACGCCCGGTGGCCATAATTCACCACCAGTGAGGCAACACTGGAAGTTGTAGTGCAAAGGGGACCACCTTGCCATGTAACCCCACTGGAGCGTGAGATGACATGACAGTGATAAAGTCATGGAGGTTAAGGTCACTTATGGCTATTAGCCAGGCTGGGTAAGGAATGGTGTCCCTAGCCTCTGTTTATCAGAGGGGGGTGATGGACTCAGGAGAGAGATCACTTGATCATTACCTGTGAGATTCACTCACTCCGGAGCACCTGGCATTGGCCACTGTCGGTAGACAGGATACTGGGCTGGATGGACTGTTGGTCTGACCCAGAATGGCCGTTCTTATGATCTTAAACCCTGCCACTCGCACTTCCCCATTGCTACCACCCTGTGGTGTACAGGGGCCATAAAGGTGCTGCAAAGAGCAGCGGCAGAATTTGTGGCCCTCTCTGTTTTCCTCCTGGCACCCCCAGCGTGCAGAGCACAGGGGTCAGGTCAGGGCGCCCCAGGCCCACAGAGCAGAGTCTGGGCTGTTACCACCTGCGGGCAGGCCCGGTGCGGCGATCCCAAAGGGGCCCATTTCCTAGGCAGACACAGCCTCCGCCAGGACACCAGGGGGCTGGAACAATTGGGGGGGGGGGGCAAGAGCCAGTGAATCAGCTGTAACCCCTGGATATGATGGAAACCACTTCAAGCCAGGGGGGTGCGGCAGCCCCCCAATTCCCAGCACCTGGGTGAACCCTAGAGCTGGCCCGGATCCCTGCCTGCTCCTGGGAGTCGTCCCCCCCCCCCCCCCCCCCCCGTAGTATGGTCCGGTTGAGGGGAAAGACAGAACCATCGCACTAGGAATAACCTGCACGCAGCGCCCGGGGCTCTGTGCGGGGCTCGCACCGTGCACGGCACTGCGGAGGCCTTTGCACTCCCCGCCGGGGTCCGTGCGGGGGATGGGGATAGCACCGCGCCGTGCTCTGGGGAGAGCGGGCTGCACTCCGCGCCGGGGTCCGCGCTGCTCTTGCACCCGGGTCGGGACACCGCGCCGGGTCTGTGCGGGGATAACACCTGGCAATGCAGCGCGTGCGTGTGGGGGGGGATGTTTGCAGTTTGCCCCCAGCTAGCACCCCCAGCATTGTGCAAGGCTCTCACGAGGGCTTTGCACGCGGCGCGGACTCTGTGCGGGACGGGACCCCCCCCTCCCCCGCACTGCACTCCGCCCGGCCCGCTTTGCACGCGGCGCGGACTCTGTGCGGGATAGGACCCCCCAGCATTGTGCAAGGCTCTCACGAGGGCTTTGCACGCGGCGCGGACTCTGTGCGGGACGGGACCCCCCCGCAGTGCACTCCGCCCGGCCCGCTTTGCACGCGGCGCGGACTCTGTGCGGGATAGGACCCCCAGCATTGTGCAAGGCTCTCACGAGGGCTTTGCACGCGGCGCGGACTCTGTGCGGGATAGGACCCCCAGCATTGTGCAAGGCTCTCACGAGGGCTTTGCACGCGGCGCGGACTCTGTGCGGGGATAGGACCCCCCAGCATTGTGCAAGGCTCTCAGGAAGGCTTTGCACGCGGCGCGGACTCTGTGCGGGGATAGGACCCCCCAGCATTGTGCAAGGCTCTCAGGAAGGCTTTGCACGCGGCGCGGACTCTGTGCGGGACGGGACCCCCCCGCACTGCACTACGCCCGGCCCGCTTTGCACGCGGTGCGGGGACAGGACCCGCCCGCGGCGCCCAGCTTTGTTGCTGCCCCGGGGGCCGTGCGCAGGGCCGGCGGGGGCGGGGTTTTGCGCTCGCTCCCTCTCCCCCGCCGGGATAAATAGGCGGCGGCCGCCGCTCTGCTCCACACCTCGCCTCGCCTCCGATCCGCCCCGTGGACGAGCAGCGACCCAGAGCGATGGATCCCCAGGACTGTCCTTGCGCCAACGGTGAGTGATCCAGCCGCCCTCCTTGCAGGGCAACGGGGAGGATCTGTCCCCCCGCCAGCGCCTCTGGCTTCCCCCCCCGGAGCCGCTGCCCGGGATCCTGCAAACCAGACTCCCGGGTTTCAATGTCCTCACCCCTGATCCCTTCCCAGCGGCGGGAATCCGGCTTCAGGCCCCTCCCAAAGACACTTGTCATGGGGCGGGGGAAAGATTCTGCTGCGAATTTGGTCCGATCCGGGAACAGAACCGTTCAAAGCCGGGGCTCACCCGGGAGGGGCTTTATACTTAGCAGAGCCGTGGGGAGCCGTTGACTGAGATGAAACCTGTTGATCGGGGCAGTCAATTGGTTTTGACCAAGGTCCCTGCTTCTGGGTCAAGTCCCGGATGAAGTGAAAAGAATACAACAATCATGATGACCACAATACGTTAACAAAAAAGACTTTATCGTCTGTTAAAAACGCCCGAGGGTCCAAATTTGGCCCAGGGCCCGTCTATTGCCTTCCCCTGCTGTTGGGGTGTTTTCATGCTGGTGATAAAATTCTCCTCTTGTCTTTGATGCTCATTCCCCCCTCCCCTTTTGTCCACAAGGTGGTTCCTGTACCTGTGCTGGCTCCTGCAAATGCAAAAACTGCAGCTGCACCTCTTGCAAAAAGAGTGAGTATTCCCCCCCCCCCCCCTTAAAAAGGTTTTGGCCACAAAGGAGTTGCCTGCCTTGCTGAAGCGGAGATGCATGAGGGTTTTGTCCCGGGCTTCCATGACAGTAGATTGGAGGCTGGGGCTATAGAAGCTAGAATTTCTGGCCCTGATTTAGGAAAACAATGAAGAATAGCAGCCGTGTTAGTCTGTAGCCATAAAGAAGGTGAGGGATACTTTGAGCATCTTGGAGACTAACTAGTTTATTTCAGCATAAGCTTTCGTGGACTATAGCCCACTTCATCTAAAGCCCACGAAAGCTTATGCTGAAATAAACTAGTTAGTCTCTAAGGTGCTCAAAGTATCCCTCACTTTCTTTACAAACAATGAAACGTCTGCTCAACTTTTAGTCAGTGGGAGATGCAAAGCCCATCAAAGGGAACGTGAATCTTGCCTTTCATTTCAGTGGGATCTTGGATCAGGCGGCCGGTGCTTTGCTGAATGGGGATGGACTTAAGCATATGCTTTAAGATAAGCTGGTGCTTTGCTGGAGCAGGGTATCTGTTGTTAAACTGTATACTTCCTTTCGAAGTGTGGGCCTGAAAGGTGGAATCCGCCTCCTTTCCATAAGTATAACTTGTAAAAACTTCTGTTCCTTCCAATGCCAACCGGTTGTTTGTTTCTCAGACACTCCGTGTTCTTAACAAAGCCATTGTGTCCGCTAAAGGATACTGACCTATATTAATGCGGGAAATGACCCAGGATTGTCCAATCTTGACTTTTATGTGAAGTCTTTGGGAGGAATATCTAGTAACAGTACAACTGAGATGTTTTAGTGGTTTATCAAGTATAGTTCACAGCATGGTTTTGCTCCTTGTCTCATCCATGGTGAACTTCTGAAAATTCTTACGCGGGAGGATTGTCTGGTTTGGGGGTTTTTTTGGTCTGGCATCTCCAATCATTTTGTCTTGATTTTTATCTTTTTCAGGTTGTTGCTCCTGTTGCCCAGCTGGATGCAATAAGTGTGCCAAGGGCTGTGTGTGCAAAGAGCCAGCATCCAGTAAATGCAGCTGCTGTCCCTAAAATGGCTATTTTCCGTTGTCCTGTAAATATTCTGTATGAAAGGGGAAACTGATTTTGTTTGTAATATAGCAATGCCTATTTGTACCTTTCACAGACATGTTGATTTTGAGGCTGAATGAAAATAAAGGCCATGACTGGAGAAATGTAATGTGTGATTTACTCAGCATGTTCATTCAATTCAGTGATCTCTGGTTTGCAAGACTAAGCCCCCGTTCAGAGTTTTGTTCTTGCACAGGGTGTTAGCAGCCCATCTCAGGGGGGCATTAACAAGAGCCTGGAGACTAAAGCTTCATGCATGAGTTGCAGCGCTGGCTTGGCTTGGCTTTTGCCAGCAGAGCTTCAGGCAAAAGGAGAAATGTTTTCAGACACCATATTTCTGTAGCGTTGGTTCTGAGTTGTTTTTGCCTCTTGGTAGCCAGGGGAACCACTTAGGAGTCACTGTCTAGAACACAGGGCCTAGTTCTTCAAGATGCTCACCCCAATCCATTGTGCCAAATTCAGATGCAAGTCCAAGGCAGAGAATTTATGGGAGGAGTGGAGTCTAAGCTGCCGTAATATACCTTCATCCCGATTCTCTGTGAGCCAGGGACTGGATGTAGTCCCATGGAGGAGGGTGATCACAGCTCCTGCAGGAATTAAGAATGGGGGATGAGGGGCAATTAGTCAAATTCACTGAGGGTGTAACACTGTATGGAGAGATTTTGGCAAACCAGTAAAGGGTTTGAAACCAGTATTGTTTATTGTTAACAGTAGCCAAGTCAACAGGTCATAAATTGGCCATGCAATGGCCTCTGTGTAACCAAGCCAGGAGGGGAGTGAGTTTTGGGTGCCACAAACAGGGCAGCTTGACCTGCCTCCTAAGAAAGTTGAAATTGTTGATCTATGTTTTTTAGAAAAACAGGAAGTCTGTCTATAGGTGCTCCCCGGGAATGTTTGTCACGGCTCCCAAGCACAGATACTGGAAAAAAAAACGTGGTAAATTGCTGACCATAAGGAAATCTCTTGCTTGATCTTTAAAACCAACTTGCTAAGCAAGTTTTCTTTAAGGAATATGTCGTTGAATTACTAATGTATAAATAAGGGGGGAAAGTTTGAGGTAGCAGGACTTCTCAGAAGGGGCTCTTCAGGGGACTCCCTCTGGACACATCTTGTGGTTCCCACCGGAAGACAGAAGCTTGGCCAGTGGAAGTCTGTCATGGTGCCACTCAAAGGCCCCGCTTCGCTTCGGTAATTATTAAGGGTTGGGGGGTGTTTTACTAGCCTGTTGCAGACGTGTGTAAGTGCTTGAGGCTAAGTAAAGTTTAACTTTAAGCGAAAGCAGTCTTGTGTTGTCCTGTTCGTGCCAGCCATCTATCGGTCGGATGGCCGTGTCTCCCTTGATTTATTTCCTGACACCCCTTGCACAGAGTAAAAGTTACCAAGAGTTTTGAGCTAAAAGAACCCCCGGTAACACCTTCAGAGAGGTGACCCCCCTGGAGAAACTCAGATATAGTAGTTTGCACTGGCTTCTCCGAAGACAAATAGACAAAGAAAGGACTTGGATGAAAAGCCTGACTTTAAACTGATTCAGGGCCTTCTTTGCATTCAGTGTTCTAGCCCTGTTGGTCCCAGGATATTAGAGACACGGTGGGTGAGGTAGTCTCTTTTATTGGACCAACTTCTGTCACTGAGAGAAACAAGCTTTTGAGACTATACAGAGCTCTTCGTCTCGGAGAGGAACTCAAAAGGTCACTGCTGAATACAAGATCTGAATAGATTGGTTGGCATAAGTAAACACCTATTGAATGGTCCCTTGAAATAATGTTAACTGCTTCTGCTAAACCATCTGTTCAGAGCTTGTGACACTTTGAGTTAGTTTTCCGCACCTGAAGAAGAGCTCTGTGTAAGCTTGTTTCTCTGACTGACAGAAGGTGATCCTACAAAAGGTAATAGCTCATCCACCTTCTCCGGGCCTCCTTTCTGGTCCAGCCAACAGGATCCTCTGTCGAAGGCAGCCCCAATCCTCCCTAGCAGGGACTGGCAGTGCTTTGACCTACTGAGGCCCCATCAGACTGATGGATGACTCAGGTAAGTGTCAGGGCACAGCTGGCGCTAAGCCTAGTTGCTAGGCAACACAGCAAACTCAGCTGGGCCCAATGAGCCTTTTACAAATGGTTGTGGCTCCTGATTGGGCAGGGGAGCCAGGAGCCTGCTACCTGAGCGGGTGTGGCAGCAGTATAGTGACTGCTCACTGTATATCATGCCCAGAGCTGTACTCGTCCTGTTCCAGCTCCTTACACCTTCAGTGTAGTCATGACCTTCATGCTTCTGACTCTTCGCTGGGTTCTTTGACTCCGGCTTTACTGTAGGATCAGTACCTGGATCTACACTTGCTATTGCTCTGAACGGCTGCTGCAACTGCTAGGTTGGGTCTTGCTCCAGGAGGTAGGCTTCCTATGCTCCAGTAGCTTGTCATTAGCATGTGGATAGGAACTTTTTGTGTGTTTTGTGGTTTCCTTGTAGTGCTTCAAAAATAATCGATTTGCTTAGAAAGAGTTGGGTGGTAACTGCTATAAATTAGCATGGCTCGTTCTCTTTAGGGACTGCAAAATGCAGACCTGAGCCTGTCTAGGCAACCTGGCTTGCTGGGGATATTAGAGGCTAGACAGTACAACCTGGAAAAATCCTGGTCAGGAGAGTGATCTATGGGCCTCCACCAAACAGGCGAGAGTGGAGGAGCTGGGAGCCTAGAGTAGGTGTCCTTGAGGTGTACAGAGGAGGAATACCGGTGCAGTTGTTCTGAATGGTGACCAGGCTCACTCTGGGGATTTGAGCTGGAGGAAACCCATTGAGACTTGGCTGTTTTGATCAAGGAACTGTTGTTGCTACAGTGCAATATTTCTTTACCCGTCTCCACTACTGGGCCTTTTCAGAGTGCCTTAAATGCATGCCCTTAATTGTAACCACAATGTGGACAGTACAGTAAACACAGGGTTACAGTCTATCCTCATCTATACCCAGGTGATTCCACTGAAGTCTGACTGATCCTCTGTGTCCAAACCCATGGTATCTAGGTGCTCCTGCAATACAAATACGGGGTGTGTGTGTGGGGGGGGGGGGTGCAGTGGGGTTGTATGGGTGTAACAGAAGCCAGATTTTCTTTGTTTCTAAAGGGCTTTGCTAAAATGAAGTTGATAGCTCTGCACATGACTAGGTCCTGCTTGGAGCTACTGCATCTGGTGACTCTCTCCAAGCATACTGCCAATCTATCCTGGGCATTAATGAGAACCTTTGGGACCAACACATGCATGTTTGCTCCTAGTGTCTGCTCCTCTTTGGTCAAGCGCTGTAACTCTTACATGGGGAAGTGGTGTGTGATTTATTTACCTATTTATTTATTTATGGCCAATTTCCCTCCCCTCTTCAGCTGGGGCAGAAGCACCTGTGATTTGTGACCTCAGAGGGAATTGCAGACTATTGGACACACACAACTTACACAAAATTCTACTTCTCTAGGGTGAGGGATACATCATACGGATGGGTGACGTGGTCTTATGCCTGGATTAGTCAAAACATTTTAAAGTGTGTCTTAGTCTGACGGGTGTCTGGTCTTTCCTTGCCAGTGCTTCACAACAAACTACAGCCGATATTTCCGACCCAATTGCAACTTGCAAAAGATGACTTCACCTATTGCCCCAATCCTGCAAAGAGGCTTCCCTGCAAAGAGCTCTTGGCAGGATTGGGGCTACGTGTCTGCGGCTCCTGGATGGTCAAGAGATTTCCCAGGTCTCTCCTTTGCTCCTTTGAATCGCTCACCATTGTGCATATTATTTTGGTTTGTCTCGGAAGGGGAGACACAATTCTTGAGCATTAAAATGTGGGGCTGTCGGTCAGAGGCAGTGCTAACTCACTGGGGGGGCCTAAGCAGGAATATTTTGCCCTCCCTGTCCCAGCAGATAGGGGAGCCTCTTTGAACTGCTGGTGCCCTAAGCACCTGCTTAGTCTACTTATGCCTAGCACTGGCTCTCAGTAACGAATGCATCTTCTGTATTGCGTACAGGGTTTTCTGCATTCAGAATGGATCATGCAAATAGTGTGAATATTAAGGGAAGTGCAGAGTGGGATCCTGACTTTTGATTAGCATTACTAGCTACAACCAAAATACCAATAACAGTTCAAATGATTCATGTAGCCTCAAAATGAATGAAGACCTGATTAAGAGATGATGGGTAGGAATGGCCCCAAACAGGGGTTATTCCTCTGACTTTCAGGGAAGTAACTCCTGAGTGGGAAAGGATAGTCCGGGCCTAACATAAGGTAACCATCTTAAATTAAAGTTTTAAGGCCTTGATCCTGTAGCCATGCACGTTTGAACCCCTTCCTCCCCGCATAAGTCTACAGGATTTGGAGCCTCACCTTTGACCTGTGAACCTCTTCGTTCCTAATTTGCAGTCTGTCGTGCTTAAGGGTGCCTGTTTGTCATAGGGAGTCATGGCTTTGTCGCCACAAGTATAATCTTAATTTCCTTTTTTCAGCAAAGGAAAATCCTGCCACAGTATTTCAATTACCGGTACATGTTTCCATTAGAAGGACATTTGAATAGCTGCCCTTAACAGTTTAAATGGTTTCAAAGAGACACACCAGTGTTTTATTACATTGTTTGCTGTGCCTCATGTTGATAAAATGTGGTACATCTTTAAATGTGACGGTTTCATAGATCCGTCTAAGAATATTTTCATACAAAGGGGTAGCTTTCTATTGCTTAAACACCACAAGCTGAAATAGGCTGGGTTTTGTCACAGAAATCCTGGTTGTGACAACCTATCTCTTAGTCATAACTACAACTAGTCATGGAAAACAGAGATAACGATGTATGTTGGAGGCATAAACAATTAATATTTGAGATCCTTGGATGGAAGGTGTAGGAGAAATGCAAATCACTGTTCTGCAAAGTGGTGGCCATTCTTCCCGTAATAGCTGCTGCGCTTGGTGTGCTCTCTTGTTTGTTTCCTCTGCCTTCATGTTTTGGTTCCCATTTTTGGTAAGAATTGCTGAATATATATACTGAATCTCCAGCAGCAATAGAAAAGCACTGGCTTTCTGTGCCACCACAGGTCTGCGGCGTAAATAGCTTCCACAACCAAAGTGGCTGGCCCTGAAATCGTTTAAAAATCCGTTCCGAACAGAACGTCCTGTGTTCGAGCCGTTGGAAAATAATGAGCTGGGGGAAGAAATAACAGGCGACTAAGCTCATTCCATTCCCAGCATGTGCAGGGGGGGTTGGCTTTCCAGTGGGTGTCACTTTGACCCCTGCAGGAAGGAAACCTAAGGAGCGGGGGAGTGGTTTAATAGGATGAATTCACTCCATTGCAAAGGGCTAGAATCACGGGCCAGCAAAAGCACCTAAGGGCAGGTTTAACTTGGAATATGCGAGTGGTACACTTGACTTCAACAGGGCTACACATGCTTGACGCTATGTTGGCACTACAAAGCTTTGTTGCAATAGCTCTGACATTTAAGGGTGTGAAAACACCCCACCCCACAGCTCAGGGGTTCACAACCGCCTTGTGCTCAGGGTCTATCTTTAAATGGTGAACGAGTAATAGGGGCAGGGGAGAAATGGCCTGTTGTGACCCAGTACATGGGAGCTGGGGGTGGTGGCCTATCTCCCCCTAATAAACAGGTGTGTGTGGGGGGGGGAGGTCAGGTCAATCTGTCTACAGCTGCTGCCCTCCAGCCACCCAGCTCCCTTTTGGGTCAGGATCTCCAATTTGAGAAATGTTGATCTCCCCCATGAAATCTGCATAATATGCGGTAAAAGCACACAAGACCAGATTTCATGGAGGGAGACCAGATTTCACGGTCTGTGACGCGTTTTTCATGGCCATGAATTTGGTAGGGTCCTAGTATTTTGCTGGTCTGGGCCTTAAATTGTTGATAGGGAGGCTTTAATTGCAGTCTTCTCTAAATGGCTTTGTAAGGTGTCTATTGTCTCTCAATGACTCCAGCTTAAATTTATGCAGTTTACAAATTGTGTATCTCTGAAGTGACATCAGCCTCCCTGAACCAACCTAAATGTATGTGTCTTCTGCCTATTTTGCCACCTCTCTGATCACTCTCCCAGATTCTCATGAATATATTAAACAACACCAGTCCTGGGTACGGAGCCCCTGAGCAGCCTGCTGTTGATCTTTTGACAGAATAAAAACTGACCATTTCATTTATTCCTACTCTTTGTTTTCTCTCTCTTATCCAGTTTCTGATCCATGAAAGAACTTTGCCTCAGCTGAGGACTAGTTAGCTTCCTTGGTAGCCTCTTCTTGGAGGCTTTTTGAAAATTCTTTATCAACCTGTTCTCCTTTAGCCACTATTTTGTTGACAGGCTTAAAGAACTCTTATAGATTAGAATCTGAGAGGTAGCCATGTTAGTCTGAAATAGCAGAGGTAACAAAGTCCTGTGGCACCTTAAAGACTAACTATAAAGTTTTGAAGCATAAGCTTTCGTGGGCTAATACCCACTTCGTCGGATGCAAGCAGTGGCTTGCATCCGACGAAGTGGGTATTAGCCCACGAAAGCTTATGCTTCAAAACTTTATAGTTAGTCTTTAAGGTGCCACAGGACTTTGTTACCTCTTTTATAGATTAGTGAGGCATGATTTTCTTTGGCCAACTCTGTTATTTTATGTTCCTGCAGAGCAGGGTATCTCAGACTCTTGGTGCGGAGGGCCAAATTCTGTTTTAAATTCTCCCCATGGACCGGGATGTTCATGTAAGACTCTATATTCCCCTGGGCCCACAGCATTCTCCACTGCTGTCACTGGGAGGTGCGCAGAGAGATCGTCCTGGAGGGCTGACACTCACTCTGCTTTTTCAGTGGAAGCCAAGATCCTGATCAGTCTGAATATATCCCGTAGAGCCACATCAAGTGGGCTCTGGCCTAGAGGTATCGTTGACACCCCAATCTAGAAATGTGATCATTCTGGCTGAAATAAGAATTGAGATGACTGTAGATGGGACAGAAGTAATGCTCGCTGGGGTCCGTGATTCTTAGGATCCCCTCTGGTGCATTTTCAAAGATAGCTACCCCAATGGCTGCGGTCCAGTCCTGCAGCCCAGAAGTGGGTTTTAATTAGCATCTCTTTAGTTAGCTGACCAGCCAGTTCATTCTAAAGTCCCTTCAGGACTCTTGAATGTGTGCACCATGGTGACTGGGAGATTGATTGATTTTCTTATTGAAGTCAATGGCAAAGCTCAGCTTGACTTCAGTGACCCAGCATTATTGGCCCTTCGTCAGCACTTTAATTTATGAATGTGGCTGGCGCCTTCTCTCTTGACGCCATGCTGGCTGACGGTGCCCCCGGAAAGAGCCGGGGGAATGACGTGGTGGAGCCGCTGGCAAAAATAGAGCCACAAAGGGGGAAAGGAAAAGAGAATGCGGAGGGAAGACTGCAGGGTCCTTCTTGTTTTTAACTCTTTAGTAAGCTTGCTGCTGCTCTCACCGCAAGGGAAGTGTCAGGCCAAAGCTACTGTAAGTCTTTGCTGCCATCTGGCTGTCCTTCCCGTGAGCTCAACACTTCCAGCATTTCCTGCTGAGGCCCATGTTAGACTGTCCCTTTCCCAAGCCAGCCGTGTCACCCACGAGAAGGAAACCTTTTTGCTTTGAACTGCATGAGAATGGGGCCTTGTGGGCCTAGGGGCCCACCTGTGCCACAGTTACAAAAAAGCCAGGGGATCTGGATAAACACGGTGTAGTGTTGGCGAGACCTTCATCCTAGCCACAGCTTTAACCCAGCTAGGGAACAGCTATACCAGGGCACAAGGCTCCAGGGGCAGAAACTTCCTGAAAGGGGGTTCCAAAGAGGATGGATCTAGACTGTTCTCAGTGGTGGTAGATGACCGAACAAGGCACAATGGTCTCAAGTTGCAGTGGGGGAGGTTTACGTTGGATATTAGGAAACACTATTTCCCTAGGAGGGTGGTGAAGCACTGGAATGGGTTCCCTAGGGAGGTGGTGGAATCTCCATCCTTAGAGGTTTTTAAGGTCAGGCTTGACAAAGCCCTGGCTGGGATGATTTAGCTGCTCTGAGCAGGGGGTCAGACTAGATACCTCCTGAGGTCCCTTCCAACCCTGATAGTCTGTGTTTTGAGCATGGTTCAGCATCATCCATGCTGTCAAGCCATGTTACAACCTGATCCAACCATGACCAGGCTTGTACGGTGACTGTCAATGTTTAACAGCGGGCACCTGAGTAGAGCTCATGCTGGAAAGGCGGGGACTGGAATGGTCTGTGGCTACAACAGCCCATTCCTTCCAGAAGAGCTAGAACAAGATTCTCAAAGCCCAGAGAAGTTCACATGAAGTTTCTAGCAGCCCAGTTCACTGGGTAGGTAGGTTTACACTGCAATAAAAGCCCTGCAAGGTGGCCTGGGTCAGCTGACTCTGGCTTGTAGGACTGAGCCATAAATCTGCAGTGTAGACGTTCAGGCTCAGGGTGGAATCCGGGCTCTGAGACACTGTGACGGGTTTGGGTCTCAGAGCCCTGAGTCGTCCGTTCCGTCCCCTCCCCCCCCCCCCCGATCTACACAGCTATTGTTAGCCCTGCAGCCCAAGGCCCATGAGCTCTGAGTCTTGGTGCCATGAGTTTCTTATGGCAGTGGAGACGTACCCACTGTGGCCGTGGAGGCTTTAACACCATAATCCCAACGCTGTGTACATTGCTCTGCGAGACGCAGCAGTGACTTGATTGAATGTATTTATTTATTGGGGTGTTTCACGGGCTGCTCCCCCAGGATTTAGGCATCTGCAGAAATGTGATATAAAAATATCCTATGGACCCGTTCAAACTGGCCATTGTGTACGACCCCTTTAAGGGACGGGTTGGAGCTTCTGGCCAAAACTGCCTGGGCGAAGTCAGGAAGCACCCTGCCCCGCCCTGGGAAAAGAAATGGAGGGAGAGAGAGAGAGGAGATTAGAAGTCATGCTGGTTGGGAGGAGTTGCAGGCCCTATGATCCTGGCCTGAGCTGGGTTTTAGATACGATCGTGTTACTGACTCACAGATCCAAGGGAAGGGCTTTTTGGATTTGGCTAAACTGCTCCTTCCCAACCTGATGCCTAAGAGAGAGGCAGAAAACCTGCCTGCTGAGTAGGAGAACTAGGGACACAGCTGTCTGGGGATGGTGTGGAGGCCTTCTTAAAAGGTTTGGTTGGATTTTGGCTTCCCATTCTTGGATCCTATGGACCTTTCTATGACCCAGCCTTTGCAAGCCACTGAACCCAGCAGGAGTAAAGAGAAATTCTCCCTCTGCTCCCCTTTATACATCCCCTTCCACCCACCCCATCAACCCAAGGAACATCCCTCCTCTAGTGTGTACCTCTATTGCAGGACATATGGTGCATCTTGTAGCCAGGAAGGTGATGCCTTTTTTCACAATTAGAATGTGAGAATGACTTCGAGACCTAATGTAGGGGGCAGATTGTGAGAGTCTTTTCATTGACTTCGGTGGGTTTGGCTTAGGCCTGAAGAACGAACCAAGAAAGAACACAAGTAAAGTCTCTGTGAGAGACCATACAGGGGGCCTGGCTCCACCGTCAGTTACACCTGTTTGATATCAGGAGTTCTGTCAAGACCGTAGACTATACGTCGGGGTAAAACTGGGATAAGTGAGATGAGAATAAGCCCATAGATCTGAGTTGGCACTAAATGCAAAAAGCCTGCCTCTGCCGACAGCAGACGGAGCAATACGCAGAAATCAACACAGCTGGCTGCACACATGGGGCACTGCAGAATTATTTTATTACTTTGATAGTGATAAATACTTGCATTAAGATATCCTGAGAAGAGGCCCATGCAATACATCGGATTCACAATTCAGCCAGAAACAGAACAAGACAGAAGCCCCTTCCATGTGATTGGAAGTGGATTTTAAGGCCATAAAAAGAAGTAAATCAAAAGGGGTGGAGGAAAGGAGGAGTGTTTTTGACAGATTAATGTGCGGCAGCCGAGAAAGAAGATTTGATGAAGTAGAAAGGCAAAGAAGCCATTATGAGAGGAGAATATTTAATGATCTTGTGACTGACTTCTCTCCAGTGATTGATAACTCAGCAGTGAAAGGAGGAAAGCTAC
Organism: Sternotherus odoratus; assembly: GCA_032164245.1. Lineage (NCBI taxonomy): Eukaryota > Metazoa > Chordata > Testudines > Kinosternidae > Sternotherus > Sternotherus odoratus. The sequence continues at coordinate 28,899,338 of JAVMKO010000014.1, forward strand.
CTCGGGCCTGTTGCTTCCGTTCTTTTCTGTGCGCTTAAAATACAGCACTCGATGGCACAAAGTCGGCGCTGGCATATGTACGGTTAACGTACTGGGCTCTGATCCCGCAGTGAGCTCTGTGGAGAAAGGCCCTTGAGCCGAGCCCTGGGCCACTGGTGGTGCTCTCTGAAGGAGCAGGGCCTGAGCTAGTAGCGATTGGTACAGGCCTGTGCCTAGAAAAGCTTGTTCTAGTGCTGAGCTGTAAAGCCCTGCGCCGCTTTAGGCAGCAGAGGGTGTTTGCAGATGATTCAGCTGCTGACTTGCTCTCCGGGAAAAGGTTACTGTGGTAGCGGGCTGTAATTCTGCAGGGACACACCTGCAGTCACCGGGGAACGACTGTTAAACTCCCCCAGGAGCTTCCAGGCTGGGGGAGATGACTGTTAAGCTCCCCCTTGAGCTTAATGGGGGTGTGTGTGTGTCACGTTACTGGAATAATTGGGTACCATATAGATCATTGGGGTACCGAATATTATGTGAAGGGGGTCATAACAGGTGTCTATGACCAGGTTATGGAGGGCGGATTATGAATATGCCATTGATGTGTGTGTATCTTTGTACTTCAAGCTTATGCTTGGTTTCTGGGTGGTTTAATTTAAAAAGACAAAAATCTATTTCCCATTGATTATAATCGTGGGATCTACATTTCCCCCATGTCTCTGATGTCATTGCACAGCTTCACAGTAATTGCTTTGAAACAGGCCGTTGGAAATAAAGCTCTGGGATTGCAGACTCCTGCATGGTGAGCCCTGCAAAGGAGCAGACCAGACGTGCCGAAATCAAATAGTCCTTCAGGAGCATTAGGCCGCCTCAGATACTTGGCCGGCTCCACGTGAGAAGACGATAACATGGCACCAACCTGTCTAGGGCACTAAAAGCCCTGTTTTCCTTAGCCCTGCCATTAGAGCCGCCTGTTTGCAGGGGGAAAACAGAACCCCAGTGAGAGGAAGGAACAGATTCCTTGTCTCCTTGTGCTGGTTAATGCTTTCAGCTGCCTTCTGCTGGGCCAGAATAACTGCCTGGAGGAGGTCCTGGCTTGCCGGATTCTGCTTTCCACTGCACAGATGGAAGTCCGGCACCGCTCCACGGACACCACTAGAGTAAGTCTGGGTTTACACTGATGCTTTTGTCTCCACACAGGGCGACCATGTTGTCACTATTTAAAAAAAAAAAAAGTGACACAACTTTTGTGGCAGTTTTTTTTTATAATACTGTAATAACTTCACAGGGTGACTGGCCCCTTTAAGAGAAAGTGGGTCCCGCCCCATTTGAGCATCGCTCGTTTTCTGCCCCGGGTGGCGAAATTTGGGAGGTAGATCATGTGGCTAAATCAGGCCCAGGGATAAAAGAGAAGCCGCCAGAGAGACAAGGGAGCAGAGAGCAAGCAGGCAAACCTCTGGGGCCTGGGTATGCCTCAGTTGAGAGCTGTGGGACCCCTGAATCAAGGGGGCACAAGGGCTAGTCTTGAGGGGCTAAAGAGTAATCAGTATGCTGTAGGAGACTTCATAAAGTAGACCCTTCGCAGGGGGAATTGCAGTTTAAAAGATTCTGGGAGTGATGGCTTCCAGTGGCCAGCCAGGGAAGTAGAGGGCCTTGTACCTGCAGGGCCATGTGCACAAGGGGGCATGGAGCGGGGTGGTTGCTGGTCTCATAAAAATGCCAAAACAATTAGTGTTTTGGTGTCACTCCTTACAACTTCTGAATCATCAATGACGTGCATATCTCTTAGAGAGGAGAACTTTCCCCAGTTACTCAATGTCCTGAATGAGTTAATCATGAATGGTCACTCTGAGAAAAGAACGGTTTAGGTAGTATCTCCACTTGTTCGACTTTTCTTCTTCCTCTAGGCCCTAGTCATTACACTGAACAATCATTCCACTGGACTCTTAGATGCTATTAAACAGATGGCAATTTATATTATGTTCTGTAGTTTAAAAAAAATCTAACTATGACATTTTCTACCCCTATGGTCATCCCTTTTACAGGACTATAATGCATTTCATACAAAAGTATGCTTTGTGAGGTATCATTTGAAAATTGATAATTTGCTGACCATTATTGTCCTGGTAAAATATGTGTGGCAATACTGTATGTAAAGATGTACGATTCTACTGTATGACATTTCTAAGACCGGTTCCAAGTCTGGGGAACAGTCACAATCCAGCTCCTCAGAGGCAAAAGACTAGCCAAAGCCTCAGCTAGGTGTCAAATGGACCATCATCTGGTTAAGTGGCCATTTTTTGGCAGCAAAGGGGGTGTGGGTGAAAAATCTACATATTCACAAAGAAACAGCTTAGGGTTCTCATCCACAGAGACTTTCTGTCTCCTCAACCTCAGCTGAAGATGATTCCCCCCCCCCCAGATTAGCTCCCCCTTTCTCTCTGCCCACGGCATGAACAATACTTTGGATTCACTTAGCTTGTAAAGTTAGGCAATAGGCATCCCTAACTATGATATTGGGGCATCACATGGAAAAACAGTGTTGGATCAGTAATGTTGATCTCAGTTACTTCTTGGCCCTCATTACTATCATAGTTGATATTTAGCAGACTCGGAAATGGGATGCAGAGGGTAAAACTTGCAAAAGCATCTGAATAACTTAGGAGCAGGAGCCTAGATCCCATTTTTACAAGTTACTTTGGCTCCTAAGTGCCCAAGTCACTTTTGTAAATGGCGCTTAGGCTCCAAATCACTGAAGAGCTTTTGCATGTTATTCCACCTAAGTGACGTGCCCACGGTTACACAGAAAGTCTGTGGTGGAGCAGGGAATGGAACCTGACTCTCCTAAGCCCAAGGCTGGTTCCCTAGCCACTGGACCATCCTACATCACTTTGTTTGTCTGCCTCAGTTTCCCATTTCTAAAATGGGGAGGGTCTCAGTTCCCTCCTACACAGGAGTGTTGAGGCTAAAAACATAAGACTGAGATGCTCATAAACTGCATATATGTACCTAGCTGCATTTTGGCTACCTCTGCTCTGATACACACATGGGAATAAATATATAAGTGAAGCATCGGGAAAGGTCGCAGTTGAGGAGGAGAAGAATGTAGCTAGTTCCGTGTCATTGCTACAAATCAATCCAAGCATTAAGCCAGACACAGCCACTTCTCACCTTGTTTGAAAAAATGGGCACTCGCTGGACCATTGGTTTCCAAGAGGCGGTAGAGTCACCTTAGCTTCTCCCTAGCTGCTCTCTAGCCTCAGCAGAGCTGGCTTTACTTTGCAAATGAAGCCGTCAAGAAGAGATTCTCTCCCTTTCAAGGATGTGAATGACTTTGGCAGGGCATGAGGAATGTTGCCAAGGGAAGCACAAGTCCGCTGCTGCTAAGCAGTCTCATGGGCATAGAGGATGACAATCTGGAGACAACGGTTCTAGAGGGCCAGGCACCAGGCAAGTGGTTAGTAGATGGGCAAAGATAAACCTGGCTAGATGCTAGACAGTGGGCAGGCCTGGTACTGAGACAGACCAAGAAGGCCTCTATCTTGTTCCCACTGACCTTGGCAGGAGTTTTGCCATTGGTCTCGGTGAGAGTGGAATCCGAGCCCAGGCCAGCAAGAGGTTGGAATGGATCAGCCATGTGGGCACCACACCCCAAGGCCGTGTCAACGTGTTATAAAATTATTCCCACCGGTGCTATGATTTGCTCGGTGGACAGTGACAGAGACTGGTGGGAGGCCTAGTGCAGAGAACTCTCTCGTGGCTCGAGGACTTATACCACGGTTAGTTACGCCAGCTGAAAAGTAGGTTAACACAGGATGCTCATGGGCGATTTACCTATGCTAAGGCTCCCACTGATCTAACACCAGCAGGAACTGTGTTTGTGACAACAAGTCTCGAATGCCCACCCTCCTGCTCCCAGAAACTCCTGTGCGCCAGAACTGGCTCTGGGTCCCTCTTTTTGAGAAATCTGAGCCAGATTTGGCCTGAATCCATCCCAGTGCGGATAAAACATTTGGCCACTGCCCAACTGTTTCCCAGGCTGGAAAATGACACTGGCAGGGACAATTAATCATTCTGTACATAAATTCTGAACTGAGGTCTTTCACTTGTAATAATTGCTGCAGTGTCCGTTCCAAGAGCTCATTAGAGCTAAAAGAGCTACTAAATTGTAACTATCAGCCTATGCAAAAAGTTTGTAACCAGGTCCCATTGTCATTAGCATGGACATTTATTTTGTACTGAAGGATTTTCTTAATCTCTGGTTTCATATTCGTTTATTTTGTCTGTATTCACTCCTAGGCTGTCTGGGGAGCTGCACGTGCAGCCAAACTTTTGGAAGATGAGCAGTTGGAAGACCAATCTGGCTGTGAAATGCTGATTGTTTGCAGAAATATTATTTGGGGGGAGGTGGATGTTTGGCCCTAATTTGTAGTATTTTGGAGGAAGAAGGGTGGATACCACCATATGTGGTCCTGAGCATTTCAGTCACACTATATATGTGCATGTGTGTCTTTGTTGACACAGCAAAGAGAAACCAGGGCCAGCTGACTCAGGTTCGGACTGCTTTGCTGCGTAGGCTTCCTGGCTCGGGCTGGAGCCCACGCTCTGGGATCCACCCATCCCAACCTGAAAGTCAATGCAGCCATGAAACTGCTGTCATGGGCTAGCTGCAGGTTCTTCTTTGCTATGTAGACATAGCGTGTCATCCTGTGGGTACAGGCATAGCTGGCTTATCTTTGGTGGATAAGATAACTGTTGAGTGTATATTTTTGCTAATTGCCATATTTTGAGAGGAGAGAGAGAAGGTGAAAGGGGACTGATACAAATTTTGTATTCTTGCTTTGTCTTTCAGTGACAAATCTGTTCTTGCGATATAGCTCTGACATGTATGCTTGGAGCTGCTAATTACATTTTTCTGTCAAAGCCTCACAACACTGATTTGTTCCCTTAACTCCGTTTGTATGCCTTGCATTTGGGTAGGCAGCAGCGAATTATATGCAATGAACAACTAATTGGACAAACTTAGCTCCCTTATTTTTGTGAGTAAATTCTCTGCAAAGACTGATTTTTACAGATGTGTTCTTCATTCACAATGGTTTGATGAATGGCTTACCTGAATGCTCACAGCCTAGCTGCCAAGACTATTGCTTTGGGTGTTTGATATTTGGAATTTGCTGTTTGCAAGGTGCATATGATTACCTAAGTCACATTGTTTCCTGATCCAATCCCCCAGACCCATAACTAACTTTCAAAATAGCCACATGTACATTCCCTGAATGCTCATGCAAATTAGGCTTTGGGAGAAAGACTGTCTTTTTTTCTGTTTGTACACTGTCTAGTACAATGTTCTTCCTGTTGTCCTTCTAACATTACTGTACACTTCAGAAACATAGCAGATGGTGGAAGTTCACAACAGGCATCTGAATGCATTTGCACAGTGTTGTTTGAGAAGGATCTTGGGAATAAAATGGAGAGATCGTACAACCGAAATGGTAGGGTTGCCCTGCATGGGTCAGCAGACTATGGACTAAGTAATCACCCAGGGATGGCTAGGGTGGTTTGGCCATGACTTCAGGATACCTCGTGGCAGGAGCACAAGATAGTTCTTAGATTGGATTCCACCTGGAGGGAAGAGAAGATGCGGAGGACAAAGAATGACCTAGCTCAGGACAATCAAAAAGAATGTGCCCACCACGTAGGCTACTTACAATGGAGTCAAACATCTTGCTCTGGACAGCTCCATTTGCCACTAGGCAGAGAAGTTAAGCTAAGATAAGCTAGTATAATGGGGTCCTGGCTCATGGCTGGGTCTTGTGCTACAGACATATAAATAACAACAAATCCATGCACACAGGAGTGTTCGCAAAACTCATTCATTGTTTATTCTGGCAAATAAAACTTTGACATGAAAAGTGAAGAGAATTTGCGGGGTTTCTGCAAATGAACATTTTGGGCACTTATTTTACCCAGCCCAACTATTCACCCAGCCCAACTATTGATAAGGCCCAGGTTTATTAGTATTTTGACAAGCATTCCAGCACTGATGTAATCAAACATCTATGCCATCTATGGACAATGGGCACTTTACAGTGGGCAACGTCAACTCAAACTTGCCTTGTTTGCATCACAACCATCATAGTATTCAGACAAACTTGAATACATGAATTAAGTACTGTACCTTAAGACCAACAGCCTTTATACCTGTCAACTTCTATTTTTATCCAGCTGGTGGATTCATCACAATTTTGGCATCATCATATATGGAGCTACTGTGTGGCAAAATACAGTGCATGACTCTGTCATTCCTGACAGTGGAACAATGTCACTATGTAGAATCATGCGTGACAGCAGCAATACTATGGCAACAGTGCAGGAAAGGCTTGATTCTGTCCTCTGTTGCAAAGAGTCACATTTCCATTGACAGCAGTATAAGTGAGGCAAACCTGGGTATACCTACGTAGGGATAATGGATTCTGCTTTGCATTTGTAGACACACAATTCAGGTTTTATTTTGTACAATGCTTTTCATCCAAATTGCATCACACACTCCTCACACTGTCACTATTACAATGCCAGAATTAAGACATTAAGGGCCTCTCAGAATCAGGTCCTAGGAATTCCTATTAATGTTTTTTATTATTATCCTGAGTTTGTTCCCATACTTGATTCTTGCAGAGGGATTGTGTTTGTCCTCACCACTAATTACCTCCGCAAAATAATCATAAGATCCTATGATGCATCAGTCAGGGTTAAACTCTTGTTAAAAATTCCCCACTTTTATGGAGTGTGCTATGAACTCTTAGCCTGTCTGGCTGGTACCTTCATCCCAGTAGAGCAGCAATTTAGTGGCATTGGATTTATATAGGCCCTGACTCAGGAGTAGCTCTGAGCTCACTACTCCTACTGGAGACCGTGGGTGTTCTATATGGAGTGCCTGCAAGATTGGGCCTAAAGAGCGTATAAATCAGCTATCCTGCAAGAAAAGATCTATGTTGAGTATAACATTATCCCCAAGAAGCAGGATGGGATGATGGCCCGTGCACTCTCCTTTCTTTTTTGATGTTACGTCGTACTGTAAAACAACATGCGTATCTCTGAATTTCGAGTTCTCCCAGGCAATTAGCATTTGTAATTCTTGGGCTTGACTGATCAGGGTTTATGCTGAAGGAGGCACTGGAAATCCCAATGAAGAGAAGTCCACCTGGAGAAGAGTTTGCAGCAGCAAATGTCCCCTTTAATTCCCATGTCACAGTAAGAGCTGTAGCCAGTTGATGCAGTCTCAAAAGTGGGCATTGCTGACTGTTGGCTGTACCCATTGTGGCAGGGTGCTGGCCAGGAGTGCCTGAGCCAGCCCTGCCGGCCCTTTAAGAGGGAGCAGAAGCCTGCAAACCTCCCTTGCAGAAAGGCTAATCAGCCACCTGGGCTGCAGGGCAATTAGCCTTGAGGGGTTGCACCTGGTGGCAGCCTCCTCAGGGGGATAAAAGGCCTGCGAGAAGACAAGCCCAGGGTGGTGGGGATGGTATTGAGTGTGGTGTGGTTTGAGCTAGTCAGAGCTGTGTGCTGGGAGTTTGTAAACTGTAAGCTGGACTATATAGAGTCTGTAGAGCTGGGAACTGTACAAACTGTATGTATTGGTGGTGGGTCCTGCACTGTTAATAAAAGAGCACTGTTTGAAGCAAGAGAAGGGTTTCCTGCTGTGTTCCTGAGGGGAGTGAGAAGGTGGTCTGTCACACCATCCACCAGCTGTCTCTACCACTGGCTTTGCTGTGGAGCTCCTGTGGACATTAAAGCTGCTGGTGGGGTGGGATCATATACAGTGGAGGGGTTTTGAAAAGAGGTAACTACAAAGAATGGGGTGATCCCTAGATCTGAAGGTCTGGTTACTGACTTTGCACCCAGAAGGCACAGTGCCTATGGGAATCCATGCAGTACCCATGCATTAGGTCATCCCTGCCGACGGCCGCAGAAGGGAGCAGTCACATCCCTGCCCTCAAGCAGGGCGCCCTTATGGGCCCCAATCCCCAAGGTACATAGTGTCACCTGCACAAGGTACTAAATTGCCTTCAACTCCAATGGGAGTGAAGGGCACTCAGTACCTTGCAGGATCAGGCCCAGGGAGCTCAAGGATTGTCTAGGAGCCCTGTGCTGGGATGCAAGGAAGGAGACTTTGTACCCTCTCCCTCCCTTGGCAAACTTGTGCCAATTGAGTCCATATTAAAGGCCTGGGGTCTTGGTTGAATCTTGCGGGAAGCAGGAACTGTTAAAAACAAAACAACTAACCAACCACCTAACCAAACCCCAACCTGGCAGCCTCCCATCTTAATCAAGTTGGTTGGAAGAACAATCTTCTGCCCAAGGACTAGGCATCCCTTGTGTTTCCTGTAATCTTTCAAATCACCACTGTGAACTGTGCAATCTTCAAAGGACTGTAGAGAAAAGAAAGATGGTGAGGAAAAAAAAATCCTCCATCTCCTATCTCTATTCTAGACAGCTGGTATTTTGAACTAGGACGCTGGATCCAGTGTCCTTGAAGGCCAGTGTCTGATGCTGGCATTATGAATGTCAGACACCAGACGATCACGCAGCTCCATGTCACCAGCGAGGCAGACAGCATGAAACAAATCCAGATGGCAAGGTAAGAAACTACTAGGCAGGAGGGAAGAAGAGCTGTTCTCTGGCTGCCTTTTAAATGTTGCTGATCTTTCAACAAAAGCACTTAAAAGCCTTCAAACAATCTGTATCTTTACCCCTTTACCCTCTGGCAGGAGCCAAAGCCAGTAAAATGAGAGTGGGAGAATCTGCTCCTAGAGCATTTGTTAGTCTTAGCAAGTAGTATAGTGCATATCTGGAGGAAGGGTGAAATAATCACTTTCTTCTACTCTCGTGTGGCAATTTGATTTCTGTGTGATTTCATGTGACACGAGAGCATCATTAACTCTCACACCGTTAAATGAAGACAGTTAATATGCCTGGATGCTATAATCTTTAGATGCCTTATTGTAAGATGCTTTTAATCCCCCCCCCCCATTTGCTCCCTTCAGTGTGCATTTCAGTGCCAAAATCATTACACAGTAATCTGATACATTTGAAACTCCTAGCTGTATTATAATGGAAGATGTTTACAGAGTAAATTCAGGATGGGGTTATGCTGGCAAAACCCCTTCCTTGAGATTGCAAATCAGCCAGTCTGTAGGGTCAGAAACAGATTTCAGCCCTGGGGGTTACATAAGGGGATGTGCACACCCCCCAAAATGGGCAGCATGGGCTAGGAAGTGGGAGTGGTGAGGGCAGGGGACTAATTCAGTGCTTCTCTCAGGGTAGCCTCAACTCAAGCAGCTTCCCTAGAGTCCCAGCTGTAAAACAAAGCTGCTCATCTCCCCAGCAGAAACCTGGAGCAAGCAGGGGGGTAGGGAGGGCACCACCGCTGCCTGTCCACTGAATGAATCCTTACGGGGAAATTTTATATCTCCCTGCAGCAGCCCTAAGGAATGTGGCCCGAGAGCCGGGAAGTATAAATGGGCCATTTTTGTTAATCGTTGCCCCCATACTAAACTGAACACGAATAAGAAACTGGGGCCCAAATCATGTGGCCAGTGATGCACCTTGGTCCAGCCTCTCCCCCCTATAACCTGGGGTGATTAATGCTGGTAGAAAGTAGCTGTTGTTTTCCGGGTCGTTCTCTCTCTTCTTGTCAGCTCAGCTGCCTGGTGCCTGCAGCCAGGGGGGTCAGGACTCAGCCCGGAGAGTGACCCTGGTTTTGAACCTGCCTTTGTTTTCCCTTTAGCTCATCTCGCCCCCTCTTGGGCACTTCCCCATCGGCTTTGCCTTTCCCTGCTCACGCCGGCACGGTGACGAGGGAGCCCACAAGGGGCTGGGGGGGGGGGGGGGGGCGAGCCCAGGTGCGTCCAGCTCAGTGTTTGTACAGCGCCTGGCACCCCGGGGGGGGCACCCCCACACCTAGCCCCTCCCCCCAGATCTGCTGCCCAGGGCTGCAGTCCCTAGCGGCGGGGCTACGCCAGAGGCACCCGCCGCCTCCCACCTGCGTGTGTGTGGGGGGGGAGGGGGGGGTTCAGGCCCCCACTAGCTCCCCACCGGGCCCTGCCCCCGAGCGGCGGGAACCGCCCTCGCCAGGGGTCCCTACAGCCCGGGACTCGCCCCGGCTAGTTCCATGGGGGGGGGGGGGACTCCCCAGACCCCAGCGTCCCCTGCGCCCCCGAGGCGAGACCCCTCCCCCCTCGGGCCCCGCCCCCTGCCCGTGTCCCGCGCTAGGCCTCTCAATAAAGTTTTGAGCGGACGGCGGCGGCGCGGGGGCCGCTGGGGGATCGGCGGCTCCTCCAATCAGCGGGCGCGGCGCGGAGACAGCCGGCTCCCGCAGCCAGTCCCGCGGCGGAAGGAGGCGGCAGGTAGGAGCGGGCCGGGGCCGGCGGGCAGGGGCGCCTCGCGCTCTCCCCCTCTTCCCCCCCCCCCGCCGCCGCGCGCCGGGTCACCGCTTGACGCCCCGCCCCGGGGAGCCGTGCAGGGGGAGGGGCGGCGGGCACGGCGCCCCCTGGCGGCGAGGCCGGTGTAGTGGGCCGGCCCCACGTGCGGCGCAGCGCCAGCCCAGCGAGGGGCCCGCCGCCGGGCAAAGCCGGGTGCCCTGGGCTCACGGGAGCGCCCGGGGACTGTGCCGGGGGAGGCAGCCGTGGCTAGTGGCTGGAGCCTCTCTCAGCCCTGCCTGGCCTTCGGTACGTAGCTTCACCCCCCCCCCGTGCCTCAGTTTCCCCACAGGTAAAATGGTGCTTTGCGGTGTCCAGCGGGTAACTGCGGCCTCAGTGTCCGGTACCGTGAATCCACGGGCTTCTCTGGCATGTCTTCCGCCTCCCTGCCTGCCCCCCTCCACACATGCTCTGTCTAAGGCGGTGTCTGGCAGTGGAGGGTTGAGTTCTTCAGCTGTGTGGTGTTCATCATTTTCTCCTGTCAGATGAATTAACTTCAACATAGTCGGGCATGTGTCTAGTACCCTTCATCCTGGAAGACCCTCACAGCTGGGCACCTAAGGGAGTTAAACACTCAAATTCAGTGGGAGTTGGGTGCCAGAGTCCCCTGGGTTCCTTAGAGATTCCTGCCCAAAGTGCTTTATGCATTTTTATGCAAACAATACACATGGATTCCTTCATCTGCTACTGACTGCAGCCCTCTCTGGGGTGGTTCATCATGGCATCGGCTTCATACTATACAGCAACATTATGTAGCCACTTAGGTCAGGATGTGAAGTAACAGAATTGTATCAAATTTAAACTCCTTTTGGGAATTTAAGTAGGTAGAATCTGAGGTGGCACTGAGCATTCTGTCTCAGGTGCTTGGTTGTCTGGTTCTTGCCACATGGGCAGAGTCACCATACGTTGGGGGCAAGGGAAGGAATTTTCCTGCAGCTCAAATTGGCAGTGGCTTGGATGGTTTTTTGCCTCTGCAGCGTGAGACGTGGGGTCACTTGTCAGATTTACCTGGGTATATCTCACTCACCTGTTATGGAGGCCTTGGGCATTGGTGCATTTGGGTGCCTGCTATCATCTGCCTGAGGCACATAACAGTCTTGTCAGCTGTGGGCTACAACACTTCGGTGTAATTTTGGTTGTTGAATTTAGTGTGCAGGGATGGGGGGACGGTCTGCGATGGACAACAGGTGCACCTAGGATCTGGTGGTCCCTTCTGGCCTTAAACTCTGACTTTATTATTCTGAATTGGACTCCTCTTGTGAAAAGTACTATGAGATCTTTAAGGATCACAAATGGCTGAGATCTGTGTTTAAGATGTATTCTGAGACAGTGTTGTCAGCTGTACGTTTCCCTGTAACACCATGTGAGAATATTTGGTTAGTTACTGACTCGGAGGCAAGAGCGTACCCTGATGAATGTCATTGTTCTTTAGTGATACCACATCCAGTTACTGTCCCGTTCCATCACTGCCTTAATTTGTAAGCTTTGGTGAGAATGAAGCGATCAGGTCATGTAACATGATAGTTGCCAAGTAGCATTTTTAAATTCAGTGTGCTCTGTTGGAGAGACATTTGGAACAGCAGAAATGGGATAGTGTACGGTATCTGGTAAATTGTACTTCAGCAAGTGGTCATTTTGATGCCCACTGTGTACAGGGCAACTCTCTTTGGATGCCTAAAGTGAGGCTTGCAATAAAACCCTAAATGAAAGTGCCATCTGAGCTTCAGATTTTTTTTCAGGCAAAAGCAGGCTATAGTGATAAGGGCCCTACCAAACTTATCAAACATTTTGATCAATTTCATGGCCATAGGGTTTTAAAATTCATCAGTTTCACATTTTCAGGTGGTTACATTTGAAATTTCACATTGTTGGGTCCCAACCCAAAAAGTACCCAGAGATGAGTCTGCCCTCTCCCTGTCCCTCCCCAGCCCAGTGGGGACTTGCAGCTAGGAGGCGCCTGGCTGGGACTCGCTCAGCAGCAAGGGGGAGATCAGATTTAATGGGGAAGGGCTTATTTCAAAGTTCATGACACATTTTTCACAGCTGTGAAATTGGTAGGGTCCTAGTGATAAGCAGAGTTGACCTTACAGCTTTAGGTTTTCCAAGTGAGACATACCTGCCTAAATTGTGGCTTGTGGCCCCATACGGCTTGACTGATGTTATTGTTTCCTACCAATGATTTCCCACTTACTTCCCTTGTTTTTCGGTTGGATGACTTAGTACAGGAAGCGTACAGGGAAAAATAAATATTACATGAAAAATATCTCAGATGCAGGGTTTTATGTAAAATTTTAATTTAAAAGAAATAATGTGATCAGTTTGTTTTGGTCTCCCTTATTTTTCTCTGTAGAAGATACAGATCAGTTTGTTTTGGTCTCCCTTATTTTTCTCTGTATCTTCTACTTGCTGCTTCTATTGTTTTCTTTCCAGCGGGTTGGGATATGACCTTTCAACAGCTGGTTCTTCTTGGCCACTTCTCAGGAATGGTCAGCCAGTTGGGCCACACCGCATTCAGCTTTCCTGAATCTTTCTAAATAGGATCCCCTCCCTGCTATAGCTCTGAGCTTTACAGGGCTGCAGCACAGAGTGATAACATGATTATAACATTGGTCCCATCTACACAGGCAAGGCAAAAACTCTTATAACATGGTTGGGGTGCTCTTGTGTTAAAACATCAGCTCCTGATTCAGTAAGAATTGCTGTGTAGACAGCTGCTAATGTGGAATGATGGGTGCCCAGCATGGCATGATATTGTCCTCCCCTTATACCTGGGGGAGAAGAAGACAGAACTTTTAAGTTCCCTCCTTAGGCATATTGTAGTTTTATAACTATAACTACCCCGAGGTTCTGCTCTGGGCCTGCTTCCCTCCTGGTTCAGTCATCATGGTAGAATTACTCCTGCTGGAATTCTGCACCACTATGGAATGCAGAATTTGCGCAGAATTAATGTTCCCTGTAGAATTTTATTTTTTCACACCGAATTTGTGATTTCTCCCCAATGCTCCTGCCTGTGCCTTTCACAGGCAGCTGGGGTTCCTGCTCTGAGCCTCAAGTGGCTGGGGCTGATAATGGGAGTGTGATTATATTGTGTTATTTTGACAAAGAAAATATGCAGAATCTTGCAGAATTTTAAAATGTGTGCAGAATTTTTAATTTTTGGTGCAGAATTGCCCCCAGGAGTATAGAATATGAGTTTCTACAGCCTGACTTTCCAATAGAGGTAATGTCACAGTGGTTTCTAAATTTTCCTTGTAGTACCCTCTGTCAGTTCAGAGAGTGGAGAGAATTTTTAGTTTGATTTTCCTCCAAGGATTTTCAGAAACGAAATTAAATACTTGATGTAATCAATTTTCCATGTAGCAAAGGTTAATGGTGGGGTGTCCCAATGACCTGTGCTAGGATCAGGTTCCATTTAATATATTTATTGAGGAATTGGAAAAGAGGGTGAATGATGCGGTTGCAACATTGACAGATGACAATTATTTAGGATAGCTAAGAGTAGGGAAGTCTGTGAGGAACTTCAAAGTCAGATGGCAGATGAAAGTCAGTATTGACAAATGCAAGGTAATACACATTGAAAGGAATAATTTGAAATACTCAGACACATTGCTGGATCGTAAATTAAATAATGAAGGATAGAGAGAGGGTAAGTCGGGTGCACTTATTTACCCTTTCTCATAATACAAGAACAAGGGAGCATTAAATGAAACTGAAAGGCAACACATTTAAAACTGATAGAAGGAAATTCTTTTATGCACTGCATAATTGACCTATGGAACTTATGGTTACAAGAGGTAAATGAAATCAAGTGCTTAGTAGCAGTCATTGGAAGATTAGACATTTACATGGATAAAGGTATATCCACAGTTAAAATAGATAGTTTTTCACCCGGATATTCTTAATCCTAACTCGTAACTTTTAGAAACTAAAAAAATGCCCATTACAGATATTCTTGCCCTCATTTGAAGCATTTGGCACTTACCACTGTTGGAGACAGGCTATTGGACTAGATGGATCATTGATCTGATACAATATGGCAGTTCCTATGTTCCTAAATGACATTTATTTTTTATCTGCCCTGTGGTATCTCACTTCATCCTGAAGTGTTCTGAAACTGGATATCTGTCATGCTTTTACTTCATGGGAGAGGGTACAGTCCTACTGGCTGAAAATACCGAGCTGACGTTTTGCTTTGGAAGACCATCTCCATTTTTGGTACTCTAATTTCAGGATGCTTTATTTTAAAACACACTTGGAACACTGTTTAGTTTCAGGCTTTGACCCTGCAATTTATACTCCTGCAAAATGCTTGAGGCCTGCAGAATGGGACTTTTACATTTGATCTTCTTCAGCTTTCAAAAATAAATTATAGGTACTGGGGAAAAATTGTCTGCTCGAGGAAAAACAAAAGTAAGCAGGGAAAACCATAATATTAATATTTATATAGAAAATCCATTGTATATCAAAATTTTCAAAGCATAAAAACACACTGGTAATCAAAAATACTAAACAAGGTCATTTTTACACCATAGATAACATGTGGCTTGCGGCATTCAGGTTCCAGGTTGTTTGTATGTAGAAATAGTAATACAAGAAATTCTGGGAGATGTTGAAAATCTGGGCTTCTTTTTTTGTTTTGTTTTTTACCCTCCTTCCTACCAACTTGAAATATTTACCAGGCACTTCCTATCCAGAGGCTAGCATAGAAGATAAAGGGGACAGAATGGGAAGTTCGGGCTGTGAGGAGAAGGTATTAGAATTCCTGCCAAAGTGCTATGCCTGGATCCCCTTCAGAAGGTCCTTTCTACCCCTCACTTGTACTTTCAGAGCCCTGGCTGCTGCAAAGGAAAGGGAACTCTGCCCCATTCTCATCCTTGTGGGTTTTTTTCTATCTTCTTTCCCCACATGAATATCTCTAGTTCCTAACTCTGCTGCTGCTGCTAGCTTTCCTGGGAACAGCAGTGTGAAATTGACCTGATTTTTGTCTCTTTCCCCACTGCTTGGATTCTGAGTAGAAGTACTGAAATTGACCCAGACATGTCATGTTTTTTGGATAGAAATCTGGCTGGATCGTTGGGCTCAACGGGTAGTGATCAATGGCTCCATGTCTAGTTGGCAGCCGGTATCAAGCGGAGGGCCCCAAGGGTCGGTCCTGAGGCCGGTTTTATTCAATATCTTTATTAATGATCTGGAGGATGGTGTGGACTGCACCCTCAGCAAGTTTGCAGATGACACTAAACTGGGAGGAGTGGTAGATACACTGGAGGGTAGGGATAGGATACAGAGGGACCTAGACAAATTAGAGGACTGGGCCAAAAGAAATTTGATGAGGTTCAACAAGGAGAAGTGCAGAGTCCTGCACTTAGGACAGAAGAATCCCATGCACTGCTACAGACTAGGGACCAAATGGCTAAGCAGCAGTTCTGCAGAAAAGGACCTAGGGATTACAGTGGATGAGAAGCTGGATATGAGTCAACAGTGTGCCCTTGTTGCCAAGAAGGCTAATGGCATTTTGGGCTGTATAAGTAGGGACATTGCCAGCAGATCGAGGGACATGATTGTTCCCCTCTATTCGACATTGGTGAGGCCTCTTCTGGAGTACTGTGTCCAATTTTGGGGCCCACACTACAAGGATGTGGGAAAATAGGAAAGATTCCAGAGAAGGGCAACAAAAATGATCAGGGGCCTGGAGTGCATGACTTATGAGGAGAGGCTGAGAGAACTGGGATTGTTTAGTCTACAGAAGAGAAGACTGAGGGGAGATTTGATAGCTGCTTTCAACTACCTGAAAGGGGGTTCTAAAGAGGATGGATCTAGACTGTTCTCAGTGGTAGCAGATGACCGAACAAGGAGTAATGGTCTCAAGTTGCAGTTGGGAAGGTTTAGATTGGATATTAGGAAAAACTTTTTCACTGGGAGGGTGGTGAAGCATTGGAATGGTTTACCTAGGGAGGTGGTAGAATCACCTTCCTTAGAGGTTTTTAAGGTCAGGCTTGATAAAGCCCTGGCTGGAATGATTTAGTTGGGGATTGGTCCTGCTTTAAGCAGGGAGTTGGACTAGATGACCTCCAGAGGTCCCTTCCAACCCTAATATTCTATGATTCTATGTCAATTTCACATTGCTAAGCTCTCTGAGCCAGCAGTAGCTTTAATGGAATGGAATGGGAATGAAAGCAGCATTGGATTTATTCATGTTCACATCATATTTGAATGAATATCTTTGCTAGATACTGTCAGTGTTTAATGGCTTACCGTCCTCTGTTCTCCAGTGAAAGTTTCTTGTAGGTCATAGCCGTGTGGGTGACAGTTTTTTAAACTCTGAGTTTTTGAGTTTTAATGTCCAACTCAAGAGTCAGGTACTTGTGCTTTATCTGTTACATTTATCTGTTTAAGAGCCTTTTCCAGTAATAAAAGAATTTAAATTTTTGGCCCATATTACTCAAAGCTAATTAATTAGATGACACAAACCTTTCAGTATTTGAAAGATAACAGACACTGTTCACACATTTGAATATTTAAGCTTTACATCTTTTTTAAGCCAGTTCAATAAAATATTCAGCGTGGCTATATTTGGAATCCAGTAATTGCAACATTCTTCATAAGACCGTGTATCCATCTTCTTGAGGAGACTTCGTTTTTTAATAGCAAACCATCATTGAAAATACTGTGTGGTGTTAACAGACCAGTTATTGTCTCTTATGGGCTCCTTTTGGCTTAAATTCAGTCAACTAATACAATCTTCAGAGTTTATTCTTGGCTTCAGAATGTTAGAGAAATGTTCAAATTTGAGTTTTACTGGACATGGAATAGTAGTTTAATAACTTATCAATACATGATGCTGCATTGATGTTGTTTTCCAGAAGCGCCGTGCCTGTCCTGGCTTTTAGCCCAGGGTCGATCTGGCTTCACAGAAGTTAGTTTAATTTCTTCTGTCTGCATTTTCTTTCCCTTAGGTGTCAGTTGTTGCTCTTTCCCCAGCCAGACATGAAAATCCGCCATCATTCTGCTCCTTACCGTCGTAGCAGTTCCCATCTTGAAAGAGTCAGACTGCAGTCTCTTGAATGCAGTAAATTCTGTCCGTATAAAGACTATTTTCTTTGTGTGGCTGTTCTGTCTAACCATTTTAATGTTGATTGGAAAACCATTTGCTGATCCATCTCTAGATGACTAGTGAGTTGTCCTTACCCACAGATTTGTTATAACCACAGTTAGTTTAATGTGTGTGGTTAAAATAACTCCTGGGTTTTATTCCAGATTTACCTAAACTGATCTCTGTTTTTACGGAATTTGTTGAAATGGTCCCATCTCTGAAAATATATGGAACAAACCCTGAATGGTGTTGAGTCTGTGGCTAAAAGTGCAGGTTTGGGAGCTGTTTTACACTGCACTGACTCTTCATGCTTTTGGTTTCAGTGCTCTCTGAGAAGTTCGCTCCTGCTTTTGCTGCTGGCTTTTTATCTAGGTAGTTAATGAAAAAGGGAAGTGGACCGGATCAAATCAGATCTAACTAAATTCTGTGCTATTCTTGCAGTCAGTGCCACACAGGCTGCTCCCTCAGAAACTGACATTAGCCATCTTAACTGTATGGGAGTGTGGTTATTCTGGTCACTGTCTGCCAACAGAGGCTGCTTCTGGCAGCCGAGCACAGGGGATCTCTGCCAAGGGGAAGCGATGCACAAGTAAACACTGAAAAGATGTCCTATACTGCATTGCAGGGCATGAAATTGCCTTTCTTCCACTGGCCTGCTAGTCTTATCTAACAAATCCAGTACAAACTATCCAGTCTGGTTTGCTGGCCAGCATAAATCTGATTGCCACCTGTACCCCAACACAGTTCGGTAGCTAGCCAGCAGTGGGTGGAGAATGTTTACATGGGCCCTAATATCTGGAGGCAGGCTGGTAGTTTGTGTCGTGGTGTCTGTGCAAAATAATAGTATGAAATGTTCCTGGATTCTTGTTTTATATCAACTGCATGTATCTGAATCACTAAACCTAATACTTTTAAGCAAACTCCTACCCAGCTAGTGGTAAATAGTTCTCTTAGAACTGGTAACAGTGGTGCTTAGCCACAGTGATGAAACTGGATGCTTAGTGAATATAAAAGACATTCCATTCGAATTCTTGGATTTCTTTTCTGCTACGCTATATGTCTTAAGCAGAGGATTTTTAATATATATTTTTCAGACCTAAAATACGTTACCTTTTACTTGTGAACTTCCTCACTCTCTTCTTACCCTCCTTGTCAGTGCATGATGATTTCACCATAGACCAGAGGTCTGCAACCTTTCAAAAGTGGTGTGCCGAGTCTTCATTTATTCACTCTAATTTAAAGTTTCATGTGCCAATAACACATTTTAACATTTTTAGAAGGTCTCTTTCTATAAGTCTCTAATATAGTACTAAACTAGTGTTGTATGTAAAGTAAATAAGGCTTTAAAAATGTTTAAGAAGCTTTGTTTAAAATTAAATGAAAATGCAGAGACCCCCCCAGACCAGCGGCCAGGACCCGGGCAGTGTGAGTGCCACTGAAAATAAGCTCATGGTCTGCCTTGGCACGCGTGCCATAGGTTGCCTACCCCTGCCTTAGACTGATGATCAGTGGAAATCATGTGCTTGCCAGGATGTACTGGATATATTCAACAGCACAGACGGTGCCTGCCTGTTTGGATGTACAGGACGATGGAGCAGGAGGTAGCTTTTGGCCCTTCCCTCCTACCCTGTTGGAAGGCTCATGCGCTCCCTCTTTTTTTCTGCTTTGATCATTCCTCCCTCCTTCACAGGTATAAACTACTTAATTGTGATCTGACTGTGCTAATCAAATATCTCTTGAGCAACTGAAACTACGGTAAAAGAAATACAAATGCATCCGCTCTAGGGAGCATTTTGTAAGAAGTTCTCTCTTTTGGGGATGCTGAGATGTTTAAACTAGGCATGTTCCTTCTATAAAATAGGCCTGTTTCCACATTGGACTCATTTGCCTGTTTGTTGTTCAAATAAGCAAGTAAAATGACTTCTCATTACTCTCTTGCAACATGTTAGTGTTAAAGGATCACAGTTAATGCCATAGACCTTAGTTTGTCTCATCTGATCACTTAGAGAGAAAGGAGGCGTGCTAATTTCTCTTCCGTATAGGGACATTTTAAAATTCTGGATAAAGAGCTGATTGGGGGGGCGGGGGAGGCATTCAAAGGGGTTACACCAGTGTTTAGATTTGGTTTAGGGGGGATCCCAGTTTGTGGATCCGTGCATTGAGGCTGATATGAGTGTAGGGCATTTCTCCCCCGTCTTCTCCTCTGAGTTCAGGGGTCGGCTGGATTTGTGGCTTCCATGTAAGGAGAATAATTCTTGGAAGTTTGACGTCTACTTAGAGGACTTTTTTTAAGATCGCAGAGGCCAACTTTCCTTTTGCTACGGACAATATCCAGGCTTTGAGAATTGGGTCATGTCCAAAGACAAATGTGGTGCCATGTCAGTGTCCTCTCTAGGGGTATTCCTTTGTCTCACTTGTATGTCTACACTGCAAAAACAAAACCCCGTGTTCCTAATTCAGATTAGCTAACCCACATTAGCAATCTTAGATTAAAAGAGTAGCGACGGGCATGGCAGCTCTGCTTTTAACTCGGTTCCGGAGATCAGATTCAGCTCCAGGATAGGCTTATAATCAAGCTGCTAACCAAGTTAAGAACAGAGCTTGTTTGTTTGTTTATTTCACAGCGTGGACATACCCTTACTGAGGATAATTTCAGAAATATTGGTTATTTTTGTTACTTGTTTTCAAGCAAGGGTAATGATGGGGTTGGAGTCAGTAAGCACCCACATTTAGACGTTTGAATCTTTGTCTTTCATTAACATGAGTTTCCTTGCTGCAACTAGGGGCTGGTCTTCACTACTGGGGGGGATCGACTGCAGATACGCAACTTCAGCTATGTGAATCACGTAGCTGAAGTTTGCGTATCTGCAGCCGACTTACCTGCCGTCCTCACGGTGGCGGAAGTCGGCGGCGCACTCCCCCGTTGACTCCAGCTTGTGCCTCCCGGCAAGCTGGAGTTCTGGAGTCGACGGGGGCGCCGCAGGCGATCGATTTCTCGCATCTTCACAAGACACGAGAAATGGATCGTCAAAAGGTTGATCGCTACCTGCCGATCCGGCGGGTAGTGAAGACCAGCCCTAGAAGAGGCCTTTCACACATGGATCCCCACGTTCCCAGCCCTTTCTAGAAATCAGTTCTGAATTCTGATTTATGTGATGCCTTAGTGACCCCATCAGTTACAGCCTGTCTGTTCTAGACACACTTTCTACTGTCCACTTCCTCCAAATGATCCGTTCTACTTTCAACGTATGTAATTCTTATTAACACTAATGAAAGTTTCCCATGTGCGCTGCGGGGAGACTGTATACCCTTCACGATAGAACAGCCCGTTCATATTTCTTCAATCTGTGGACTTAGTGATTCATGACTTTATATCTTTTCCTTAAAGATTAAAAGAAAAAAGAAAATATATGCAGGTTGAAACACAAGTAGTTTAAACTCAAGGCCGAATTAACACCAACACAGTTGTACCTTCTGTTCACTTTCACCTCCATATACAGTAGACTCTCGATTATCCAGGATGTGGATTCACCAGGATGACAAAAAAATAAATAAATGTGTAACTCGCAGGGCTGGCTCTGGCTTTGTTGCCACCCCAAGCACACACACAAGAAAACCCCATCTGAACCAACCTGCCCCCCCCCGGCGCAGGGTGGCTGCTGAACCAACCCCCACTCCCCATATTTCCTATGGATGGTGATTATCCAGGTTTTTATTAACCAGGATCAAGTTTTTCCCTATCATCCTGGATAATCGAGAGTCTACTGTATCTGAATTAACTATGGTACTCTACTAGACTTGTTTTAAGTATGTAAACCTGCACTAATAATCTCTATTAGGCAATTGCCTTTCTTAAGAGAGCACTTGAAAGTATCCTCAAGATTTACAGCAGTTTGGGGTGATCTGTAGTATGATTATTCTGTATTCAACATCCAATTCTTGCCCCTGAGAACAGGTGTTACTGGAATCAATGAGGGATCTTTTACTTGTTTTGTCAAATGAGTCTTTCTCTCTCTTTTTCCTTAGGGGTTTCTGTGTGTGCCTTGTGTAGGACCGGCATTACACATGGACACTGAAGGGTTTGGAGAACTTCTCCAGCAAGCAGAACAGCTTGCAGCTGAGACAGAGGGCATCTCTGAACTTCCTCATGTAGAACGCAACCTCCAAGAGATCCAACAGGCAGGAGAGCGTCTGCGGTCTCGGACTCTGACCCGCACGTCGCAGGAGACTGCTGATGTCAAGGCGTAAGTACTCAGGTGTTTGAGACTCTGTTTTGAGCTAGGAATGCCAAAGAAACAGCATGTTGGCTCATTTAATTCCTCCTGAAAACCTAACGTATTTAAAGCTCTTGAAATGGAGCCGTGGACTACTTTGGGTAGAAGCTAGGGAGACTCCTGTGTCTGTAAAGATCTACACGGACCTCCTACAAATGCTGTACAAATATTGCTTTTGATTATGGTAATTTTGATAGGTATGATTGCGTCTCGCCAATGAGATGCAATCATATACATGGATGAACATGGATGCATAACATGTCACTTGATATTCTCTTGTGCCTATGAGGAATTAGGACCCCAAAAAAAGACGGTCAATAATTGTGACTTTGTAAAGATCTGCTTCATGTTCAGTTTGCCTTAGGATTTCCCAGACTTAAATCCAGACCAGGTCTTCTGCTAAGGGACATGCTGCATCTTAAATTTGACTGTCTGATAAAAGAATACCAAATGTTTGTACAAAGTCGAAATGAGTTACTAAAACCCAACCCCACGCCACCCCGGGTGTTAGGCTACCTGTGATCGCCCAAGAACAAGCTGCCAACCTGCTCTGAACTGCGCGTTTGAAAATAGGGAGGGAATATGGCCTCGTGGATCAAGTGTTGGATTGGGACTCTGGGGATCTGGATTCTGTTCCTGGTTCTGCAACCAATTCCCTTTGTGACCATGGACAAGTCACTTGATCTCTCTGAGCCTCTGTAAAATTAGGATAATGACACTTCTCTGCATTACAAGGGAATTTTGAGGATAAACAGGTTAATGTTTTTGTGAAGTGCTTAGGTATTATCATGTAGGGCCCTGTCAGAAGACAGACAGGTTGGTTGACTGGCACCTTTGGCTTCAGGTTGAAAATGAAAACTGGTCTCTATAGCTGCACCTCCTAATGCAGTTTGTTGAGCATGCACATGCAGTTAGCCATTTGCACTCTTCCTAATGTGGAGTCTGGGGGTAAACAGCTGAGTGGAGCTGGAGGAGAAATATAACGCAGTTAGCTGGATGGGCAAATCATTTAATTTCTTCTGCCACTAAGGCAGTAACTCAGAAGTAGTAAAACTCACGTGGGAGGCTGGGGGTGTTGTTCACCTCGGGTTAGATGTCGAGATCTGTGAGTAGACCCCATATTTTTAAGTGTAAGTCAGATCAGCAGCTTGTGCACCGGGAAGTAAGAAATTACTTTGGGTTTTGGCTGTCTTTAGTTGCCAGCTGATGTGATTTTTCCTTGTCTACTTAAGAGAACACTCCATTCATGCTAAGAACTCTCTGTCCTTGCATTCCATATTTCTGTACTGACGTTCTCCGGCAGAAATGCATTCTGGAAAGTGGATTCTGAATTTTTATTTAGAAAGGATAAAGGGTCTCCATTACATACAGCAAGAGAAAACAACTTGCCATTTGGTTCATAGAATTGTAGGACTGGAAGGGACCGCGAGAGGTCATCTAATCCAGTTCTCTGCTCTCCGTTACCACGGCGCTTTAGAATTTTTGTGAATGGAAAGATGTGACTGCTGTCTGCTCCTGCAATGGACAATGAGAACAGCATTAGTTTAACAAGGGAACTCCTATTTTCTCTTCACATCTTTTCAGGGCTGATAATACTGGATGTTCTAGCTTTACACGTATGTATGTTCAGGGTTGGATGTAAAAAGAGAGCGCCTTCTTTCTCTAGACATCCACTGAGCTAAATATTTGAAATGCAGATGTGTTTTCCAGACATATTAAAAGTAGCCTTCTCTGGTTAATATCTTTTTTTTTCCTTCTTCCCCCATATAGATCCGTTCTTCTTGGGTCCAAAGGGCTTGACATATCCCATATCTCTCAGCGGTTGGAGAGTCTTAGTGCAGTCACTACATTTGAGCCTCTTGAGCCTGTGAAGGACACTGACATACAGGTAAGGGCAACCTATGACCTACAGGTTATTTACACTGTCCCGACAAATAACCAGTATTTGTGGGGTGTTGTGTTTTTTTTTAGTCCAAGCTCTTCTAAGATGAGCACTTCCAGAAGCATTCTTGCCTGGTGTTTTTTCTTCCTGGCAAGGAGAAGCACAAAGAAAACAATACCATGCAGTGAAAAACCTAGCTGGAAAGATTTTAGGGTTAGGTTTTGGATGAGGTGGTAGGTCTTTGTCTGTTTTGCAAACCTGGATGGTACCGGCTATTCCTCCCATCTAGCTTTTAGACTTTTCTTGTGTTTGGGTGGATGAACTCATGGTGAGTCACTCAGTAATTTTAAGTGACTGGTTTTGGGGGCAGCTCTTTTTCTCAGTCAAGCCAGCTTGATTCAAGGAAAATAGGAAGTGAGCAGCCTTTTTTCTTATACATTTATGCTCTGTATTGTGGATCTTGTAATTGTGAGGCATTGTCCTATTGATAAGCTTACATGCCATGTTTCCTGCTTTTGATCAATTTGATTTAGTTTATTATCTATTTTTGCTGTAAATTCCCTTTATGGCATATAGCTAGTCACCAGCGTCTTAGGGGTTCCTAGCTCGATAGTTTTAAATGTGACCTGTTTTGTCATGGTCTTCTTTTCACCTTGCATTAGTTGCCTGCGTTATTAGATTAACTTTAATAGTACTGCGGTTTCCAGCACTGAGAAGAAAGCTGCTGGTTAATGACTCAGTTAAGAGCTCTAAGTTCTGAGAAGGTTTGAATGGAGCTCGTCTTACTTATTGTTCAATGGTTTAGAGCCGTGGACCCCAACCTTTTTACCGCCGCGGACCGGTCAACGCGGACCGGTCAGTGCTTGCGGCCCGGGTGGTCGTTTTAATTTTTTTCTCGGCTCGGCGGACCCTTGCATGTCCGCCGAAAAGCCGCCGAATATAAGTAATATTCCTAAAAAACAGTATATTTAGGAATTCGCCGCGGCGTAGCATTGTGTGTCCGCCGAAAAGCCGCCGGAAACGGAACTTAAGACCATGCGGAAGACGATTCGGAAAGGGAATGCAGAAGGGAACGCATGCAGGCGCCCAGGAAGGGAAGGCGACCGATGCGGAGGGGAAGGTGGCCGCGGCCTGGTACCAATTACTCCACGGACCGGTACCGGTCCGCGGACCGGGGGTTGGGGATCACTGGTTTAGAGGGTTATCCTCCTCTTTTACTGGTGAATAGATAATTAAGGATATCAGAAGAGCTATGAGCCCTCATGGTTCAGGATATTGGCCAATCTCTTCTGGAGCTTCAGTCTGCTGACCTGTCTTCCTAGCCCACGAAAGACTAAAGCTAGTCCCACACGGCTGCCTAGGCATCCAGAGGACAGTTTTCTTTTTCAAATGCAGTAGAACCCTGTTTATCTAAGCATCCATTATCTGGTTCTCCGTACTAACTGAACCAGATGGTGGGGCTTGGGCTGGCAGCTGGAGCCCTGCTCATATTCCTGATTATCCGGATTGCTGATGATCCAATCTGGCTCCGGTCCCAATTAGATCGGGTAGTCGGAGTTCCGCTGTATAAAGCTCGTAAAGTATCAAAAGGTTATTCCCCTGACCAAAGCAGGCTACAGGGTCCCAGAAGCTTTTCCTTTTGTGTTTCTTTCCTGCTTCAGGGCCAGCCACACAGGATCTAGGTTGCTTCCCATAGCTCTCCTTAGCTGAGCTCTTTCGGCCTCTTATATGAATCACCTGACCCCTTCTCAGCTGGATCTGAGTATTGAAGAGGACTGGCTGGCCCCAGGCTCTTATAAGGGCAGACCAGAAGGAAACTTTCACTGGGGATAGGTTAGCTTATCTGCCTACTGCAGAGTTTCTTGCACATTATCTGAAATAGCTGGTATTGGCCACCGAGGCAGGATACTGGGCTAGATTGACCACTGGTCAGATGCAGTCTGGTGATTCATATGTCCTCAAATTAGCATCTGCAAAGCAGTATTTGTGTGTACGAACAGCTGTAGACAAATTTCTATATAATCTGATTCTTTGTTGATATGGTACTTTGTTCCTCTTCACTCTCTAGTTCAGGGGTCTGCAAACTTTTTCCCCCACGGCCCCTTTCCGCGGAGGTAAAAGTCTGGCGGTCCCCGGGGTGAGTATGCCTGCCAAAATGCCACCGCAAAAACCGAAAACTGCTGCCAGCGGCGGCATTTCGATGGTACCAAAATAGCCTACCCAGGAGTTCGGCGGTCTCCCGGGCGGTCTCGGCTGCGATGCCGGGGGCTCACGCACCGGTGTGCGCACCCCAGTTTGAAGATCACTGCTCTAGTTGTTCCTACAGGTGTCTTCTTCTCCACCCCCCACTCTGTGCGAAGATTTTGCCACTCTTTCTCAGCAAAGATTAGCACGCTCAGGAGATCTATTGCATGATCATAGGGTGATAGCATTTACTGCTGCTGGTATTACTCACTTTTTCTTTTTATTTAAATTTTATTTTATTCCTTTGTTCCAGTTTCTGATATCTCTTATTAGGATTTATTAAACTTACTAGATGTCTTTCTTGGCCCCAGTCCATCTAGCTTTTTGCAAGAATTCTTCTTCCTTTTTACCTCTAGATTTACTGTAACTATTTATTCTTTTTTGATTTTGGGTGTCGGTGCTTTCTTGTTTAAGGGGACAATGCACAGTCTTGCTGTAGGTTCTCAACCCCCTAGCAGAAGTGCTAAAAATTCTTTTTTGTTTCCAAGCTGTTTGGGTACATGGGTCAAGTGTTGCCCTTTATTTTTCATCCTCTTATATATTATGCATGTCAATTTTGATTTTTCTTTCTCTTTTACCAAAACAACGTTAAGGTTTTCAAGTCGGATTTCTACCGAATCTCAAGGTCTCATCAATATGAATGTTATCTGATACCGTTAATCAAATGCTCCTTCTATGTTTAATTATTATTTTTTGGTATCTGCAGCCTAACACGCAAGCTTTGAGTCTTGAATCTTTCTTCACAGATGACTGCCAGCAAAAATATATACATTAAATAAAATGGTGATCTAAAACAGGACGCATGACCATATTCCCGGTTTTATGTGATTTTTACAGACACAAAGGAGCTTCAGGGCTCTGCCCTTCGTCCCCTTATTGTTGAACTTCAATTAAATAGGGGCACAAGGGTTTTCAGTATTTTGTGCAGGTTTGCAGGACCTCATCCTCTGCTTTGTCTGAGGACATTTGCAGTCACATCTCAAGTTGTCTGGCAGATGTTTACAACTGTCTGTGTCTGAAAATACCTACTCAGAATATGGACACGGCTTTGCTCTTGTCTGTAGGTCCCGGTACACAGATGTCAGCAAGAGCATCTGGTTCTCTAAGAGAAATTTTTATCAAGGTTTTCCCCATGGCAAGAGATTTTGGCTCTTGTATGCCTCTGGTTATCCTTTGTCTGTCATGTTAGTTCTGTTAAATCATGTAGGTTTTACTAGCTTGTTTGTTATTTTAGACAAAAGCTCCTGGTACCAGAGCTTTAGTGGTATTTTGGCCTGATGCTTGTGACAGTCTTTTTGCTGGTTTATTCGCTGCCCCTCTAGAAGCCTAGTGGTCATTTAGAATCATTTTGCTCCTTTAGGGTCACGTTACACCACCTTTACTTGGGTAGTATTGTATTATATGCAGTGAGTTGTCCCACTTTTCCTCAGTGAGTGGAGTAATATGCGAGTCAAGGGAGCAAGGGTGGTAGAATTGGGCTCATGATTTGTCATTGCTGTAATTACAGGAGCTCCTCACTTAACGTTATAGTTATGTTCCTGAAAAATGCGATTTTAAGTGAAACGATGTTAAGCGAATCCAATTTCCCCATAAGAATTAACATAAATGAGGGGTTAGGGCAATTTTTTCACCAGACAAAAGACTATATTACATATACATATATATTCTCTCTCACTCTCACTCTCACTCTCACAACAAACAATGTAATAGTGGTCCACAGTGATGATGATTGTGAAGCTTGCTTGAAGTGAAGGAGTCAGAGGGTGGGATATTTCCCAGGGAATGCCTTACTGCTAAATGATGAACTAGCAATTGGCTGAGCCCTCCAGGGTTAACTCTCACACTCTACAAGGCAGTTGGAAAGGAGGGAGGGCAGACAGAGATACACACCGTGTGTATGAGAGAGAGAGAGAAATGTGCATTGCCCCTTTAAGTACACTGCCTTGTTAATTAGATCAGCAAGTTGAGCTGCAGCTGCTGCCTGGGCAAGTTCCCTCCCCCCTGCTCTATGGAAGATGGAGTAAGCAGGGTGCAGGAGCAGGGGGAGGGGGACACCCTGACATTAGCTCCCCTCTTCCTCTCCTTTTCCCCCCTCCACAGCAAGCAGGGGTCTCGGAGTAGCTCCAAGGCAGAGGGCAGGAGCAGCACATGGCAGTGGGGGGAGGGACAGCTGAACTGCTGGCAATTGATAGCCTCCTGGGCAGCTGCTGCACAAGGAATTTAGGGGAGCGGGAAGCTGATGGGGGGAGGGGGCGGTGCTGGTCCACCGTGGTTCCAAGCACCACCAGCTAGCTGCGATGGGCTGCTCTTCCTACAAGCAGTGGACAAAGCAGGCGACTGCCAAACGACATTAGAAGGGAGCATTGCACGACTTTAAACGAGCATGTTCCTTAAATGATCAGCAATGAAGCAACGTTAACTGGGATGACTTTAAGTGAGGAGTTCCTGTACTCCATTATTTTACAGTTACTCTGGAATTGGATAGATAAATAGGTTTTAATATTGGAGGAAGAGCTCTTTGTCTTGTACAGCACAGAGTATGTGGCTAGCACTCAATCATTACTATTAATAGTGTTTTTTAACAGTAACTTCTACTCCACAAAATTGGTTCGACTTTAGTTCACGTTCCTTTACTGACTTCCTTTGACCTCAGGCCATGTCTACACTGGAACTGGAGGTGTAAATTCCAGCTCAGGGAAGCATATACAGGGGAGCTTGTATTGAACTGTCATGCTATAAATAGCCGGGGCTCAGATACATAGCTAGGATCTCAGACAGGATTGTGCTAAGGCAGATCGCACGTACTGTCACATCCATGCTGCTGTTCAATCAAACCTAGCATTTCTACGTCAACCTGAACTGGAAGTTGCACCTCCAGTTGTAGTGTAGACGTACCCCTATAGCAGGGGTGGGGAACCTTTTTTCTGCCAAGGGCCATTTGGGTATTTATAATGTCATTCACGGGCTGCTCCCCTATCCCCCCTCCCCGAGGAAGCCCAGGCTGGCAACGGGAGCTGAGACCCCAGCTGGCAAGGGGCCAGCGGGGGGAAGCCCAAAGCAGTGGCAGGCGGAGTGCTTAGCCCTGCACTGCTTTGGGGTTCCCCCACTGGTCCCTTGCCAGCCGGGGTCCTGCCGCCTGCCCCAGTCAGCTCCCGCTATCAGCCTGGGTGTAGGGGGTGATCTTCCTTTACCCCCGCCCAGCCTCCCCCCATCTAACCGCCTTCCCTCCCCCACCCCTGCCTGGCCCAGCCCATCCCACCGAACCTAACCTCCTCCCCCCCTCACTCCCAACCCAGCCTCCTGCCCCCCATGCCTGACCCACCCAGCTCAGCCTCCCCCCCCCACCAAACCTCCTTCCCTTCCGCACACATGCCTCGCCCACCCCATCCAGCCTAGTCTCCTGCCCTCCTCCCCGCCTGCCCAGCCTGGCCTCTCCCCCCCCCCCCCACCGCCCCCTTGCCTGCCCCCCAGCCCAGCCTCCCCATCCCACACCCGCTTGACCGTCGGCTCCCCGCGGCTCCTCCTTTTGCAGCCCGCGCGCGTCCCTGGCTGGCGGC
Source organism: Sternotherus odoratus (assembly GCA_032164245.1). Taxonomy (NCBI): domain Eukaryota; kingdom Metazoa; phylum Chordata; order Testudines; family Kinosternidae; genus Sternotherus; species Sternotherus odoratus. Next base: position 28,928,836 of record JAVMKO010000014.1, read on the forward strand.
TCCCCCAGGTGCTTCCCGGCCCCTTCGGTCAGAGCGGAGCTGCCCCCGCGCGTCCCTGGTCGGCGGCTCCCCCAGGTGCTTCCCGGCCCCTTCGGTCAGCGTGGAGCCGCCCCCACCTGGCAGTCCGCGCGCGTCCCTGGCCGGCAGCTGTGGCGCGTCTTCTCCCCACGCCCCAGTGCCTGACTCAGCCCCGGCCCCGCCACGCCGGGCTCTCCCCGGCCACTCACTTCTGGCACGCAGCCCCGGCCCTCCCTCCGCCGCAGCCCGCTGGCTCCCCCGCTCCATTCATCCTGCTCCCCCCCCTTCCCCCCCCCGCCGGTCTCCCGCCGCCCGCGCCCTGCCCCGCCCGGGCCTACGTGGGGCGTCCGCTGGGTCCCGCTGCTCCAGACGTGACTCCTGGGAGGGCAAGGTGGAGCGACGCGCCCCCAGCCCTCAGGGAGACGCTCTGGGGCAGCGCCGCGCCTGCGCACTCCCACCGCCACATTGGTCCGGCCCGCAGATTTTCAAGACCCACCTGTGGGCCGGACGGAATGATTTGGCGGGCCGTATAAGGCCAGCGGGCCGGAGGTTCCCCACCCCTGCCCTATAGTAACACCAGCTTCCCCATGGATGTTAGCTCTGCTGACGCACCTCATGTTGCAGGAGTGGAGGTGATCTTTGGGGAGGGATATGTGGGATCCACACCACATCTGGTCTCTAGCCTTTCGTCATTGTTGCTGCTTAGCATAGAGTTTTAAAAAACATTCAGAAAATGATTGCTTATATGAATTTTAGGCTAGTGCTAGATTTAAACCCACTCAAAGCTTCCTGCATGGGAGAATACTGGATATTGTCCTTTGACTTCCTGTCATGCATTATAATGGGGTAGGCAACATGGCACACGTGCCAAAGGCGGCACGTGAGTGGATTTTCAGTGGCACTCACAGTGCCCAGGTCATAGCCACTGGTCTTGAGGGGGGCTCTGCATTTTAATTTAATTTTAAATGAAGCTTCTTAAGCATTTAAAAAACCTTATTTACTTTACATACAACAAAAGTTTAGTTCTATATTCTAGACTTCTAGAAAGAGACCTTCTAAAAACATTAAAATGTATTACTGGCGCGCAGAACCTTAAATTAAAGTGACGAAATGAAGACTCAGCACACGGCTTCAGAAAGGTCGCCGACCCCTGCATTAGAACATCTTGTCCATGCGTAGCACCTTAGAGAAAATGTTCAGGGCCCTATAAGAGAAAAATAACCTTTGTCACTTGCCAATTTATTTAAATCTGTCAGGTTTTTAGGTTCTTTTGCCTAAATTATTGACTTATTTTTCTTCCTGTCATCTTGTGTTGCAGTGCTAGTGTTCTGTAAGTGGGCAGCATGGAGAGATGAGTCTAGCAGATTTCTCTAATGCGGGCAGTCAGCATTGCAGAGAGAGGATTCTAGCAAATTTCTGTTTCCTATAGACAGGATGGAACACAAAAGGGAAAGACAACAAAAGGAGAGTCTTGGGGGACACAGGCCTATAACCCTAATGTCGTGAATGGCTCAAAAAGGGTGAGAACCCCGGATTTCAACTTATTGGCAACCTCGCTCTATTTGGTTTATTAGCAGAGTGTCTTTCTATGCTGAACCCATTTTATACTGTACTCTTTAGTGCTGACTACAGAGAGGTGCACCAAATTGGGTCTCAATCAATTACCTGAATTATTTAGCAGTAATAAAACGTAGATGACTTGTTCATAAAAGAGGCTAGTCCGGGAAAGTCTCCCACAAGCGTAGTTGGCTGGAAAACTTCTGATAAAGATTCTAGATTCCTGGCACATAGGTGCAAGGATTTTATTCTACATATTTTAGGAATAACCGTGTTAAATTGTATAGAGGCAAGATAGTTTGTTTGTTCATTCACAGCTTACAATGTACAAGCTAAGATCCTGATCTTACAACGGCCTGTGTCCAGACAGTTGTATGGGTGTCACTTAAGTCAGTGTGGCAAGTGAAGTAGCCTGCTTCTTGCCTGCCTGGAGCCAGCTGCAGGAACTGGGCTTAATTTGTATCTTATAAGTGATTAAAAACATTGTGACAGATAAAAGCAAGGGGCTTTGTGTCTTTTATATCCTAAGATGTGGTGCAATATACATAGGCTTAGCTGAATTTAATTCTGATTTTTTTTTGTCATTTCACCAGCTAGTATTGATGTTTATTTTTAAGCATTTGTTTATCAATTTAAATTTTCACAGTTGCACAAAATTATTAGTTCTAAGCACCCCTCCCCCCCATTTTTATCAGCATAAATTTTCACAGTTGCAGGAAATTATATATGGGGCATCAGACAACAATTCTTTAATGACAGCAGACATTGAGATTCAAAAAGTCTAAGCTTTATAACCATTCAGACACAAATAGTCAACATCTCATGCCAAGTTAGACAACGTAAATAATGTTAAATCCAACTCTAAAGTTCTTAAGCAGCGTTTTGTTAAGCTTTGCTTATCTGTAAACTTCATTCATTGACCATGGAAATATCTTTTTGTCCGTTTGTGTGTGTATGCTGAAATTGACATTTACTGACATCAGGCATGGAAGGATTAGACCTTTACAGGTTAAAGATGCACTATCATACCTTGTTATGAAATCACTACAGTTTCTAGACCAGTGTTTTAAAAGTCTTCTGGCTTGACCCACAAGTCTGCTTGTTTTCATGTTTGCGCACAAGAGCTGTGGTGTAACCCTTGGAAACGTGCAATTCCCAGGTTTAGGGCCTGATCCGACTCCTAGTGAAGGCAATGAAAAGACTCCCATGGAGGCTGAATTTGGGCCTCTGAATAAAACTGTCCCAACTGCTTAGAAAACGTTGGGTGAAATCCTGGCTCCATGAAAGAAAATGGGAGTTTTGCCTTTGCCTTCACTAGGGCCATCATTTTATCTGAGGGCCTGATCCTGCATTCCTGATTGAGGCGAAACTACCATTGAACGTTGTTTAGTTTCTTATGCGTATGTACCCAGAGTATTGATGGGGGCACATCTTTACAAATCAAATCTGTGAAGTCAATGGGAGTTTTGCCTGAATGAAGACTGCAGGATTAGGTCTTAAATTTGTCCGAATAGCAACTGAGTATGACTAAAATTAAATATCATGGCTATTTTAGGTTGTTTTTTTTTCAACACTGTTGATTTTCTACCAATGATTAATTGTGACATTAAAACCCCCCAGTAATTTTGAGATAGCATTGCCTCCCAAAACCATTAAACCAGTAAGATAAAATATGCTGCTTGTGGCTTCAGTGGCTGAAATCTTGATAATATTCAGGCAGTGAGTTTTTTTTTTTTGTTATGATGATGAACAGTTTGTACTTCTTTAGAGTAACTAAAATCAAGCTTTATAAATGGAAAGATTGCCACAGCCTTAAAGGGGCAACCTCAAGTACTGTACCCTCTGTTTTTGTTTGCATCACCTTAGCTTGAAAATGCATTTTTCATCCTACAGATTTTGTCCGTTCCCATTTGCCAAACATTGATTCTCCCCACCCCATTCTAATCGTGCTTGAAATTAACATCGCTTTATTTTTTGGTAGTTTCCTTGTTTGCCCCACTCAATGCCTGCACAGCTGCAGGGACCTTTTAACTATTGCAGAACTAGTGTAGGGCGCACCAGGGCAAACTCCCCCACTTTGGCTATGTAGGATCAGTTGGTTGATTCCTCCCTGACCCTCATTATCTTCAGGAGAAAGAGGTTACAAAAAAGTCTGACGCTGGCAGCTGAATTTTTAAAATGTTTCAGAAATGCCAGACTTTGAAAATGATGTCCCTCAATGGTAGTCTTAGTCAGTTACGATCAATACATGAAGTTTACCCCAAGGGCCAGACCCTACTTGCTTAAGTAGTCGCATTGATTTCAAACAGGATTACATAGGGACAAATAAAGGAGAAGATAAACATCCAGCTAATAAAATGTGGCCAAAGGCAGTTTAACATGATAAAGGGAAAGGTGGAGAAGTGGAATTAATTTCTGACATGCAACAGTCGGTTTTTGGAGTACAGTCTGGAAGCATATTCAGAGTGAGGCGATCGGAGCACCCTTTGAAATATAAATAACATAGAAGGGAGAAATCTGTTCCACCTCAGAATTGGATCAGAGAGTTTCCCCACTGTATCTCTGGGTACATCTATATTACCTGCCGGATTGGCGTAGCTGAATAGCATAGCTGAAGTTGTGTATCTTAGTTCGAACACCCCCCAGTGTAGCCCAGGCCTCAGTAAAACAAATTTAAGTAAACATCTTTATGGATACCCACAAATCCCATAGCCAGCTGCAGAATGGAAATATCTCAGTGAGTACAATAAGAAACCAATAGTTCTCTGTGAGTGGCGTAGCTTCATGGCTTGCAGGCTTCTCCAGGCGGTTGGGGGACAGTTAGCTAGCTCCCTTGAGATCCTGCCAGTACTTGGTCTTGCAGTTTGTGTGTCTGAATTACCAGACTGGCTGTTTGTCAAGTGTTTATTTAGTCAAGTCTTCCAAAGACCCTTGGCAATAGAAAATCAGTTGGCCCGCGATAATCAAAGACGATACTGAAGAGTGCGGGGGATGCTCATCCATTGTCCTGCAAAGGATACATAATCGGCTGCTCCTTGCTTCCTTTGGCTGTGATGGGAGTGCTGAGTAGCATCATGTAGCTGGAAACAGAATAAATTAATACAATTTTCCCACGTGGTACTTTGCCCACTTCATAGTTTACACACAACCAGCAGTTTCTCTCACTTCTTATTAGTGATTTAATAACACAGGACTGTAGTGAGGTCTTAAATTACTAAGACTTTATTACTTTTACAAAATAGACTACAGTACATTTAGTAGGAGACTGTAATATGAAGCATTATCAGTAGTTTACTCTACACTCATCACATGAATTAGCAAATTACATTTAATGTGCATTATTTCTGTTCTTTTTAATGTTTTACATGTTAATTCACAAAGCAGAATAATTTGCAATTGGTCTCCAAATGTGAAGTTATGTGGTTCTAGAGCAGGGGTGGGCAAACTATGGCCTGTCCGCCGGCCATTTTTATCCGGCCCGCGAGCTCGGGCCGGGGGAGTGGTGCCAGTGACCCCGCACTTCTGGCCCAGGGCGCCGGGCGAAGTGTGGTGAACCGCGGGGCCCTGTGCTCCCGGGCCAGGGGCCCGGCCGAGTGCGAGCTGCCGGGCCCTGCCTGGGCCGAGTCGCGGGGCCCTGCGCCTGGGCTGGAGTGCCCAGCTGAGCACGGTAAGCAATGGGGGGGTTGGGGAGGGGGTCCTGAGGTGGTGGTGATTAGGGTGGGGACAGTCAAGGAACAAAGAGCAGGGGGGAGAAGTTTTTTTTATAGGCATTTGATCATTTCTGTCATCTTTCTTTGAACCCCCTTTGGTTCTGCAATATCCTTTTTGAGATGGAGTAACCAGTACTACACACTGTATTCCAGTTGAGGCCTGACCATTTACTTTTGATAAAAGTCCTGCAAAACAAAAACCTAGTTTAAAACTGAAAATGGTAATAGTTTGCTGAAGATTTGATTCTTATCTTAGGTGAGTGGGTGTGTGCAGGTGGGAATGTCATATCGTATCTTGAAAAATTGTCTGCTCTGAAAAAAGAACAGGAGTACTTGTGGCGCCTTAGACACACAGAGAACATGAAACAGTGGAGGTTGCCATACCAATTCTAAGAGGCTTTTTAATTAAGATGAGCTATTATCAGCAGGAGGGGAAAAAAAGCAACATTTGTAGTAATAATCAAGATGGCCCATATCAGACAGTTGACAAGAAGGTGTGAGGATGCTTAACATGGGGAAACAGATTCAATTTGTGTAATGACCCAGCCATTCCCAGTCTCTATTCAAGCCTAAATTAATGGTATCCAATTTTCAAATTAATTCCAGTTCAGCAGCTGTGTGTGTAAATATATATATCTTCCTACTGTGTGTTCCATTCTGTGCATCTGATGAAGTGGGCTATAGCCTACGAAAGCTTATGCTCAAATAAATTTGTTAGTCTCTAAGGTGCCACAAGTATTCCTGTTCTTTTTGCGGATATAGACTAACACGGCTGCTACTCTGAAACCTGACTGCTCTGCATGCATTTGGAATCCATCAAGATTCTGTAGGCTCGATTCTAATATATAGAAAGAGAAGCAGAAAAGAGATTTCCAAACAGAAAACAGGGGCGGGGGGGGGGGGGAGTGAGGGAACAGCATTGAAGTGAGATGTGTGAGACATATCTACAAATCCTCTTGACAGTAATTGATTTTGCCTGCTATGGGTTACCATACAATAAGTCTGATGAAACATTCGTTATTTCTTTCCTCTTCTGCCCTGAGGCTTGTAACTGAAAATGGCATGTTTGAACCCTTTTACTCTGTCTATTAAATAGTTACAAGAAGCTGAAAGGCTTGGGTAAATCTGAAACCAGCACTAATTCGGCAATGAAAGGGACCCTCTATCACCCTGACTAACAGCCAGCCCTCCCACCCACATCTCAGCGAATGCCAACCTGTGGAAGTGTGATGTAAAGAAGACTTAACTCTGGAACGATACCATGTGACTCCATTATATATATACAGTATCTTTTTCTTTTTTTTGCATACAAATAGCACTATCATTTTTCTTATTACCGTAGTTCATGCCGTGCCCGCCCGCCTCCTAATTTAGTCTGTTAAGAATTAAAGATGGCATATCCAGTAGATTTAAAATGCGTTTATAATGATAAGGAGAAAGATGATTACTGAGGCCCGGCTGCTTTAGTAATGCCATATATCAACATTATATCTTCTCTTCTATTTTTGTTTCACTGTTTGACTTGAGGTTTAAGTCTTTGGCTTCACATTTGCTGGTAGGATGCAGTGCTTAATGGTATTGCACATAATTTTTTTAGCAATATACTGTACCGTGTTTTTGTTGCTTCTCTGTGGTTAAATCCACATGGGAGACATCCTATCTTCTATGCTTTTTAAAGGCATCTTCCCCCACCCATTACTCAGGACAAGTTCTTATCTTCTCAGGTTCTCTTCTTTACAAGTTTGTTTATAAGATGTATCCAAGCTTGCAGATTTGTTCTCCTAACCGATTGAAGGACTCTGACTGCTTACCATTTCTAAAACTGAGAAAATAAGTAAACGTCTATGTCAAGATTGCTTCCCCTTATCCTAAAAAGATGACAATTCAGTCTTTGAGTTGTCCATTTAAAATTTCTGGCTAAAGATCTATTCTGTAACTCTTCTGCTCAATAGGGCTTTCCTCTTACCAGTAGCAGCAAGTAGGAAAGGCAACCAGTCAACTGATTTCGTGCACTGTAGAAAGATGAATCTGATTCACCTTCTCTACCCCGTGTCCCTTATGCATGGAATAGCATATGAGCTGGTCTCCACCCAGCGATCAGTAGCAGTGTCTTTGCCAGGAGTTACCTGCTTTTGACTCTCCTCTGTCCAATGAAGTAGGCCACCACAGTCAAGTTGTCAGTCCTTATGAGAACATGCTTTCCTTTTGCACTATGACTAGAAAGCTAGCAAAGCCAAGCTGACGGCCTCAAGCTTGTGTACAACTATCCTGCTCACAGACCACAGTCCCTTGCAGCAGTAATGATTCTGTGTGGGTTCCCCAGCCCTTAGGACTTCCATTGGTTGTGCGTCTCCAAAGCCGATTGTCCAGGTATGGTGCAGTGCACATCCTCTTTTTGACAAAGCTCAGCTGCCACTGCTAGCCTGACTTTGGTAAATACTCTTGGCAAAAGCTACCGCCCCAAAAAGCTGAGTCTGGTACTGAAAATGACAGCTCAGCATAAAGCAGCATGAAGCAATACCCATGAAGGAAAGGAGCCAGTAGGCCATGGAGATGTATGTTCTTCAGAGCCACAGACACCGTGATACCTAGATCTATCGCTGCCATTGTGAAATGTGGGGGCTTGAAGTGCAAACTCTGGTGCCAGCTCTTCTTCAATGACAGTTCTTGGAATAAACTCTCTGAAATCGCTGGCATCTCGGCACTTGCTGCCTGGATGTATAGCAAGTGGGCAGTGGATTGTTTGAACAACATGCTCCTGACCTGGGATGAGGGAAGGTGAGAGAACCGTGGATTACTGGAGGAATTTGAGGAAGAAACATTGGGGAGATAACAGCACTGAAGAGAACATTGATCTGTTGGGACACAAAGAATGAGGCTAGTTTTACTGCGGAAGAGAGAGAGATTTGTCCAGCCTTTCAGTTTAGGCATGGTCTATGCACAAAAAGTTTTGCTGGCATAACTATGTCCATTAGGAGTGTGGAGGGAAAAAAATCCACATCTCTAACCAACATAAGCTATGCTGGAAAAAGTCTTAGCGTCGACACAGCAATATCAGCTCAAAAGTCCTTATGCTCATAAAATTCTTTTCATTCGGGGAACTCCCCGAGGAGGGTTTGCCAGTATAGCTATTCTGGTATAGCTGTATCAGCAAAGCCTTTCTAGTGCAGACAAGGCCCTCGATCCCTTAGTCTGGGAGGCCGAATGAACAAGGTACACTGCACCTGGTAATCAGAGAGGTCTGGAGTCTTTCAAAGCTTAGAGGCACTGAATGGAAGGAGGACATTCTAAACTGCTTTAGAGACCTTCATAGCCCCGAAAGCAGTGCAGTAGACTCTCGATTATCCAGGGTTGGGTTCACCAGGATGTGGATTAACCAGGATGACAAAAAAAATTACACGTAACTCACAGGGCCGGCTCTGGCTTTGTTGCCGCCACAAGCACACACAAAAAAAACTCCCCACATGGGCGCAGGGCAGCCAGTGAACCAACACCCTCTTCCCCCCCCAGTGCAGGGTGGCTGGTGAACCAACCCCCTAACTCCATATTTTCTATGAATGGTGATTATCCAGGATTTTGTTAACCCAAATTAATTTTTTCCCTATCATCCTGGATAATCGAGAGTCTACTGTAATCTGATTCTGCACTCCCTACACCAGTATTATTCCATTGACTCCTAGGGAATTACTCCCAATTTACTGAGTAAGTGAAAGAGGCACCGGGCCTGAAAAATTTACCTGACAACCCCCTGAGCAGATTTTGAGGCGGTCCGTGTGGCTGTGGGTGTGACACAGGCTGTTGCTGTTATTTTCAACACTGAAATGTTGATAGAAAGGGCCCCTCTTGCGTCCTTTCTGCGAGGGACAGAGAGGGACCTTTAGAGTCCATATTTAACTGAGGGCTTTCAAATTGCAGAGCAGGAAAAAAGCACTGCCAAGCAGATTCCCCCACGACACCCATCTGGGATTGAAGCTCAGACTTGGAGAATGCATCTCCTTCTTCTGGAAGGAAATGCACAGAGGCTGACCATGGAAAGAAAGACCATGAAGAACTGCTGCTGTACAACATTGTCTGTTTCTTTCTGATCCAAGCTCCGAAAGTCTCTTGACCTGGCAAGGCCCCTCTTAAGAGTGAGGGACCTCTCTTTCATATGCTTTCCTCAAGTTTATGCACTTTACATATTGCAAAGTTCAGAAGATGTTCACTACCTCGTACAGAGCCAATGGTATGTCAGCTTGAAGAGCCAAAGTGAAACTCTAAAAGATCTTATAAAAGTTTCTGCTCTTAGCACTCACAAGGTTCAGTAGGATCTTCTTTTCTGGTCTGCTGGCTTCTGAAAACAGATCTTTCCTTTAATCATTGTGCTAGATTTCCCTGTGGCTTCCTGGAGCCTGGATCACATTCTCCAGAGTTCATATAAACTTCCCCTTGAAGTCTTTAGAATCAGAAAAGAATCTTGAGTTGATGAGGAATGAGGAGACAGAACCATCACAGGGAATGTAAATATTTTGCCTGGGTTGCATTTTCCACTTGTTGCCATCTGGAACTCTGAAAATTCTGTATTGATCATGCAAGGCAGAGAAAATAAATTAGAAGGGAAAAGGATAATTTTGTTCTCATAACATATTTGATGCAAAAATTCTAATCTATGGAGCTGAAAACTGCAGATGTCTTCATAGGCTACGTACTCATATAGTTAAGATTTTCTCTTAGTCTCTTTCATTGGCGTAGGAGGCAATTGTTTGCTTGGTTGCACCTCTTTTCTGTCTGAGGTTCCAAGATGATAAATAGAAGACTATCAGGGACGGCATCCTGTGCCTATTTGCCTTGTATAAAATGCATGCAATAGACAGTGAAATTGAATGACCGTAACGTGTCTAAATAACAGAAGGTTTTCTGGGGGGACTCTTTTGTTTCATTTTTTTTTTTCACCCAGCATTGCAGCTCTTCTTTCTATGTGGGTTGACATATGTGCAGTTAATGCAAGTCCATGTGGAGTATGGAATTCTATCAAAGACCCAGGGGAGAGAGAGAGAGATCCAATGAGCTATTTGCTTTTGGGCACTGGTGGGTCAGACATCAGAATGCAGACAAAGCAATTATTCTGGAGGTTGCTGAATTAACCTGCTTTAATTTGTATGTCTCCAAATAACCCCATTTCCCCCATCTGTTTCCAAAGTTGCAGTACCAGACCCTCACTGGTCTAGCAATGTTGGATCAGCTGTTCACAAGGCTTCACAAAGTGGGTCAACAGCTTTACCAGCTAATCAAATAGTACTCTCTCTCTCTGCCCGTCACCCCCCAGGCGAGGTATGGGCCACCAACCACAGAGCACTCCATCTCTGTTGTTGGCGTTTCAGTAGCAAGTTGGTTCCCTACGGGGTGGAGTTGCTAGCCCCACGCCCATGTTAAGCCTACAGCACCTGGTATTCCTAGGAGGTCTCCCATCCAAGTACTAGCCAGGCTCGACCCTGCTTAGCTTCCGAGATCAGACGGGATCGGGTGTGTTCAGGATGGATTAGCCGTAATCAATAGTACACCATATCTTATTGTAGCCCAGATGGCTATGCTGATCTAGAGGCTACCTCTTGGCCATACAGAGCAATGCTGATGGGCCCCTGGTCAGGTGTAGGCTTCTGGCGTGTCTCCCCAGCCCATGCCCAGTGCCATGGCCAGTATCTTTTTAGAGACCCTTCTTCCAGGGCGCTGATTTATTATTTCAACCAGATGTTCACAAAGTAACGCACAACTCCCAACCAAGGCAAGCTGCCGAGACCCAGGATCCTAAGTCAAAGGAGCCAACCTTTCTCCTGCAGCCCCATCTTCAGCTCTGCCTCACAGGCCTTGATGGGGAACACCTGCCCCTTTCCCAGCGGGCTCTGATAGTCAGTCCCATGTGCTCACTTTCATGACTAAAATTAGTCATAAAATCACTTTCATGACCAAAATTGTATTGCTTGTTACTCTTGTTATCCCCGAAGAGCTAACGCAGCCAAGAAGAATTAAGTTGGATTCTGTCCCTTATTATACATCATCATTAAACCTTTGACGGGTTTGCATAGGTGTTACCAAGAACCTTTATCACTGTAGAACTTTGATTACTGTTGGCATTAGAAGGAAAACCCCAGCTGGACTGTCAGATCTCATGTCAAGTTTTCAGGACTGGAATTTGGGGAAAACATATCTTTTTACTGGTAAACTGAGGCCATTTGATAGGGAATCACTGATCAACTCCATGATGTCATTTTTACAGAGTCAGTTAGTGTAACCTTTGTTTAAGTCTCTGATCAGGAGAAGGCCAGAACTGAAATGAGATGTGTTCCAGTTTTGGGCCTAACTGCATTGGCAAAGCTGTGGGGTTTTTTGGGGCATAGGGTGGGAAGTAAGGTGGCTAGGGCTAGAATAGCAGCAAGTGATGGAAGTCCAGATGAAGTGGAATTGATATGGCTGTGTTAGGGTCCCAAGACTGTAGCAATTCAGCATGAAGTTGAATTGTTAGAACTTGAGAGTGGAAGGTGGTGCTGGGGGAGAGGTAAACTTGTTGCATTGTTCTTCGTTCTAGTGATGCATTTTTAGTTCCATTAAATATTAAATTAACAATTCTAAAAAAAATACAGAAAATAAATAAGGTAAATCCTGATATTTTACAAAGGTTTTAGGGGAACATCTGCAACCTTCATAAAGTCAATGGTTGATGTTAAAAAAACAACAACAACATTTTTTCTATACTCATTTCAGATAATCTACAGATTCAGATATATTTGGCATTTGGAAAATCGAGGTGCATCTCTTTCGATCTGTCTTCTTTTAAAAAAAGTCATTTTCTGATCTGATAAAATATCCCATTTTTTGTTCTGTGGAAAGGTCTAATAACAGATAATCTGAACATTATTGATAACCCATCGTCCATTGTGAGAATGGATAAAATTGAACACAAAGTATTGGCCTTCTTGTGCCAAAGGTTACAAATTAGAAATAAAAATGGGTGATGTATTAGAGGTACTCCTCTCATGTCAGGAATTTGGAACAAAGCCTCCGTGATTTCAGCACTTTAGATTTATCCATTAGTATTTGCTGACTGAAAGCAGCATGTTCAAAACAAATGAGTAAACTATTGTCAGATATGTTCTGGACAAGCAGTTAATGGCAGGTTCTTTGTTTTCACAGAGGCTCCACAGGGTATAAGACAATAAGGGATGTCAGTTATAGACTTGGAAAGTAATAGGTTGAAATAGGTTCCAAGAGCATTCTGAAACAAGAGTGCCAATCCAAATATTTATGTAGTGTTTTAGTGCGCTGATTCAAATATGGACTCAGTAGCTACCCAGTATCACTGAACTGTATAGCCTGACCAGACCCTCACATTTAGAGGACTCAGCGTTCTGTAGTGGTTAAATGTCAGGACTGAAAGTCATAAAGTTTAAGGCCAGAAGGGACCACTATATTGTCAGAATTGGGTTCTAATCTTGTTTTCAACATCTACTTTATTTGTGACCTTAAGCTAGTAAATTGCATTTCTATGCCTCAGTTTTTCTTACTCTGAAAGGGGATAATGCTTACCATATGGATTTCTGACTCCTGTGCTGCCTAATTAGTGTTTACAAAGTGTTTTGGGGTCCGCTGATGGAAGGTTCTATGGGAATATTAAATAGCTTCTCTTTTGTTGTCATTCAGAACTTGTTTAGTTATCACAAATATTCAGCAGAATTCTTCTCATTAAACCCCAATAAACTTACAATGCTAGATAAAAATGGACTTGCGTCTCCTCATAAGTGGGCTATCTGGCTTACTTCTCCTATGTGCTTTTACTCTGTTCCAGCCCCATGTATTTTTGGAGTGTGAAGTTGATAACAGTGAGAGAGCTTCTTCGTGACTTGAAAAAACAAACAAAATAAAATGGCAGTTTCACTCTAGTTCCTAGAGAATTGGTGTTTTCATCATATATAGATAGATATATTTTGAAGACCACTAAACAGCCATTGAATGGCAGTATGTTTCAAGGTGCAACCAACCTGGCCTGGTTCTGAATCAGCAACCTATGGTTTGTCTTCACAGCAGAGTTAACTCAAATTATAACTGTTACCTGTAAGTTGTGTCCTATCCACAAACACCATTAACTTCAGTGTGGTGGTGCTTTCTACTTGAGTTTACTGGCTGTCAAAGGGTATAAATTACAGCTTGAGTTAGCACAGCCTGTTTCCAGCTAACATTGTCACTTTGTGTTGCTAATACAACCACTCTGTGCAATTTGGGTGTTGTTCTGCAGTGAGGTTGAACTTACTCAAGTGAGGCCAACTTGAGAGGAGTTATCTTGAGCAGAAAAAACATAGCCCTAGTGGCAAAACCCTTTGTATCCCATTACCAAGCTGTTGCAAAATTCTATCCCAGCTTGCAACTTTTGTCATGAAACCTGGGGAATAAAACTGTCCCTGTGAATTGCTTCACAAAACCCACAAATGAAACCTCCTGAAACGACAAGGACATGGCACATGTCCATAGGACCCTGGTTTCAGCAACATTAGTATGTCCTGCCTCCGAATTTCCTCAGCTCTAGAAGTTCCACTGGCAGAGACTGGACATTACGTTTTTTCCATTGGTGAGAATGTAATGTGCCAGCAGAAGAGAGTGAATGTAGAGATGCTTGTTGAGCACAAGGACGAAAATAGAAAATTCAGCAAGGGGTATTTGCAGGAGCTATATGGTATGCTTGACAAGGCATGGTGAAGTTCTCTTGCAGTGGATTGAATGAGGCTGTGGGGATGAGTACCATCACTTGGAGTATGTTTCTGCTTTCTCATGGTTTCACCATGTTGGCTTAAGAGCCACAATGATTTCTTCTGAAAAACATGGTTTAACCCAACATGTCTCCAAAGAAAAACAGCTCTCTAAGCTTTGGCCACTATTGTGTTACGCTGTGCAGTCGTACAATGGAATCACTTAGAGGTTTGAGTGCTGGCCTGATAAACCCAAGCTTGTGAGTTCAATCCTTGAGAGGGCCGTTTAGAGATCTGGGGCAAAAATAGGGATTGGTCCTGCTTTGAGCAGGGGATTGAACTAGATGATCTCCCGAGGTCCCTTCCAACTCTGAGATTCTATGAATCTAAAGAGAGGAGGATTCCCCCAATGGCTCAGCAGCACGTGGATAGGAGATCTACGGTAGAAGCTCGATTTGAGGCATTCATTCTGTTACAAGCAGGGAATGAGTGGTGTGTTCTACTCCTCCTTTCCTGGAAGCCCAACATCCTGCCACAGATTTGGGTGCTCGTTTTTCTAGATTGCTCCAGTACATTGAGTTGCTGGATAACATTGTGATGAGGCCATATAGGCAATACCAAAATAAGCCCGGATTCAACTCTAAACCATAGCAGACTTCATGTATGTGGAAGCAAACCCTTTTTTTGCTTGTCTTTTAGGTGAGAGATTTGTTTTTTTTCAGAGACAGAGAGTCTGAACCAAGCACTTAATTCACAGTAGCTTGTTGGTTTTTTTTTTTAGTGTTGCTCTTCTACATGCTGAATTGCCAGATTAATTTACTGTCTGAAATTCTATCCTTTTGTTTCTTTGGCATATGCTGCCCTACAGTTTCAGAATAAAAAAATTCTGTGCAGTATTTGAGCACTATTTGGGTTAGGATAAATCTATTTGGTAGCTGTGAAAAGAAGTTGTATTTCAGATCCCTCTTGATGCAGTGTTGTGTTTTGTTGGGAGCTGTGCATGACAAAGAGAAGGAGGAAGCCAGAAACAATTTTAAAGAGTACATCACATTTTTACTGTAATACTGAAGTATTGATTGTTGACTTATTTGTAGGCTTAATGCAGAACCATTTCCTAACTGTGTCTGAATATCCATTATGCTGTCGGCTCGATGCCAGAATGTTGGAATCCTGCATTTTATAATATAATTTGGCCATCCAAGAGTTCTAATGTGGTTTTGATTTTTAAAAAGTGGACATGCCTTGAGTTTCCATGTTTTAGTATTTAACTTCTGCATACTGGGAAGAATTTATAAAATAAGAGCTTCATGTTGGTCCATGAAAACTAGTTATCAGTGGTAGAAAGCACAAAACCGTTCAAATTGGACTCTTCAAGATGCACAGTGCTGGTGAGCTTTTTGACAGACATTGGGGGAAGTGTAGGAATGTTGTCTCGTTTGCTTGTACTCGTCCCTCAGTCTATCTATATCTATTGTCTTATACTTAGATTACACGCTTTGCATCTTTTTGTACAGTGTCTTGAACAATGAGGTATTAGTTCATGCCTGGGTCTCGTATGCACAATAATACAAATAATAAATACTAATTACTTCGCCATTATTTTTCTCTTTTCATAGAAAACACTTTTTTAATATTGGTCTTTCCCTTTGTTCACATTTTTAAAAGATCCTTTTGAATTAAAGCTTAATCATCTTGCATACAAAAACATGTCTTTCTTCTTCTGATTACTCATCTCAGCTGTGATGTACATCACTGCTTTCTCATCTGGAATTTAAAACCATTGATTCCTTGCTTAGTCTCTTGAGGGTCTGATCCCTACGCATTGTATTAAGCTACCTAAGAGTATTTCTTGTTCTGCATGGTCCACTCAGAAGCTCAAGGAGCCAGGCTGCTTAGACAGTCTTCTGGGTTACAGAAACAAGAATTTCCGGCTCTTCAAAAATATACATAACTTAGGACCTGATCTTGCAATCCTTACTCAAATGGGTAGTTTCCATAATGATTATTCATATCCAGAAGAATAGCAGGCTTGAGCCTATAGTTCATATGTTATGATTACAAGCAAATACAGGAAGTTAAAGGAGATTGCAGTTTAACCTTCAGCAGCTTAGACCAGAGCTTTGTACGGTACCAAGTGTGGGATAACCGTGTGGGGGTTTCTTTGTGCTGAAAGATCAGGAACCAAGAATTTTCCCTCCAGCAACCATTCTGTGTTTTATTGAATCTTTTTCACTCAGACTTCTAGCCAAGACTTACTGCAGTCCATTTCCTGCCATTTCAGCTTTCCATTAAATTACAGGATTGTAGAAGGTAGAGTTATCACCTGTTAGACCGTACCTTTTAAAAAGGAAATGAGCAGTTTATGCTTGCCAAAAAGCTTACGATTTTCTCCCCGTGGGACCCACTAGTAATCGTTCAAACTTTAAAGTGAAAGTCAATTTGAGCCAGCAGTGCTAAACTTATGCTGACAACATCTATGTTGAAATTGACTTTTCCTAATACTAAGGGCAATCTGGGATAAATTTATATTGCAAATCCTTATGCCCTCTTTCCTCCTTCCCCACCTCTCTAGCCACGAAGGTGCAGCATTTTTATTTTTAAATGGTCAGCCCCTCTGACTGTCCAGTCTAAAGGTAGCCTTTCACGTTGTCCAACTTTCCTGCCAAGGAATATAAGGATATCTGAGAAAAACAGGTCATCTACTGTTTAAATGTTCTCTTCCTTTTATTGTTTGATGCCTGGCTACTCCAAGTACCTGTTGTTATTAAGGTTTGATTGTAGACCTCTTTCCATTGGCTCCCTGACATATAAGGGGTAGGGAGAGACCGCAATAACGAAACAATTTAGAGATGACTAATCCTCTTGTCATTTCCATATTTAATGGACAAGAGGGACTCTAAGCTGCCAAAGGACTCTTTGTCACTTCTGCAATTCCAGACTAACACGGCTACCTGTCTGATTCTAACAAGTTGTTCTTCAGATAGTAAGCCCATCTTTATTAGCATAGCATAGGGTACGTAATTTTTAAGCACTCTGTTACACTCTCTTCATTGATTCTGCTGTGGCTATAGTTAAGGCTAAGATTTTTGTCATAGATATTTTTAGTAAAAGTCACGGACAGGTCACAGGTAATAAAGAAAAAAATCACGGATGCCTATAACCTGTCCCTGACTTTTACTAAAAATATTTATGACAAAATGGGAAACCGCTGGACAGCTGAAGGGGCCGGTTTGAAGCTCCAGGGTCCCATTCACCCATGGCTTAGAACTGCGGGGTCCCCTTGCTGCCTGTGGTGGCTTGGAGCTCAGGGGCCACACTACCTCAGGTGGCAGGAGTATCCCACAGCTCCCTGCCCCCACTGGAGGCAGTGAGACCCTGCAACTTCCAGTTGCCACGGGAAGAAGTCCTGGAGGTCTTTGGAAGTCATGGAATCTATGACTTCCGTAATAAAATGGTAGTCTTAGCCAGAGTCCCTGTGTACCTGACTTTAATCAGAGCTCACTTTTAGACTCTAGAAAAGAGAGAGGGCATTACCATATAACATTTTAATTTATAGAGTGGCGACTACTATTTATAGACTTGAAATAATTGCAATGCCAATGCCAATTTAAGTTGACCTGTTCCACTTTTTAGATTCTTGCAATTGGAAGAGATGATAAACGATCTCTCTACAGGAGGGTAAATTAATAGGTGTCCCGGAAGGCCTGGATGTGACAGGATTTGATTGCATTCCTCGAACGTTTAATACCTAAGGCTCTCAAATTAGATAACAAAGAGAATCTGTTGAAAGAATCCATGGACTTGCAAGAAAGACCTTTGCTGATAATGAAGAATGCAGGGTGACAATTATTTTGGGAGTGTTCGATTACTTCAGCAGCTAGAGGATCCTGGTTTCAGCACATAATATCTTTAATATTTTAAAAGGAAATAAAAAATTTCCCTTCACTACAGCTCACCCTGCCCCAAGTGAAGACGGACAAAAATTAATATTGCCAGCAGGGAACTGGTCCCAAATCCGTGTCTAGTTGGTTATTGCATTAGGTCTTGACTGACTATGTATGTATTTCATGAAGATGTGGCAGTACACTTCGTAATGCCACATTAGTGAAGCTTGGTCTATGTAGTGGTCCAAAAGAAATGTTTTCTTCCAGAATAGTATACGGATGTTGATTGACCCAGACCCAATGCAAAAACATCCACAGGCCTCTGTTGTTGATCAAAGGAATATATTTCAGAGAAGTCTCTCTGAATTATACAACATATCGCTACATGCCTACCAGTTCAATGGGATACATGTAAGAGAGATTCAAGTTAATCACTGAAGCTAAATTGACTACAATATTAGCTGTATCTCTGAGTATTAAACATCATATGATGACATTATAGTTTTTGCTTTCCAAACCTGATATACTTCTCTATTCCCAGATAAGATCCAGATGTTCAAATTGTAGATGTGTGGTCAGGATTTAAGAAGTCTGGGTGTCTCGGGTAGAGGGCCAGTGGCTGGCCCAATATCCTTACTAGGTTACCTGCCATTAATTGATCTATCTGGGCCTTAAGCATAACCTTAATCAGTAAAGGGATATTTGCATTGGATCCTTTCTGTTGAGTTCCTTTTTTGACAGACTTGTTGCAACATACTCCCCATTTGCACTGTGCTCTGTGCCTGCAGCGTAGCAAGGCCAAATGATCATTGGAGTCTCTTCTAATCTTTGTGGGGAAAAGAAGTAATATTTAGGGGGGTTATTTTGCATGACATGTAAATTATATAAAGTGAACAAATTATCAAAATAAGTCAGTTTTACCTGAAAATGTATTGAGATGTGAGCGGTGCAGGTGTGATTGGATCTTTATCTTGCTCCCTTGTAGATGTTAAATGGATCTCTTTCTAAATGCAAGACTCTGGTAGTTATAGGCATTAAGCAATAAGCAGTCGTGTATGATTTATAGATATTAAGCAATAAGCCCTGGTGTATGCCTAGCTCTTTGTGGCAATAGTTGCAATTGATGAAGATACTGTTTTGACAGCCGTGGAGAATGAAGTCTTCAATTTATCCACAGACCAGGTATCGCACAAATGGAGCCATGCAACCTTTCCTTCTTTGCCATTGCTCTTCAATCCTGACCACTCATCATGCCCATTCAGTCCTTGGTCCTTCTTGGAGTCAACAGAAATGCCAGTTAGTGTCAATTTCTCTGGTGGTTTTAGCCTAGACACTTGTCTACCAGGAGCGGAAGCAATATCAGTAACACTTTTTGCCAAAATCACTTATGGGCCTTTTGATGTTAATAGCTTTTGGTCACTACCAATCTAGTTTGCATTTGAGCTGGTGCTCTTCAGTTGAAAGATGCTCAATCCTTTTGCTGTCCTCTAAGGCAGCCCATGTCCCTTCTTGAGAGAGCTTGTCTTTATCTGTGCACTTGACAAGATTGTCTTTTTGTGAAAGGCTAATCCCTGTTTTGTATGGCTGTGCGCATTGCCTAAAATGAGCGCCTCTGTGTACTCTCCTCATCTGCCTGGGTTCTTGCTCCTCTTCTAAACTTGCGACTCAGTTTTCTGTGAGCTTCTGTGATCAAGGAGCGAGCGAGGGATGAAATAAAATAATTTCCATATTTGCTTCCTTACTGGTGTGCTTGGAGATGTCTGTCTCTCCTTGGGTTTGACCTTTCTCTTGGCGTTTGTTGCTTCTAGAAGAGTGCACAAGCAGAGCCCCTGGCCTTACAAGACACGCTGCTTTGCCATCCTGCACCAGGCCTGAGGCAGGACTGCACCCTCAGATTTGTCACCTCCCAAATCTACTCACCACACCCTAATGATCTGTCCTCCTCCTTGCCCTTGCCTTTCACAAAGAGCTACCGTGTAGAAGCCGGAGTGCACTGGCACTGGCTAATTTGCGCACCCTATAGTCAAAGACACAAACTAGAAGGGAGGAGATGCAGAAAAGAGGGTGGAGTGGGAAAGATCGAGGCATGTGCATGCAAGAGAAATGATACCACCAATTAAACCACTAGTTTTAAAACCTCTTCACCTTAACATTTGATATCCTACCTGCCCCTGATTCACAGGGTCTGGTCTGTGCCCCAGTCTGTAACCAGTCCCTTGGGAGTGACCTTTGTATTATGCCGGGCCCTGGGGATCCAGACTGTTGGGCAGGGCTGTGGCCTCAATGACTCTGAAATTGGGCCTCTGGGCACCAGCTGTCCTCCAGTCAGGTAATTTATTCGTCACCTGGCCTACAGAATGAGGAAGTCCTTGCCGTAGCATAGAAAAGCAAAGGGAAAGACACGATCCATACTGACCAGCATCAGGGCTCCACTCAGCCATGTTGCTGTGAAAACCATTTTGGTCCTATCTGCCTCTCAGTTCCAGGTAAGAGCACTCCTGTGTCTCTCCGAGCCCCACTTCTTATCCCCTCCCCCCCATCGCTCACATGTTCAGCCTGCTAGAGTTTCTCATCGTTAGGGGTCAGTTGTTCAGTTGTTGGGTTCCCATTTTCTTTGTGGATTCTCCATTGATGGAGGTTGCCTCAGGACAGACCTTAAGGACCCATTCCTATCACCCCAGTCAGTTAGGTGACACCAACACCTTGTGCCTCCTGCTTTGTCCAGAAGCAGCACTTGAATCCTTCTTCACTCACTGGGTTGCAATGCCGGGGTGATAGGTAGAGAGTCAGGCAGATAGTTCATAAAAAAATATGACAATACAATTTTCACGTTAGTCTCACACAGCATGTTTGGAAAGGATTCAAGGACAGGGAGTGCCATCGATCAACTGAATGTAAAGATCTTTTTCTGTTGCTTCTTTCTACTCAAACTCAAGAAAGAAATATTTTTACTTCCCCTCTGGAAGGTGACATCCTAGATATCCTATCCCTACTTAAAGGATTGGGCCTAGGAGAGATAGGAAGATCTCCTCCTCACTGTTTAGTTTCTCTAAGTTCATCTGTAGTGGCAATAATAGATCTTTTTTAATGTTGGTCTTCCGATTCTGGGACAACACCCGCGTAAAAATGGTGCGATAGGCTGTTTTCAGACCGTGTTGCTAGCAATCTCAAGATGTTATCCCATCAGAAATTGCAGCGTTATGGTGTGTGAGGAGGAATCCGGTGTCTCTGCCAAAATCTTCAGGAATTCCCTGCTTAGTTGCCACATGTATTTGGTACGTGTGGTTACCGCCTCTAACCCCCCTGTGGAGAGGATGTGAGAACAAACCGTACATGATAGATGTTAGTCATGGCGGCTGAATGCACTACTGGGAGGTGCTCAGGGACCACGGTTATGAGTGCAGCGTAAGCACCTATAGAGAATAGAGCTGACTTAAATTAAACCCACCCACACACCAATGTGGATTTCAAGTGAGCTTTCACATGTAAAATTCAGGTTGGCTTTACAAGGCAAGTAGTTGTGTGATTTTTGAATTGTCTGAACCCCAGGAGCGGATTAAGCACTTTATTTCTGTCATCAGCATTTTAATCCTACTACATGTGGATGGATCAAACACACATTTCTTTAATGCGGGGGACAGCAAATTATTATTTTTATTTCAATTCCCTTCAGAAGAAATATTTTTTTCCGAAAGACTCGCAAACCTTGGTCTTTCTGCTATAAAGTGTTAAACTAAACGATGGATTATCTCTCCCCACTGCAAAAATTTAAAACTCCACAAACAAATCTGGGAACCAATGAAACATGCTAAACTCCACCACTCAGTCACACTGCTTTTTATTGCAGCTCATCGCCTTCCGTTTAGATGATGATCTCTTCAAGTAGGAGATCTTGTCTGTTGGAGATCTTATACCTGCCTATAAAATGTGTAGTTGTGGTGAATCAAGCCCTATGTTCTTCGTTTTCAGTCTTCAGCTGGTTCTGGTCATGCAGAGCTGGTAGAAGCATAATCTTTATCTATTTGTGTGTGTGTGTTGCTTTTTGGGCCCGGTGCTATGAAAATTCAGCGACTTTGTGTGAGGTGACAGAAACAGGGACATTAATAATTACATTCTGGCTAATCATAGTAGAAAGATCATGATTGCTGATAGCTGATACTTTGCTACTTCCACTGTAGTTAATAATTCATTGTTGGACTGTGTCAAAGGGTGCTCTTAAATCAGGTCCCTTAGTGGATTAAGGACATCAATGAGAATTCACTAGGAGTTAGAGTTGAAAGATGAGCTTGTTTTTTTGACAGTCATTAGCTTGATTTGGGTCTCTAGAAGATCCTTGGTTAACTGCATTGGTTCTATGCTCGTTTGAATGTCCGGCAGTGAAGGATGCTGGATTTTTACTTCTCATGGAATTCTATTAACTGTTGTAGTGGCTCAAATAAAAATACCAAAAATTAGGGAAAGTGTCTGTGGCCACCAGCTGTATTTGAACATTATATCTCTGGGTTAGGAGGACTTTGCCTACGATGACGCTGAGATGGCAGTTGTGTAAAAGAGCTCTTTGAACGTGCACTTCTTTGACTTTCTAAAGCGAACATCCCAGTGAGAAGTGCACTGCTAGGAGAGGGATTCCAATTTGGTCACATCAGCACACCCAGCCTTCTGCAAGCAGGATTGATGTTCGGGGCTTGTATGTAAAAAAAACATTGAGGTAAATGCATTATTATAGACTCACACCATGCGCTAGCACTGCATGAGGGAGGGATTTCCAGACAGCGTTTAATGGTCCAAACACTGGACTTTTCTTTTAAACGAGCATAGGCATGTTTTAAACATGCCTAGAATTCTTCAGCAGGCTAACTGTTTGGCTTAGGGTTAATTGTTTTTTAAGGTGATTATTCTTTTTAATGGTGGAGGTGGGAAGTGGTTTGAATATGCATGGCACATTATAATGTTGATAATCATATCCTAGTAGACATTTAACAGTCGCTTTGGGTAAACAGACACTTGTTGCTCTTTGTTTAAACGATTGACTGCATTGTCACTGGATGCTGAGAGCATGGGTAATATGCTCGGTTCTTTGTTAAAAAGGCTCTAATTAAAACCAGTTCCCGCTCTCGTCTCTTGTATAAATATGGACGTGCAGTTGTTCAGCAAGGCTTTGTCACAGTGCTGACCTGGGTGCAAGTTCTCTCTTCAGTGTGACAAACTGTACCGCCAATTGGCGTGTGGGGCACGGATGGCAGGAACAGCACAGCTACTGTTAGTGCTAATCCTTATTACTGGTCTAGAAAGGGGAAGCTTCCCCCTCCTGTCTGTCACTTGGTCACTTGCAAACTAAAAGGAGAACTCTTTCCCCATCTGCCTAATCATGAAAGTAGCACATACTGACTGCTGTTAGGATGTGTGTAGGTCTCCTAATACCATGTGCATAGCCCCTTGACTCTTGTCTGGAACAGACTTCAGCAAAGAGTTGGTATCTAAATGCAGAACTCCTTTGTGCTGTGTTATCAGAAGGCAGTTTGATTCTTGGGTTTGCTGTTTTTCGTGTGAGAGGTAGCACGGCGTAAGGGCTCAAGCGCTGTCTGGGAACCAGTAAATTGAGCTCTGGCACTAACTCTTTCAATGGCCTTAAGCAAGCCACTTTCTGTCTGCGTTCGTCCAAAAACTTTATCAAGCACCGCCAAACCCTCGCTTCCCTCCAGTGAATGAGATTCAACAGTAATACACATTTCGCCTCCTTCAAATTTAGTTCTGCACCATTCTTATGTGAATGCACTTGTGGGATGCAAAACAGGATATTGACGCGGCGTTGACATTCCTTTCTCCTAGATGCCTGTTTATTCTAATCTACTCAATGTGACTCCTGCACTCACAGCCCCTCTTATAAATCCCGACACCAAGAGAATGACAAGTGTTTCTCTGCAGATCTGCAAATGTGGGAAGCCCATTGGGTGGGTACTGCTGCCCACTTTCTAAAGAGCCCTAGAATGTCACTGATACTAGCATAACCCGTCTCCTCCAGCCTAGTAGGGGGTGGGAGAGAGAATTCCTTAAATGACTCGCCAAAACCAGTGTGACCAGGAAGTTGGTTAGCCAGGAAAAAGATTTTCAGGAAGGAAGCTACCTACCACTGTTTTAACTGATTTTCACTGGCTAATGCTCATTGATAATAGCAGACACAGTAGATAGAGAAGCTCAAACAGGACCTAATAGAAGAAAAGAGCCAGGAGAGCTTTTCATGCTCATTTCCCCACACAAGACTCTCTCGAGTGAAAGAAATGAAGCACAGGTTACTATGAAACCCCAGTGATTGTATAGTAGGTTGCTTTAAGGGAGTTACTTGAAATTAAGACAGGAAGTGGCTGAGGGTTCTGTTTGTAGTGAAAGAAATGATCCCTTTGTCCATGGAGATGGGGTCCGATGAAGAGCGCACGCGCGCGCGCGCGCACACAATGGGAAGTGAAAGTAACTGTTCATATAATGCCTATAATTTAAAAGTCTGCTTGACTTCCCTGGGTTTTTCTGCCTCACAGGGTGAAGTCAGTTGAGTTCCTTAGACCCACCTTCCCTCGCACCATCTCTCTGATGTGTATGTCACAAATTCTTACGCTAGATCATTAAAAATTGTTCATAACCTTTTCTGCACTATTTTTGCTTCTCTCTCTGTTTGGGACATGGTGCATTATACTAAGATTTGCATAACTCCCCTTGCCACTGGCCCCACAACCCTGGACAGTACTTTCCTACCTGCCCCTAGAAAATATGTCCAATAACGATTGAGAGGCATGCTGACTGAATGTTTCTACTAAAGCAGTGGTTCCCAAACTTTAACAACCTGTGAGCCCCTTTCACTAAACTGTCAAGTCTCGTGAGCCTCTTCCTAAAAATGAATATTTCCAGGGATTTTCTCCTTTACCGGAGTATAAATTATAAAAGCCGTGATCTTGAAAATATAACATTTGTTGTTTGACATGCTTATTACCCGCTATTTATTATTTATCATTGCAGTATTTTTATTACATTATGTAAATGGCAACACACTTTCAAGATCTCACTTTCATAGCTTGTATCACTTTGAATAAGCCTGTTATAAGACGCGAATCCCAGTTTGGGAACCACTGTACTAAAGTGGTCACAAGTGAAACGATCACCAGGCTTCAGCTTTTACCACTTCTTTGGGATGAATGGGTGCAGTTCACAGCCCTCGGAGCTACTGCTTTCAGATATCTGCAAACTTGGGAAAGCAAAAGTGCATTGAGTTACATTGCATTACATTACAGTCATAGAGTCCAAGGCCAGACGGGACCACTATGACCATCTAGTTTGACCTGTATAGCACAAGCCATAGAATTTCCCCCAACTAATTCCTAGAGTAGATAGGTAGGCGTTCTTTGCAACCATAAGAGCTAGAAATGAACCATTTTGAAAAGAAAAACTTAGATGGATAGCTCTGCAGTAATTTATGTGACCAAGAAGTAACAGAAAACCTCTGCAGCCAAGATCATGGCTCTATTCTCCTAGATGCTGCAAAATGCACAGTAATAGGCAGTCACTACCCCAAAGAGCTTACAGTCTAAATAATACCCTTTCTTCCTTCATGCATGTGGCTAGAAAGTGAAAACAATCCGCGTGCCCAACACATGTGGCACTATACCACCTAATTATGAAGAGTAGGCTAGGGAGGTGGCAAGCCTTTCAAAAATACTGTGTATCTGAGTCCTCTAGTCTAGACTACATTTCTTTCCTCCTCCTGAAAAGGGATGAGCTGCTGAAGTGTTCGGAACTAGAGTCCCTCAGTTACTGAGTCACTTGGAATAAAGAGGAGAAATAAATGAACTTGATTATAGCTCTGAAAATATTTTAAAAGCTTCCTTCTCCTTTCCCTTCCTCTCCCAAATGCCACCTCCTGGGCAGTTTGTCAATAGCCTTTCCTTAAAGGGGAATCCCCCAGTAAGAACCATTTAAGAACATCAGCATGTTGAACCCCATTTTCACCCATGCGACTTCTGGTTTAAGGCTCCGGTTTCTCAGTACAGTAGTTATTTGATCAGAAACAAGGAGGGTTTACTTTTTGCATTGCTCAAGGAAAAACTCCCCCTGGATTGTCCCTTGTCACAGTAATCTGAGCCAAAGCTCAAGTTTTCTAATTTCAAGGCAGAAACACAGTGCCGTGAAGAGACAACTCTGCCACTTGTGAAGCGCTCTGTACCGCGAAACCTCTGAGTTGGCCTTAGAGGTGCCCAGGGTTGCCTCTCAAATTGATAACTCTGAGTCACAAAGCACATTCTGCAAATATAGCAGCTGTTAAGTGACAGCCACCCAAACAGGTAGTGCAGTGTTAATTCAGAGATCCAGTTTCCTTCACTGCCTAGAAATAAATTACATCTCTCTGGTGCTGCTGTTTTTACTAACACACCGTTGCTCATTGAGGGTTGTTTTTAATGAATAAAACAAAGGAAACGGTGAATTGATTTGATGTCGGTGCTGCGTATAAACCTGGCGTTAACGCACATTAAAATGGTGCTTTGTTCTTCATACTTCAGAAAAATAAAGCTCAAATGCCTGAGACTTGGATTTTTAGTGAGCAAATATTAAGTTTGCATTTGGTTGGCAAAATTTCTGCCTGGTGAAGTGTGATGAGAGCCGGGTTACTTTGAAAAGCTTTAAAATTCAGAGAGTTCTGTGCACCAACAAATTGTTAATGGTGGAAGGGGCTGAATTGTTACGGGTCATGTGTGTTAAATGTGCAGTTTGAGTGTGTGCATCTAACCGTCTGATAACGGTAGGCTCACAAATTGTAAAGCACTTCATCATGGTGGTGTGTTTTGGAGATCAACAAATGCATTCCTTAGTTCTTTGATGCTTCTAATTTTTTTCTTTGAGATGGGGGTGGTTCGTTTCTCGATTTTTCTCTGGCTTTCTGCACTGTAATGATGGCACCATCACCTGACTGCTGGAATATACTGGCCTGACTTTAATCATCGGGTGACTGGCTCTTAACATGGTTTCATCTCTGCTGTTTTATATCCCTTCCTGTAATTGCATGACTGCTTGCAGCATTGGATTTCTATTGGTGACAATGAAAGCCACGTTGATATTTTACATAACCTTTTACTTTTCATTTGATGTTTAAAGTGTATGTGAAAGGGTAATACTTTAAAAAATCTCCTTCTATAAGCAGCATATTTTATCCTTCATATTCATCATAACAATATTATATATTGTTTAAATATAATGTGGAAAAATGGTAGTTAAGCTAAACGTATGTTAATAAAGGGTCTGCATTTTCATGTCGCTGACAGTTTTGTTGGGCTGTATATGCCTACAATACAATAACCTCTGCTCAAAGCTACAATTAAGTCCAAAGGTTAATTTAAACAGTATCTAAATCTTTAATCACCACATAACCCAAACAGATGAAAACAATAGAGACTCTAGGCTCTTTTTAATAAAAAATGACACCAGTTAGTACACTGTTAAATTAAATGAACAAAATACGTTGTTTTCACATATTCTGCAAGTCTAAAATGGCAGAAGCTCTCTGTATAAAATCTAACTACCACTTATTTCAGCCTCATGTTATGTGCAAATTCATGCTGCTTAGTTGAGGGAATAGCTTCACAACTGGTGTTACAATCTGTGGCCACAGCACTGCATCACAATGCAGCAAATGCATTTTCCACATTAACTAAACATGACAGCTGAAACGATTATTAACCATGCAAGATGTCGGAAGTCATCAAAAATTCACATCAGAGTAATTGCAGTGGCTTGGGGGAAAAAAAACCCAGTAAAATCTTTCTCCTTCCCTGGATAATGTCCCTCCCCCCTTCTTAAATCTTACATGGTACAGTCCATTAACAATAAAATATCCTTCTGTAACCTATAAACTGCTATTCCCATCAGTTACTGGTTTCAGACTGATGCTTTCCTTACAATTTGAATAAAGCACCACTGAAAAATTATATAGATGCTTTATGGGCAGTGGTGTACAGCGGTTGAGGCAGCTGCTTTCTCATTGTCTTGCTGGACTCTTCGCTGTCTCAGCCATTTCAGGACTTGAACGTTTTTTCTTTTTTTTTCTTTTTAAAGATGAAAAAACTTGAGCATTAATACAGACACAGCTGTATAAGCCCAGATTTTAGGCATTTGAAGTATTGCAGCTACAGACAGTGTTAACAGGTTTGTAACGCCTCGGTTTTGTGATCTACAGGTAGGATTGTCTAGATTTAAAATGTATATAAAAATTAAGGTAAAAGCTTACTGTTAAATAGGCTGACAGTTGTTTTTTAAGGTTTCGTATCATAATTTTTCTTGTGGATATTCCCATAGTTTGTTTAAATTTTGTAGGTGAGGAATTGTGACCAGGTGGATCATTTCAGAGGAATAGCCTTCTAATCCAAGAGAAACCTTAAGATCTTTCTCGTCTTATAGTATCCTTTAGAACAGCTCTAGGGTGGGGCAGTGTGGTGTCGGCTTTTGGATCTTGATTGTTGCCTTTTTAAAGATTCTCTTTGACATTGTAGCTTTTGTTTGAATTTAACCAGGAATACAGTCGTATAACTTCTTGTGTGTATTTATTTATTCCTGTTTTTCTTGCCTACGATATGAAACATCTACTGAAGTATTTTTAAAAAAGATAAGATGCTGTTTATAATGTGGCTTTCTAAGTTATCAGTCTGGTAGAAAAATATATATTTTCTATTTCAGTTCTAGAAAACTGTTTCTACAAATTCACTTGTGATTTATTTAGAAGACACATTAAACCTTATTTTGGGGAAGGGTTTCAAATCTGGCATAGAAATTAAAATAATCTAAAGAGGCTCTAATACAAAATATTTCCCATTTTCAGTAGTAAAGTAATATATTTGGCAATATTGTCTTTTTGCTATTAGTTAACTAAGAACGTAAGGAAACTAACATAGATTCTCTCAGTTTTAGACTTACCCCTCCCCTTCAGGTAGTAGGGTGTGTGAGAACAGGGCTGAACTTCCAAAATCATTGGAATATAAACCACTCAAGGAATAAAAATGCATCTATTATATGTCCATATCATAGGGGCCTGGATTAGTTGGGTATCAGCGGATTGTTACTCTAAAATCCACAGACTCTCAAACTGCATGCTAATTAGCAACTCTGCCTGCCTGTCTTTGGAATAGGAAACGAAAGTATAGCTTTTCCTTACTTAGCCGGTATTCATCCTTTACGGTGAAAAGTGGATTAATCAAATATGCCATGTTGAGACCACAACTGTGCTTATGAAGTAAAAGCAATAAAGAATTATTAGCCCACTTTGGAGATTTGTCTCCAAGTATCAAGGTGTATAACAGAACGTGTCCTGCACCCTTTCTATTGTTAAGTGTGAAATGTGTGAACTGTTCAGGAAAGAGAAACGGTGACGGACTGACATTGCTTGACCAAAAAGTTCTATGTCTAAGCAAGGTGACCTGTTTTAAGGAAGTCTCACCCAGAAACAGTAAAGCAAGGAATTGACTCCTTAGATAAAAGACAATGAAATGTGTGGTTTGCATGAGTGAAAAGATGGAGGAAGCCATCACCACTGACCCTGTGTGGGAGATGGCTCAATTATCCTTGCAGTTGGTACAGTGTTGCAAATTATTTTCCTTTGTCTAAAGTGGGTGGGAGCCAGAGTTCAACTGAGCTTTGTAAATGAATGTATGGAAAATATCAAAGGCACCATTTCTAACAATAAGAACTAGCTCTGTTATAATAGAAGTCTGTCTGAAATCTAGTGGCAGCAGCTGGAGTTGGCATATTGTTTTCATTAAAGTCCTATATGCCTTGTTAATGTAACATACAAATAATGCTTCCACATCAGGAGAGTTCTTTAGCAAGGGTGGAGTACAATCAGGAGGAAAATGGAAGTCTTTTGTCTACAGTGTGTACTCACCAGACTGGTGTAATGGTCTAAGTATGAAAAGTTTAAACCACAGGCGTATACCATACATAGGTAAAATAAAGTGAAAATAAATAACATTTTCATTAAAATGTATCCTTGATTGCAGTAGGAAATGATTAAATATATGCTTTTATCACCATGCATTGTAATATATAACCATTCAAATAATAATTGTATAATTATAACAGGAATATTCTTACTGACTTCTATATTTTTATTGTAATGATCAACAATTAATCATTCATAAGTAATTTAAATGATTAGCTTATGGAATGTATCAGTAGTGTGGTATGAAAACATCATTTTTAAAGGCTACGAGATGTTTAAGCTTAATATTTAAAGATATCCTGGTATATTTTAATTTCCTTCTTCAAAATAGCTTTGTCTCCACTATGGAAAAGGGATTTCTGTATTTTCCAAGGGAAATGCTGCCATGTTGGGATCACTTTGATTGTTAACCAAGTATCTCTGATTATTTAAAATATTTTGAAATAATGGATGAACTGGTCCTGGTTGATTTTCTGACTTGTCTGAATGATTTTGCTAATGCTTCCTAAATGTTTATTTAAGAGTGCCATAACTTCAGAACTGTTGATTGTTTCAAAGCACAGTTTTGTATAAATTGTGCTATAGAACGCTTGTAGTTCTTGAAACTGAAATAAATATAACCTCACCTCTAGCTTTATCCAGCTTATCGGTGTATGAGCAAAATAACCTGGATTTGACTTTTGTAAGGTTCTTTTTTGCATATGGGGTTGTTCTGTTAAGATTTCAAATGACTGTCAAAATGTTGCAGTAAATAGCATTGTGGAAGTGCTGCAATAACCAAACCTGTCTGTGCTCTGATTCTGTATTGGCATCCTGCTTTAACTTGGTTATCACATTTACAACGCTGGCAGTATTTCGAGGTCTCTCTGAACCAGGCGTTGTCCCTCTGTCAATGGGCGTTGCTGTGCGCAAGCAGTGGGCGCTTAAAATATGGATAGATGGTGGAAGTCTCTCACGTCTACCTTTTTATTCAAGAAGAAAGGTTACTAGTACTCCCAAGGATTGAGCAGGAAACAGGTACATGTGGATTGCTGTCAGACGTTGAGAGCATGGTATTTAGAATCCTTGCATACGATTTGGTTTGAGAATGGGAAGCGTGTTAAGCTCAAAGCATTTAGTTAGCTAGATAAAGGGGTGAGAAAGAGAATTAACTTTTACATAAAATATGTAGTTTAATTTTAAGACATAACTTTTTTGTATATCCCTAATACTGTGGAAGAATATGTATGCAAGTACCAATCAGTAACGTGATCGGTTTCTAAAAAGCTGCAGACACAGATGTATTGCACGGAAGTGGTAGGGTTTGTATGCTAAATTAAATCAGGCAGCTCATCGTGGAAGAATACAGCCTCTATTGCAGAGGTAGTGACTGGCAGGGGCTAAGAACGAAGGAAGGATTACATTAAAATGTGGGAAATGGCGTGGAGGGGATTGGTTAAGTGTTAATTACCCGACTGTTTGTCTAATACACTGTTTCTCTTGACAGTGTTCCAGGAGAGACGTAATAAACTAAGAGTGGTCAATCTTTTATTAATCAAAATGGCAGGTTAGCACTCAGATTCTAACTATATTTTCAGAAGAAACTAGTTTTCTATCTGCAGTTTCAGTGAGTTTTTGCGACTCGTTAATGATAATGCTGAGTAAGACCGTCAGAGAGATTGTTAATCGAGTGCTTATCTCCTCTGTGCCTTGTTTCCTTTTCCTTGCACACCCATTTTGTCTAAGGATTCTTAATGGAACCTGGAGGGAAATATGCCTGCCAGCACGGCGGCTGCACACTCCCTCTGTTCCCCTACATTTATAAGTCTGTCCTTTGGTGCTGACAGATTTCCAGTGACTGGTTTCTCCGTTCACACAGTCTTTCAAGGCTCCTGACCCAGCCCATCAGTGCAGAGAATTGAGGTGTGGCCATCTGGGGTAATAGTGAGTTGAGCTTTCCGACCCTTTAGATATAAGAACATGGCCCTGCTGGCAATTAAAAAGGAAAAAGTACATATTGTGCTTGTCACTAGATTATTTGAGCATAGTTTCAGGCTAGAGGAGAGAGCACACGGCTTCGTTTTCTGGAAAATTGTGTGGTAACTACGGTACTAAAATGGCAGCAGAAGTAGTAATAAAATGGCGTCACCAGTAAAATTAGTGTCAGTGGCCTGATTCAGAGAGTTCCTCTGCTTGGTTTGTGGAAGCGATGCCTTCAGTGGTCAGTGTTACCCTGCAGTGCTAGTTATGACTGGCACTTTTTAAGATTAGGCAAGAACACTGAATCATTTTGATCTCCATTTAAATTCATGATGTTGGAAGACGCTGAAATAGTCGCTTACCAGAGTAGATGATCTGAACTGATCTTTCTGTATTACATTGCATTGCTTCTTTATTGCCGTTTATAGAAGATAGCACTTTGGATCCCAAAGCCTTTAGAGAGAAATACATTATAATTCTGTTTATTTCAAGCAAAACTGCCAATTCCTAAGAACAGCCAAAATGCAGTGTTTTATTTTGATTCTAGATACTATGGTGCATACACACTTTTGTAGATTTGCAATAATGTTTAAGTAATGTTTAAAATAAATGTTTAAATTGTTTCTGCCATTTTTTAATCAGGATGCTAACACGGGTGTATTTATAAGACAGGAAATATACAATAGCTCCTATTGATGGTTCTGAACAAAACCCCAGAGCAGACTCATTCTCTGCATTTAAAAACCTTGTTAAAAGCAGAATAAAAGACATTCATTAGTAGATTAAAAAATGGGAGAATTATCTAGGATTGCAGTTTAAGATTCAACTTCTGGCGTGTATGGTTCATTCACTTCTGTCTAGAGCGGATGCCATTGCTAATGGTGAAACACCTTGTGCCAAATTGCTTTGGATGAATCAATCTATCAGGAATCCGAGAGGTAGCCATGTTAGTCTGGAATTGCAGAAGTGACAGAGAGTCCTGTGGCACCTTAAAGACAAACTATCAGGGAGGGTCTATCCCCCATTTCAAATAATTGTATTGTGAGCAATGCTATAAATACAATGTTGTTCTTTAATCAGAATGTCAACTTATAATTGTTTGCTTTTGCAAATACTAATGGGAGCTGCGGATACAATTATTATTTTTTGTTTTTGTTTTCGGGTATATTGTACCAGTGTTGTTAGCAAGCTGAGCTAGCACATGTGGGATGAACAGTGTAATAGTTGACCATTCTATCTTAAACAGTGTACAAGAGATTAATCACGTCGGTTCTCTTGTTTTGCTTTTGACTTTTCCATCTGGAAAGGTGTCTGCCTTCTTTACCTACCCTTTTCTTCCTTCTCAGATATGATGATTCTGTTCTTTGCCATGATATCTAAATAGATCAGAAGTGACAAAGATTGCATCCGATGAAGTGCGTATTAGCTCACGAAAGCCTGTGCTTCAATACTTTAGTTAGTCTTTAAGATGCCACAGGACTCTTTGTCACTTCTGCAATTCCAGATTAACACGGCTACCTCTCTGATTCTTAAATAGATCAGAGTTCTTAGTAACATTACATCTTGTTTATTACTTATAATAAGTGAACAAAATCTGTCTGGTGCTTTATAGAATAAATAAGACTTAGTCCACAATGTCAAGGTGCTTATGGTTTAATTGTAGACATGACACGGAAAGTGAGAGTATGAGGATTTCTAATAGTGGGGAGGAATAGGAGAAGGGAGGATAATCCCTTATAAAACTTGTGTGTATCATGTCAGTGACTATCGTAAAAGCTGATGCACCCAGAGGGATTCTGCAGCATTTCCTACAATCTGTCATTTAAAGAGGCACAGTCTCAGGCAATTTGCCCCAGATGTAGGTTTTATAAAAATAACATTATACAAAATCGAACGACAATAGAAATGTTTGTGACTTAAAAAAAAAAAAAAAATCCTATAGAAAAGGTTTTTTAACTACACATTCCCCTATGCTGTCTGCATTTCAACCTCGGCAAGGTTGGTAAGGTGTCTTAGAACCCAAAAGCAAAATGGGCTGGTACGCAAAAGTGAAACTGGCTATTCTGATTTCATTGTCATGAAGAGGAAAAAACCAGCAGAAATATTTTAAAAAAATAGATTTTAAAAGTTTCAGTTTTAGTGTATTACAAGTAATACAGGTAAGGGTGTGATTTGTTAACAATATGATTTTTTTTACCTGATAGTGTCCCTTTTAAGATTAAAAAGATGTCCAATTTTATAATTAGGTTTGGGATTATTAAACCTCACAAACTCCTGGGATGTCGGCAAAATAAGACTACAAAACAGCATGAATTGAAACATTTCTGTGGATTTCCATATGCAGTTAGGGATGAAGCAAATTGTAAATATCATGTAACATTACCGAGTAGAAGGTTGCAGTAGAGCAAAAGAATGCACCAAAGAAAATGATATTTGAATTAGAAGAAACCAAAATCAAGCTGAGACTCATTTTCCTATGCCAATAGTGATGATCTCTGCTCAGAAATAATCAGCATGAGCAACACTGCATAGCAGGAATATATTTTGTGACTCCAGCGTAAGTGACTGACACTACATACCAGCAGGGAATAAATGGTAAATGCTGTTTATATTCACTGTATACACCTTTCGCTCTCCTATGGCTGTGTTCAGCAAATACAGTTTGGGGAACTAACACTGGTCGCATATGGCACAATAGAACTATTGAAATATCAGTAGAGAATATTAAGTGTGGATCTGTGCTGAAAGGTTATCTAGTGGCTAAAGCACAGGATTCAGGATTAGGAGCTGTAGGTTCTAATCCTGACTCTGCCAATTCACACTTATCTCCTTCACAAAGGTAATGCAAAGATTAATGATGGTCCCTCACTTTGAGATCCTTCTGGAGATGGAAGGTAGTAGAAGCATGTGAAATATAGTTAGTCTGTTAGCTAACAGACACTTGACATTACTCAGCCTAGTGAGTTCCGTTGTTGTGTGCCCTGCGGCCATTGTAAACCTACTTGTGCTGCCCAGTCACTCAACCCTGTCTACTTTGTCTACTTGACACGTGGACATAAATTTCTTTTCCCATCCTGCTTCCTTCGAAAGTTACCAAGAATGAGAAGCATGATTGAATTGGTCCCCATCCTCCGTGGAAATGTGGTCATTGCTGCCTCTTCTAAACCCAATGTTTTGTAGTTCATCATTGTCGTTTCTGTGTGAAACAGTTCGTCTGAGTGTAATCCCTTTTCCCCATGTCTTTCATTTCTTTATAGTCTTTACGAGGGACTCTTTGTTCAGTGACCTTGTCGCTAGCAGTGGACACACTGGCATGTGTGTAAAATGCCTTGAGCCATCCTGTGGGCAAAGTTGTGAGTTGGGGAGCTTTACTCTGACTCCTAGGATGATAGACTCCTACCTCACTGTATCAATCCCCATATGGTGATCTCCGGTCCTGTCTTATGCCCACTGTAGATTTTGTGGACCAAATTTTCAAAAAATAGTCTCTGGTTTTGCAGGTGCAACTGCAGGAACAGTGTTAGGCTGCAGATGTCCGGTCTGCCTGATTTGTGGGTGCACATGTTGCGTGTGTTCAAAGCCACTAGATGCATTCTGTGAGTTGTACCTGTAACTGATAGAGGGCACAAAGTGAGTCATCATTATTAGCAGAATAGACCATAAAGGGAGGCTTTTCTTGTAGCTCCTCCACTCCTATCAAGACGATGCCAATTCATCTCTCTTATCCTTTCCTTAGAGGCATTATGTCTGTCGGGGGAGAACATTTCACGTCTCCATTTGCCAGATCCAAATGGTTTCATCAAGAGCCAAAGATCATGTACCATCTGCCCCACTCCAGTGGCAAAGACATCAAGAGAATTTGCAAACTTAAAGAGAAACTGTTCTCTCAGCAGTTTCGAGAGCTTTCCCTGCTGTAGCTAAAAGCAGTAAATGACATTCCGGCAACAGAACTCAGCATAGCTGCATCTGAAAACTCCGTTTCTATCACAGATCAGATTGTCTAAAATGGTTAAAGCGTACTAGCAAAGATGTCTCTCACTGCAGGCACTAATCTACAGCATAGAGCAATTTGCTTGTAAATATTTGCCCTAGGCAACACAGAGATTAAAGGCTGCATTTAAAATTGAGCCCTACATCTATGATACCCTGACAGAAGGGCAAAGAGGTCCCACTCCACCTGATGCCACCTTTTAAAGCAGAAGTTGCAACCTGTGGCTTCTAAACAGCATGTTGCTTCCTTCAACAGCCTTCCTGGCAAATGGCAGATACCCCTTTTGCAGCGTATGCTGTCCCTTGCTGAGTTTGAACAGTTAGTTCTATTCGTAACTACCCGGCATGAAATTGTGCCGCTCTACTAAAATATGTTACTGTGGATATATGTCAGCTCTCTGTACAGCTTATTGTTGCTGTCGGAATAATTTCTGTGGTCCTTGTCGTCTGTAGTGAATTAACACACATTAAAATATATATTAAAGTAGCCCTGCAAAATTCAACTTGCTTGAAGCAGTGTGTTGCATAGTTTTGCTTTAAAAAAGGGCAAGCAAAGTATCTTTAGGACCACCCCGTGACCAGAATGATTGAGTGGTGTTTGTGCCTGCGTTGGTACATTTTCATGACTTAATGTTTGAAATACTAACCACTGCAAAACGTATGTTATTCTCTGACCTTCAATTTCAAATGAATTAAATATGACCCCCCATTCCATGGTGCTCTTAGACGTGGTGGCGGTGGGGAGCTGGTTGCCAACCTCTAAGAATGCAGCCAAAAGAGCAGT
Organism: Sternotherus odoratus; assembly: GCA_032164245.1. Lineage (NCBI taxonomy): Eukaryota > Metazoa > Chordata > Testudines > Kinosternidae > Sternotherus > Sternotherus odoratus. The sequence continues at coordinate 28,965,420 of JAVMKO010000014.1, forward strand.
AAATTTCCCTGGAGCCAACTCTTTGAATTTATCAATGCAGCATTCCGTGTAACGATTATTGACCCTTACATTTTACCCCCTTAAACTCCAACATGTTTACTCCCTCTGATGTCAAGTAGCTGATTCCTGACCATGGGGAAATATTAATATTTCCAGTGTGCTCTGCTGCCTTTTTTTCCAGCTCAATCAATAATGGAAATCTCTTCCCACTTCAGAAATTCCTGTAGGATTTCCCAGCGTAAACATAATGACAGGGAACTAATGCTTATTTGCAGTTTGACAAGCTCAGCTGCCTTTCTCAAACTCTGCCAACTTTCCATTCTGCTAAGCCCTGAAGTGCTAACTTTATCCTTCACCTCTCATTGTGTTAGCTTTTATCTTGCCTATTTTAAGGGTAGAAGAGGTAGTCCCATTGCAGTTCTCCATTGAGAACATCTGTTTTCCCATTGAGTTCCCTCCACAGAGACCAACTCATTTGCAAGGTGCATGTTCTTTGAACAATTTATACTCAAGACATTGCTCTATACAGTGTAGCGAGCCCTGTTCTAGCTTCTTTCTTCACTTATCCATGTGTTCTAACATACTGTCGATTGCCACGACTTGCAGGTGCGAAAATGCAGGCCTATTATTTACCATGCTGCACGCGGCAACAGACTATATGGCAAGGGATGCAAGGAGAGTATGGGTCACGACGTGAACTGCGCACGCACGCGCACGCACACACACACACAGACACACACACAGACACACACACAACTAAAATTAATCAATTTAAAGTTTTATTGGGGATAATTACAAGGGGTAAGGGAGCAGTGTTTTGATTAATTAATAGACTTAATGAAACTTAAAACACACAATGACTAAAATACCTACTAACAATATTTATAAACAAAGATACAGCATTTAGTAATAATTGATACTTACAAATACAAACCAACACATAACGACTGGCAAACGTAGAAGCCGTGTTTGAAACGTGCGAGCCGAGAGACTTCGAGGTGATCAAGCTCGGATATGGGGGTACAGGACAGGATATACAGGATTCGTTTTATTTTTCCTCTCTCTGCCTGCATATTGCAGGGCAGGCCAATAAGTATCAACTGACCAATATGAGTCAACAGTGTGCCCTTGTTGCCAAGTAGGCTAATGGCATTTTGGGCTGTATAAGTAGGGGCATTGCCAGCAGATTGAGGGATGTGATTGTTCCCCTCTATTCGACATTGGTGAGGCCTCACCTGGAGTACTGTGTCCAATTTTGGGGCCCACACTACAAGAAGGATGTGGAAAAATTGGAAAGAGTCCTGAGAAGGGCAACAAAAATGATTAGGGGCCTGGAGTGCATGACTTATGAGGAGAGTCTGAGAGAACTGGAATTGTTTAGTCTACAGAAGAGAAGACTGAGAGGAGATTTGGTAGCTGCTTTCAACTATCTGAAAGGGGGTTCCAAAGAGGATGGATCTAGACTGTTCTCAGTGGTAGCAGATGACCGAACAAGGAATAATGGTCTCAAGTTGCAGTTGGGAAGGTTTAGATTGGATATTAGGAAAAACTTTTTCACTTAGGAGGGTGGTGAAGCATTGGAACGGGTTCCCTAGGGAGGTGGTAGAATCACCTTCCTTAGAGGTATTTAAGGTCAGGCTTGACAAAGCCCTGGCTGGAATGATTTAGTTGGGATTGGTCCTGCTTTAAGAAGGGGGTTGGACCAGATGACCTCCAGAGGTCCCTTCCAACCCTAATATTCTATGATTCTATGAACTATGACATCACAGTAGTGTCACGTGGGGGGAGGGGGAAAAACTTGTTTGTGTCCGTTTCTGATTGTCACAAGAAATGTTTATACCAAGTGAGGGAAGCAGGTGCCTAAAAGTCTGGTTTCGCCTTTAAGGTGAGAGTCTTGCACATTCTTTCAGAATACATGCGAAACTGAATGACAAAGGGAAAGGCCAGGGCAAAACTGGTAAGGACAAGTTTTTTTAGGATGCAGACAGTAACTGATCTTAACTCTTACAACTTGGCCATCTACTCCTTACTTGCATACAACTTCCATTGGACTTCAAGTGCCCACTAACGCTAATTTCATACTTAACTAGGAGCTTGTTGTGAGTAAGGACTTCTGGACTGGGTCTTTGGCAATAGTATTTACTTTTGCCCAATCATAATCCTACCATCTAAAATTCCCTAAGAAAAATCAGTTGTATAAAGCTTGCTGGGTCTTTCAGTCTCAGGCAGCAGATCCTAGGATAGCTGCCATGATTCTTTGGAAGAAACGGTATACCTTGTATGCATGCCAAAATCTGTACCTGTGTCCAAAATCCATGCACAAGGTGAATCTTCCTACAGTAAAACCTCAGAATTATGGACGCCAGAGTTACAAATTGACCGGTCTACCACACCCCTCATTTGGAACTGGAAGTACACAATCCGGCAGCACTAGAGACAAAAAAATAAAAATAAAAAGCAAATATTTTACAGTACGGTGTTAAATGTAAACTACTAAAAAAAGGGAAAGTTTAAAAAAAAGATTTGATGAGGTAAGAAAACTGTGTCTGTTCTTTTTTTGTTTAAATTAAGATGGTGAAAAGCAGCATTTTTCTTCTGCACAGTAAAGTTTCAAAACTGTATTAAGTCAATGTTCAGTTGTAAGCTTTTGAAAGAACCACCACCATGTTTTGTTTAGAGTTGCAAAGATTTCGGAGTTACGACCTCCATTCCCGAAGTGTTCGTAATTCTGAGTGTCTACTGTGTTTGTTTTCTGCTATGTCAGCCACAACGCAAAAAAACTCAAAAGATCTGCAAAAACTCCGAAAGGACGAATGATCTCAGAACTATGAGAGGCTCCTGAGCAAAGCCCAAGTACAGCACAGGCTATTCTGGAAAGTCCTCATCTTCCTCAGACACGGAATTACTTCTAGGGGCATGGCCACACCATATCCTGTTACTCCAAACCCATCCGTCATCAAAACAGCAAAGGTGTAACCAGTAATGATAGACAATTCGCTATACGTAGTAGGATCTCTTATTGTTTCAGTCATCACCAGGCAGTTTTGCTGTGTATTTCGTGTTTCCAGACTGAGCTATCAAGACCTACCAATGCTAGGGTGTATTCAAATAGTTATCTGACTCTTTCTTAACTAAAGTAAACCACTGCAAATAGAAATAATTATAAATAAAACAAGATGTTTCATCTGGAGTTTCTATCGCCAATGTATAGAGGCCACCTCTGAAAGGTGGCTCTGTTGCCCACTATATAATTTTCTCTCCCACTGTTTACCTGAAGAAATTTCTGTGTACTCAAAAATTGAGTTATTTAAAGAATCTATAACTGGCCCAAAGCTACTGGTTTAACACAGTTGGGAGGAAAAAATGCTCACAGACTGTTTAGTTTCTTTTCTCCTTTCTTCCCATGCCAGTGAAAAAGGAAACTTTGCCATCCCATAAAAGGACCCAGTTCACTGAGTTGGCAAAATTTGCTTCCTTGGAGGGCGAGAATACTGAGCGCAAGTATTAAAAATTTGGCCTGTTTGGTGGAAGTAATTAAGATCCTTCTATCAGCTAGGTGAGAATCTACTAACCTTATTTATTGCAGTAAATGAAGGAGACTTTGAGTCCTTTATCCAAAGGAGACCACAGAGACACCCAAGCCCTTTCTCAGCAATAATTAATTATTTACGGAAACACTTTCTTTCTGGGATTCAAACAGGAGCAGGAAAGTGCTGACTCCAGTCATTTCAGCCTTCCTGTCAGACAATGAAGGCAATAAAACTAACAGACATCAAATGGTTTCAGGCTTTGAGAGAGTAATCAAAATGGCACAGATGTTCAGGCTTTATGCCTTCTTGGAGTTCTAGGTGTAGTGTAAAAATAACCTCTTACACCGCCTCCTTAGAAGATAATGCCTTACAAACCAAGGTTTGGGGTTGGGTTTTTTTTGTAATTTCTAGAAAAACCTTATTTTACTAATCAGAGAGGTAGCCGTGTTAGTCTGGAATAGCAGAGGTAACAGAATCCTGTGGCACCTTAAAGACTAACTAAAGTATTGAAGCATAAGCTTTTGTGGGCTAATACCCACTTGCATCCGACGAAGTGGGTATTAGCCCACGAAAGCTTATGCTTCAGTACTTATTTTACCGTCAGTTATTATGGTAGAAGAGCTTATTTTACCTAGGAAAGTGGTCAACCTGCCTTAGAATAGATCATGTCATCTCTACCCTGAAGTCTTATCCACTTCTCATGTTAATCTATGAGTTAATGTTCAGGACAAGGTTTGAGATTATTTTTGATCAGAGTCCGTAACTACATTACTTTGTAAAGTGGACAAAAGTGAGGCTGGATTATTAAAGGTAGGGCTGAAAGCAATGCATACTATCAAGGTAGTCCAGCACTTCCCACTATAAGACCCTGTTTTCAGAAACTTATAACCATGCTGAACTTTAATAAATTGGGCTGAGTTTTCTGTGCCATATGTCTGCTTTTGGCTCATTGTTTTTCTTTGAAAATTTCAGCCAAAATGGTTCAGCTATGTCTGAGAGTCACTGTGGAGGAAATGCATTGGTTTTCCCACATTAAAAAATTCTAGCAACCTTTTCTTCGACTAGATCCAGTACCCTCATCTCAGGGACCTGAAATTTGGCAGAGTGGTGACCTTGGTGTCATGGATGTGCCTTCTGCCATCTCTATGAAAATTGGCCCAGAGCTGGCCAAGTGATGAGCCTTAGAGAAATTGCAGTTTGTACATGCTCAGTAGAGATTTGTTAGAGCTTCACAGCTAAATTCCCTGAAGAATCCATCCTCCTGCCCTGGGTATTCTGGTGCTCCAGGGGATTGACTGGAATGACAAATATGAGTATTGGAGGCTGGGACTGGTAGGTGAGGAGAATGGGGAAATGATGTGGGGAAGAGAGAGGAAGGGGACAGGACAGAAAGGGTGTGTACCCACTAGAGAGCACCCTTCTCTAGAGTCTGGAATGGAACCCAAGAGTCCAGTGTCTTACCATTCCTCTGCTGTCTGCAAATATCCGTGAAATCTATTGGAAGAGTGTCTCATCCCCCTTAAATGCTGGCGCTCATAGAAGATAACAATCTACTGCTGGTACCAGTTATTCTATTAGCTCAAGTGGCAGAGACCTCTGCAGTAGGTCTAAAGGTTCCAACTCTGCTGATGACCCATGTGGGTGTCAAATTTGCCCATGATGGAATTGCTGATCTCCAGTTTGCTTGTTTTAAAATTCTACGAAACTGTTTACACACAAGCTATGTTAAAACAAACATTATTAAGGTTACAAAGTCAAGCACTCAAAAGCCATCTTAATTCATCCCCCTTGTGTGTATGCATTGTGATATCATCTTGAATTACATGATCACATGGTATTTTTTCCAGAGGCCCGCTGTCTGATTGAGCCCACAGGATGGACATGCTCTGGGGGATGAATCAAGGTTGCGTAGTGAAGGAGTCCATTGTCCTTAGGGCCCCTGCTTCTTTTTGTTGCAGAAGTTGGAAGGTGTGTAGTGAATGAGGCAGAGGATTGCAGGAAATCAAGGCATGGCCTCATAGTTAAGGCAGCTGAATGCTGCCCATGAGAACGGGATTCTATCCCTGCCTCTGCCACAACATTCCCGTGTGATGCTAGTCAAGTCACTTAAACCTGACTTTTCACAGGCTGTCACTAGTTGTGTGTTCCTTTTTCTATGGCCCTCACTTAGTACGCTGGGGTCTGATTTGCAGAAGGGCTGAGCACTCACAGCTGCGACTAACATCAATGGAAGCTGTGCTTTGCTCATATAAAGTGTTATGTAATGCTCTGTATTCTGAATGACCAGGTCCTGGGTGTCTCAAATTGGCACACAAAATTAGTGAAAACTTGATCTTAAAATCTCTGTGTATCAGTTCCCTAGCTGTAAAATTGGTATAATGCCACCCCCTCATCTCACAGGAGTGTTGTGAAAATTAATTTATATTTATGGATTTCATCACTCTCTCCCCAATCCTACCATCCTCCCTGGTTCCAGAGAGGATTTTGCTCAAAGCAGATATATGCAAATATTAATCTGTGCTTAAAACAAAAAACCCTATGCCACTAGGTGGCAATGTAGTCAACATATAAGGAATAAGTAGTAGTAGTAGCTGGTCATCCTTTACATTTTTAATGTATGCCAGTTCCGGTTACAGACCCATATGTCACAAGTGCCAGAACTGATTTTTGTTAAAACAAAGCCTGAATTAAATAGCTGGGATTTAATTCCAAAGGCAGCTGCTGGAAGCTCCCCCTTCAGAAGTTGAATGATTAGCTTAACCGTTTAACTTAAAAAGTGATTGTCATGTTCCAGACCTAAAGTTTAACATGAGATACATCTTCATTTTAAAACAAATCTGTTTTCTTAGGATTGACATTGCGAGGTTTATTCCAGGGTTTTAAATTAATAGAACCATATATTCCAAGGTCGTCTAGTCTGCATAATGCAGCCCATCGAATTTCACCCAATAAACTCTTCATCAGGCCCACAACCTCTGGTTGAGCTAGAACATATCTTTTAGAAGACTTCCAGTCTTGGTTTTAAAACTTCATGGCAGAGAACCACTACATCCCCGGGTAAACTGTTCCATTGGTTAATTACCCTCACTGTTTGCACCTTATTTCTTCGCCAGGAACATGAGCAGTCATCACATCTCTCACATCACCTCCCTTGAGGGCAATATCCTGGGCTTCGCTCATGTAACCGTTTCCTCCTTGAAACCAGGAACCGCTTTCCCCCCACAAAATCAGTGGCGTCCTCCCTTCTGCACCGGGGATTGTTCTCAGGGGAGTCACAAGCTCTAGTATAGGCCCTGGACATCAGCTCCAAGTGAAAGGAGGAGAACTGAACTTTACTCAGGGTACGTCTATACTACCCGCCCAATCGGTGGGTAGTGTTCGATGTATTGGGGATCGATTTATTGTGTCTCGTCTAGATGCAATAAATTGATCTCTGAACGCGCTCCCCGTCGACTCCGGAACTCCAGCTCTGCAAGAGGAGTAAGCGGAGTCCACGGGGGAGCTGCCACAGTCAACTCGCCGCCATGAGGACAGCCAGGTAAGTTTCTCCCTCCTCCCCTTGCCTCCCCCGCCCCGGGTAGCCAAGGCCTTAGTGAGATGAGGAGTACATAATTCTTCTCCATTACATCATGATACAGCTCCGCCTGCCACTCCTCAAAGAGAGTTCATTTGTCACAGGTGAACTAGACCGCAACCTCATCAAGAGTGACCGGGACCTGGGCTCTCCAGTGTTGCACTCAGCGGCTTCGGCTTCGGCATCCAGACACCTGCAGCTCTGGGTTTCAGAGGAAGGGTTTTCTCTGTGAAAAATGAACAGCAATAACCTATGGCACAGGAGGCACGTGACGTTCTCTGTAACATCAGCGTCGTCCTCTGCTTGGTACGCTAGACCAGCAGTTCTCAAACTTGTGAGAACCACAACCCTTTTTTCACTGGCGGCTTCTCAGCGCGACCCTTGTGTGTCCACCGAAAAGCCGCCAAATTACTTCCACATTCCACGGCTTTTTGACAGACATTCCGAGCTCTCCCGACTCTCTGCCGAACTGATTGCTTCCGCTTTCGGAAGCACTTCGGTGTAGAATCGGGAGAGTGGGTATGTCCGCCGAAAAGCCGCCGAATTCGGAAACAATCAATTCGGCGGCTTCACGGTGGCGACTGGGGCTCGCGACCCCTCGTGACGCGCTCGGTGACCCCCCCCAAGGGGTCGCAACCCCCACTTTGAGAACCGCTGTGTTAGACAAAGAGCCTTGATATCCTAGAGGCCCTCCTAGAGACGAGCATGATTGCTCAGAAGGCGCTTAAACTTGAGAGAAGTGTTCGAGGAACGACCCCCTGAAGAGACCAGCAAACCTTATTGATTAGCGGTATTGGAAGATCGGGTTAGCAGACGAGCCAATCAAAGATTCAGTCCTGCCCTGGTCCGTAGGTGACTAGAGCAGTCCCTGACAGCTGTAGTCATAGTCCCCGAACCTTACAGTTCAAAGGCAGCACACAAGGATCATCTGTCTTGATTTATATTTAGAATTTGAAATTCATCCATCCTTGGTACTCTATTTATTTTTAAATCATTCAGTAAAGGCAAAACATAGGGCACCTGCCTGGGCTATCTGTGTAATGCTGCAGTCAAGTGGCTTGGGGCACAGAGAACAGGGAGCCTGTTATTGTTATCAGCTAAAGCGTTCTCTAGTTGCGAAACTGGTTCAGGCCTGGATTTTGGGGGAGCTAAAAAACAAGGCTTCACATTCAGGTTACCGGAGTGTGTGTATGTATGAGTTGTATAGCAATTATGTGACTGTAATCCATAAACGTGTTATGCTGTGCAGGCAGCATTTAGCTCTGGATCTGTAGTGCCAGTGTGTGACTTATCACCCAGAGTAGTGCCATGTTTGCATTAAAACAATGCGCACATCCCAAATGAAAAACGTATCACTCAAGATTGTATACAGCTGTCCTCCATTGTGTCACATTGTGCACAGCTTTGCTGGTGTAGGACCTATGGCAGATATCCTCCGTTCAGGGCTCAAATGTGTGTGGAACGGAGTGTTGACCTAGCCCAGTGAGAATGGAGGAAGTTCAGCAGTACTCAGGAGCCTGTCAGCACTAATTTGGGAATAAGGAGTGGTACTGATCTTCTGTAAGATCTGTGGGGCAGGAACCATCTGTTTGTGGTGTATGTGCAGTGCATAACACAAATGGACTCCCATTCCTGATTGGGGCCACTAGATGCTGCCACTACCACATATTCCTTATGATTAGTGTATGTAACATCAAATGTACAACATGCTGGACGACTCCTCTTAATCTGGGAGCTTTCCTCAATGAACACACAGAGTTTTAAGTTATTCCTATTTTATCAGTCATTGTAATTGATATTTTTAGGGGAAATGAAAGTTGGTGGGTGGTTGTTTTTTTTTAAGGCTTTCTAATGAGTTGACTCCAAGTCCAGCGATGACAAACCTGGATGATTTGGTAATTGGAGCTACATCACAGAAAAATTACAAAATAAAGATATGTGAATTCTGCTCTAATAAAGGAATCTTGGTTGGTCTTAGTGCTTGCTCTGAAGGTAATGAATTAGATCCACTCTAAATCTTTGAAATACAACATGTTCTTGCTGATGAAGAGTAACACAAAAATAACATGCAGGTGCAGGCAAGGTAGTAACTGCAATGGCTTGCATGTTTTGCTAACTTAGATCAGCCATGTGTCAGTAAAAAGTACTCTAAATAGATTTTTGAAAAATCCCCTTTTTATGATGAGCTGGAGAAGGAGGAAAGAGACTGCTTGCAAACTTTTCCAGGGCGTTTTTCAACTCTTTAGTCATTTTCCCCGCTTGCAATTTATTTCTGTAAGCTTTTATTCATGCTTTCCAGTTGGCCTCTAAAACTCTGCCCTTGCCTGAAGCTGTGAAGTCCAAACCTTCTTTACTTACTAGGGTCCAACAATCTTATCTTGGCTTATCGCTCTAACAAGCTTTCACCCCGGTTCTCTCAAATGGAGAGCGAGGGGAAGCAGTTCCTGGGACACAGAGATAAAAAAGAATAGAAGCAGGACACTTCACTGGGATTTAATGCATATTAAAACAGGGGATTAATGCATTTTCATTTTCACATTGAGCTTTATGGGCATCTTACTGTACCTTGAATGAAATAAAATGACCTTTAAACTCCTCAGAGGTGGATTGGGGAGGAAGCTGCTAGCACTTCTTAAAGCTGAAAGAACCAAGTAGTGCAGTACGCATCTGATGTAAGGCTGATTTTCAACTGAAACTGTATTTCTCCTTTCCATAGGGATTCCTGAAGAATGAAAAAGATAATGCTTTGCTGTCCGCCATTGAAGAGTCCAGGAAAAGAGTAAGTTGGAAAGGAGTATTAAAAAAATAAAATCCCGAAGGATATTTCTACAAATTAAATGCTGTATTTGATAGACAAAATTTAAAAGGTCTTGATTCTTTCACAGTGTATGGAACAATTATAAATTACTGGTCCTACTTATTGCTTGCTCTATGAATAGAATAGAATTTGTTTTTGTGTAGCCTTTGAAACTGTAGTTTCAGAAAGTCCTTGCAGTATAATGAGTTTGATTCTGAGAATGCGGTAATTCTGTTAACAAGTAGATCTGTTGACAATAGATCTGAGACACACACAACACAGAGTATTGTACATTAGAACCTCTTTATTAAAGTAGCAACATCCTCTTTGACACCGAAAAACACTCTGATCCTTACTTATTAAGAAATAAGGGGAGGTAGCAGACCCCCAGAAAAACTTCCCATAAGAGGACAATATGCAGTGAATTCACTGTAAGCATGTCTCAGTTTACACATGCATATGCTGAGTTGTGGTGTTCTCTACATACAGTGAGTACTTATTGTGGCAGACCGCCTTCTCACCCCTTGTCAGGAACAGGCAGGAAACCCTTTTTTGCTACAAACAGTGCCCTTTAATTTACAGTGCAGGACCCCACCACCAATATATACAGGTCAAAACAGTTCATTAACATCCAGCTCTTATACAGCTCATTAATACCCAGCTCTACGGACTCTATGTAGTCCAGCTAACAGTTTACACAGCTCTACGGACTCTATGTAGTCCAGCTAACAGTTTACACAGCTCTAGGGACTCTATGTAGTCCAGCTAACAGTTTACACAGCTCTAGGGACTCTATGTAGTCCAGCTAACAGTTTACACAGCTCTAGGGACTCTATGTAGTCCAGCTAACAGTTTACACAGCTCTAGGGACTCTAGGTAGTCCAGCTAACAGTTTACACAGCTCTAGGGACTCTATGTAGTCCAGCTAACAGTTACACAGCTCTAGGGACTCTATGTAGTCCAGCTAACAGTTTACACAGCTCTAGGACTCTATGTAGTCCAGCTAACAGTTTACACAGCTCTAGGGACTCTATGTAGTCCAGCTAACAGTTATCCAGCTCTAGGACTCTATGTAGTCCAGCTAACAGTTAACACAGCTCTAGGGACTCTAGGTAGTCCAGCTAACAGTTACACAGCTCTAGGGACTCTAGGTAGTCCAGCTAACAGTTACACAGCTCTAGGGACTCTATGTAGTCCAGCTAACAGTGATACAAACACACTCACTCAGCTCTGAATAGCTCCTGCCACCACCACCCTGGGCTTCCTTCCTGGCAGCCTTTTATCCCCCAGAGGAGGCTGCCAGGTGCAACCCATCCAGGTTGATTAGGCTGCAAGCCAGGTGGCTAATTAGGCTTGCTGCACCGGGGGTTTGCAGAGGGCTTTTCTCCCTCTTAAAGGGGCGGCAGGCTGGGTCAAGCCCACCCTGCCACATTATATTCAGAGTCCAGCAAGCAATAGTGCTATGAGGTTGATCTATTGTGTATATATAACATTCGAAGCATCCTTTTTAAATGGCTTGTTTTTAGTGGGTAAACGTTCAGAGCTAAATTCTTTTTATATAAAAATGATATTTGCTGAAGCTGTATGCAAAAATATTGCAGCAGTGTGTTCCCATATACGCACAAACACTTGAAACACTTGTTTTAAAACCTAATTGGTATTTCTGCTTAATCATGAACGTAATGACTCTACAGCTGTATCCAGTCCTGACTATATAAGAGTATATGATATTATACAATAAGGAAGAAACAAAAATCTCATGCAGGCAGCGCAATTAAATGTTTGCTATGAAATGCCATGGCTTTTTATGAAGTCCTATATACTGATGTGTGTTTTTTCCAATTGACAGTATCCTAACATTTGGCCATAATGAGTTGAAAACAATTAGTGCAGCCAACCAAAACATGGTCACACACCACAGTGCAAAATTGTGGGTGTATTTGTGAGAGAGAGTTAGATGAGGGAACGGAAGTTAGATCTAAGGCACAGGTTGTCAATAGGCAGACTGTGGGGCAAATCCGGACCACGAGATGCTTTTGAACAGACTGTGACATCTTTTTATTGATTTATTATCATTATTGTTGTTATTTTTATATTATTTTCTCTGGTCCTTGACTAGAGCTTGACCAAGAACTTTGGACCTTGACAAAAAGAATAATTGATTACCCCTGATCGAAGATAATCTCCTCTCTATCTGGAGCTAATGAAGATGTTAGGATATTTCCTGTCTCATTTGTTCGTGGCTGCTTGTCACCATCACACCAATAATAAATGGGACTGCAATGAAGCAGCGTCTCTTCTCTAGTGCTGTTGCCGAAAGGATAGTGAGCAAACTCCTTTCCTTCCATGAGTGTAAAAGTCATATCTGAAGGGCGCAGCGTCTCAGCAGTTTTGTCACTTTAGCGGTAAACTATCTTTGTTTCCCAGATAGTTTACTTCCTGTTTACTTCTCTGAATTTTGAAAAGGCTGAGAGAACAGGGCAACTTAGGGACTGACCCTGAAAGGTGCATGAACTCCATGCAAGTTACAGGTGTTCAGCACTTTAATCATTGCTTTCCACACTTCACCAGGGCCTCTTTGTGTTTCTTACAATGTTCCATGGCTCCTCTGACAACACCTGCCCGCAGTCCAGTGCCCCACATTGCATACTGCTCTCTTGGCCCAGGTTAAGGTGGACTGCCTTAGCATCTTTGAGCATCACTCATTGCCTGGCAAGCAGGTGACAGAAAGTGGGAAGTGTTTTTGCTGTGAAACCTAGCTCACTGAATTCCAGTGCCACTTCTGTCCCGGAATCCAACTTCCTCCCCCACAAGAAGAGTTAAGTCCTAGAGTATCTCTTATAGCTTCTAGGTCTTCAGTGGTTCTGTTATCATCTGCAGTGATTCCCCCACGAGCAGATGGAATACAGTCCCTGCATTCTGTCTGTTGTTTATAAGCCAAGGCCCTAGTCAGGATCAGGGCCCCATTGTTCTAGGCACTGTGCAAACACATAATATGCCACTTCGATATCCTGAATGTTGAGTTTTCTTTTTAAATTCTTTAGGGGTGAAGTAATAACACAGTGAAACCTTTTATTTTAACTGGACTGCCCAAGAGCCCACCAGAACTAGTTGCCTAATAGAGAGGCTGGTCTTTTCAACATAGATGGAGCAAATGTGACCGGAAACCTTGGATTGATTCTGAAGTCAAGAACAGAGAAGAATGTGCGATGGGAAAGGGTGCCTGAAGGACTAGTCCTAGGTGCAGATTTCACTCACATCACTCTTTATTGTTTCTGTGAAGGAGAGCCAGTTTGGAATGGGCTGGCTTCTCCTCACACTCTGCTCTGCCGCCATATTGAAAAGCATTAGCACCTCCACTCCCCAGCAGAACCTGCATCTGCCCCAGCCTCCCAGTCTGCCTAGCTTGGCGTATAATGCAGCATGGTTGTAGATATGCCTGTCAAAAGGTACCACAGGTGATAGTGGCAGTGAGGGGATGACATGATGCCCCCAGAGCAGATCTCTTTTGCCTACCCTGTCACCTGCAGCCATTCGTTACCCCAGAAAGAGGTGTCATGTCATCTCCTCCCTTACTGATGGGCACCCAGCAAATGGATGGACTGCCCAAAATGAGACTTACCCTGGCTGAGATGTAGGTCTGGAGCAGAGCACAGTCAGGTGGGGGCCTCCCAGCTCTATCCCCTTCATTTCCTTATTGAACTCACCTTTCAGCAACCCTGAAAAGGTGCAGTCAGCTTCTACTTGTCCCTGGACAAGGTTTTAAGATGCAAAGGGGGCAGTGCTAGTTGTGCTTATTGCCAGTTTTCCTATTCGCTATCTTGTAGTATTGGATACCGAGGAAATATTTGACCAGGGATGTGAGGTGGCTGTAGGGTAGAGTGGTGGAGCTACTTGCCTCTGATGGAGCAAGGATGATCAACCCTTTCCTAACCTGTAGGCTTCCATGCAGAAAGTGAATACACCAGGCAGTTTCAAATGCTCCTTGAAACCTAAAAATGGAGCAGATGTTGCAGACTATGGGCTGGTCCCCATTACGGGGGTGGGGGTGGGGGGGATCGACTGCAGATACGCAACGTCAGCTACGTGATTCACGTAGCTGAAGTTTGCGTATCTGCAGCCGACTTACCGCTCATCCCCACGGCGGCGGCGGTCGGCGGCACACTCCCCCGTCGACTCCAGCTTGCACCTCCCGGCAAGCTGGAGTTCCGGAGTTGACGTGGGCGCTGCGAGTGATCGATTTCTCGCGTCTTCCAAAGACACAAGAAATCGATCACCAGAAGATCGATCGCTACCTGCCGATCCGGCGGGTAGTGAAGACATACCCTATGATTCCCTTATTTCCATTTACTTGGACAATCTGATCCAAAATTAAACCTGTAGTTCCAATTATAAGAAACCTTTTCCTCTCTCAGTACAGCAGGTTTGTGGACAAATATTGCAGCATCTGCATTTCTACTCCAGATCTTTTGGCAACAGAAGCTGCAGTTGGCACCAACTGATGAAAGTTGGGAGTTCAACCAATTCCCTGTGGGTAGAGATGGAGTGAACCCCCGATTGCTCTGTATATTGCACAAGTCATGTACATCTTTGAATGCAAACCTATTAATGTTATTTGTATCACAGTAGTGCCTGGAGGCTCCAACCAGGAGCAGGGCTCGATTGTGCAAGGCACTCATTTTACAGAGCTAGACACGTGTTCAAATGCCTTTGTTTTGCTAGCCCTTTGCTTGTGTTTGAATCACCAAAAACCTGAGCAATAATATCTTCTAAATTATTTACTGCTGGACATTGGCTCTAGGGCTCTCTCAATATTCGTTAAACTAGTTAATGTTTTTCTTTTGATTCCTGTCTGTGCTTTATTTACAGCAGAATTAGTTAGTGGTTATAATTTATATTGTTCTTTAGAGACTATTTGGTGTTTTGGTGTGTTCCTTAGCTTTTGTTTTTCTCTGGTCATAGACCTTTGGCATGGCTGAAGAGTACCACCGAGAATCAATGCTGGTCGAATGGGAACAGGTGAAACAAAGGATCCTTCATACGCTACTTGCTTCAGGAGAAGATGCTCTTGACTTCACCCAGGAAAATGAGGTATTTCTGAAATTTGATAAACGTTGTGCATGGTTCTATACAGTACACTCGCAGCTAGTATTCCAGTGTTGTGGGATTCAATGGGGATTATTGTACAGATGTGATTGTATGAAAAAAGAGAGGTAATGGTATTTATTTAAAACCTGTAGTGAATTCTAAAGTGACCAGGACTTTTTAAAATGATTTTTATTGACAGAGTGATTTATACAGTAGAACTCTTAGTGTTGTTCCTATTTATTATGAAACAGCTTACATAGGTTGGAACTTGTTAGACACATTAATCCCATCAACACCATTGGGAAGAACTTTGCCTGTGGTAATACCAAGGTAGTTCTGGTGAAGTCATTGGAGCTACCTGCATATTACTTCAGGTAGTGGCTAAACCTTACTCTTATCCTGTATCTTTCCAATATCCCCTTGTACCAGCCTAGGTAGATGATATTCCTTCTCCCTATGGGGGGCAGCTACATTCACTTGTTTGATTTGGCATGGGCTGACTTGGAGAAACCAAATGAATGGAGAAGTGTGGGAGTGTGATTTGGGTCAGGAGGTTTTATCCTCCCAAGTTTCTCTGCGCTGAGACCAGTTTAATTGCAAGCTTCCTCGAATTCACATGGTTCAAGCAGCCAATGTCACAGCTTGGGCTGCTATTGAAGGTGCCATTTTCTACAGAGGTTGGTGTTTTATGCTTCCGAGACCTCATCTGTATGTTTGCTCAATGCAAATGAATTAACATGAATAAAGGAGTAACAAAATCATTAGAGGAAAGCCGGATACATACTTATGTGTAAATTAAAAGAACCCCAAACAATTACCCAGTATAAGAGTCTTTTTTTTTCTTTCTTCCAAACACTCCACATTGTGAACAGAACAGCACATAGCTGAGCGCAAAGCTATTGAACGCTGGGAGCACCAGGCCAAACTAGGTCCCTTAAGTGTGCGGTTACATCCCAGCCCACCAGCAGCTGTTCCATGCAAGGCTATAACCTTGAAGAGGAGAAGCAGCATATTACTGTGCTTAAAAGCCTGAAAACAGGGTGTTTTTTAGCCTTTTTTCTCCTCTCTTCTGTAAAGCTGCTGCTCACTGGAGCAGTGTATGGCATTGCAAACTGCGGGGTATTATTTTTTTTAAAAAAAAATAATGGTATTAATGGGCTATGGTCTGTATGGGGATTTGGAAATAATTAAAAGTTGTTAATGAAATGTTCCTCTTTGATTGCTGATCTCTTAAATATAGGTTAATCCAGTTAATAGATTTCTTTTTATGGAAACACCCTCCCCCTGGAAGGTATTTTACTGGTGCTTTACTGTGGCTTCCCAGCAGACTGTCCGGCTTTGCTGTAGTAGGAATGGCAAATAATGCAGGCTAAACTCATTTAAAACTAGGCAAGACCATCCCATTGACTTGCGACGTGGGAGTCTGTAGACTCGGAAGTGATTCTGGTGTCTTCCAGCATCTTAATTTTGTGTGTTTGTGTGTGTGTGTGTGTGTGTGTGTGTGTGTGTGTGTGTGTTTGTGAGAGAGATTTTGAAGTTTACTTTTGCTTTTCTTTAAGGCATCTGCTATTGGCTGCTGGCAAAAGCTGGATACTGTAATTAGTAGCCCAATGGCCTGCTCTGATTCTGGCAAATCTTGTTTTCCCACATCTTTGATACCAAAATGGACACTAACCCCATCCAAGGCACATTGGTGGAAAGACATTTCCCTCAATTTTTGTGAATGAGTTTTATAGAATGCTAGGGCAGGTCCAGTCTCTCTACTCCACTGTCCCCGTCAAAGCTCGCGTGGTATCCGTATGTCATTTCAAGAGCATTTAAAATCCTTGATATATTCCAGTCCTTGCCTTGACAAGTCAAAGGTCTGAGAGGTTTGAAGTGCAGCTACTGTGTTAAAAGCCGGTTATCTAACCTCCCCACAGCAGGTTGTTCTTCTAAAGCCTTGTTCCAGTCAAATAAGTTTTGTGTGTGTGTGACACAAATAGACACAGCATGTAGAATAGATCAGAGGCTTAATTGATATCCTTTGGAGATGCAGAATCAGTTGAAAAGGCACAGATCCAAACACAGCAGGAGGCAAGCCAGCCAGTGAGACAGTTCTCAGGCTTTCGGCAAGCCTATTTGGGCAGACTGAAATACCAAACTCATGGAAATAAGACCAATTAACGGGCAAAGCTTACAATTCATAGAAGCCAGCACAGGACTTGCGTCTGATTCTTTTCCCCCTTCCTCTCCTCCCCTCCCCCCCAGCCAAGTATTTCTCCCAAAAAGCAGGTTGCATGGGAGATCTTGGTTTTTGTGTTACCCACCTAAACCTGGTTGTGTGTTCCAGATCTGCTCATGTAATCAGGCCAGTTCACATTAGCTCTTAGGCTTTCCTTTTGGCCCGTCATTCTGAGCTGCTGCTTTTTGCTCTATCTCAGATCCTCCCCTCCTGTTGTAAAGCTTTGCTGTTAAGCAGCCGGTTCCTTCAGTGATGAAGAGGCACCACTGCTCTAAATCGTCCCTCTGCCCAATATAGCGTGCCTTTGCATTCCCCGAATTCTAGGACTTCATGATGCTTTCAGGCAGCACTGCACAAAAATGGTGTTCTCCCATCCTGGTCTCCTGCACAGTAATATACTGTATCTACTGGCCAAACCATTTGGAGCTCTGACAAAATGTCTGCCCAGGTTTCTGCTTCCATATGCATGCGAGGTTGATGAATAATGCATCTTTAAAAGCATGCGGTTTGGTGCACAAGTGAAAGTAAATGCTCGGCTGAGTACAAATAAAGAAAGAATCCTTTGAAAAGGCAGCATTGTTGAGCACAATTAATTTTAAAATAGAAGTGTGATGATGGTGCCGTCTCATGCCAATTTTGGTAAATGGATACATTGGAAAATAAATATTGCAGTCCCAGAAAAATCTTTTTAAAGACTTAAATTCTTGGCAGGAAGAAACAAATGTGAGTCGTGAAAGCAGAACAAACCATTTAAACTGTAGGACGCTACATAAACATATGTATGTGGATGTGCAGGTATATATTTCTCCAATTCATCCAACACACTTTCTCCCTGTGCTTCTTTTCCTGCTACTGTTACATTTAAGATAACATAATATGTGTTGCCTTATCAACTGTGAGTCTTTCTCTCTTCTTTTATAATCTCCACCCTTTAAAATATTTGATTACCTCTGCCCTCCTGCCTAAATGAACCCCTTTCCCCATTTCACAGTAGGAATAGCTCCTTGAGGTTGTGGTTTGTACAGTAACAGCTTGCAGAGTGCTCTGTTGTTCCATTTGGGGGCAGGAAGTGGCAAATGCCCTTTTCCGAGTTAACTCATTGACTTTAGCGTCCGCTTCTTAAAATGAGCCTAAAAGTGCTGTCTCCAGTTTCCAATTCAGTTACAAGAGTAATGCTGCTGTTTTTCTTCGAGTGTTTGCTCATATAGATTCCAAGTTACATGTGTGCACGGTCATCAGAAGGCCCATGTGAGCCTAGTTCGGACGACATTCCACAGGCTCCAAAGTCGATCCTAATCCCTGCTCAGAGGATAGAGTGAATCGGCACTCTTCTGAACTCCAGCCAAGCCAGGGCATTCCTTCCGGAAACTCACTTTCTCGCCATGGGGGCCATCATAGACAAACTCGGGCTATACCCCACCGCTACGGTGCGAAATTCCCTGAAGCTGCTCGGCCATATGACTGTACGTATGTCGTACAGCATGCCAGGCTGCAGCTCCGCCCCCTTCAGGCTTGGCTAGCCATGGTGTACAGGTCAAACCGAGACCGCCTAGACAAGTTGATCACACTCACTCCTCCAGTTATTGAGTCCCTCAGGTGGTGACTCGACCTGCAAGCAGTATGTGCGGGAGTGCCCTTCTCTGGGCCCCAACCCTCGCCGTGTCTAGTAACGGACGCATCGGCAATGGGTTGGGGGGCACACTTAGGAAGATCAGGAATCTAGGTGTCTGGTCCCAAGCCGAACTTTCGCTGCACATCAACGCTGGGGGCTCTGTGCGGTTTGCCTTGCTTGTCAGATATTTTAACCTATCTGCAGGGTAGATGGGTATCTAAATTGACAGACATGACAATAGCAATGTTCTGTATTCGCAAACGGTGGTGCTCGCTTCTCTCCCCTGTGTCAGGAAGCCCTCAAGTTATGGGACTTCAGCATTGCCCACTCCATACATCTGCAGGCATTGCACTCTCAGAATGAACTGGCTGATCATCTCAGCAGGTCCTTTCACAACCACGAGTGGGTCCTTCCGCCAGGATGTCATAATCAACATCCTCCAGAGGTGGGGATTTCCCTAGATAGACCTGTTCACAACCTGGCTCAACAGGAAGTGTCAGCAGTTCTGTTCCTTCCTGAATCACAGCCCAGGTTCGATTGTGGATGCCTTTCTCCTCCTTTAGAAGGGGCACCTGTTGTACGTGTTCCCGCTCTTCCCACTCATACACAAGCTCCTGCTGAAGGTCTGACGAGAGGGAATATCAATGATCTTCATGGCATCAGCATGGCCACCTCAATATGAGTTCACCATGCTTCTAGACCTGTCGATGGACACACCTATAACACTGTCCTTGTCCCGGACTTGATCAGGCAAGACCATGGCTGCCTCCAGCATCCCAATCTAGAGTCTCTCCCCCTCACAGCATGGAAACTCTATGGCTAAATCCCTTGAAGCGTGCATGCTCAGACTCCATTAGGGAAGTTCTCCTTGGCAGCAGAAAACCATCCACTCGAGCCACTTATCTGGCTAAGTGGAAGAGATTCTCAACCTGGTGTCTGCAAAAAGATACTCTGTCATTAGTCATTAATTTCCGTTATCCTGGACTACTTACTACACCTGAAACAGCGGGGCCTGGCAGTGTTGTCAATAAAGGTGCACCTGGCCGCCATCTCAGCTTTCCATCCTGGTTCTGCTGCTGGTCAGTATTTGCTAATCCCATGGTTGGCTGCTTCCTCAAAGGGAGTACAGCCTATCTGCGCATGGGATCTCAACCTGGTGCTCTCAAGGCTGATGGACCCTCCTTTTGAGTCCCTAACAAAATGCTCTCTCCTCTGTCTTTCCTGGAAAGTGGCATTCTTAGTGGCCATAACTTCTGCTAGGAGGGTGTCCAAGCTTAAGGCCTTAATGTCAGAGTTCCCTTATACTCTTTTTCTTTACAAGGATAAAGTACAGTAGCGGCTGCATCCGGCAATCCTCCCCCCTTTCCCCCCCCCCAAAAAAAGGTAGTTTCGCAATTCCAGTGTTCTTCCCTAAACCCACATACTTGTAACCGGGAACGGATGATCCACTTCCTGGATGTCAGATGAACATTAACTTTTTACATTGAAAGCACAAAGCCATTTCAAAAGTCGACACAGCTCTTCGTTGCAATTGCTGAGTGGATGAGGGGGCTTCCAGTGTTGTCTGGTCATGGATCACCGCTTGTATCAGGGCATGCTACAACCTAGCAAAGATATCTGCCCCAGCATTGACAGCGCATTCCACAAGGGCGCAGGCTTCCTCAGCAGTGTTCTTGGTGCAGGTCCCCTTTCGGGTCATCTGCTGGACAGCAAGGTGGTCATCAGTCCACACCTTTGTCACCATTACTCAGCAAGCTAGAGACGATGCAGCATTTGGCAGAGCAGTGCTGGGGTCTGCGACTTGGTGAACTCCGACCCCTTCTCCTGGGAATTGCTTGGGAGACACCTACTTGGAATAGTTCTGAGCAAGCACTCGAAGGGGAAAAAAAAAAAAAAGGTTACCTACCTCTCGTAACTGTTGTTCTTCAAGATGTGTTGCTCATGTCCATTCCAAGACCCGCCCGCCTACCTCTCTCTTGGAGTATTCCAGCGAAAAGGAACTGAGGAGGTGGTGGGTCGGCAGGGACCTATATACACCGCCATGATGGTGAGACTCCAGAGGCTCCACGGCCGACCCGACGGTACCACCCGGGTAAAAACCTGTTGACAGTTGCATGCGGCATACACACACCTACTTGGCATGATACAAGCAAAACATCTTGAAGAACAACAGTTACCGTGTTTCCCCGAAAACAAGACAGTGTCTTATATGAATTTTTGCTCCCAAAATTACATTACATTATATCACAGCGAGAGGCAAAACTGGAAGTACGTCTTATTTTCGGGGGATGTCTTACTTTCGGGGAAACAGGGTATGAAAAGTATGTAATTGTTTTTTCCATCACATTGGCTCAGCCACAAAAATTCCATGGAACAACCTGATTTAAACAGAATCCAGAAGCGTAGCTGGAATTCAAATCTAAAGTGGCAAAATAGGGAGCTAAACCTGTTCCTGAAGCTCTTCTAATAGGAAGTGAAAGGTGGGATGTGGGAATGCAAAAAGAGGGAAAACCACAATTTGTAAACTCCTGGAATTCTTTTTATGCGTTGCTGAAAGGTGGAGACAATGGCTCTTTAAAGAATGTACAGTACTGTCACTCTAGCAGTTCTCATTTCTGGCAGATTGTTAATAAAAATGATTTTCAAAACCATAAAGGTTATGATGAAATTAAAACCGGAGGAAAGAAAAATAGGTGTAAAAAAAAATTCCTGTAACAGTTGTTTGCTAGTTTGACTTGCATTTAAATTCAGATGTTAACTTGTGCCTTTCAGCCTGTCAGTTATACAGCCTTGTAGAGTAGTCACATATATGTTCATTGCTGCAAAACGATAGTGGAGGAGAGAGAAATCAGAGATGAAAGCCTCAATCTTTATATTTGTGGCATTCAGGCATTGACTGAAAAGTGACATTAAGTCACAACGAACCCACCCACCCCCAGGTTGTGTTAGCAGTTGAGATCTCATCAGTGAATAATGATGGAGTCCATAATTTAGCGTTTCTTTAAATAGTTCTGCAATTTATCTGGCACAGCAGAGGGAGAAACTGCAAAGCACCATTTCTGCCTTCACCTCTGTTTCCCAGGAAACCTGCTTTAGCAGCTTTTGTTCTTTAGAACAAAGCTTTTGTCATTATTTAGTTGGGTTTAAAGGAATATGTATCAGCTGATAGGGAAGAAATATACAAACACTTCTAAATATCAGGATCTACTAGGAATGATCATTATATACCAATAAACTCACATTTTTAAAATCTTTGTGTTTTTTAACCGTGTTTTTAGTCTGAGGAAATTATTAGTCTTTGTACTTAAATTCACACGTCTTTAATTTTTTATAATCTCATGGGCATGTTTTTCATATTTTAAATAATTCTCCACTACACTCTTGCCAAGAAATGAAAACAACAAATAAATCCATATCTACTATTCTGCATCATGTATCTTAAAGTGATGGTCCAAATTTGGCTCAATATTGTTTGTACAATATTGTAAAACATCAGTGTTCTGAACTTCTGGTAAATTTCTGGGTGGAATTCCTGGCTCTGGGATCCTGTTAGCTAAGAGATGGCTTCTCTCCCTTTGCTATACTACTGACCTTGTATTTAGTTATTTTGATTCAAGTGAAGGAATGCACCTGCCCAAAGCTCTTAGACTCTTCACAATTTACTGTCACAATCCACGCAGGACAATATACCCGGCAATGTAAGGAAGCCGGAACTCAACAAAATGATATAAGCTTAACCAGCCCTCAAGTCAAAGCAGAAAAATATACCCCCGTCATTCCCTAAGGCTCCTGCAAATAGCCATTGCCATGTGCTTGGAAGGTTAATAGGTTTGGCCCATTTTAGACTAAACTTGGGGAGACAAGGAGTCCTTGTAAAGAACATCTCGCCAACAGTTCCCTCTGATCTATTCCCCCCAGGGGCATCCAGTTTAAAAATCACCACTGACAGCAGCTGTGGCATTAGCACACACCCAGAGATAGTTCCTGATATGCAGAACCCAGCCCATTTAAGGACATAGGTCCTGCCATACTGGACCATGGCAGAATTCGTCTAATCCAATGTACTGTATCTGACAGTGGTTATACCAGATGCTTCAGAGGAAGGTGCAAGAAAATCCCAAGTGATAATGCTAGAATATACTGCCCGTAGGTGAAAAGTGGTGCCTACAGTTTTGGATAGGTACCAGAGAAATCAAAACCAATCAATCAATCAGTTAAACCTCATTTCCAAGTCACTGCTGACATAATCAGTGATTCCAGCACAAACACACTGGGAAGGAAACCAAAAATGCAATGTTAACATTAATCCTTGCTAAAATCAGAGGGGGAAAATCCAGTATTTTGTCAAATACAAAGGGACAAAATTGGGAGGGAAAGGTTTAAAAAATATATTTTCAAGTATCTACTTGACATTAATTGAAGAAGCTAATAAACGTGGCAGTGTGATTTTAATACTATCGTCTTAAGTCTTATTTTTCGGTGTGAAATATTGATCTTAAACAAATGTGAGAAATACAGTAACAAAATATAATGTCCAGTTTATGAGAGGAGAGTTAAATAGCGAGCCCTCATAAATGTAGCAAAAATGAGTAGCTCTGTCTCGTTTTGAATGCTGGATAAAAGTGTTATTTAATGGAAGGTGGATATTATTGCAATTAATCGCAATAATTGCTGCCCAAGCACAACAAATTTCAGCAGATCTGAAGATAGCTTGACTGGACTAAACAAGAAGTGAAAAGAAAACCCATCCTGGAGCTGACTGTTCAAATAAAGACTGTTTAAAGATAAAGACGTGCTTAGCCAGGCAGTCATGAGCCCTTCCAGTAATGGATAGAACATGTCATTAAACAATGGCTTTAGGTGATCTGATCTACACACAAGAGTGTTAACACTCTGGGTAGGTTACAAATAGGGAAAATAAGACATTTGACAATATTGAGAAAGTGAAGTCCAATAGATAACGGCTGGGTCCAGCCAGCTATAACTGGCTTTAACATTGAAATGCTTATTTTAAAAACTATCCAACCCCACATGCTCTTTATCAGAATAAGCTACTAATTCCAGTTTAGAGGCCGTATAGGTGGACATTTATTTTGGTTTATAAATACATAACTTACCATAATTAATTATCTATAAGAGAATACTGTCCAAAGGATAATTGGCATTAAAAAAATGACGCCTCCTACCAAAACACAGGAGGAAATGTTAACAAACTATTTTGAATTGGAGGGGATTATATTTTGGTTGGTAAAATCCAAACACCTGCTCTGTCTCAATCAAGTATGTTCCGTGGGAAATAGCCTCTTTCCAGTAGCAGACAAACGGGCCTGCAGTTTGCCATCTGAGAATGCAGCCTTATCGCACGACAGTAGCATGGGTTTAGTTTTATTCCACCTTGGAGAAGAACAGAGTCTAAACACAGAAGTTGTGGTGAGCTATCCCCTACTACCAAGCCAGTATGCCTCATGTCTTTCTGGATGAGAAAATGGGTTATTCTCCGGGTCCAATCACTGACTGACCTCTCTCTGGAAGGTTGCCAACAATGGCGAGCCAGCGTTGGTAGGTAGTGCAATATTCTTATTCCTTTGAGAGTCTTAATACATTTCAGTGGGGGAAAATCGGAACATAAGAATTGCCACGTAGGATGGAGCCAGTGGTCCTTTAAGTTCAATGTCTTTTCTTGGACCGAAGGCAATATCAAATGCGTCGCAGGAAGGTAGGCAGCTTTGTAATAAACAATATCTCAGTAGCCTTAAGCAGACAAATAATTATAAAATGCCTTCCGAGGGTGTTCCTTCTGATTCCGAAAAAGCGAACGGTTGGTTTGTGCTGAGTTAGGAAGGCTTCTGCCCTTTCATACATTTAGCATTAAGTGTAGACGATACTAAGCTTACAGTAGAGTAGTTCAGTGACCCTGAGTGTGGATTTCGATATGGGAAGGGTTCAGAAATAGGTTGCTATGTTTTGCCTCTGGAGCACATCTGGCCCCAGGCAGTTTTGCATTCTCTGTCTTGTGACTTGGTAAGAGGCAGAAACTAACCCAGGGGAATGGTTTTACCTGTTTGGTGTGGTGCACCACAAAGAGGCTGAACTAAAATGGATGCTCACGAGAGGCTCTGTCACAACAGACTCGTTTATCACCACTGTGCTTCTTGTTCAACAGCCCAGTTGCATCAGTGAGTCGGGTCCTCCGGGTCGCAGCTCTTTGGATAGTGTGGAGATGGCCTACGCCCGACAAGTGAGTATGCTGGAAAGGGACAACAAATCCTTGCCAATGTGTCTTAGCCACGACAGACGTGGGAGAACCCCTGAGTGAGTGAGAAGAGGTACATCAGGACAGGGATGACAGCACCTGGCTGGGATTAAAATGCAGTCCAGAAAAGACATGAAAATTAGCCTGACTTTTTCTCAGAAATGTGCTTCTCTATCTACTGCACAATTTGCATTTCAAGGTGATGCTGATACCATGTGTAATTATCCAGGTCGTTCATGATTAGATGGTAAAAGGAAACTTTTTTATCCTTTTTATGTGGGATTTTCCAAACTCCTGTTAAAATGTAAAAGTATTCAAATCCGTATTCTACAGTCTTGTAGTTTTTTAGATTTCAAAGGCACCCTTTGTAATTGGGGAGGTGGCGGTGGGGAAAGAGACTCAAATATTAATTGTGGCAGTTGTCAAATTATATCCAGTTTTAACTGGTCCCTTATGAGGAACTGCCGAACGCCAGGACTGAATTTAGAATGCTGTATTGAAATTGATCTGAAAAATTTCAGGAGGAGATATTAAATTTATTCATAACCCTAAGCAATTAATTTCCTTTTTTATTCAAAGACTAAAGGTTCAATTACCAGTAATCTTGGAAGCAAAAGACAGGGACTTGATTTTCAGAATTGCACATGCAAAACTCTGCACCCAGTTCCTTGCACTTAATTACCAGGATTACATGCATAAATCAGGTATTTGTGCAGACAGATGGCTAGTTACACATCTGTTTTGCTATTTCTAAATGCAGTCATGGTAACTGTACAGAATTAGTTACACACTGATAAACGTGTTTTAAAATTGGGGCCGAAATACCTCTGTTCATTTAGCATCAATCCTGATTCTGTTCTATTTGTTGTTAATCCACAACTAATTAGTTGGCTCCCATCTACACTGTGGAACTACTGTGCTAAAGCACCCATGCAATATGGTTCAAACCATGTTTTTAGACTACAGGAAGATCATTCCTCATTTGTCTGGAATAGACTTAGTTTACTCTAATAGCCTGTGAATATAGGAATACTTCTAAATTCAGTAAGTAACAAACTGACAGACCCCCTACTGCAAAAACCGAGGGCCTGAATTTCAAAGGTACTAGCACCTCAGCTGCTATGGATTTTGATGGGAGTTTAGGGGGATCAGCACCTCTAAAAATCAGATTATTGTTGCATACTGTCTCAGTATGGTATCAGTAGCTATTTAATAAAACTACAGTGAAGCTCTTTTAAATACGGGATACAATAATTGTTCCATGCAGCAGCCCAGAACCATTCACAGGAACACAGTGAAGTCCAGTTTAAATGACTGCCCGGTAATGGAGTAGTTCAGAGGCCAAGCCCACTGCTGTAGTGGTAGAAGAACGCATTACCATCACAGGGAGCAGTTTTGATCCTGAGCCCAATTTCTTGCATCTATGCTAGGAATGCTGAGGAGACAGTAGTATATTGAGCTGCTTGGGGGAGGGAGGGCTTTATCATCTCCAATACCCCCTTCCAGGTAAATGCCTGGAGGTTTTCAGAGGGAGCTCTAATTTGCCTATTTACCTAGAAGGGAAGGTTTCTGGGCTAGGAATGAAGGAAAATGTATCAAAGTAGCTAAAATAAGATCAGTTTTTTAAAAGGGGGCTTTAGGCTCCTAAATCCTTACTCAGGCACCTAAAGAAGTGGACTGAAGTCACCTCTGAAAACGAATGTGGCCAAATGAGAGTTTAGGAGCAATTTTTGAAAATTGTCACCTAACTTCTAATGTACAAATAACTGAACTGTAATGGAAAATTGATGTGTTCAATGTATATGTTTCTCTCTCTACGCCAATTACAGTCCTCAAGCTTTAAAAATTCTAAGAAGAGAGGGCAGTGTTAGAGCAGCTTGGTCAATGTTCAGTGAAATTCACTCTGCAGGGCAGATAATCTCTTGCAGGCCTGGAGGAATTTTAAGCTTCTAGGACGGTTATGAAAATACTTGCAACACAACTTCTGCTGTAGTGGTTGCTCTGGGTCAGGGTTTTATAAACACAGCTAACACTAAGGGACTTAATATTATGGTTACCAGAATTCCGTTCCTGTCCCTTTATCAGAAATGACAGTGGTGTACAGTGAAATGTCACTCCGGCAGTCGTATATCTGTCAGCACTTTTCCTTCCTACGTTGCGATTAATCTAACATAGCAACCAGTGCAAAGCTGTGCTATGCAGAACAAGTGAATAACTGTATCATTTCTGACATTCAGGCAGCTCTGAGGCTGTGGTAGTTTTGTGGAGGTGCATTTCATGTTGCTGCCCAAACCTCCCCTTGTGTTCTGGGAAGAAGACCGCTGATGGGGGAAGAAAACTGGCTGGAGACTCAGAGGCCAGCCAGTCTTGAAGCAGGTTTCAAATTCTGCTGCTGTAGCAGGGTGGAGGAAAGAACCATATGCATTGTGAAAATTGCCTACTTTTGATACGTTTCAGATTTATATTTATAATGAGAAGATAGTGAACGGACATCTGCAGCCTAACCTGGTAGACTTTTGTGTTGCTGTTGCTGAACAGGAAGATAAGGTAATGCCAATAAGTTAACACAGGGAGATGTACTTAATCTGTTTTCAGCTGTGATTAGCAGCCTGCTGACATTTACAAAAATGTACTGATATCACAAGAAAAAATTGCATTGCTTTACAGAAAATAACGAGCCAGGAATGCAATCTTCTTCAATGCAGCAGGGCCCATATGGTAAACGCTGGGACTGAAATTCTATTTACAGTGAGGTAGAAAAAAATGCCCTGTTGTTTCATTGCTTTGTGATCCCTAGAAACAAGCACTTCACTTTAAATGGATCCTGTTGTGTCTTGCTTTAAAAACAAGACCCCCGATATCCACATGTGCCATTGTTTACATGTACTTTCAAAGAGTTTATGAATGAAAGGGCTAATCTTCAGATCTGGATTATGGAAAATGTAGGTTGGTTCCCAGTTATAATACTGGCTCGTGTTTAAAACCAAGCAGCAACTAAATAACTGTGCAATGGCTTTAAATCAACATTAAATCTGCTTTTCCTATTTCACTTCCTCAGCTGGATTGCTCTGATAGCAGACTCGTTGAAATAGATTGTGCTATGAACTTTAATTCATCAAGTCTCAGCTTTGTTCCACTTATCTGGGAAATCCCTTCACCTTCTTGCTGGCCCATAGCAGTCTCTAAAGGTGCTTTTGCGAAATAACGCTGCTTTTGGACTTGCTGTTGTTTTTGCTTTTCTTCTTTTTCCTCCACAATATTTCATATTACAGTAACACCCGCATTTCCCATAAACACCAGGGATGCATTGTCCTAGGCATGCTCCAAATGCACAGCTGGATGTAGTAACTGAGCCAGAGATCGTCATTGTATAATTTAGTATTTCAAACCTTTTTAGTGAATATTGCAGCTTTTTTGTATGCTTTTTCTGTACTTATCGATTATTTTATTTTCATGTAAATTATCCTTTTAAAAAAAAAAAATCCTTGAAGACATTACCAGTTGGATAGACATTTGCAGGTGATGAAAGAGCCTGATTCTGGTCTCAGTTACATTGGTGTGAATCAGGAACGACTCCATTGCAATGGAAAAGCCATGTAGGTGAGATCAGAGTCTCTCTGAGAGCTTTCGGGTGAAAGAACAGCAGGGAGGGGCTTTTATCAAGAAGGGTAAAAAAGGGTATAAAGATGTTTTTATCATGGTTATCCGTACATCAGTGTCCTTCACACCTGTTCTCGCTGAGATGGGTGTAAGCTTAAAGCAGAAGGGGTTGTCAGGAGGGAGATTGAATGCATATGTGACTCACACATGGAGGAAGAAAGGAAGTTCTAGATCAGTACAACTGAAAGTGACTACTTATAACACTCCCCCCGCTTTCCTCCAAAACAAACGCACAGACTATGGAGAGCTGTGAGAAGAGGACGGGGAAATGACTAATCCTGGAAAGTAAACCCAGTGCAGAGATTGCCAAACCAGGTGTCCAAAATTTCCTGGCCATCTAACAAACCTAAGTGACTTTGAATGTACACCTGCCATTGAGACCTAACTGACTCTGAGGGGTTTGAGCAATTCTGTATTACTTTTAACAGAGACAGCTCAATGAGTTTAAGTGCTCTTGTCACACTGAAGCATCGTGGGTGAAATTCCGACCTCCTCAGAGTGACAAAACTCCCACTGATTCCAGTGTGGTCAGGATTTCATCCCATGTGTCTTACTATTTTAGTAGAGGAGGACTGTGTGTATTCCCAGGGCAGCTACAGCAATTGTTTAACTGGAAACTATGGCTAGGAATGTACTTGTTTAGAGTGATACGATGACTGGAAATGAGGAAGCAGACCCATCACCAAGTCCCCAGTCAGCTCTCTGAAAGCCAGAGTCAGTCACCAGTGGACCACAGTCAGGCAAAATCTTTGCAGGCAAATTCTCCTTGAAAAGGGGGGTGATGCCGAGAAGTTTGGGAACATCATTAACATCCTAATTCTGGCATGCGCCTTGTCACCTGGACTCATTCTGTCAGGCAGACAGCGACGGCTTACCCTGATGTGTGCTTCGAATGTCTTTGTTATAAGGCTTGACTAGCTGTATCCTTTTTTATGTAAAACGATCATACTGCTCAGACTAGGTAAACCCCTAACGGCTGTAATAACCGCTGTTGTATGAACGGGTTCATTTCTAGAACATCTCTGATATGTGGGCCATGGTTAAACTAATGACGGAGGTATTGCTGGTTCCTGCAAGCGATGCGCTGAAAGTCCGGACCAACATGGAGGTGCGCATGGAGTTCGTAAGGCAGGCTCTGCGTTACCTAGAACAAAGGTAAGGCAAACATAATGGAGAAAATCATCCTTAATTACATACGGCAACAACTTTTCTGTGGCTCCATTGGTATTCTCTAAGTAGATACATGCACACACTCAAGGATAGTGAATAAGACAGAAGAACCCAATTCTGTCTTAAGAAATGCCTGTTCCTTCTCATGCTGCCGCTCTGCAGGGCTGAGAGCAGTCACTGGCATAGAGAACTATTCCAGCTGTGAAAAAAATTCTGGAGTCCATAGGGAGACTGTATCGAAGACACAACCGTTCTTTATTATTCGTTCCCTGTCGCTCTTTATGTACTTGCCACAGTGGCAAGCAGGTGCTGGACATAATACAACTCATTGAAATAGAGACATTATCCCTGCCTAAAAAAAAAGTCTTCCTCTTCCTCATTCCCTTCGGGATGCTAATGACCTGGAGATACTAGAAACTAGAGCTGGGTGAAAGTGGTGAGTGTGCTTTGCTGAAAAGTTGTGTAACTGCAGTTCTCCATCCATTTCATGCAGTGACCCTGAACATTTTGTGCTTCTTTTTTCGTGTGAAATTGCAGGAGACTGCAGTTGAAGCATATGAAAGGGGGAGGGAGCGTGGAATGCTTTCATAACTCCGTGCTTGTGAGACTGCAGAAGGAGCTAGACGTGACTTGTTTTCTGTTGAGTGAGTTTGCAATAGAAGTCCTGCAAAATTTAAGTTTGCCACGAACAAACTTGTCCCAAATGATTATGAAGCCTGTTGTTTTCCCACCTGCTCTCCAAGTTAGGATGTGAAAACCCCGGTAAATCAGTAGCCAGCATTTTGTCAGTTTGCTTGTAGGGAAGAGAGGCCATAAAGAGGATGATGGAATTTAGGCCAGCCAGATCATCAGTCCCAGCAAATATCAGCAAGAGTTGGGGCACAAACTGTCAGAGCTTGAAGAAGGTGTGTGCACAGTTACGTGCATAGAACAACTGCAGCAGCAGGTAGAGTGCCCACAAAGTTAGGATTCAATGCAAGAAGAGTCCACTAACTGTTTTGAGCATTACATTGCATGAGTAGTCACAAAGCTGACTATGAGAATGTCCTTCCAGCAGATGCCATCATGACATTAGCTGGAGAATATGATCGTCGAGAGCAAACCATAGAAATAACCTACTCCAGTTTTGTGTAGGGGTTGCTAAGGCGCTGGGGCCTGATACTGTACATTGGGATGAGGTGTTTCCCCTCCCACCGTAGCCTCCTTCTGACCGTGAACAGTTGGTTGCCATGCCTCATCGGTACACTGTCGCTCATCGTCACTCCTGGGCTTCATGGCAGCATGCCCATCTGTTTCCAGATGAATTGGCACATCAGAAGAATCCTCAGCTGCAAATTCTTCAGCATGAGCAATGCACAATAGGCCCATTCGGGTCTTCACCCAATTCGTCGAGTATCCAGCTTGGTAAATGATCACAGCCACATTAATTGCAAGCATAAAGCAGGCATGCAGTTGCATCCACTTTTATTTTCTCGCGCAGTTTTTGAAACGAGGCCCTTCAGGCTTACTGTTTTTAAAACCCAACTAACACGCTTTGCAGCATTAATTTTTATTTGCCATGAATTGGCCTACTGGCAAAGCAGACCCTTATGAGAGTGAACTTTCCCTGCAGGAGTCATCACGCCCTACTACCCCTTCAGGTATGCCGTCGGTAAATTGAAGTCACTTCCAGCTGGCCTTGTGTCAGGTCATTAACAGCAGACATCTGTGATCTTAAGCCCTGAGGAACATGTACTTAACTGGAGTTCCTGCGAGGTGCCACTCTGATACTTTACTAAATGTAGCATAGTTTTTCTCACGTGCATTTCAGTCTCACATATTAGTCTTCTAGCCTGGTTTTCTGTAGCTTGCACGCTAGCTAGAAGGCTGTTGAATTTCATTAGTTCATTATTGGCCAAAGGAAAAAGCAGGAGCTCATCTGTCCCAGTCAGCCAGCTAGTGTTGCTATGTTTTTTTAACTCCTATTCCGGTCCGTTCCCTGTAGTTTCAGTGCATGGAGAGTTTTTTATTCGCTCGCCTCAGTGAATTACTTTCACTGCTTCCTGTAGAAGGTGTTTTCAAATCCGCTTTCTGTGTGTAGAGTTTTTGAGTCTAAATTCTCTCTTCCCCCTGTGGTTCCCTTATTTTAAGTCGGTGTCTCTGAAGTTTACCATTAAGGCCCTACTTAATTCGCAGTACAGCAAACCCTCGATTTAACGGACTTCGGATGCAACGGACAAAATTTCTAAGCAAGTCTGATGCATCCGAAATCCATTTGTTGCAGGCTGGCTGCCGGCTCCCGGCTGCCGCCCGGGTCCAGGCAGCGGGCGGGCTGGCTGCCGGATCCCGGCTGCCGCCCGGGTCCAGGCAGCGGGCGGGCTGGCTGCCGGATCCCGGCTGCCGCCCGGGTCCAGGCAGCGGGCGGGCTGGCTGCCGGATCCCGGCTGCCGCCCGGGTCCAGGCAGCGGGCGGGCTGGCTGCCGGATCCCGGCTGCCGCCCGGGTCCAGGCAGCGGGCGGGCTGGCTGCCGGATCCCGGCTGCCGCCCGGGTCCAGGCAGCGGGCGGGCTGGCTGCCGGATCCCGGCTGCCGCCCGGGTCCAGGCAGCGGGCGGGCTGGCTGCCGGATCCCGGCTGCCGCCCGGGTCCAGGCAGCGGGCGGGCTGGCTGCCGGATCCCGGCTGCCGCCCGGGTCCAGGCAGCGGGCGGGCTGGCTGCCGGATCCCGGCTGCCGCCCGGGTCCAGGCAGCGGGCGGGCTGGCTGCCGGATCCCGGCTGCCGCCCGGGTCCAGGCAGCGGGCGGGCTGGCTGCCGGATCCCGGCTGCCGCCCGGGTCCAGGCAGCGGGCGGGCTGGCTGCCGGATCCCGGCTGCCGCCCGGGTCCAGGCAGCGGGCGGGCTGGCTGCCGGATCCCGGCTGCCGCCCGGGTCCAGGCAGCGGGCGGGCTGCCGGCTCCTGGCTCCCGCCCGAATCCCGCAAGCGGGCGGGCTGGCTGCCGGCTCCCAGCTGCCGCCTGGGTCGGACCCGGGCAGGCTGGCTGACGGTTCCCGGCTGCCGCCCGCGTCCCAGCAGCCGGGACTCCGGCGGGCTGGCTGACGGCTCCCGGCTGCCACCCAGGTCCCGCCAGCGGGCGGGCTGCGGAGCTGCCGCCCCGACCCTGTGGCGGTCGGGCTGCTGCTCTGACAGCTCATTTTTTTTATTATTATTAAATAACGGACTTTTTCATTTAACGGACACCCCCTCGCCCGAATTAGTCCGTTAAATGGAGGTTTTACTGTATTGTGGAATTGCAGATCCCGCAATATTAGGCTTCCATTGCAGTTTTGATTTTAATTAGCTTGCTTTGCACCGTTCACAATTTTGCATACATTTTGAGGTTTGAATCATGGTCTTTTTTTCCCTATTCGGCCACTAGAAGCCCATTTATCTGAGCTGACAATGGTGGGGCTCCAACTGTCAGTTCCACACAGTAGTGTCTGTAATGTAGTTCCAGCAAAATTTCTGGTTATCAAAAAACAATTAGCTGACATAACATAATACTTGCGTGTTTATATTGTTCCAGCAAATATTTCCTAAACAAATCGGTTTTCTGTGGCTTTTCCAAATTACCACAATTAATAAAGGTCCATTATTACTTTTCCACAATTTTTCACATCTTCTCCGCAACTCACAATTATTTGACAAGCA
This sequence comes from Sternotherus odoratus, assembly GCA_032164245.1. Classification (NCBI taxonomy): domain Eukaryota; kingdom Metazoa; phylum Chordata; order Testudines; family Kinosternidae; genus Sternotherus; species Sternotherus odoratus. The sequence goes on from JAVMKO010000014.1 coordinate 28,998,992, forward strand.
TCCCGCAATTCAAGTAGGGTCTTATTTCTCATTTCTCCATCACAGAGATGGCGAGAGCATGCACATGGCATTTTAAACGTTCTTTTGTGCTAGTTAGCACTGTTGGATGGAAATGTTTTTTGCTAGCATGGGAGTTGAGCACTGTGAACTTCCAAACGTACAATTTCTCAAATGATTTCCACATACAAACATCTGAATTAAGGAGCATAACACCATGGATGATGATGCCCCCACGTTCGTGTTTGCACTTCATAGTAATTCACTCAAAGATAGATGGCTCTGTTGAACAGGAAAAGTCATGGGCTTTTTGCAGGGCTTGTATTTTACTTTATTAAAATGCTTTCTTACAGTTACAAGGATTACACTTTGGTGACAGTCTTCGGAAACTTACACCAGGCTCAACTGGGTGGAGTACCTGGGACCTACCAACTAGTCTGCAGTTTCCTTAATATCAAACTCCCAGCGCCTGTCCCTGGTCTCCAGGTATGTGCAGTACTGTTACTGATACAGCCAAAGTGCTATTGCACACTTCTTCACACTAGTGTAGGCAAGATGCCAGTGCACCCCCCTGCTGATTTTTTAAAATTTAGATTGCATTAGGCAGTTTCTATTCCCCTCCTCCCCCCGAATAACAGTAACAGTTCATTGGTAAAATGGAGTATAGTAGAAGGAAATCACTTGACTTGCTTTAGAAACAGTTACAAAATGATGATTTTCTATATTTAAGCCTTAGAATTATGCATGTTAGAATTTTCTCTTAAAAGAGCATTCAAATATATTCAACTGTTTAAGATAGAAAAATCATACAGCTGTAGTTTTAAAGGGCTAAATTTAAACATATAAAAAGCAGTTTTCTTTTTGCTGCTGCAGATTGCAGGTGCAAGTAATTTTGGGCATGACTTTGCACCCATAATGCTGTGCTGGCACAGTTGCTGCTATTGAGATGTCTAACTACTGAACCTGAAGCACAGGCAGAAATCAAGTATTCAGCAATCTAACCAAAACCAGCTCCGCCCACCCTTAACTGTAAGTGCAAAGTTGTGCCAACAGTTATGCGAACTGCAAAATTGTAGGTGCGAATAGGGAGGCTGGGTTGAGACCCTGTCAAAAATCAGATGAAAGATTTGCAAATACAGATGATTGGAAACAAAATAGTTGAATTCCGCTCCTCCTTTGCTGACCTGCTGAGACCCAAATGTAATGTTTTCTTCCACCAGTAACAACATCACTAATATTTTATGGCCTAATCCAAACAAAGCCATTTGTAACAACTTACATTGACTTAATTGGGCCTTGGATCAGCCCCTGAATGGAGAACAGGAAATGTAATTTCCTATTCTGTTATCAGTGCTAGAGAGTAGCCTCAATTTTTGCAACTGGACCTTGGATTTTTGCAGCTGACAAGTTTCTGAGATCACCTTTTAAATAAAATCCGAATAACTGACAATAATTGGAAAGAGGGCTCTCTTTACAGAATTACCTGAAGTAATTCTGTAAAGGGGTGGGGGGATAGCTCAGTGGTTTGAGCATTGGCCTGCTAAACCCAGGGTTGTGAGTTCAATCCTTGAGGGGGCCATTTAGGGATCTGGGGCAAAAAATCTGTCAGGGGACAGTACTCAATCCTGCTAGTGTAGGCAGGCGGATCCTGCTAGTGTAGGCAGGGGACTGGACTCGATGACCTTCAAGGTCTTTCCAGTTCTAGGAGATTGGTATATCTCCATTTATTTCTTATTTCTTATTTCTATTTCTAATAGTCCGAAGTAAACCCTTTCTTATACTTATGGCTTCCTACACTAAAGCTTTATATCCATTTGAAGTTGGAATTCATTTTAGGGTTTTTATTTTGCCCCTGTCCATAGCTGGGTATATCTTCTCCCTTCTCCCCTTCAAAATGAGGGCAATGAACCTCAGAGCTTCAAATAATCCAGTAGTAGAAGTAAAAGAATGTGGTTAGTGGGTGACTCGTAGGAGCTCAGATAGAGACTCAGGATGGCTGCCAGCAGCATGAAATCACTTCTAGGTATATGGATGAGCAAATAGCTTAGCACTTCACTTCTTATAGTCCATAAAAATATTTATTCTTTCCATCATCAAGCCCTTCAGAGCTTTGGTATCTGCTCTTTTCACTGAATCGCGTGGGCTCAAGGATGTGGTGATCTTAGCTTCGGAGTATTTCTGTAGAAAGGTACAAAAAACCAGTTCAATGGAGGTTTTGAACGTGCTGATCTGTACCTACTGCCTAGCTACTGTGCAGTGGGAAAATTCCGAATGCCTCTTTCTTGTGAGAGAAACACGGTGGGTGAGATAATGTCTTTTGTTGGACCAACTTCTGTTGGTGAGAGAGACAAGCTTGGTTCAATAAAAGATATTACCTCATCCACCATGTGTCTCTAATATTCTGGGACAGACACAGCTATAATAATTCTCTTTCCTATTGGAAGATAGATGAGGCCTGGCCAGCTCCAGACCTAAAAGTGCCCAAATAAATAGTGAGCAAAGAGAGTAGATCTGTATCCAGAACTCTGTTACGGACTCAAATCCCACTCCTGTTCCCTTCTCACTGATTCCCTCTGTCACTGTGACGTCATGCAGCAAGAAGACATAAAGAGTCACTTCCTTCACAGCCCTGGAGAGTGCACACAAGAATGCGCTAACATTGGGACTAAGCACATCACCACTTACACGATTGGGTGCCACAGACCTGGCTGGTTTATGCTTTCTCCCAGCAAAGTGAAGTGGTCAGTGCAAGTCCCAGAAAAAAAATGTATAGATGCTACTAGTATGATTAGAGAGCCCTGTCCCAGAGGGGAAAATGCAGGGGGGAGGGAACTAAAAGCAGGATATTCTTTAATATCCACAGACACACACACAGCTTCCCCAGAACTTCAGTCAAGTGGGCTTGATCCTGCATTTTTCTTACACAAATGTAATTCTGCCTGAAATCAATGGAGAATCGAGTATGAATGGGGGAGAACTTGAGTAGTTTGCTCAAACAAAATGAACTAGGTCTTGGCGTGTGCAAAGAAAAATACATCAAAGGATTGTGCAAGCTGTTCTATTGTAAGTGTTTTCCTTTATTTCCAGGATGGGGAGGTGGAAGGCCATCCCGTTTGGGCGTTGATTTACTACTGCATGCGCTGTGGAGATTTAATTGCCGCTTTGCACGTGGTGAATCGGGCACAGCACCAGCTGGGGGAGTTTAAAAGCTGGTTCCAGGAGTATATGCACAATAAAGATAGAAGGTACGCTGAGCTGGGAAAAATCTATGTGCGGTGAAAACTCGCTGTGGAGTAAGGTTAATGCTTTGGGGGGGAAATGAAAACATTGAGGTCTCTTTTTGTGAAAATGGCTAGCTAATGTGTGCAATGCCTATTTAATTTACACATAAGAAACGTTCACATTTTTAATCCATGGGTTTGAAGTCTAGATAGAGAGAGAGAGAGAGAGAGAGAGAGATATTGATTGATTGAGATTGAAAATATGCAGGACTAATTTACTAGTGTTAGCTTCAATCTTTTATTGTATGATCCATTTCCTAGACCAAGGTAAGATTTTGGAACTTGATAGATCAAAGATCTGCTCTGCTCTCAGAAACCCTATATTTTACTTTTTGGCTGTGACTGTTTTCACACCACTAGCCATGCACAAGGGAAACTGGTATTTTTTTACAGGATGAACTGAGCCTTGTAAAGAGGTTCAAGCCTCAGATCTGACCTATCCTGTTCTCCCTCTCGTATACCCTCCTCCCCCATCACTTCACAGAGTGCAGGTGACTTAGAGCTCATCCTGTTGGAATTTGTGAGAGATAATCTATTCTCTGGGAGCAGAGAAGAGCTGGTAAGAGTGACCCTGTGTTGGGATGCTGTCTAGGACCTGGGGAACTGAGGGCTTTGGGAAACCAGGCACAGGTCAGCATCATTGCTGGGACTCAAGCCCCTTAGGGTACATGTCTACACTGCAACGAGACACCCACAGCTGGCTCGTGCCAGCTGACTTGGGCTTGCAGGGCTGTGGGGCTGTTTCATTACAGTGTAAGACTTCCGGGGTCAGGCTGGAGTCTGGATTCTGGGACCCTCCCACCTTCCGGGGTCCCAGACTCCAGCTACAGCCTGAACATCTACACCACCATTTTATAGTCCCACATCCAGAGCCCCATGAGCTGAAGTTAGCTGACCAAGGCTAGCCGTGGGTCTTTGATGGCAGTGTAGACACACCCTCTGTCTCTCCCTCTCCTTCGTGACAGAATTATTAAGACAAATTAAGGCCCCAGCCCTGCAAATGCATGGAACACAGTGGGACTAGTTGTGTGTGTAAAATTACTCAGGTGCATACTTCCTTGCAGGATCAAGGTCTAAAAGAATAAATATGAAAAAAGCCGTTAGTCAAGTTTTATATTTTTCTTGCCTAATGTAGATTGATTCATAGACTAATCTGACTCACGTAAAATCTGAAACAGTGCACATTATAGCATTACTGTTCCAGAAACCTTGGCGAATAATCTATCATTGTTTCTATTACAAACATTTTAATATTATATGTTACAATTGATTTTTTCTGACTTTATTAAAGCTATAAAAAATGTGCTCTGGCTACAGACTTGACAATCAAGAGAGCACATTTCATTTGTATTGGTTTGACTAGGTTTTTCTCTAAGGAAAACATGTCATAGATCACATTGGGGTAATAGTTAATAATAAAGATGAAACAGTGCCCCTCATAAAAGACTTGATGCAACAAATCCTTACTTGCTTGAGTAATGTTTACTCACCTGAGTATTCCCATTGACCAGTGTGACTGATAATTACTTGAGAGAGAGGTGATGTAGCCTCAGGCCCAAATAGTTGATACCCATGTAAACATCCTTAAAACTGCTCTCTCTCATTTTCCATTTTGGTGTTTTTTCAAGTCTTTCCATTTGTCTAATTATAATATGTTAGCTAATGTGCGGGGGGAGAAAAGTGCTTTTTACATGTTATACAAATGACATTCGTGTTACAAGGGCTGCAGTGTGCAGTATGGTGGTGAAAAAGTCAGATACTGTGACTTCTCCGTTTGCCCGTAACTTTTGTGTGTGTCGTCCCCCTGGCCCTGCACTTGCGCTGCAGAGTTGTCTCCTGTGTCCCGTTGGGCATAGCTCCCCGCTCTGGGTGTTGCAAGCTGGTGCACAGGGTCACAGCACCGCTCAGGGTTGGCCCTGCCACCCTTCTGTCTCGACTGCTGGGAGAGGTGGAAGGCGCTTGGACTAAATCTGAGTGGGTGGCATTGCGGCCTGGCACACTCCCTCATCATGGACAGGTGGCCGGGGCAAACCTGGGCAGTGCTGTGACCCTGTGCGCCGGGTCATAGCACCTGAAACAGGAAGCCAGGCGCAGTTGACTGCGAGGGAGGGCTGACTCTCCAGTGATCCCCTCCCCTCCTTGGGCCCTTACCAGGCCAGGATTAGGGCTGCTGAGACAGGGTGGCGGGCGCCGCTGCGGGTGGTCCGTGTCCCCTTGGTGTGGTGAGGAGGAGTCGGTGGCAGTGGTGGAGGAGGGCAACACTGGATTGCTATGATTTCAAAGAGGTACAGTTGAGTTTCATTTGTCTGGGCATTATTTTATCAAAACTCAGAGCAGTCACTAAACCCGGGACTTTTACTACATTTACCGTAACCATGCCATGATTTTTCGCCATGACATATCTGCAGCATTAGTGCTTATTTATTTGCAATCAGAAGTGGCGAGTGCAAGGACTGCCTTGCAATGTGTGTTTCTCAAACAGACATTTATGTGTATTTCACTCATCCCTGTCGAGCTGTGCCCTGCACAGGTTTTTCTGTTTCCAAGTGTTCTAACAGGGAGAAGGTTGGAATTTGTAAGTGTTCCAAAGCTTCTTGCATAATCATTTGGTTTTATTTTTTTAGATTGTCCCCTACCACTGAAAACAAGCTTCGCCTCCATTACAGACGAGCCCTGAGGAACAATACGGACCCTTACAAAAGAGCTGTTTATTGTATCATAGGCCGGTGTGACATCGCTGATAACCAGAGTGAAGTTGCTGATAAAACAGAAGATTATCTTTGGCTAAAAGTAAGTGTGATTGCAATACTAGGATTTAGTAGGCCACATCCTCAGCTGATGTAAATCAGCATTGGTCCACGGACTTCAGTGATCTTCACTGAAGTTCACTAGATGAGGATCTGACCTCTGTGTTGGAAGGCTGGCTTTCTCCAGCGTTACACAGGGTTATTCTACCTCCCAGCACGTTCCAATCTTAGGTCTTTCTGTTGTATTGATATGACACGGTTTAGGGCCGTTGTGGGGGCAAAATGATGGCAGAAACCTGTCTCAACTCCAGTCTGTCATTTCCTGTGCCACCAGAGCGGACTTTAGTGTGAAGGCAGCTTTCTTGTTCTGTGTGGGAAGAGAGCGGCTCTCCTCATTCAACACCAGTTCCTTCAGCTGATTAAAGAGCATAACGAACTTGTTGCAAAGAGAGTCCTTTACAGTTCGTCCTTCCTGGATGGATCTTGGCTGAAGTGTTGGCCTGGGAGTTGAGAGAAAAAGGAAATGTGAATACCTCTCGACAGAGGGAATAGGGGTAAATACTGATCATTTGGGTATTTTCTCCTCCTATATGGAAGCCAAGGAATTAGAATGGTGAGTTAGCTGTGTAAATGCAAAATGCCGTCATTATTATTGGTGGCTTGTGCCCCAGGGATTTAATTTGATTGCATGCACAACTGTGAAGGGATCCTAAGGTGTGTTGAAATGGAATTTTGCTATTTTGCTATTCGTCTGTCTCGTATCATCATGCTGATTTAACTTGGGTCCAGTTTCTGACTGAAAGTGGCTGCTAGTCCGTTGGTCAGCTCCTGGAAGAGCACTTTTCAACTGCCTCCATCAGGCAGGAGAAAGTTACATAAAGGTCCGTGTTTCTCCTTTCTTGTGTTTAGCTGAACCAGGTGTGTTTTGATGACGATGGTACCAGCTCCCCCCAGGACAGGTTAACATTATCACAGTTCCAGAAACAACTGCTTGAAGACTATGGTAAGGGAGCTTTTGTGGGACTGACTCTTCTGCTGGGGTTCAAACTCTCTGCTTAAAGCACTTTGTACTTCTTATGTAAACTATAAAATCCAGTTAAACCCTTCAGTTACCCAGTTGCTCACTTCTGAGTCTCTGAGAGGAATAGCAGCTTTCCTAAGAACTGCTGAATGGTTCATATGTCTTTTCATCAGTCCAGGTAATTAATGCCCATATGCTGTCCAGAGCAGGAGTCCCATGTGTTGTGTCCATTTGAAATTGCAGATCATTTTCTCTCTTCCTGGATCTGCCAAACTCTTCTAATAGAGCTGCCAGTTGCTGGAATCCAGGGAAGAAAATGGATTCTCTCTGGTTCCAGGAATGTCTTTGTCTGAATGCTTGAACTCCTGAGTTACTGCCTACAGGTGACCATACCAAGTCACTCACTGCAGACTCAAACTAATGAATACGGCAGGAGCTTGACCGTGTAAATCGTGGTCATTTCCACTTTGGAAGGTTTTGGGAGTGGGCGAGCGATGAGGTCAGAGTGTCCAGTTCCTCCCCTGGATTCCTGTATTCAAAATTCATCTGGTCATTCTGACTGAAAAAATAGAGGACTTGATTCTCCACTGCCCAGCACTTGTGTCATTTACATGCTTGTACAGTGAGTTCAGAGAGAGTGTAAACAGGTACCAGTGCTGCGAGTGGGTGGAGTATTCTGATTTGGTGGTGTTTTGCACTTGCTTGGCACAGGGGTAAATGTTGACACAGGGGTTAGGACAGTGGAGAATCTGTCCCGATGGAGGCATCTTTGTCAGAAGGGAGAAGAGGGACTCCTTTCAGCATGAGTAACTGTGATCACTTCTGCTGAATACATTTTTCTGTTGCAACCTTTCATGACATATGTGCAATGGGGCAATTATAGATAAACCAGAGATGTGTGATTAGATATTGTGTTGTCTTGCGTGTTTATTTTCATGTGGAGTGAGTAAACAATAGTGATGTACTTTGACAGGAAGCACCTACTGTCACAGATCCCAGTTGCAAAATCATCTTCACTCACACGGGTCTGTTTCTTTCCTCAGGCGAATCGCATTTTGCAGTGAATCAGCAGCCGCTTCTCTACTTCCAAGTATTGTTCTTGACAGCACAGTTTGAAGCTGCGATTGCTTTTCTCTTCCGGATGGAGCGCTTGCGTTGTCATGCTGTTCACATTGCTTTGGTCCTCTTTGAGTTAAAGCTGCTCCTGAAATCTTCTGGGCAGAGCGCACAGCTGTGTAAGTCCTGCATACTTCCCGCTATCATTAAGCCCTGGCCTTTAACCCTGGAGAGACTGCAAGTGGACATATCCCTAAGCCATCATTTGAACCAACATGAAACATGCCAGGGTTAACCATGTGGGTCTGTTTAGATATTCAGGGAGTGAGTGAATGTCTTAAATGAAACACTGCTTTGATCTTTAGGCTAATGTAGGTTGGTGCCAAAATGTTTGATGCTAAGAAATCTTGTTTTGGTCCATGTTGTTTCCAATATCACAGTAAGTCATGAAGCTGGCGACCCTCCCGGCATGAGGCGCCTTAACTTTGTTCGCCTTTTGATGCTCTACACCCGTAAATTTGAGTCAACGGACCCAAGAGAAGCTCTGCAATATTTTTACTTTCTCAGGTAAGATCCTGTGTCTAAAACTTAGTGGCACATTATATTACTTCAGTAATAACCATAGAAGGTCTGTGAAACGCACAGATTTTTCTTTTGTTTTGCTTGTCTTTTGCAGGAATGAGAAGGATAGCCAAGGAGAGAACATGTTTTTGCGTTGTGTTAGTGAGCTAGTAATCGAAAGCAGAGAGGTATGTTCGGGTAACCGTTTTCTCCCTTCCTCATTTCAAGTGAAATTCACCCCTTTATAGAATGTCAGTTCAAGGCCTCATGCACTGCTTAAGCCAAATGGGCCTGAGACATCTTAATTTCTCTCCTGGTCTGTTTCTCCACCATTACATGGATTAAGAGAGAACAGATCCATTTCTCAGAAAGACCATATGTTTGGTGTTGATTTAGTAGAGCACCAAAGGTGTTTGCATTTTTATATATTTATTTTAAATGAAAATCTTGGTTTCACGGAGTGCTCTGTTTGTGGTATACTCAGGACTGCAACTTTAGGCTACTACCAAGTGTATTGCAGTAGGTATACAGTTAATTTCCTTTCTTTCTTACTTTTTGTGTAGTTCGATATGATTCTGGGGAAGCTGGAGAATGATGGCAGTAGGAAGGTGAGTTGATAACATTTTGTACAGATATTATATGATGTGTATCTCATTCTCTGGGCGTGTGCGCACGCACACAAGATGATTTTCCGGTTATTCTCGAGTCTATTTCTGGCCTTCCTGCATTTTTTCACAGCTAAGGTAACACCATAGTTGCATGTGCACTATAAATATATATATAGCACAAAGTCATTGTAAAGGGGTGATGGTTGGCAAGAAGGAAGGCAAATTACAAGGGGTCTAGATTGAAAAGAGGATATAGTTAAAGTACATCTCTAAAGAGACAAAGGCACAGGGTGGAGTCCTGGCTCTATTGAATTCTGTGGCAAAAATCTCAGCTGACTTCAGTGAGATCAGGATTTCATCTGTTCTATAATCAACAGCTAAGATTTGGGTTGGATTTATGTTTTGGGTTAAAGAAGGCTTGCATAATAAATGAGCGGCTGCACCCATAAATGGCCTGTGAATTTTTTCCCTCTCTTGTTAATGTGGAATATATGTACTCATTCGCTTCAGAGGAGAACTGAGTTGCAACCCCTTACAAATCCTTATAGCTAAGGAAATGAAGGCTAACAGACCAAAAGCATAGCCACAAGTAAGGCTATGTATGCTTGCATTTTGTTTGTCAGCATACATTTCATTTGCAACCTTTCCAAAGCCTCTGAAGTGTTATATGCCCGAGTCTTTGTGTTTCACTATTCTTCCTTGTGATGTCTTCAGTACATTACAATAATTTAGAATGTGACATATTATCTGCGTCATTTTGAATAAATTGGAAACAGCTGATATTTCAATGCTCACTCCCCCCAGTTGGAGAACTCTTCTCTTACACAAGCTTTTTCTGTTTTTAATGTGGCCTTCTTATTCATTCCCATGGAAATGTACAGTCCATTCTGACCACAATCTGACATGTATATTTATTCATTTCCTTGACAGAAGTTTTTAAATTCCTGGAATATATCTGAGTTCAAATGCTTTTTTCTCCTCTTCCTCCCCATTTGTCTTGTCTCATCAGCCAGGCGTGATAGACAAGTTTACTAGTGACACAAAACCTATTATTAACAAAGTTGCTTCAGCGGCGGAAAATAAAGGATTATTTGAAGAAGCAGCAAAACTTTACGACCTTGCAAAGGTAAATGTGTTCTCATAGCTGCCATCCTACCTATTTCATAATAATTTAAAACACGTCAACGTTGCTTTGAAAGTTATTTTGATTTCAGAATGTGAACTGTCTTGACCATATTAAGCCCAAATCTTGCTTATCTCATTCTATAGCTGTTCCATTGGTTTTACTGAGGTGACTCATGAGTAAAGCAAAGAGGACTTGGATGTAATGTCCAATCCATACTGAGATTTAGCTGTATGGTCCTTAAGCAGTCCAAGTTCCTGATCTATATACAATCCACATTTCAAATAATTGTTTCCATGAGTAAGATTGTTCTGGCAGACAAAGTGTTTTTTCTTCATATTTAATTGAAATAGCATTTGGAAACAAGGCTAAAACAATAGGGCCTTTATTGCAGTAGGTACACTTATTTTGCTATTGAAATATATCCAGAGTCAAAGAGAAGGGTGCAGTAGCCAGCTACTTAATAGGGAATGGAATGCCATGTGATTTTCCAATTTTCTGATATAACAGATGGCTATCTAAAAGGTAATAATTGAGTGCCCAATTTCTGCTCACGGTGGGGAGACACTCAGAACCCACAGGATCAGGTCTTTTTACATTTTTTTCACAACATGCAATAGCCAGGCTCTGTAACATTTGCTTTTTCTTTCATGTATTTTTATTATTGGACAGAATCCAGATAAGGTATTAGAACTGATGAATAAATTACTCAGTCCCGTGGTTCCTCAGATCAGCACTCCCCAGTCTAACAAAGAGAGGCTGAAGAATATGGCACATTCCATTGCAGAGAGGTAAGACTTGGAGTTGGATCTCTGAGACTGCCAAGTGACTAGAGTGGACCTGACCAATCCAGTTCAGGTTCCTACACCTCTGTCAGTCAGTGCACTGGGGGTTTTCTTGACCTTGCTCATGCTAGCTTGAGCAGTGTCCTTACTGATGTTTTCAACGGAGAAGGGGAAGAACTTGTTTTTAATTACTGTATATTACACACATAGAAAATGTAATCTCGTGTTCTTGGTCAGATGAATTTGACAGAAGCAAGGTATATTATCCATGGTCAAATCAGAAGAGGAGACCTGCAATATTACTTGAAAAGTGGGGGAATGGGAGGGAGAGATATAATCTAGACAGCAATAAATATAATTAGTTGTACATTTTAGAAAGAGAATTTTTAATGACATTTCCCTAGGCAAATTAGTTGTTGGTGGTGGTTAGTTAGTAGTCGTGCAACCTACTAACTTAAAGTTGAATTAAGAATAAACTTTAATGACTGGGGCTGTTCTGAGAGAATTGGAGGCCAGATGGAAGTGTTGGAGGTTCGTATCCTGAAAACTTTGTTTTCCGAGAGCCAGGCTTGTTTCATTGCTGTTTTAATAAAATGAAATTGGATTAAAAAGGCAACGAATTGAAACTCAAACCGGATAAGGCTGTTTTACAGGAGATGAAATGAACCAGTGGGGCATGGTGCCACAAGATGTTATTGTGATAAAGAGCCTTATAGGAATCGGAAAAGAAAGATGTTCATATGAACAGTAAGATTGTCATTTGCTGTTACAGTACATTAACTGGGATAAACATTTATAAGCGACTTCAGCCTTCATGCGCCACCAACTTTCTGGGGCTAGGAGTAAACTGTTCTCATTGGCAAAATAGTCCCATTTCTACATCTTCCTTTGAAACATCTGATTGGGGCTGTTGTCAGAGGCAGAAATACTATACATCATGCTTCTGATGAAGTATGGGAATTCCTGTGTTTCAGTAAAGGAATGTCCTTGTACTTTTAGAAAACGTATTAATTCTTACCATAGAACCTTCTGCTTACCATAGTACCATAATGCAAAAGATAAATAAAATAAACTAAGCAGATCTCCAAGCATTTCCGTCTTTTAAAATGAGAAAACATAAGGGTTGTGTTGAGTTTTAACCTAATATCTTTTGACTTTCTTTACTGAAAAGTGACATTTTCAGGTCACTATTTCAGTCTATCCTATCTCCAGATAGTGAGGGTAAAAACAGAGTGAAAATTAGTACCATATTGACGGAATATGATATATCATTCTGCAGCCGTCAAGGAGAAAGAAGCTTATGGGTGGAATTTATGATCGAACAGAGTCTACAGTAGCACTTTAATAGCTTGTTTCAGTCTCCATGAGGGAGACTTTTAAACATGGCTGTTCTATAGCACTTCTTTATAGCCACACCGTCAATGGTCAGATCAGCCATTTCTGGTCTTTCTCCCCACCTTAGGCTTCCTGACGTTCAGAACACTTGACTCTGTCATGGGTTTCTTTTTCCCATTTAATTATTGTCTAGGGCTTTTCTTCAGCATATGTATCGTGGAGAATGTTTTAGTGATGCAAACTTGGGCCAGTGATCACCTTCTTGCATCATTTTGCAGGAACAGAGAACGTACCATGTACAGAATAGACCCACGTCCATCTTGTTTGGTATTCTGTCCCCAATAGTGGCTAATGCAAGATGCATCAGACGACGGACGATTAAATGTCTATATAATGCGCTCGACCAGCTGCACTATACTACTAGAGTGGGGAAGAGAGCCGTACCCTGTTGGCAATCTGTTCAGACTGTAAAGAATGAGGATTGGTAGCCTTTGTATTCTGTTCTAAGTAAGATAGCTAGAAATAATATTCATAAGTGTCTAACCCTTTCTTAGGGTTACCTTACTAAAGTATTTGCCTGAATATCCCAGTGCAGCAAGTCTCACAGGTAACTATGCTATATAAACAGTATTTTAAAGATGCCTATACAATACCTGCCTATCCGATAAATTGGATCCCAGTTTCCGTGGCCAGTTGTCACTGGTATATGGAAACATTAACAATATAAATACATTTATTTGTGAGTAGGAATTAAGAGTGAGAGAAATAATTAAAGTGAGCCAAAGAGAGAGCCTCCAGAAACTCTGTTATGGTTAAAAGAAATCAAAGCTGCATTTTTGTTGCTAGATGCCTCTGTCTTTTTGCTTCAAGCCTGATCTTCCAATTAAGTGCAAGTTAGGGACTCATGTCTATAAGTGGATGCCGTTTTGCACAGTAAAATTATAAACACTTTTTTCTTTCAGGTATAAAGCTCAAGGGATAAGTACAAAGAAATCCATTGATTCCACATTCTACCTTCTGTTAGACTTGATCACATTTTTTGATGAATATCATGCCGGTCACATTGACAGGGCCTTTGATGTAAGTTCCATTTGAAGTACAGTCTTACTGATACCCTTGCAGACCCAAAGCATTTCATTAACACCACTTAAAACAATAAAAAAGGTGTCATGGTATCTTACACTGAACGAGTTAAAAGACGCAGTGATGATACAGGAATTTAAGAAGTGGATTTCTTTCCTGTAATCTCATCAGGAAGATTTTTTTTCTTGAGACAGTTCATAGCCCCAGAACAAAATGTTCATGATACATCGATGAATGGGTAAGCATTAAAATGCTGTCTAATAGCGTTATCAGGTACAATTCAGTTATCTAATGGGGTTCTTTGCAAACATTTCAAAATTACAAACCTGTTACTTAGCATATGGTAGAGAGAAATTTTGCTTTAAATCTGCTCTCATTCCTGCCCTCCTTTTTGCAGATTATTGAACATCTAAAGCTCGTGCCCCTGAGCCAAGATTGTGTGGAAGAGAGGGTGGCTGCCTTCAGAAATTTCAGCGATGAAGTAAGCAACACTTTGTGCCTTCAACCTCTTGCTATTTATGTCTCGCCAGAGAAGTGGAAGAGCCCTGTAGTTTTGCGGTTTTATAGTTTGTAACGGGGAATATTATTGATCAGGTCCAGATTAATTCTGTATTCTAGTCTTTGATCACGACGTTTTCCATCAGGGCTCCTCCTTGCAGCATTAAGATCAGGCACTAGAAATCTCAGAACTGAGTATCCATTTTGTGGAACAGGATCTGTTTTCAATCTTCCACACCATGTTCTGTGTGTTCTAACACCGAGTTCAGAAAATTTAGTAGAAAAGTTTCAATATTTGTATTGAATTGGGCTCTCGATGCTTTCAGCAGCCACTCAGCGTGTGAGGGAACGTGGGTTTCTTTCCTTCCAGACTAAAGCAAATTATAACTGGTTTACAGACTGCAGCAATTGCCCTGGGAGATTGTCCATTAAAATTGACATGCCAGGGGCAAAACCTCCCTAGCACTTACTTTTGAACCTTATATCAAATGTTAGATGCAATCTTAAAATATATTAAAGAGGATTTTTAATAACATAATCATTTTTTTCTGCTAAGTGAACTTGTAGATGAAAGGCTTATGGATGAATGAATGACATTTCCCTTCAAGCCTTAGAATTTATTGATTCCTTCCTGACTCATACATGTGGTAGACTGTTGCCCTAAAATCACTTCCCTGTAATCAAACTGCCTTAGATTCGAACAGGTGAAAATCCAACTGAGGAGTTTAACATTGTGGGTCTTGACTCTTTGCTTGTGAATTCATCCACCTTCAAAGTACTAGCTGAGGTGGTAAAAGAGGGATTTTCCTACCATTTTTTTTTCTATCATGATGGTTAGTGATAGGATGAAGCATCTTGAGCAGCCTTTATTGTGCTTTCTATCATCTTAGCACAAAAACTAATATCCAAATGACCACCATGCCCATAGCTAACATTATGGAAATTTTAAGGTGAAAGAAAAAAAAACCCTCACTGCTACAGCATAATGGAAGGTGGCAGCATTGGGAATTTTCTAACATTCCATAGCATGCACATGGCCCATCTGTAAAACATCCTCCCTCCCTCCCAGTTTCTAACGAAGAACCACAGCCTTTTGATGTAAAAGTTAGAGCAGTATTTAAAAGACAAGAGTGCCTGGAGCCATTTGAAAGCAATCTCTTTAGTGTAGTACCTGGTTTCTAATACTGAAGAGCGGTTGCCTTTGTGGGCCTTTCAAGTCCAGTTCAGTTGATCTCACACCAACATTTTAAGGAGATGTCTTGCTTGGCATTGTCAGCTTGGAAATGAATACAGGAGTAGGAGACTGAATGACAGCCTAGTGCTGAGGGACTGTGCCCATGCTCGTATGACAGCATTGCTGTCATCTCTTGACTCTGGAGCAATGAATCAGACCGTTCTGAGAATGAAAAAGGTTCTGTGTTCAGTTTCACTCCTCATTTCCTAGATTTGTAAATCAAGTCTATGGTGTCTTCAAGGAAAACTTGGAAATCTGTCCTGTTGAGAAGCAGTTCAGCTGATGTCATCAACTTTTTTTCTTCCCTCCGGTTTTATTTCTTTGCATATTTGTCATAAATTGGCGTATTTTATTTCTACTCCTGCTGCTCGTTCCCCAGCTGAAGTCACAATTCTCTATGACCCAGTCATCTTCAAATCAAGTTCATTATGAGGGGGCATTTCTCACCACATCCTCCTGTACAAACAACAGATAGTGCTCAGCTCTCTGACCTCTTCCACTAACCGTAATGACTCCGTGTTGACTGGCTTTTCATTCCCTTGTGTTCTTTTTTTCTTTGCATAGATCAGACACAGTTTATCGGAGGTCCTCCTTGCGACCATGAATATTTTGTTCACGCAATACAAGAGGATGAAGGGTACTAGCCCTGCTACTCCCACGAGACCCCAGCGTGTGATGGAGGATAGAGATTCGGTAAGGTTATGGTCCTTATCGTCGGTCAGTGATGTTTGCTGAATGCTTTCTTCTTTTGTTTCAAGATTTTGAATCTCAAACGCATGTAAGAACGAACCTCAGATTGTCACCATCTTAGACGGACTTATTCTTCACTTACTAGACAGCCTGCTTAGGATATGTCTCTGTATAAACCAGGCTCTTAGCTGGGTTTTAGCCTGCAAGCCACATGGAAAAACCTCTGACCCGGGTTTGGAGGCGCTTTAAGTCTCGGCTACCTGACCCGGCTGGGGATGTGGGTTAGAATCCAAGCACTGCATTGACCGAGGCTTGAGACCACTCACTTTGTAGTGAGGATGCAGGCTTAAAAACAAGGGTAAGGACAAACAACCCTTCAATGTTGAGAAAGAATGTCGTCGTAAATCGCACTGGTAGTTCCATCTCGTTCCCTCCTCTTATCAAGAAAAAAGTGGGATAAATTTGCCCATAGATGGGATCTTTATTAGCTCATGTCCCATCACTAATGCACTGAATCCCAATGATTGATGTAGTGGATTTGACTGTTAGCCGTTCACTGCTGAGAACCCGGCTCCCTCTCCTGCCATTTAGTGCTTTGTCCCTGATGTTGCAAAACAGATTTCTAGATCCTGTTTCCATTTTCACCTGAGTGGGGTGGGGTGAGTTGTGGGGATGGGAGTTGAGACCCCACAATCCCAAAACTTCCACACCAAGGAAACGTGGAAGGACATTAGGAACATTTAGAAATGACTCCAGGGCAGTGAAATAAACCAGCAGTGTGTCACTGCAGGAACAGACTTTAACCCTAGCTAGAGAGTTTTCAGTATTACTGGTTGTGACTGGGACCACACGTAGATTTGACCCTTGGGGCATGGAAGAAGGAGTAGTTAATGTCTCTCTAGCAGGCTTCCTTTCTCCTTACCATGCAGAAACCCCACCAGGGTGAGATAGTACTATGGAATTCCAGTTTTGGTGTTGTTGGGGTGCTTATTTTCGGGGAGTGTGGATGAGAGAAGGAAGGGGCCTTGTTCCAGCAAAATCTCCCCAACCCAAATCAGCAGGGGAAGCCAACACATGTTCCTGCAGAGCACTTCTCCCTCTGCAGATTTGGAAAATACACTCCCCCGCACCCAGGTGAGTCTAGGGAACGCTCTGGGCCGCATGGCCCTTGTCAGCATAGTCCAGGGGACTCGGCAAATTGAGGAGAGGCTGGGCAGCAGTGTAGAGTCAAAGGTTATTCACAGAGATGTCCATCACCTTCATCAGCTCTCTAGAGACCTGCAACTGTCTCCTGGAGCCCTTTACCTTCTTCGGTGGTAGGGAGACCCCTCCTCTTCAGGAGAACTCAGAGGAAATGTCCCAGTAGCCCTTCTTGCACTTTCCGATCCCCATGGAGGCTATCCCTCCTCAGGAGAGACTGGGACCCTGGGTTAGAAGAACATCATTCTCTTCATCACCACTTGGTGCCAACAGACCCACCAGGGTGACCATGGTGAGCCATATCCCAGTGAAATCAGGGGGAGCTGTATAGGGTCCATATAGAGCGCACAGCAATGGGGATGTATAAAAATACCACCAGGGGGGACACATGACTTTTTCAATCTTCCTGCTCCCATTAAAATCATCATCTCTAGCTTTTCTAATGCCAGTTGAAAGTCAAGCTACCTCTTAAAATATTTTTTTAAATAGCTAGGTTTTGAAGTAGTGCAATTTTTAGGAATTTATTTAATAATGAAATTAACTGGCATCAAGGATTAAGAAACAAAATCCTGTCCAGCCAGACCTGGTCTGTTTGCCAAGTTCCAGTCGGATACAGATTACAGCAAGCCAAATTACGAGCTGGGAAAACATGGTTTTAATGGCAGCGGCAGCTAAAACCTAATTAACACATCACTGCCATGGAATACACGTGTCCAGTGATTTGTTATTAACTCTTTGGGACAGCTGAAGGGCATTCTCCTGGCAGAGGAAATCTGAAGTGAGAAAGCCCCAGTGCTCTTTCTATGTGCAGTTTTATTTCAGAGCACAAGTGAAAGTTGCTTGTTGTGTTTCATTGATTTCTTCCTGAATGTTCATTTAAGTAAATTACAACCAATGAAACACCTGCATCTCTAGGCTTCTTTTAACCTTCTCTGAAAACCTCCACCCCTTACCAATGCCTCACTGCTGGGGATTAGAATGGCTTTTTAAAAATACGTTGCCATCGCCAATGAAAAGGTAAGGGGGACTGTAAATGCACTGACTCTAAAGAGGTTTGCTCAGTGTTTGTTCCCTGCCCCCCAGGGTTAGACGTCATCATAGGAATGATTTCTTCCCTTTTTGGAAAGCGCTTTCGTCTCAAAGAATCACACCGCACTTTTACAAGCGTAACTGATTCAGTTCTACCAGTCGATCATGTCGCCCGCCGCTGAAACCAGCCCACCTGTGGAGCAAAGTGGGACTGCACAGCAACTGTACCCAACAGCTTAGGGAGAGCGGGAAAGAAACACGGTGACAGTGGGAGAAATTCAGGGGTGATTCAGAGTCTGTGTACAGAAAGTTGCCACCTGATTTGGGATTACCATATCTCACTTAATAATTTTCATTTCAGGGGCCTCAGGCATTGGTAGCAACTTGCTCCCTCCTGTTGTCTGTCTGAGGACTGAAAAGCCTTAGGATATGTCTACACTGCAATGTAAACCCAGGGTTAGTGGGACGTGAGTCAGCTAGGGAACCCTGGGCCTGAGCATCTACATTGTATTGATACGCCCACAACAGTCATGGTTGCTTCAACTTCCCAATTCATCGAACAGACTGAAGAATGATCTTGAGGCCCATGGTGTCGCTAAACACAAACTTTTCAGGATAACAATTTAAGGATACTTTATGTTTAGGAGGAGAACCTTACTACAGACTAACAAAAGTCTCCGTTTTCAGCCTCTGATTTATTATGCACAGAATATAACTAACCTAACCATATAACCCAGAAACATTCTCAAGATATCAGGGGTGGTTTTTACACATTTAATTTAGGAAATTTAAGAAAAATAGTTTTGGAGTCTGAAGCTGCAACATGGCCACCTTTGTGCACATGTTGTTGCATTTTCTGTTACGGTATAGGGTGTTAACTTTCATTTACTAGCTGTATAGGCCTGATTCTCAGTTCCACTCACTGCATGGCAGAGTAAAGGCACCTTAAGGGGTATAACTCACTCTGCCAGTGGAGGTGTAAGGGCCTTAAGTGTAATAGAGAATGAAGACCTTAATGTATGTGGAGTGTGGCTGACTTCCAGGATCAGTGTGTTTGTATTTCCTCTCATTTGTGCTTTAAAGTGTCAGTTATCACACTGCATTGATGTGATTTTTTTTTTTTTGCATTTTTTAGTCGTCTTTTAAAATAGAGAAGAATTTTGGTACAGTGATGGAAATCAGGGAGTTTGTTCTTACAGCACGGTAATACTCTGAAGCTGAAAAAGCCTTTTGGGGGGAAATTTTACCTCAATAGGATTTTTAAACAAATGGGGGAGGATTCAACATACTTTTGAAAGTCACAGATGAAAATAATTGGATTTCCTTGCTGAACATTGTCAGGAGAGTAACAGTGGTGGAAGAAAGATGATCTGTGCCTATTTGATTGGGGAGTGTTTAATAAATTAATCTGTAAATGAACCACGGTTGAGAGTTGAATGGTGTTTCGATGGACCTAATTTAAAATAACCAGTACTTTATTTTTTTATTTCTTAGCAACTCCGGTCCCAAGCCCGCGCACTGATAACATTTGCTGGAATGATCCCCTACAGAACGTCAGGAGACACCAATGCAAGACTGGTGCAGATGGAGGTCCTTATGAATTAGCACAGAGGCTTTGAGTTAGAACTATAGCATCCCCTTCCTGTCATTAGCTCTTTAAGAGGATGGGCCCAGTATCATTTTGTATCCTGTATTTTTGTCGATGAAAATAAATTTCTTTGGTTTATATTTGTTTTTGACATCTTTTTATTTTCACGGATTTGTATTTTTTTATTCTTTTTTTAAAAATTGTTTTATAGGAAAACACGCTTTAAGTAAATGGGCCGTACGTAGAGAGATGTGGTAGATTTTATTTTTAGAGAGGTCAATACACTACTGTATAGTACCCTCAGGAAGTGACAGAGGACACTTTTAATGGTAACGCAGTTTTCTCTGAATTGAGAATTTCATAACCACACCATTTGGAAATCTTAAACTTTTGGGATTTCTTTGAAAAAATTAAGGTAATTTAAAAGTTGAACATATGTATCTGTACTTTGCATTACATAAGAGATGCTGTACATAGCATACATTGTTCTCTCATGAGTAACTGTGTACCTTTAAGAAAGCGAGGACTACTTGTAGCACCTTAGAGACTAACTAGTTTATTTCAGCATGCTGAAATAAACTGGTTAGTCTCTAAGGTGCTACAAGTATTCCTTGCTTTCTTTACGGATACAGACTAACACGACTGCTATTCTTGAACCTGTGTACCTTTCTATGCTGCAGTTTGGCTTTACATAGATCAGGTAGGCTTGGCAGAATTAGATTTTTATTTGTTATAGTTTTGATTAATAATATCAATGTTTGTTTTTTAGTATTTTTAATTTTTATCCATTTTTTCACAGTTGCAGGGCATTGAGTTTTAAGCACACTTTTCAATTTCTATCTATTCTACATTTTCACAGTTTCAGGACATTACAGGGAGGTCAGACAATAATTATGTAATGACAATTAGACACTGCTGTTTTAAAAACTCAGTTTTCTAACACACAGTGTCAACATCCCTTCAAAATGTACAAAGAAAATATCCTTAAATCAAACTATAATAAGTTCTCAAGCAGCATTTTCCTTACTTTGCCTATCTGTACATTTAGATTATCAATGGCAATATTTTTTCCATGGGTTAGTGTGTATGGTGAAATGGATGTTTACCGACATTTTACCAATAAAAATCGAATCCTTCCAAGCGTAAGGATAGATAGCATAAATTGACACTTCAAAGGAGGTTTAAAAGATAGGCCAGATTCTCAGTGGAGATCCAGTCTAATTGCATTGGAGCCTTTGCAGGAATCAGTGAGGTTTCCAAAGAAAAACAGCAACTATGGTAACTGATTCAAAAGGACAATATTTCAGAAAAAGATTTGAGCAGAAGGGTCTTACTAAATACCAGTCACTTTTTAGCCAGTCAAGACTTCAGGTTGCCATGACACCGTGTACAATTTACCCCCAGGATAGAACGGTAGACAGCTGAAAGAGGAAGACCAAGATGTTCAAATGTGGGTGCCTGACTTGGGTCACAGTTCCAGTGGTAGCAAGTACCCAAAATTCCCACTGTAGTCACTCAGAGTTCCGGGTGCTTACCACCTTTGAACATCAGTGCCTCGCTGTGGATTTTAGGTGACTAAACGTAAGCACCCAAGTTTGAAAACGTTGACTGAAGGGTGTCATCAGGAAGGCCCAGGGATTAGATTATATGAAAACTCACTGTCTAAAATAAATGTATTTAGCTGCCTAGCCATCTTAAAACTGGAGCAGGACGGATACTAACTCTTTGCCTTTCTGCTCCTGGCTCTCCAATAGCACCTGCTGTGTAGCTTTTCAGATCATGGAAATGCCAGGACTTGTAAGGTTAGAAGCACAGCAGGTGGGTTTCAAAGAGACGATCCAATAGTCAAAGAGGTTAATAGAATAGTACCAGCTTTCCCATATCAGTGCCCAGGATGGGAAGAACTGGTTTCCCAGTTTGCATCACTGAGGATGATTTATAACACGTGTCGAGGGCTATAGAAACACACTGCTAGTTGCTGTTCTGAATGACTTACAAACTGTTGGGTCAGATTTTTCTAACCACCTTTTACCAAGCCCTTGTTGTGCCTAATTTTATCAACTTTTCTTCACTTGACAAGAAACTGCAAGACAACGTGCAGAGGGAGACTTAGTCCTGGGAACTTCTAGACTGGCACTAACATTTTAGAAAGAAGACTGTTACTGGTAGTGATCATCGGTATAGCACTACAAGTGTGTGTGGTGCTCTACAAAATATGACACATTCTCTGGCCTGAAGAGCGTAAAGTGTAAGAGAGGACAGGCATAAGATGAGAGCACAGGTAAGGGGCGGGATGTTGAGATACCTAAACATTACTGGAGGCTTGTCTATACTTGCCGCGTGGTGATGGATACATCAGTGGTCGATTTAACGGGTCCAGTGAAAACCCGCTAAACCGACTGCAGATTGCTCTCCCGTCGACTCTTGTATTCCACTGGAATGAGAAGAGTAAGGGGAGTTGATGGGAGAGCATCTCCTGTCGACATAGCATAGTGTGGCCCCGCGGTAAGTAGATCTAAGCTACGTCAACCTGAGTCACACTACTAGAGTAACTCAGATTGCATAGCTCAGATGGACTTTCGCACATGTTTTAGACCAGTCCTGGAGGATGTATTGGAGTGATCCTACATACCAGCTAATTGCCTATATCATGATTTCATAATGAAAAAAATCATCACTAATTCAACATGAAAATCTTTGTCTTTAATATTTCTCTTATGTTTGGGCGTTCCCTGATATGACCCAGATCACCAATTAGTCTGATCTGCTAGAGAGCACAGGCTGTAAACTAGACAAGAGAATGGGGCGTCTTTTCTAAAGCAGGATGTTTAATAATCATTGACCAAATTATTTCACTTGTGTTTTTTCAGGTGAAGTCCAGTCCCCTCTCTCTTCCTTCCCCAATTCTCCACCTGTCTGTATGTCAGCAAGTGCACTAACAGGACGTCCTTAGTCGTTACCTTATAGCACCTTATGTATTATAGGACCTGAGGAACCTTGCCTGAGGAAACTGAGGCAGCCCTGGAACTACTCCCTCTCTGAAGAGATCACCTGGAGAGGACCAGGCCTTTTTCCTGAAGGGCCTGCTTGTTATTAATTCCACCCCCTTGGTTATTTGCACTGGTGCATCTTTGCAGTGGGATGGAAGACTTCACAATGCTTGTTTTTATTACTGTAGTTTCCAGTGCATGTCTATCTTGGTGGCTTGTGTGTTACCTGTTCCCCCTCTGGTTAGCTATTAAGTCATGTTATTTTATTAGTGTAATTTTGTTCTTGAATTTGGATGATTAAAGGACTCTTGGTCCTTTGCTGATTGTTTTTTCAAACCTGATCTATTAGATTGCTGTTGCAGGACATGCAGTGGATATGGGGGAAGTGGTAGATGTGATATATTTTGATTGTAGTGAGGATTTTGACATAGTGCCATGTGACGGTCTCCTAAGCAAAGTAGGGAAATGTGGTCTAGATGAAATTATTGTAAAGTGGGTGCACAACTGGCTGAAAGACCTTAGTCAAACTGGGAGGATGCATCTACTGGGGGGCCCTGAGGGATCAGTTCTGGTACTATTTAATATTTTCATTCATGGATAGTGGAATGCAGAGAATGCTTAGAAAATCGGCAGATGACACCAGCTGGGAAAGGAGTTGCAAGCACTCTAGAGGCCCGGAATAGAATTGAACATGACCGTGACAAATTGGAAAATTGGTCTGAAATTCAGTAAAGACAAGTGCATTTTTAGGAAGGAAAAACCAAATGTCCAGCTACAGAATGGGAAAAAAATGGTTAGATGGTAGTCCTGCTGAAAAGGATCTGGGGATTATAATGGATCAAATTGAAAATGAGTCAACCATGTGATGCACTTGCTAAGAAACTAATTTGATTCTGGGGTATATTAAGAGTGTCGTATAAGACATGGGATGTAATTGTCCCACTCAACGCAGGACTGTGAGGCCTCAGCTGGAGTACTGCATCCAATTCTGGGTGCCACACTTCAGGAAAGATGTGGACAATTTGGAGAGAGTCCAGAGGAGAGCAACAAAAATGATCAAAGGTTTAGAAAACCTGACCTTTGAGAAAAGGTTAAAAAAAACTGGGTATGTTTAGTCTTGAGAAAAGACCAAGGTGAGGACCTGATAGGGATATGTTAAGGGCTGTTTTAAAGAGGATCGTGATCAATTGTTCTCCTTCTCCCCTGAAGGCAGGACAAGTAACAGGATTGATCTGCAGCAAGAGGGACTCGGGTTAGATATTAGGAAAACCTCTCTAACTGTAAGGATAGTTAAGCTCTGGGATAGGCTTCCAAGGAAGGTTGTGGAATCCCCATCACTCTAAGTTTTTAAGAACAAGCTGGACAAACAGGGGTGGTCTAGGTTTACTTGGTCTTGCTTCAGTGGAGGATGGACTTGATGACTTGTTGAGATCCCTTCCAGCCCTACATGGCTATGATCTCACAGCCTGAACATGAAATAATTACCAAAAACCAGACCCATTGGGGCCAACCCCATTTTAAGCTGCTCCTTCCGTGACATAGTGGCTGTAACTCTTGTCTCTGTGGTCTCTTCTTAAGCAAAAGCTGGGCTGAAACAGGGATGCCTTTGTACTGCGCTTTAACAGGCCCCGTCTCTGGGGAACTGACAGGGAAATGAATCCCCTAGATGAAGACCCATGGCTAAGAAAATGTGGTGCTAACCCTGGAAAGCTCCATCCTAGCACTCAACACTAGCAGAGTCCTAGTTGGTTGCAGGGGATAGGCAGTTTGGGACACCTTGATGAATAAAGTACCATTGAAATAACACTGTTGTTTCAAGCTAGGTTTATAGCTTTCAAAGTAGCCCATTGTTAGTCTTTCTTCGTCGGAGATCATGCCCATAGTCCAGCTTAAATCTCGAGTGTAGCGGGGAGGTCTCATCCCACGAGCATATTGCTCTGTGTGTAACTCTGCTCTTGCGGGGGGCGAGCGGACAATCATGGATGTCCATACCAAAGGTGGGTTTGCCCAAGTTTCCACATCCCACCTTCCTCCAGTTAGTCTCGTTGACAGGACTGCATAGAAATAAGCGGAGGGCTTTTGTTTTCCATTCCCTTTGCTTTTCATGGGCCTGGTCATTCTCAAGGAAGGGAAAAGCACCTCCCAGTCTCTTCTCCCATCTGGCCCAGTGCAGGTGGTGCTAATTCCTGTAGAATAAATCTCCTTTGATGTTCCCAGGACAGCAGACTCTGTGCCTTGTCTACTGTGCCATATTCTGTACCTAATAAATCCATCTCTGTTCTGCAGTAAATAAGTGCTGTGCTTTGCATAGGGCTGGGCTCTAGCGGCTTTGCTGAATCAGGGCCCTAGTGACTCTCCATCTGTTACTCTGCTGCATCTGCTGAAAACATCGGAGATTAAATAAGTCGTACGGTGACAAGTTTATTCTTAGAGAAGTGGGAAGCTTTCCATTTCTGCTCCCTTGGGATTCTGCCAGGTAGAAAAGAACTTCTTTCTGCTTTATTCGGCTGGCCTATTTTCAGTTCTATCCTTTCTTAAGAAGCTCAAAATACACATATTTTATTGCGTTTCTCTCTGTCTCTTGCCCTGGTTTCTGTTTGTTCCAGCTGTGTTCAGCTGCCCTTGCCATGAAATGTGTTTGCCTCTGTCCCATTGCTCTCAGGGGTTTAATGTACTCTCTAGTTTTTGAATCTTTGGCTAGGAGGCACAGTTTGTAATATTAATTCCCATCAGAGTTTTTTTTGGTGACCTGCCCAGAAATACGGTCACTGCCGACGTTCCTTCCCCTCCCGTGCGTTTTGTTTGTTTGTCGTGTGGTTGGTTGGGGTTTTTTACTCTTCCGGTCTAGTTGCTCTACACAGCATCTTCTCTATCTCCTTTTCCGAGATATGGTCATCAGTGCTCTGGGTGAGGTCTGGTCTCAGCTGGCAGAACATGAGATTATTCATCACAGGGTGGGGATCGGAGCCCCATGTTGGGCCTGGTGCTCTTCTAACTTCTGTGATTCTCTATATAGCCTGTAGAGAACAATCCTGTGCTGACACAGAGATGGTCTGGATTGATCGAATAACCCTTCTCCATCTCTTCTGATACTAGCTGGTGTCTCTCAAACGCACAATATCAGTTCTCCCCTAAAGAGTAAACCAGCCATTGTCTGAGGTACTATTCTGATACCCTGGTTCTCCACCATTCTGGTAAACTTCAGGCCCGTGATGTTTAGGGCAATGCCAACAAGAGGCCTAGTCCTACCCACTGAGTTAGACTGATCATTTTTCAGTGGTCCTTGTAACCCATCCTCCTAACACAGGGACCTTGTGTGGGATGGCGACAAGCAAGTTTAATTCAGCAACGGAAAGAGCAGGATTATCTGAAAATATAAAACCTGGGCATGTTTAGTAACCTGGTAAGTGTTAAGCTATGGGAAGGACTGTTCTAGAGAGGATGGTGATAGGAGGAGAAATGAAGTGAAGGAGATTTAGGTTAGATATTAGAGAAAACTTTTGAACAATAAGGATATGAGAATACTGGAATAGGCTTTCAAGGGAGATCTTGGAATCACCTTTCTAGGAAACCGAATTGCATGAAGGGCCTTACTCTAAAGGGTACAAACTTCCACTGACCAAAGTATTTCTCTGAAACCATGATGTTGCCAGATCCTCTGAGAGAACGGAAGTACAGTTATTCTCCGGAAAGTGACTGGGGGGTGTCATTTTTTCCATTAATGAGCCAAGTTTTTCTGCTGCTGTAAATGGGCGAAACGCCGTTGGAGTCCATGAAACTCTGCTCATTTGTCTCGGAGAAGAGTGTTTGCCGGGGATCACGTTTGCTCAGGGTCTAAGTGAAAGGATGAGGTTTGGGGTTTTGGTCAACTGTCAACACTGCGAACTAACGCTGGAATCTGACAATGCCATGAGGTTCTTTCTGGCCCCGTGCCTCGTCCCCAGCCATAAAGATTCTCCAGTTGGACCTTAAGTTAATGGTTCCAAGGAGGATTCCTCAATATTCACTAGCATGCAGCCCATTCTCTTAGCTGTGTTAGAGCTGCAGGGGTGACGAGTAAAAAAAATTACACTTTGCTATTGAAGTAAGTAGATCTGACTGACGCCAAACAGGGAGCAGAGTTATTGAGTAGGAAAGTGCCATTTTACACGTCACGTTTCTGGATGTAACGTCTCTTTAATGAAATATCTGTCAGTATCTTGACTTCAGTATAACAGGTCTTCTAGCTTTATGGACTGAGTTAATTGACAAAGGGGTACACAGTGGAATAGACTGCTACCTCTGAGTGGGCATGTGTTTAAGGACATTTTGAACCATATTTTTTGCAGGGTTGATGGGTTTACATAGAGGGAACATTTTTTTAGCAGCAAAGCTAAAAATCCTCACTGTGTAGCTCTAGCATGTGTTACGTGCCCAGTAACAACAGTTAAAAATGTAAAGATCCTTTTTTCAGGTTTTGCCCCCTAGCATTTGTTTGAACTAGGTAAGGAGTGTTTGCTGTAGCTACCTAAGCTAAACCATGAGTTATTTCTTGCTGTCAAGATCTCCGGTCTGCAGTTATTCCTCCGGCTGGCTGCTCTTCTGCCGGCTAACCTGCCGGCCAACACCACCTTTCCGATGTCTCTCCAGGAACTGCACTGAGATTAGCCTTGGGCTGTAAGTAGAAACCTTTCCATGAGCTGGAGTTGAACCGGACAGCTGTGCTTCGGGAGAACTCTTTGCCTTGTGCCGATGAGGAGAAAGTCTGTTTAAACACGTTTCCAAGACATCTTCCTTCGTACTCCCATGAGGTTTGCCTTGATCTGTTTGTTTTTTTAATAATGCTGCAGACGTCCACCTCATAGTGGGTGTTTGTTTAAAAGTGTTCCCAGGTGAGTTCCTGGTGCTTTCTATATTGTGCTCAACTACTACTCAGATAGGGCCACTTAGCACTACTACTTAGCACTTCTCAATGAAAGGCCCAGGCTGAAGCCCACTGATGTCAATATGTTCCCCGTTGGTTCAGGCTCCACGTGGAGTAATATAGGTTCCAATTCAGCAAAGCGCTGAAACACAATTGTCTATTGATTTTAATGAGACTTAAACACACGCTTATGTGCTCTGCTGAATCTGGGTTTTGATGCTGTTTCTGCTTTGCGAGCAGCCCGGCGCTAACGAACGCACTTGCTGGCCGGAATGCAGAACAAGAAAGCCTCGTTTGGCTAATCTGTTCCATTATGTTCTTAAAAATACATGTGTCCTTTTCAAGAAGTCAATAGCTATTATCTTATATTCTGTTCTGTTATAGGAGCGTCCCTTACAGCTACTTCACCGTCTGATGAAGCCACATGGTAACTGTGTTGCTGTCCTGAGACTGCAGCAGCATGGGATAAGATTGCATTGCAGCGTGATAACAATTTCACCTCCTTAGTTCATCTCTTTCACCACGGTCCTGGCTGCTGAGAGGAAAGGGGCGTAGGCTCCTTTCCTGCCTGGGATTGGAGATGTTGGTAAATCGGTCCTGCCAGATCTGTTTGCTCAGTGCTCTCCACGCTGTCTGATACAAGTATATACGGCAGACCTATGGGAGCCAATCAGGCACACTGATTCTGGTAACACAATGTACATTGGGTGTCAGTGGTGTTACGCTGCCTCTCTGCCAATGTAAGTGAGATGAGAATCCAGTTTATAGGCCTCACAAAGC